>JARACZ010000039.1:0-1200000 GCA_029255805.1 Keiferia lycopersicella | reverse complement strand
GATATCTTAGACGGCGGACGTTACACAACCATGTCAGAGTCGTTCAACGACCCGATGAACCCTTGTGTCAGTTTCTTTTAACCTCCTTCTACAAGTAGCAGGCTTCTGACATGGTTATGTAACGACCGCCGTCTAAGTGATCGTAGACAGAAACCGGGTAGAGTAAGTACCTATCATAAATATGGCCTTTCGAAGACCGATGTGGCGCAGTGGTGATTCGAAAGCTTACCACGCAAAGGTTCCTGGTTCGATTCTCGGTGGGTCATTCACATTGACGACCGATGTGGCGTAGTGGTAGTGCGACTGCCTTTGACGCAGAAGGTTCCGGGTCCGATTCTCGACTATGAATTTGTTCCCATTCTGGTTAGGGCATCCGTAAGTAAGATGGTTCCGTGTTTCGGTAGGCACGTTAAGCCGTAGGTCCCGGTTGCTGTCTATGATTACTTAGACGGCGGTCGTTACACAACCATGTCAGAAGCCTGCTACTAGTAGAAGGCGGTTGAAAAATTCAGTCATTAGGGTCCAGTCCGTTGGATGACCCGGAGTTCCACACGAAAAGAGATGGTCTTAAGACACCCTCTACACAACTTTTCTACTAAACCACAAACGCAGAAGGCCGCACAATTTTACGCAATCACGCAAGCCTCGTTCATTCGTTCAATGAACGAATGGCGGGGAACGAGTGAATGGATACGAATGGACCCATTCCCCCGCCTTGTCAATCTTTGTTGCCGTTTGCGGTGCGCTTTCCTATTTTCCTCTTCAGGATTTTTTTTGTGGTCAAGTTATGTGCTTCTAGCGGACTGCCCAAGGCATCAACAAAAAAAAAGCTTTTTGTGTTTCTGTTATGGACACCGTTTACTCTTTCTTACAACGCAACGGATATTGATGCGGTTTGTAGCTGGAAGAATGTGTTTTTAGAGACAAAAACGATTAGCGACACAAAAAAGCTTAGAATAGCATCAACCCATTTCTTTTCCGTGGGTGTCCTAAAATGCGACTTAGGGATTTGAGGGTTTCATGTGTATTGCAATTTCAGGCGACAGGCTGACAACTTGTCACTATAGTGATACATGACTTATCTGAAACGACCCTCAATGTGACGTGACGACCGTATTTTACTGTTGTTATTTGTTGTTAACGCTCTGTTTATCCCGCCAGGGATATAAGCGTGATTTGTGTACGTATTAGCAGCATGTGCAAGGCGTCACTTTTGACTTTTATCTGTGACTAGCTGACAACGTGTCAATTTCAAATTTCAGTTGTTTCTTAGGTGCGTTCAGGCATAGTCACGCATTCAGCCTATAATATAAATGCAAAGCATTTGAGTTTTTTTCTGTGCTTCAGAGAGCACGTCATGCTATTGGTCCAGCTTGCTGCGTATGATAGCTTAAACGTTGGCCAAAAAACCATCTTACAGGCGTAATATTAGTAGTAGACAGTTCAAAAAACTCCAGGGTCCATCGGATCGCCGGAGAAGAATATACCTACAATAAAGTAGAGTTGAGGTTTAAATCGCTCTCTATTTGCACAAAAATGGTTTCCCTAGTCGCTATCAGCCTACAACTTAAACCAAACGTCAAGCCTAACTATATAGGAAAATACAAGCAAGCACATATCCTGAGGCTGGAGATATTTCCCGCCAAAAGACGCGTCATCGAAAACATATAGGTGAGAGTGATGATTAAATAGGGCAGTAGGTCCTTAGTGAAGATTAGGGCTGAAGGTTCTTATGTGATGCCGGGTTAAAATAGCATCAATCTAATTAGTTCTCGCAGGTGTGGTACAAGGCGACTGGGACTTGAGGAATTTATGTTTATTGCAATTATTTAAATGCTGCAAATATTTTAAGAGTTCAGCCCATGAAACTGAACAACTTTCTCCAAGAAACATAGGTCGAAATATGAAAAAAATTTGGACCTCCTAAATAAAATTACCAAGTACCAACCGACCGACTCTATCTGTACGGGAGGTCCAAAATTTTTATCATATTTCGCTCCAATTGCCCAGTTATGATGCGCAACCGCGACTTCGATTTTCTCAATACTTGTAGACAAAATTATTCATTTCTTTTGATAAAATCCATACAATTTGACACTTGTGAAGTCTTCTCGGGCAAGGCTATGACAGCACATCATATCAGAAACGTCACTTCCCATACTAAAACCGCACTCGACGGACGACACTGCGATAACGCTGCGATGACAGCGGTTTAGCGGTTTTAGTATAGGGAGTGACGTTTCTAGTATCTGACAGACCGCTGCGATATTTTTGCGCTCCGTCGTGCGTCAAGTGTGCGGTCCGCTTAAGCTTTTGTATAAGTAACCCCATTTGCTGGTATCGTGAAGGCATCAATCTTAGTAATCTGTCAAACTGTACCGTCAGCAAATGGATGAAGCGCCAGACAGGTTTGCTGACGCTTGCAGATAATATGCGGTTCAGGGTAGATACGTACGTAGGTACCTCAATCTGCAGATAGAGGGCGGATCGCACACTTGACGCACGACGGAGCACAAAAATATATAAGCGGTCTGACAGATCCATACTAGATACGTCACTCCCCATACTAAAACCGCTCAACCGCTGTCGACGCAGCGCTTCGCAGTGTTGCCCGTCGAGTGTGGTTTTAGTATGGGGAGTGACGTTTTTAGTATAGATCTGACAGCAATATTTTGGCGTTCCGTCGTGCGGCGATAGTGACCGTAGTTTTACGGCCGTTTACGCTCTGCCTACCCCACAAGGGTTAGAGGCGTGATATCTGTGTGTGTGTGTGTGTGTGTGTGTATTTCCACATTTGTTTCAAAATACTATATCTTAAAATACCTTTAAAAAGTATAATTAAAATTTAGTCACAGACCGCTCCAAATCCGAGTCTTTTCATACCACTAATGAATTTCACACTTGAAAAACGGTCTGTTACGTAATTAACAAAAAAAACGGAGGGTAGACCGGGAAATGGTGGGATAGGGGGGGAGAATGGTGGCTGATGGGGCGCAGTGGCAGTGCGACTGCCTGCGACGCAAAGGTTTCGGGTTCGATTCTCGGCGGGGCACTCACAAAGTTAGCATCACTTTGTAAATTTGTTTTCATTCTGGTTAGGACATTGCAGGCTGAACCATCCGATTTTCTGTAAGAGAGATTGTTCTGTGCTTCGGAGTGAGCGGTAACGGTCCCGGTTGCTGTTTATGGTTACTTAGAAGGCGGTCGTTACACAGCCATGTCAGAGGCCTGCTATTTGTAGTAGGTGGATGAATAATGACGCCAGTATTCATTGGATCGTTGAACGACTCGTTGTCCCAAACGAAAAGAGAGATGGTTCCAAAATAAGGGGAGTCCGGGGCACGGTGTGATAGGGTAGAACTTATCTACACAGTATAAAGCAAAGTCGCTTTTCGCGTGTGTCTGTATGTATGTTTGCTTAAATCTTCAAATCTTCACATTGGATTTTGATGTAGGTTTTTTTGAGATAGATAGAGTAATTCAAGAGGAAGGTTTTTATGTATACAACTTGCCGAGAAAACATCTGATTCCTACGGGAAAATGAGTTGCAACTGGCGCAGCCGCTGGGCGAGCCGCTACTTCAAAATAAGGAGAGTCCAGGCCACGGGGGGATAGGGTAGAACTTTCAAAAAAAGGAGAGTCCAGGGCATGGTAGGATAGGCAAGAACTTTCAAAGGCATGTTGGAATAGGGTAGAACTTTCAAAAAAGGGGAGTCGGGGCACAGCGTGGTAGGGTAGAACTTTCAGAAAAAAGGAGAGTCTGGGGCACGGTATGATAGGGAAGAGGTTTCAAAAAAAGGGGAGTCCAGGGCACGGTCTGATAGGGGGGACGGGGGTACGGGGAGGTTCTAAAATTGTGAACACAAACAAAAAGATCGCCGGAGGCAGTCGAGGGCACGAGACGTGAACGCGCGACCGTGACTCTCACGCGGTACTGGCAGCAAAAAAAAATAGAAAAGGAAAATGCACACACACACACAAATCACGCCTATATCCCTGGCGGGGTAGACAGAGCGTTAACTAAAGTAAAGTTACGATCATCATCGCTACGTATGACGATGTTTGAGGATGATTTCCGATTAGTCGTGTATCTCTATAGCGACAGGTTGTCAGCCTGTCGCCTAAAATTGCAATACACATGAAACCCTCAAGCTTCTACGACACCCACGGGAAAGAAATGGGGTGATGCTATTCTAAGCCAGCATCACATGGCACTCAAACCAATGTAATGCTCTTAGCGATAAGGCCGCCTTTGCGCATTTTTTTCTTTATTTTGTTATTTTTTTATCGTGCAATAAAATGTTTTGTGTTACTTACTTATCGGTTAAACCCTTGAAGGGTTTAAGTAAGTAACACGTGCAATTGTTTTTTTTTTACATACAGGTTTTCAGCCTGTGGTCTTAAACTATATATATATTCTTTATTGCATAAACAGTATGGAAAATAAATACAAGAAAAATTGTTGCAAAGGCGGGCTTATCTCTAAATGAGAGATCTCTTCCAGCCAACCCATGTGTTGTGAGAGAATCTAAAATTTTGGGGCAATTAGGCAATAAAAGAAACTACATGAAAACTAAATAAATAACTAATGCTATAAAATAATATAACGTACATACCTACTTAAATAAATATACTTATTTAATCCACATAAATAGAATACCAATACTTAAATACATATCAAACAAATATATAAACATATCAAGGTTGTTGGGAAATAAAGTGCTCTTTTACACGATTTTTGAATGTAGAAATGGAGGGACTGTCCTGTATAAACATAGGGAGATTATTCCATAGCTGTACAGCTCTTACAGAAAAAGAGTTAAAAAGGAATTTAGTGTTCGCTCTAGGACACACCAACATCTTATCGATGCGGGCGCGCCTAGGGTGAGGATGTGGAGGAAGGGAATGGAAACGATTGCGGAGATAGTCGGGAGTGGCAGGATTGTGAAGGATGTTGTAGAGAGTGGATAGGATGTGCATATCGCGGCGAAGACGAATTGGAAGCCACTTAAGCTGAGCACGAAATTCCGAGACATGATCGAACTTACGAAGTCCAAAAATAAATCTAATAGCGAGGTTTTGTAGTCGCTCAAGCTTATTGAGTAACTATAATACACATGAAACTCTTGCGAAGAAAGGGAGTGATGCTTTTTTAATGGACATTTTAATAATACGGCAAAATGGTCATTTTAGAATAAACTTTTGTTGCTGACGTTACTATGTTACGTCACTCGGTTTCGCTCGTTCCGGGTGAATATTTCAGAGTGTAATTACAACTCTTTTCAGGAACCCGCCGGCCGAGCTGCTTATGACAAACAAATATTGCACTGCGCTCGCCTGTCCTCTGGACGACGTGTGTGTTAATACGTGCTCGAGGGTTTTTACGATTTAGAGGTCTAATTTTGAACTCCTGGATAGAATCTAGGTTAAATAAATGAATAAGTGGAAAAGGCGTGATATGTATACAGGGTCTAAGAGCCGAGTTTCCATACAGAGTTAGTCAGCTGATCGGGAATATTGTATGGAAGGTCGAAAAAATTTTATCGTTTCCCATCATAGCCCCATACAAAAACTTGTTCAGTTTCATGGTCTAAGCACGCCTGCAAAGTTTTCGTTACACCGTCTCTTACACCCTGTATATACATACACAAATCACGCTTTCATCCATCGCGAGGTAGGCAGAGCGCTAACGGCCGTTAAAATACGATCGCCAACGTCACGTCTGACAAATTGAGGGCTGAGACGATTCGTGTATTATTATATAGTGACAGGTTGTCAGCCTGTCGCCTAAAAAATTGCAACACACGTGAAACCCTCGGGTCCCTTAGTCACCTCTTACGATACCCGTGGGAAGGAAATGGGGTGATGCTATTTTAAGCCGGCATCACACGACATTTGTGTTGTATGTATGACAATAATTATTACGTACTTTCTTTTCTAGAGCGTAACTTCTAACGCCGACAAAGTTAATCGTCTTCCAAGCAATTAAAAATTACTTAAATTGCTTGGAAGTAAGCTGGGCTGAATGACACACGCACCGGACGTTATCGCGGTTTCTGGCAACCGCCATACAAATGACAAGTTGCGAATGCCACAGTCGGCAATCGACTGGGTTATTAGTAGAATACAGAAGTAGTATGCTTAAAAACCATTGTCCAAAAATACTACATACGCAATTTATATTTTTTCCAAATGTTGAATGTTTGTATTTACAAACAGAAAAATATATAAAAGTAAGTGTTCTGATGCTATCAAAACTAGAGAGACATGTCGTCATTCATATTTTCATACAAATAATTGTTTTAAACATACATACATACATACATATATCACGCCTTTATCCCTTGCGGGGTAGGCAGAGCGTTAACAGTCGTAAGAATACGGCCGCTATCGCCACGTCTGACATTTTTGAGAATTGTTTTCCAAGGATGTTTGAGAAAACATGTGTATCACTATAGTGACAGGTTGTCAGCCTGTCGCCTAAAAATTGCAATACACCAATACTCTCGAGTCCCTTAGTCGCCTCTTACGACACCCGCGGGAAGGATGTGGGGTGATGCTATTCTAAGCCGGCATCACACGGCTACAAATAATTGTTTTAATAAGTATCTCATTTGACGTACCAGTCATAATGCCTGTTTGGTTATCGACGTAGAATACAAAATAATAAATAAATAAATAAATATCCTGGACAATTCACACAGCGCCATCTAGCCCCAAACTAAGCAAAGCTTGTACTATGGGAACTAGATAGCTGATACTAATACATATATACTCTTTTTTTTTTTATAAATACATATTATACATAGAAAACACCCAAACTCAACACAAATATATGAAAATTGACTTAACAAATATTTGTGTCCGGTGGGGATCGAACCCACGACCCTAGGCGTAGAAGGCAGGCATACTATCCGCTACGCCATCGGTTCAGTCAAAAAGAAGTATGATTAAATAAGTTTGTCGAAAAATACTACAGACTTCAATGTTAATCAAAGTTATTAAAAGTTTAATACGTTACACAAGGATCATAAAATTGTTGTAAGAAATTAAACTAAAAATATAATATAATAGACCTAATTAAGAGCAATCTATCAGTACCGGTCACAAGTTGCACTTTTGAGTTTTTTTGGAAGAAAAAAATAAATAGTTCAAGTTCAGTAACTAAAACTACCCTAATATAATATTTTTACAATCGATTCCTCCTAAAGGCTTCCATGGAGGAATGTGTTTATTTTACCAATGATAGACCTAATCAAGAGCAATCTATCAGAACCGGTCACAAGCTGCACAATTGAGTTTTATGGAAGAAAGAAATATTTTTTGATCGATTGATGTGATAAACATGGGTATGTAGTATGGGAAAATTATTTGAGCCAAAATCATTTTTTAATGCGTGTAACTCAGAAACGGTAGGATATAGGAAAAAGTGATTTAGGTATAACTTGTAGATAATTTTATGGCTTTTCAACTTTTCCTTGAACGTTTTTCTCTTACATGTACCGTTTTTGAGATTTAAGCGAAAAATGAAAAAATGGACCCTTTCCCCCCCTCCCCCCACTCCGGGGCTCCTCCTAGTGTCCCGGGGTTTTAGTATGTTTATTACCTAGGGACTCTTGACATGTTTCCGAAGAAACATCTTACGTTACTAACTCACGCACTCTAGACCCCCTTTGGAGGTACTCATTCAATGGACTATAGGCGATAAAAAACTGGTGGCGACCAAGCTTCACAGCCTGGCTCACCGCCGTAAGGTTGCTTGCCTGTCGGTCTTCTATAGATTGTACTTCGGAGAGTGTGCGCGTGAGCTGATACCACCGTCTCCTTTCTTCCATCGGACATCCAGACGCACGGCCGGCTACCATCCGTTCTTAGTTGAAATGCCCACATTACGCACTAAGCGCTTCAAATCATCTTTCGTTATGCGCACGGCTAAAGAATGGAATTCCCTGCCTGCGTCTGTATTTCCGAGTGCATTATAACCTGAATCTCTTTAATTCTAGAGTGAATAGGCATCTTCTGGGCAAGCTCGCTCCACCGTAGATCCCATCTCTGCTCTAGGGTAAGATTGGGTTCAAGAGTAAGCCCATCACATATTAAAAAAAAATATACAAAGAAGGTTTAAATGTATAACCTAGTATTACGTTTGTAGATTGAGCGAAATAATCAAGGAATAAAGTTTATTGACCTCTTATTGCTTCTCACGCCAGACATTCAGCTCAGATCGGGGTCAATACACTTTTATTCGAATTTGCAAACCAAAGTTGTCTCTACTTTGCGGGAAAATGGCATAGTTGAGACTCAAAATTCTACCTGGAAGCTTTTTAGTAAGGCCTTTTTTACACTTTACGCACAACGCAGCGCTAAAATAAAGCAACGCAGCGGTCTATCAGATCCATTTTAGAAACGTCAATCCTCATACTAAACCGCTCAATAAGGTTTGACATTTTCTTGTATGGGTCTGCTAGACTGCTGCGTTATTTTAGCGCTGCGTTATGCGTAAGTGTGAAAAAGACCTTATTCAAATTCGCAAACCAAAGTACTCTCTATTTTGCAGGTGAAAACGACGTTATTTACATCCGAAATTCTACCTAGAAGCTTAGTTTACCTCATGAATATACCATCATTGAGGTAGTAATCTGGCTCATCCCGTTGTATCTTAGATCTTAGTAATAATTCATATGAGGGGTTTAAAGGTACATTAGTATAAACTTAGACGGCGATCGTTACTCAACCACGTCAGAGGCCTGCTACTAGTAGCAGGCGGTCGAAAATTTCTGACACCAGTGTTCATCGGGTCGTTTGACGACTCAGTGTTTCACTCGAAAAAGAAAAAGAAGATTAGCTGTGGCGGTTTAGGCGTTAATAAGATAGTTTCTTTCAAATCATAATCAAAGTCATAGTAAAAGTCCTACCTTCAAAAGAGGACCTATTAAACATAATTTTATATATTTCGGAAATGGCTCCAACGATTTTTATGAAAAATCGTATATAGAGAGATCCGGGGGAGATAAATTGAACGAATTGGCTTTTGTTTCCAAAAATTGCTCTAAAGGGCAGGAAATTCTGAGCAATGCTATCATCCTCATATTCAAATAGAGTCGAATTCTTGGTAGTAAGTATTCTAACGAAAGATATGCTCTCATTTCGTTGAAATAAGAGGAACTTATTACGAAAAGGCACTGAAAAATTTTCCACCACTACCCGCCGGCTGATTGCCTACATTTATAAAGCCTTACCCGTTTCAAATGGATCATGATTTTTACAGCGTGCATATATCACGCCTTTATTCCTTGCGGGGTAGACGGAGAGTTAAGAGACGTAAGACAGCGGGTCCGGCTAACAATACGCATGTAATATAACATTTTTAATTTATTTTTTCTTGACATGATTTTATTTATCACATAACGTTACATGCCGTTTGGTAAGCTTGGCCAGCCCCGAGGCAGTGCGTTATGGGCTAGTTTTAAGTTTTTAGTCCACCTAAGTCGCGTTTACACTAAGTTCATAAAATTGTTATAAGAAATAGAAAAATGTGTCCTACACTTTTCTTTTCAATCTAAAAGTTAAATGTAAAATTTACTACTTTGAATAAATAATTTGACTTTGACTTTAAGAAAAAGGCTGGTTTCAGAGCGGCGCGTCTCAGCAGCGCTGCCCAGGCGCGCGCGGCTCGGGCGCGCGCCTGGGCAGCGCGTTCGCTGTGAAACGACATTCAGACGCGCGCGCTTCGTTGTGGTGTACGGTCGAGTGCAGAGAATCATTATGCCAGCAAACGTAATCACTATATTAGCTATATACCTTATATGGAAAAGAGTGCAACAACGACGTCTTAAAAGATTGCAAGTCGACGCTACTGGCAATCGAAGGAGATCCGACCGCGGCGCGGCCGAGACGCGGCCCAAGACGCGTCACTATGAAACGCTACATACAATCTAGTGTAATGCGAGGCGCGCGCGGCTGGGCAGCGCTGCCGAGACGCGTCGCTCTGAATCCAGCCTAAGGTCGTTTTCGCCGTGTCTGGCAAATATTGAGGGTCCCATCAGATGATTCGCGTATTACTAATGTTATGATTTATACAGGGTGTTAGCAAAAGTATTAACTTCCTTCCAAGATCGAAAAAGTTTCCTCAAGAAACATAATTATGTAGGTATGTCGACATTATGATAAAAAAAATTAGACCTTCCATACAAAATTTAGTTCAGCGGTTTCAGAACGAGGATTGACATTTCAAATATAGATCTGACAGACCGCTGCGTTATTTTAGCGCTGCGTTGTGCGTTAAGTGTGAAGCCTGCATTTTCCCGTCAACCAGCTTATATACGACCAAAAGCCTCTTCTAAAAAACACGATTTACCTTGACAATGAATAAATTGGGTGTGATGTAAAATCACCAGGGTAACAAAAAAGGTGATGCGATGAATCCAACGCGATCTCAGCTGTCAACTTGTAAGGATAAGGGTCCATTTTTTGCATCACGTTCTTGTATAATTTTCTCGTGTAGTCTTTCTTTTTTCTCTTTTTGTGTCGTGTGATGCCGGCTAAGAGTAGCATCACCCCATTTCCTTCCCGTGGGTGTCACAAGAGGCGACTAAGGGAATCGAGGGTTTCGTGTGTATTACAACTTTACATGCTGACAACCTGTCACTATAGTGATACACATGTTTTCTGAAACAACCTTGGAAAGCAATCCTCAAAAATGGCCGTTAACGTTCTGCATACCTCGCAAGGGATAAAGGCGTGATATATGTATGTATGTAAAAGTTCTACGCGATAAACTATTGTCCAAAGATACATCAGAGTCCTTTTACAGTTTTTCTAAACATTCAAACTTTAAACTAATAAACAGGAAAATACCTATTATAAAAGTAATTAATGTTCCCTTAAAAACAAAATAATACTTGACTTGCAAATCAATACAAAACTTTTAAAACTCCTAAGAAGCTTATACCTGTAAACAAGTTCCTTATCAAAGGAAGTATCCAGCAGTTTGAGAACCTTGTTTTATAAGTTCTCAAACTGTTTCATGAGTTTCTAAAGCAATTGTTTGATAAGTATTAGTTGATAGGTTTATTGCCAGAATCCTAAGTAAAATACCTGGAATCAAGCCTCAAAAGAGGCTGACGCGAGCTAAAAACCGGTCCCTTTCTGACAAATGTCAAACTGCGCGCGTGCGAACGGGACGGAATCTTGCCGATTCAATTATATTTTCGTATTTTCGATGATAACTCGGTCAAAAATAAGTAATTTGAAAATCAAAAACAATATGTCGATAGAGTATTGTAAGGCGCTCATTCTGATAATAAACACTTAATTATTGCGTGGGTTTTGTTCATACAGTTTGCGATATAATAGATTTTTAGAGGTAACTTAACGATGTTTTTCTATCAAGCTAAATTACTAATATCATGTTTTGGAAACAATAACACTACAGCAAATATCCTGAAGATTATTACCTTTTTTTTCGTCAGTTTTTCTGCATTTTATCTAGGGTAGAAATCACTTATATAAGTAGCTTTTAGCTCTACTCAGCCCCTTAATAAGAAAATTCATATGACGTGTGAATTTCGAATAAAATAGTGTCATCTTATTTCTACTTCTCGTAAAAGTTGTAGGAGGACTTGCGGAGTAGGCATAGCGTTAAAGTCAATGAGAATATTGTTACCATAGCCACATCTTTCAAACTTTGCGGGACATTTCAGATGATTCGTGTATTACTATAGTGATAGGTTGTCTACCTGTCGCCTAAAATTGTAACACACATGAAACTCTGGGGTCCCTTAGTGGTCTTACGACACCTGCGGGAAATAAATGGGGTAATGCTATTTGAGGCTGGCATCACACGGCACCTAATTTCTATTTGTCTTTAAAGGTGACTAAGATAAAAGGTATAAAAGCTAAATAAAAGCAGGGAAAGGACAGTGCCGTGTGATGCCGGCTTAGAATAGCATCACCCCACATCCTTCCCGCGGGTATCGTAAGAGGCGACAAAGGGACTCGGGGGTATTGGTGTATTACAATTTTTAGGCGACAGGCTGACAACCTGTCACTATAGTGATACACATGTTTTCTGGAACAACTTTAGAAAACAATCCTCAAAAGTGTCAGACGTGGCGATAGCGACGGTATTCTTACGGCCGTTAACGCTCTGCCTAACCCGCAAGGGATAAAGGCGTGATTTATGTATGTATGTATGAGGCCTAGTCCAGCAGTGGACTGTAGTTAACTTAAAGACATGAAAAAAACTCATCTCTATTTTTGTGTCGATCACCGAGTCGTCCATCGACCCGATGAACCATGGTAACAGAGATTTTCAACCGCAACTAACTAGTAGCAGGCCTCTGACAATGGTTGTGTTACTTGTCTATTGGTATTCGAAGTGTTAATAAGTCAATTTTGAAGTTTGCTAAATAATATTGTTAAGATGATGGTTAAGATGTTTGAATACAAGAAACCACAACAACAAAGTATCGACAAATATTTGGTAATGTTGTTGAGTTTTGTTTCAAAATATATTTTCTTGTCATTTCGTGTGATGCTGACTTAGAATAGCATAACCCCATTTCGTAACCGTGGTTGTCGTAAGAGGCGACTGAGGGACTTGAGGGTTTTAGGTGTATTCCAACTTTAAGGCGACAGGCTGACAACCTGTCACTATAGTAATATAAATTATCTTAGCCCTCTATATTTGTCAATCCTGGCAATAGCGACCGTATTTTTACGGCCGTTAACGCTCTGCTACCCCGTAAGGCATAAAGGCGGGATAAATGTTTGATGTTTGTAGTTTTTTGTAGCTTATGTCAAGGACGGGACAATATTACGATTCGTGACAGCTTGTCATCTACCATGCAAAAAATGGTAATCTTTCACAGCCGGATAAGGCTAAGGCTTTTTGTGCCATAACATCTATTTTTAACCGATTTCCAAAAAAGGAGGTTCTCAGTTTGACCTGCATGTATGTATGTTTGTACGCGACTATCTCGCGTTTGGCTGAACCGATTTTGATGCAGTTTTCAGCAAAGTGTTTGTCAGAATTAGGAGGAGGTTTTAGGCACATTAACCGACAAATTGAGGTTCGCATTCTTACACGTTCTTTGAAGTCAGTTCCCTTTTTAGAAAAGTTATTTGTTTTACCGGGACATTCGACGACTCGGTATCCCACAGGAAAAGTAGTATGATTACATACATACACATATCACGTCTTTATCCCTTGCGGGGCGGCAGAGCGTTAACGGTCATAAAAATACGATCGATATCGCCACGTCTGACAAGTATTGAGGGCCCTTTTAGATTATTCGTGTATCACTGTTGTGACAGGTTGTCAGCCTGTCGCCTAAAAATTGTAATACACCAATACCTTCGAGTCCCTTAGTCGCCTCTTACGACACCCGCGGGAAGGATATGGGGTGATGCTATTCTAAGCTTTTGTTCTTTATTATTAACCCCTTCTGGCCCAGTCATTCCACGAATTTTCGCAGCGGTATCGCAGTGTGATCCGACGAGTGCGGTTTTAGTATCGGAAGTGACGTTTCTTGTATGGATCTGACAGACCGCTGCGATATTTTTGAGCTCCGTCGTGCGTCAAGTGTGTTCCCCGCCTAAGATGTAAACGTAATAAAAAAAATGTAGTTTATAAGCTTTTATCCCCGATTTGAACTTTTGGCTTCACGAGAGACCCGCGTTTTTAATAGTGAGTGCACTACTTGTAACAGAAGCTGAGTGAAAACCTTTTTAAGTGACCCTTAACTAAAAATTTATGCACCTATTAGGCGAGGAACACACTTGACGCGCGACGAAGCGCAAAAATATTGCAGCGGTCTGTCAGATCCATAATAGAAATGTCAATCCCCATACTAAAAACGCTCAGCCGCTGTTGACACAGCGCTATCGCAGTGTCATCCATCGAGTGTGATTTTAGTATGGGGGGTGACGTTTCTAGTATGTATCTGACAGACCGCTGCGATATTTTTGCGCTCCGTCGTGCGTCAAGTGTGTTCCTTGCCTTATTTGTTAAGTTGTGACTTAAATAAAAGTATTGTCTTTCTTTCTTCTTTCTTTAAAACAACATGCTAATGTTATGGCGTAAGCTCTACTTTCCTTTCTTGATATATTTTCTTCTTTCTAACTTGTACTTTGACTACACTAATCAATTTGGTAATAATTTTCAAAGAAAAACATTTTAAAATATAAAAAATCACAATAAAATGCCAAGTTCTTTTTTAAATTAACATTATAATGACTAATTTACAGCTATTTTTATCAAAAGAAATGCTCCAAATCCGAGATTGGCTAAAGTTTCAGACGAATTAACATATTTTCTTATCAAGCTTCGAAAACTGATGGCCTCAATTCTATAGGGCCAAAAAAAATTTAAAAATTTCAATCGTTTAATTTCCAAGTAGATTCACAAATAATGCTTTCAGAAAGTCAGGAATTTACAATACAATACTGTCACTAAATAAATTAATTACTCATTGTAAAAAAGATAAAATTATCAGACACAATTTTCTCTTTTTTATAACAATTTTATGTATCTATTGGCACGAGTGGGATAAAAAAATAAAGGCACTGCCTCGGAGCCGGCCAGGCTGACCACACAGCATGTAACAAACGCCACCACCACCGGCCTTAAACTAGATTGCCGTCAATTTGTAAAAAAAAATGTATGCTTTGTTGGTTTAATATGACATTTGATGAGAATGTGTAGTGAGTGTGAGATGGATGACGTTTGCTAGAAAATGTAATATACAAATTCTAAACCAAGGGATTGGAATATATTATATAGATATAAAGTATATATTATATAGAAATATATATTATATAGATTTGGGAAGATGATATTCTAATCCGGCAACGAGTAATTTTATTACATGACGAATTCTGTTTTTTTGACTTTTCAAGAAATAATTATGTTTGTCGCTTATAAAAATTGTGTTATAATTTGTGGTGGGATTTAATAGCATAATAATTATTCTTAAATGATTCTATTACAAAATAATAAAAGCAATAGATTTTCTGATGTTTTTCTTACTCTGCCAAATCAGTTCTAAATGTCTTAAGGATTATTATTTATTTGATATTATGTGATATTTGATTTTGTAAAAGGTTAAATTAAAACTTATAGATTCGTTTATTTTATGTCCAGTGAAAGATTAATATATCAAAATACAATATCGCACTCCCAAGCGTTAGCTAAATTAAGAAAGCAAAATAACCATTAGAATCGTGGCCAATAATTTGCCTTTCATTGCTCAGGGAGTTCGGTACAAATTATCTTAACTGTGAACAAAATGATTCGAAAATCGTTGAGAATTCTAGAAGAATGCTTTGTTAACTATTTTCGTACTGCATTTTGTAGCAAAATAACTTTAAAATACTAAATCTAGTAGTACTAGCAACTTCATAGCAAATATTTTTAAAGATTGGCGAGCGCAGTTTATTTATTTATTTTACGAAGCACACAGGTAGAATTGGGGTGATGCTATTCTAAGCCAGCATCAGATAGTATCTACACAAATCATACATACACAAATCACGCCTTTATCCTTTCCGGGGTAGGCGTTAACAATCGTAAAATTACGGTCTTTATCGCCACGTCTGACAAGTATTGAGGGCTCTTTTCGATTAAACATGTATTACTGTAGTGACAGGTTGTCAGCCTGTCGCCTAAAATTGTAATACACATGAAACCCTCGAGTCCCTTTGTTGCCTCTTACAACAGCCCCGGGAAGAAATGGGGTGATGCTATTTTAAACCAGCATCACAGGGCATCATCAGATAGTATCTAAATCAACAATTCCGTTGATGTCCGATAATTAACTGTCAATCACTCTCCATCCACTTTATAAGTAGGTTAAATTGGCTCAAAATATTATTTTTCCCTTTATAAACAAATTTTGGCCGGGCTGTTTGCTAACCTCTCAAAATGGCGGATAAAATTTAATTTTATCACCGATTTTTTTGAGAGTTTGATGTTAAATTCTTTTAATAAAATAACCCTTCATTATTGACATTTACAAAATAAAAATCTGATGAAAAATGTTCCAAAAAATTGGTTCTTTATGGATAATAAATGTATTGAGTTACAAACCACAAGTATATAAGGTGTAAAAAAATATTAGTATTTCGACCTTAGGGAAAGTTTTTCAATTTCATGGGCTGATTCACCCCTTAAAATATTTGCAGCAATTTTTTTTTACACCCCGTATAAGTATTATAACTTTAGGTCGTTGGATAACTTGGTGTACCACTCGTATCATTAGGGTTTCCTGTTAATATCTACAATATCTTAAACTGCGCTCGCCAATCCGCCTGCCAAGCGGGGCGAGTATGGCAGAATTAGAATTTCTTACAAAGTAGTCAATTTTTCATTTTATTGTACGTCGAAATCAGTCAGAGTAAAAAAGATAAAAATGTAGGACACATTTTTCTATTTCTTATAACAATATTGTAAACCTAGTGTAAACGTGACGTGATGCCGTGTGATGCCGGCTTAATATAGCATCACCCCACATCCTTCCCGCGGGTGTCGCAAGAGGCGACTAAGGGACTCGAGAGTATTGGTGTATTAAATTTTTTAGGCGAATGGCTGACAACCTGTCACTATAGTGATACACATGTTTTCTGAAACAACCTTGGAAAACAATCCTCAAAAATTTCAAAAGTGGCAATAGCGAAAGTATTCTTACGGCCGTTAACGCTCTGCCTGCCCCTAAGGTATAGAGGCGTGATATATGTATATATTTATGTGTAAACGCGGCTCAGTTCATAACCTAAAATAAAAATATTTTTTGTTTATTTATCAAACGTTATTTATCAAACGTTAACCAATGTGTCTTGCCCACGCTCACTTACGGTACCGAAACATGGACGCTCACAAGGGAGAGCTTGCACAAAGTGAAGGTTGCACAAAGAGCCATGGAGCGTTCCATGTTAGGTATCAAGCTTCAGGATCGTGTTCGCAACGAGGAGATAAGACGCCGAACAAGAGTCGTTGATGTCGGGAAGCGAATCACGAGACTGAAGTGGGGGTGGGCAGGACACTTGGCTCGTAGGGAAGATGGACGGTGGACCAAGGCGGTAACAGAGTGGCAGTCGAGAACAAAAAAGCGTCCAGTTGGCAGACCACCCGCTAGATGGACGGATGACTTAGCCACCGTTGCTGGTAGACAGTGGATGCGGGAGGCACAGGACCGGCGCAGATGGCGAGAAAAAGAAGAGGCCTATACTCAGCAGTGGGTAGATGTGGGCTGATATGATGATGATGATGATATCAAACGTTTATTACCTAACATAAGCCTAATAACAACAAGATTAGGAGAATTACCCAAAAATGGCAGAAATGCGAATGCCGAGATCCGTAGCAGAACCGTAGCATATCTCTACGCGCAGCTACGATCTCTCGTAGCCCGTAGCAGTGTTGTCACGGTCCGCGCGCGAAACGCACGTCTCTATCTCTCTCTATCTCTTGAGCAATTCTCTCTCTCTTTAATTCAAAAAATTTTAAAAATATTCGCCTTTTGAGTGATTCGAACTTTTCAGTGCAGTGTTTTGTTGTATATGTTTTGTTTGGATATTTTTAGGTTTTTTTTTGTTAGTACGAGTATATTATGTAACAGGTACGTTTACAAGTATTAAAGGAATTTGAGTGAAATTTGTGGAAAAATATGTTTTTGTATGGAATGCCAGCTTTATACATAGTATACTAAAAAAAGTATTGCCCAAAAGTACTATTTAGTTCGATATTCAATTTTCGCGCGCACGGATAACCTATTTTGGGGAACGAGTGGCGTAGTAGTACGTCTGTTGGCTGCTAGGTCTCAAGTTCGGTTCTTTACGGGTAAATATTTTACTGATGAATCTTAAAATCTGTTCTCGTATTAACTGTAATTTGGTTTGGGTGTTTTTTGTATATTTATGAGTACCTGGCAGTATACATGGTCTTCTTTTCTTTTCGTGTGGGACACCGAATCGCCCAACGACCCGATGAACCCTAGTGTCAGAATTTTTCAACCGCCTTCTACAAGTAGCAGGCTTCTGACATGGTTGTGTAACGACCGCCGTCTAAGTAATTATAGACAGCAACCGGGACCTACGGCTTAACGTGCCATCCGAAACACGGAACCATCTTACTTATGGACAATCGGGTGGTTGAGCCCGCAATGTCCTAACCAGACTGGGAACAAATTCACAAAGAGATAAATATCAACTTTGTGAGTGACCCACCGAGAATCGAACTCGGGACCTTCTGCGTCAAAGGCAGTCGCGCTACCACTGCGCCACATCGGTCGTCATTTACACATTTAGTATACATGGTGATTTTTAGTCAGTACACGAACTTTGTAGGGTGTTTCTACTCATGATTCTGAACAACTTTTACTATTGGGCTATCTACGAAATCGAAAAAATGGATATGAGGAAAAAAATCGTACCTACTTGGGAACCTACACACAATATTGTTTTTGCAATTTCGCAGGTGGCCTCATAATAAAAGTTGTTCAGAATCATGAGTAGAAACATCCTATAAAGTTTGTGTATTGACTAAAAAATACCCCGTATAGTGAATTCTAAATCTAAGAGGGCATACACTGAAACTAAAGAAAAGACGCTCAAATAATAATCCCCATAAGCACTTTCTGACGAACAGGGTAGTTGATGCATGGAATAAGTTGCCCGAGGAAATTGTACTGGCTTCATCCATCAACTCATTTAAGAATAAACTAGACAGTCACATAGCGTCACAAAAAGGCAACTAGAACTGCTCGTAATGTCGAGATAAGTAGAACAAACTACAGAAAAATAATAATAATAATATTAAAATATACAATGAATCTATAAAATATATAATCTATTGAATATATAGTTCGTTTCAATTTCGAAAGAAAGCTATATTGCATATGTCTTATGAAAAATTTACACGTAACATTTATTCTTATATTCTTAGGTGAATCGCGCACTTACGCACGACGGACCGCTAAAATATCGCAGTGTTCTGTAAGATCCAAACTAGAAATGTCAATCGCTATACTAAAACCGCTCAACCGCTGTCGAGGCAGCGCTATAGCAGCGTCGTCCGTCGTATGCGGTTTTAGTA
This sequence comes from Keiferia lycopersicella, assembly GCA_029255805.1. Classification (NCBI taxonomy): domain Eukaryota; kingdom Metazoa; phylum Arthropoda; class Insecta; order Lepidoptera; family Gelechiidae; genus Keiferia; species Keiferia lycopersicella. Next base: position 1,180,907 of record JARACZ010000039.1, on the reverse strand, counting down.
TGGGGAGTGACGTGTCTTGTATGGATCTGACAGACTGCTGCGATATTTTTGCGCTCCGTCGTACTTTAAGTGTGCGATCCGCCAATGGAAATATAAAAATAATAGACAATTTGACACTCCCATGTTAGATGACTCGATATAAATCGAGCTAGTTATTTCGTTCTAAGAACGTTTTTATACGTACGTATATAATTATTATCTCTAACATTTCAGCGAATAGGTGTATAGAAATAAAATCTTATTTTACAAATGCCAGTCTATGTATATAAGTTGTAAAAATATTATCTACAAATATTTTGAGGGGTAAACACAACTTTCCCCAAGAAACATAGGTCGAAATATGATTTTTTTGGACCTCCCATACAAAATTATCGACGACCAAGTCAATTTGTATGGGAGGTCCAAAAAAAAAATTTCATATTTCAACCTATGTTTCTTGGGCAAAGTTGTTCAGTTTCATGGACTGATTCACCCTTTAAAATATTTGTAGCTAATATTTTTACACCTTATATAATTATTATCACTAACATTTCAGCGAATAGGCGTATAGAAATAAAATCTTATTTCGCAAATGCCAGTCTATATGTATATATTCAAATCTCCAGCTGATATTGACAGATGTCTCCCTTGGGACCAAAACAAAACAATGACAGCTTAATGTAGGTAGGTACATTATTTTTATCGGTGTTTTATCGTCTCTCTAGATAGAACAAGAAACTTCGTCTGATACCTAAATTTTTACGAAATATGAAATATATACTTTAGACACACACACACAAATCACGCTTTTATCTCTGTTGGTGTAGGCAGAACGTTAACGACTGTAATATTACCGTATGTACACTAGACCGACGGCCGATGTGACGCAGTGGTAAGGTGACCTCCTCCCATACAAAATTTCATTTATATGAGAGGTCCGATTTTTTTTTTCTATATTTTGCTCTATGTTTCTTGGAAAAAGTTTTTCAAATTCACCCCTTAAAATATTTGCAGATAATAATGTTAACACCTTATATTATTATACTGCTTATTTTTAGGAATCCGTGCCAAAATGGCCAAAACAGGACCCTATTACTGAGATTTCACTTTTTTTTTTGAGGTACTGAGTCGTCTAATGACCTATTTAAAAAATAATATAGGAAAGATTAGGTGGTCGGTGTTTTACTAAATTCGATTTATTGGAAAAAGATCCCATTAAAATCCCAAAAAAACCTGTAATATATAGCACGGCCTACGCTGCCGCAGCAAGTTGTGCTGTCACAAGCTGTGACAGGTTGTGTCATTCCTGTGGCAGATGTCAAAACATCCTTTTAGATATATATAGCGTTTGCATTTATGAAAAACATCACTACAGCCACAACTGTCCACTGCTGGACACGAGCCACCCCCATTTTGGGGGTATATGCCATTTAACACGTTTGGCAGGTGAATTAGCCAGTCTTTTTTTTTCGAGTGGGACACCGAGCCTTCCAACGACCCGATGAACCATGGTGTCAGAATTTTTCAACCGCCTTCTACAACTAGGAGGCTTCTGACATGTTGTGCAACGACCATCGTCTAAGCGATCATAGACAGCAACCGGGACCTACGGCTTAACGTGCCATCCGAAACACGGAACCATATTACGTACGGACAATCGGGTGGTTCAGCCCGCAATGTCCTAACCAGAGTGGGAACAATACCACAAAGTGATAAATATCAACTTTTTGAATCACCCACTGGGAATCGGACCCGGAACCTTCTGCGTCAAAGGCAGTCGCAGTACCACTGCGCCAAATCGGTCGTCAATTTGCCAGTGAAATGGAAGGTGTTGCATTCACAGGGAATGCGACGATCGACCGACGATGACGATGGACGGACGACCGATGTGGCGCAGTGGTAGTGCGACTGCCTTTGACGCAGAAGGTCCCGGGTTCGTTTCTCGGTGGGTCACTCACAAAGTTGATATTTATCACTTTGTGAGTTTGTTCCCAGTCTGGTTAGGACATTGCGGGCTGTACCACCCGATTGTCCGTAAGTAAGATGGTTCCGTGTTTCGGACGGCACGTTAAGCCGTAGGTCCCGGTTGCTGTCTATGATCACTTAGACGGCAGTCGTTACACAACCATGTCAGAAGCCTGCTACTTGTAGAAGGCGGTTGAAAAATTCTGACACTCGGGTTCATCGGGTCGTTGGACGACTCGGTGTCCCACACGAAAAGAAGAAGAAGGGAATGCTGCTGCCCACCTTTGATTAATCCAGTCGCCTTTTACGACACCCCCGGGTAGAAATGGGATGATGCTATTCTAAGCTAGCACCGCATGGCACAAAAATAAGCCTCCGAAAATAAGGCGGACCGCTCTTCTCTTCTCTTTTCGTGTGGGACACCGAGTCGTCCAACGACCCGATGAACCCTAGTGTCAGAATTTTTCAACCGCCGTCTACAGTAGCAGGCTTCTGACATGGTTGTGTAACGACCGCCGTCTAAGTGATCATAGACAGCAACCGGGACCTACGGCTTAACGTGCCATCCGAAACACGGAACCTTCTTACTCACGGACAATCGGGTGGTTCAGCCCGCAATGTCCTAACCAGACTGGGAACAAATTCACAAAGTGATAAATATCAACTTTGTGAGTGACCCACCGAGAATCGAACCCGGGACCTACTGCGTCAAAGGCAGTCGCACTACCACTGCGCCACATCGGTCGTCCGCTAAAATATCGCAGCAGTCTGTCAGCTCCGTGCTAGAAACGGCACTCCACATACTAAAACTGCCTTCGACGGACGACACTGCGATAGCGCTGCGTCAACAGCGGCTGAGTGGTTTTATTATGGGGATAGAAATTTCTAGTATGGATCTGACAGACAACTGCGGTGTTATAGCGCTCCGTCGTGCGTCAAGTGTGCGATCCGCCGAAGGTGTCATCAAGCGGCCATATTTTATCTCGGAATGTAATAAATAAAACAGGGTGTCACAAAATGTAAAGAGATTAAGGGGTCGTGATCTTTTCGCAGCCGTAGTGTAGATGAGGTGTTACATTAACATACATACATACATATATCACGCCTTTATCCCTTGCGGGGTAGGCAGAGCGTCAACGGCCGTAAGAATACGGTCGCTATCGCCACGTCTGACATTTTTGAGGATTGTTTTCCAAGGTTGTTCCAGAAAACATGTGTATCACTATAGTGACAGGTTGTCAGCCTGGCGCCTAAAAATTGTAATACACCAATACCCTCGAGTCCCTTAGTCGCCTCTTACGACACCCGCGGGAAGGATGTGGGGTGATGCTATTCTAAGCCGGCATCACACGGCATCCGGCATCACACGGCATGTTACATTAAGGGTAGATTTATGCCTTGCCATAATATAATACTCCTTAGCAATACTTAGCATCACCCCATTTTTTACTTGCAGGGGTCGTACTGAGAGAGAATCAAGGATTAGATGTATATATTACAATTTTAGGCAAACTGTCGTTATTGTAATAAACGCTTATGACACACAATTAATCACGCTTATATCCCTAGCATGGGTAGGCAGACTGCTCACGACAGTAATATTACGGTCGTTATCGCAACGTTTCATCTATATTGACAGGCTGTCAGCTTGTCGCCTAAAATTGCAATATACATGAACCCTCCAGTCTCTTAGTCGGCTCCTACGCCACCCGCGGGAAAGAAATGGGGTGATGCTATTTGAAGCTGGCATCACACATCTTGGAACGATTCTCATTTATAATATTGGTCAATCGGTTAGAAAAACGCATGCGTCAATTTATATGTAATAAGTCATATTTCGTTTGTCTAATCATCATTATTCTCTTTGCCTTATCCCGTTCTCTGCCGGAGTCGGCTACCTAACCTAGGGGATTTGACGTGGAACCAAGTTTTTACACAGAGCGACTGCCATCTGACCGCTGCAACCGGAAGGCTAACCTGGCCCGAATCCTAGGTTAAGTCACATTCAAATATCAACTGAATTCAAATTTTATTTGATGTGGGTTTCATGACGATGCTTTTCCTTCACCGTAAGAGCAGTCGGTAAATGTACGTGAGTAAAAACACATCTAATATAATCTGAGTAATCCAAACCAAGAAAGTTAAATTATAGACATTATGTTTAAGAGGCTATATAAAAAAATAGGTCTTAATGCAATCCCTAGGCCTTAGATAGACAATCAAATAGAGTAGTTCTTAAAACTTTCTCAATTAGTACTAAGTATTATCATTGTATGGAACTAATGACTACATTTGGGTTTTAGATGGGTACTATAAACCAATACATTTAAGACATTTAAGAGCTCAACCAATATTGGTTTTGCCTTATAAACTGTATAAAAGACTGTATACTGACGACCGATGTGGCGCAGTGGTAGTGCGACTGCCTTTGACACGTTAAGCCGTAGGTCCCGGTTGCTGTCTATGATCACTTAGACGGCGGTCGTTACACAACCATGTCAGAAGCCTGCTACTTATAGAAGGCGGTTGAAAAATTCTGACACTAGGGTTATCGGGTCGTTGGACGATTCGGTGTCCCACACGAAAAGAAGAAGAAGAAGAAGACTGTATAGTTGCGATTTTCTGACATACAAAATTACGCCTTTATCTCTTACGGTCTAGGCAGAGCATCAAAGGGTATAAAGATATAGTCCTTATTGCCACGTCAGACAAATACAGAAGGCTCTTTCAGGATGATACTAGAGGGTTTCATGTGTATTACAACCTTCGCTCAACATTTGTCATCACAGTGATACGTCCTCTCCGCAAAGAAAAAAAGCGTGATACGTGTATGTACATACATACATACATACATACATATATCACGCCTTTATCCCTTGCGGGGTAGGCAGAGCGTTAACGACCATAAGAAAACGGTCGCTATCGCCACGTCTGACATTTTTGAGGATTGATTTCCAAGGTTGTTCCAGAAAACATGTGTATCACTATAGTGACAGGTTGTCAGCCTGTCGCCTAAAAATTGTAATACACCAATACCCTCGAGTCCCTTAGTCGCCTCTTACGATACCCGTGGGAAGGATGTGGGGTATGTATGTATGTTTTTTGTCAAGTTATGAATTCTTAAGTGGGGGCAGCGCCTAACATCGAGGCGTATTGAACAAATTTATAACTTTCAAAGACTTAATAAGGCAATGTAAAGCTCTTTTCTTAATTTTTCCGCGGAATCAGCACTAAAGACGTCAAAATTTTAACGTAACGATTCTAATTTATGTGTAAACAGTGCGTTTTGTAATTTATGAGTCGAGGAGATACAAAATAAAATTACAGTAGAAATTACAAGGAGCAGTCATTGTCAAACTCAAATTATTTATTTAAAGTAGCAACTTTTAAATTTATCTTTTTAATGGTTAAGTATTAGTCATTGTATAAAAGAGGAAAATGTAGGATAAGTACATTTTTCTATTTCTTACAACAATTTTATGATCCTATGATAAACGCGGTCCAGGTGGACTAAAAACTTAAAATTTGCCCCTAACGCACCGCCTCGGGGCTGGTAAAGCTAACCAAACAGCATGTAACGTTAGTAAATTATCATCATCATCATTGGCCTCACATATCAGTGACAGACGATTTAATCAGTGTCTGAGGCAAGACTTTATCCGCGTGACGCTGGTAAAATTTGCTCTCCACAGACACTTCGGTGCTTGGGACAGAGTTAAGGAAAACGCAGGGTTATCCAGGACCTGCGCCACCCTCTCAGCTCCCCTGGCTGACTCCACAGGAACGACGAGTCGATACGTGTGGAGCCAGGTCGGCTGCAGGAGTCTGCCGCACGATAGACCTCTGTCACACGCGCCTGACAGAGACCCCGTTCAGGGTTTAAATGTGAAGTTGTCCTTCTCCAGGACCGGTCTTAGGTCGAGTGAATCCCTCGGTCGCCTTTTACGATCCCTACGGGAACAGATGGGGAGGTGCTATTCTACTCTTCCAGCACCACACGGCAGATCCTATCCAGGAGCAGTGTAGTGTCTTCATTTTACGGGTTTCCTAACATTATTTTACTCCATAGAGAAAGTTGTTCAGTCCCATGGTGTGGTTCTACTTACTGAAAAAGTTTCGTTCCGATTGGCAATAGTTATGCACCAGGCACAATACTGACTTAATAGGGTTTTATTTGAATTATTATTCTAGTCGCTGAATAGATGGCGCTATGCTTGGTATGTTACCGCAAAGAACAGAACGTAATATTTAGTTATTGTTTTTTTGAAACTTGGCATCGGACTCATTTGGAACGAAAGCGTCAGTGCATGCCAGACAGTCAGTGTTGCGATGTTTTTTAGTCTTTTGGCTTTGGAAGCTACACTAAAATCTCGTAACATAGTCCGTTCAACGCCATCTATCGAGTTCTTGGAGTACTAATTCTTTTTTTAATTCTCAAAAAGAAAACCTCCTATTGTTTACACTGTGACTGTGGCACACGAGGTAGCGTCTGTTTAAGACACTTACTTTTCCACCCGCCGCTCTCGCGAAATAAATTATCAAGTGTAGCGTTCTTGTTAAGATAATATGCATGATGTTATGTGCAGTAGCTAGAAATATAGGGTGTAAATAATTTAGACACAAAACAATGATAATTTTTTGGGCTGATAACACTTGTCCCGACTAGGAGGCGCCATGTCAGATTGAAGACTTATCTGTCTAGTGAAGAATAAAAAACTTTTAATTACCCCTATTAAAACCTTGATATCTTTTCAAACTATTATTATATGCTAAGGATATTCTTGAAATACAAATTTTGAGTGAATTTTCCGTGTACACCACAAGCGAAATGATCATAACGTGTGTATTTGTGTGTGAAAAATTAATCATCTAACCGTGTCGACAATGAACTTCCTATACGTGACTCTGTGCCTTCATTATTATGGAAAATGTGGCAAGTGTGAGTGTTAACCACTGAATGAAGGTTTTGTATAGTAATAATAATAATACCGGCGATAGTAGCCGAGCCTAAATATCAGGAAAGAACATACATACATACATATATCACGCCTTTTTCCCTTGCGGGGTAGGCAGAGCGTTGACGGCCGTAAAAATAAGACCACTATCGCCACGTCTGACATTTTTGAGTATTGTTTTCTAAGGTTGTTTCGGAAAACATGTGTATCACTATAGTGACAGGTTGTCAGCCTGTCGCCTAAAAATTGTAATACACCAATACTCTCGACTCCCTTAGTCGCCTCTTACGACACCCACGGGAGGGATATGGGGTGATGCTATTCTAAGCCGGCATCATACGGCATAGCCGGCATCACACGGCATATGGACATTCATTCAGTTACCAAAAATACAGATAGTTTGAGTAGGCACATTAGTACACATAAAATACAAGAAAGTGCCGTGTGATGCCGGCTTAGAATAGCATCACCCCATTTCCTACCCGTGGGTGTCGTAAGAGGGGACTGAGGGAATTGAGGGTTTCAGGTGTAATACAACTTTTAGGCGACAGGCTGACAACTTGTCACTATAGTGATACACATGTTTTCTGAAACAATCTTGGAAAACAATCCTCAAAAATGTCAGACGTGGCGATAGCGACCGTATTATAACGCTCGTTAACGCTCTGCCTACCCCGCAAGGGATAAAGGCGTGATATATGTATGTATAATATAAGACTTCACAAAACGGATCCCTAACCATACACCATTACGGCCCGATAGCCTACTATAGGCCGAAAACCGCTGATTCTACCATTATTTGACACGAGCAAAAGATTTCCCGGAAAACGTGCTCCATGAAAGCCGGAGTGATTTAAAAAGTCATTACTGCAGAGTATTTTTTCGTTTCGACGTTTTAATAAAATAGTCGTGAAGTGAGTTAAAACTTTTCTGTAAAATGCTCTGCTAAAGGGCTATTTTCTTGGTACTATAATTAAAGGCCAATGGCACACTTAACGCACGACGGAGCGCTAGAATATCGCAATAGTTTAGAAACACTGAATCAAATTTTGTGCCTGATTTGAATTTATATCTACAGTCTAAAATGATAATATTTAAGTGCCGTGTGATGCCGGCTTAGAATAGCATCACCCCACATCCTTCCCGCGGGTGTCGTATGAGGCGACTAAGGGACTTGAGAGTATTGGTGTATTACAATTTTTAGGCGACAGGCTGATAACCTGCCACTATAGTGATACACATGTTTTCAGAAACAACCTTAGAAAACAATTTTCAAAAATTTCAGACGTGGTGATAGTGGCCGTATTTTTGCGGCTGTTAACGCCCTGCCTACCGCGCAAGGGATAGTGGCGTATGTATGTCTAAAATATTCTTTTGAAAAAGTTAAGTATAAAACTATGATTTCTTTTTAGTTTTACGACTATAAGACACCCACAACGAAGCGCTGCTTTAGCGCATCCGTGACGTTGCGCCTATCGGATGCAAGGAAACTTGAAATTCCCAAAACTAAAAAACGACGTCGACGCAGGGCCAACGCATGAACCTACGTCAGCTGATGTGACTGTCACAAAGCAATTTCATCGGTTGGTGCTGCGTCATAGTCAGTCTTTAGTAAAGGTAATTTGAAATTTCATTACATCTGACAGATGCGTTACGGATGCAATAAAAATGCGCGTCCTGCATAAGTTGTAGGATTCGCCTTAAGACTAGAAACAGTGAAGTATATCCCACCAAAAACATAAATGTGTAAAAATTAATAGCCAAGTTCAATATAACCGCCGAAAAATAATTTATATCAATTTTCATTCATTTGATAATCCGTATATTGTAAACCCTTAATGAAATTATAAGTTAGGACAGTGACGAAAAGGACGGGTTTTCTGATGTGTGCGTAAATTAATCTTTTTAACCCTAAGCTCCAAAGGGATTATAAGGGTCGTAGGCTGGGTAACTGGGTGCCTTATATTAATAATATAAGGTGTAAAAATATTAAATTTTACGATCGTTATTGCTCTGCCTACTTCGCAAGGGATAAAGGCGTGATTTATGTATGTATGTATGTAAAAATATTAGCCGCCGTGCGATGACGGCTTAGAATAGCGTCACCCCATTTCTTCCAGCGGCTGTTGTAAAAGGGGACTACGGGTCTCGATGGTTCCATGTGTATTGCAGCTTTAGGCGACAGGCTCACCACCTGTCACTATAGTGATACACAAATTATTTCAAACGGCCCTTTATATTTGTCAGACGTGGCAATAGCGACCGTATTTTTACTGCCGTTAACGCTCTGCCTACCCCGTAAGGGATAAACGCATGATATATGTATGTATGTAAAAAAATAGCTGTATATATATTTAGGGGTGAATCAGTCTATGAAACTGAACACCTTTTCCCAAAAAACAGGGGTCAAATAAAAACAATTTTGACCTCCTAAACAGTCGACTTGCTCAGCTGCTTCATTTTGTATGGGAGACTAATTTTTTTTTCTAGTTCAGTTGTTGTTCAGTTTCATGGGCTAGTTTACATATTAAAATAAGAGTCTATGCAGTTATTTTATTTACACCCTGTATATACCTTACTGTCATTTCTGATCGCCACATAATCTTTTGACATTTATAAATGGCTGTATTGTTTTCATCAGTTTAGAAGCAGTTTGATAATGATAACAATTCTTTTTTTATTTTAATTTTCAAGTAGATATTTTTCTTTTATTTCTCATAAGCTGGGAGCTGTCACTTCTGATCGTCACATAATCTTTTGACATTTATAAATGGATGTATAATTTTCTTATGCTTCGTTGCATTTGGACAATAATTCGTTTTTTTAACCTGCATTTATTATTATTATTATTATTATTATTTGTAGTGTTTTTTATTTTATCTCTCCTTTTGGAGGCATTCTCCCAATCCACGGGCCTTAGCCTTATTATTATTATCAATCCCTTTACTTAAACATATACATAATTCTTACATTCTTAACACACTTAAACAACACAAAAGTTTATCTGTGTGCCGCACATTCCTATTTAACACAGATATTCTATTTCGTTTTTTTTTACATTATTTAAGTGACTGGGTTTTTAATATTAATGCATCTGTCATCTTTTGACTTTAAAAATTACTGCACTTTAAATAGAATGTACAGAAATTTTAAAAATATTATTAACTTTTAATTTTTTGTAAGGACGATTAAGTAATTCTGCGAAAAACGTACGTAACGATCACAGACAAGAGATGTCATGCGCCGCACCTAATGCCATTTTTGCTCTGTGGATACGATCACAGACAGTATAGTAAACGACAATGACATATTTGCTCTGTGTTAACGATACTGACCGTATTTTTACGTTCGTTAACACTCTGCCTACCCCGCAAGAGATAAAGGCATGATTTATGTATGTGTATTCGAATGTAGTTTTATTGCCAGATTGTATAAAATTTATATTCTACACCGTTGGGTTAATCTTTAAACCGTTTCAGCAAAGAAATAAAAATTTACTACTTTCATCTGCATCGCAAACAGTTTTACATGTCAAGGGAACAAAGTTATGTCATAAAATTATACATACATACATATATCACGCCTTTATCCCTTGCCTGGTAGGCAAAGCGTTAACGGCCGCAAAAATACGGTCGATGTCGTCACGTCTGACAATTATAGAGGGCCGTTTGAGGTAATTTTGTGTGTCACTATAGTGACAGGTTGTCAGCCTGTCGCCTAAAAGTTGTAATACACCTGGAGCTCTCAAGTCTTCTTTCCACGGGAAAATGAGTAGCATCGGTAACAACCTCAAAATGAACAGTTTGTAATAACTTTATTTGATTAAAATAGGTTAAAAGTTAGAGGTCTTCATAAACCTCAATTTTTACCCTTCCGTTTCACAAACCGTAAAGCCATTTTATTTTTCCACAAAAATAACAATTTCTCTTCGTTAAACTGCAAAGCGTTTTGAAGCAAAACGATTTTTACAAAACGTTTTATTTGGGAAAATAACCGTGAATGAAATAAAGGATTTTACCAACTGCCAGTGACTTTGAGTGGTGGTCTGATATTTAGGGTTAGGCGGATCACACACTTGACGCACGACGGAGCGCAAAAATATCGCAGCGATCTGTCAAATCTATACTAGAAACGTCAATCCCCACACTAAAACCACACTCGCCGGACGACACTGCGATAGCGGTGGGTTTTAGTGTAGGGATTGAGATTTCTAATATGGATCTGACAGACTGATGCGATATTTTTGCGCTCCGCCGTGCGTCAAGTATGCGATGCGCCTAAAGATTCGATATATTCAGGGTGTAAAAAAAATCTGCAAACATTTTAAGGGTTGAACCAGCTTATGAAACAGAACAGCTTTCCCCAAGGAACATAGGTCAAATTATGAAAAAAAGTTTTGGGCCTCCAACATAGGTCACATAGAAACATAGGTCAAAATATTTTCTATATTTCGACCTATGTTTCTAAGGGAAAGTTGTGTAGTTTCACGGGCTAATTGATGCACCTCTTGAAATTTTCGCATTCGTTTACTTTTTGGTTCGATTACTAGAGTTGTACAAAATACCTACGTACATATAGCTATAAATACACACAAAACACGCCCTTAGCCCTTGCGTGGTAAGCAGAGCCTGATAAATATTATTAAAATCGAAAATCAGAAAAATCGTCTATTTTATAGTGGAAATGCGGTCCATTAGTCTATTAGAACACGCGCGGGAAAGAAATGGGGTGATGCTATTCTAATAGCATCATACGGCGGGAAAATGACCGTGAATGAAATAACGTGTTTTACCAACTGGCACTGACTTTGATTGGTGGTCTGATATTTAGGCTAACGATTCGAAATATAGGTCCTAGGTTCGATTTCTAGTGGCTTACATAAACACGATAATGTGGTCAAACATACTCACGCCCTTTACCTCGTGAGGTAGGCAGAACTTATTAAGTTAATAGCTGTAAAAATACGGTCGAGTGACAAATATTTAGGACCATTTAAGAACATCATGTAACATTACAGTGACAGGTTGTCAGTTTGACGAAAAAGAAACAAGAAGTAAAATACAGGACGTAATGTTTAAAAATCCCATGTAACGCTGCTGTAACAATAAAAAAAATACATGCATACAAACATACACAAATCACGCCTTTATACCTTACAGGGTAGGCAGAGCGTTAACGGCCGTAAGAATACGGTCGCTATCGCCACGTCTGTCATTTTCGAGGATTGTTTTAGAAAACATGTGTATCACTATAGTGAATCGTAAAATTACGGTCGTTTCGGCCACGACTGACAAGTATTGAGGGCCCCTTCAGATGATTCGTGTATTACTGTAGTGACAGGTTGTCAGTTGCCTGAAGTAAAAAAAATGCACTAGTTAAACTAAGAACCTCCTCGTTTTTTGCAGCGAGGCAAGTAATTTCAATAAAAACGTACTCGCTTCAATCAGACCGAAATCCTGGACCAATCAGCGAGCTTCATTTCAAAAAGAGTCAATTCCAATTTTAAATATTTAAATAAGCCGATTCGATGTTCTGAGCCGTTTGCGAGTGTTTTCACGTATTTCAATTTGCGTACATGTCATTTTGAATGCGGGTAGCTTGTACGGAATTTATAAAAGAAAGCAATATTTTGAGATTTTAATTGTCAAAATGATGGGAGGAATGCTCATAGTTAGGCGACGGAGGCTAAAATTTTGCAGCGATCTTTCGGATCTATACTAAAAATATCACTTCTCATACTAAAACCGCACTCGATGGACGCGGTTGAGCGGTTTTAGTATGGGGATTGACATTTCTAGTATGGATCTGACAGACCGCTGCGATATTTTTGCGCTCCATCGGGCGTCAATTGTGCGATCCGTTTATGAGAAATAATCAACATCGTAGCATTGCCAACCTGTCCGTTTTGGCTGATCTTAATTTCTTTTCGGCAACGTAGGACAATTCCGCCAGTGTCAAATAAACAAATCAGTTTTGGCGGATACAGCCGAAATCTTTAAAAAGCTGACTAATTCGTGGTGAATTATATTGACTATTTAGTACCTATAACATTTTTTTAACTTTTTTTTTAATTTTTAAATAAAATTAACTATAATTTTTCTAACTTTAAATAAATATTTTCCCAATACGCGCTCTTAACAGGGGGAGAACAAATACACGCCGTTACGACTTTTTTTTACGTCTTTTCGTTACACGTTTTTTTTCCTAACTCGTTATATACACAACATTATCCACAAACAACCCTTGCACATAACAACGTAAGACATAAAAATTATTTTTATGACCCACGGAAATGCTGGTCCCTTTTAGATAAAAATTACGGCTGCAACGAAGGCAGATCTCATAAAATATTAGTATCCACGTGAATGTAAAACACATGAGCTTTTTTTACTATTTCCCGTTAAAAAAAATTAAACTGTGATTGTCAAGATTTCAAGATTTTAATCGTTTATTTCCAAGTAAAAGCAGTCTTAGCTGCTCCATATACAAACAAAAAACATCATATTTTGGCTAAAAAAATAAACATATACTCCTTTTGCAAAATTAACACCTTGTGATACTTAAATACATCACGCCTTTATCCCTTGCGGGGTAGGCAGAGCGTTAACGGCCGTAAGAATACGGTCGCCATCGCCACGTCTGTCATTAGTTTTGTCATGTCTGTTTTAGGAAACATGTGTTTCACTATAGTGACAGGTTGTCAGCCTGTCGCCTAAAATTGTAATACACCAATACTCTCGAGTCCCTTAGTCGCCTCTTACGACACCCGCGGGAAGGATGTGGGTGATGCTATTCTAAGCTGTCATCACACGGCATTTGTACTTACCTACTGTTTTTATAAAAAAAATAACTTACGTGCTTTTTGCACAGGAAATTCGATGAATATTCCTCTTAGACAAAAGACACCTAGACACAGACAGAGAACTGTGGTACGGTAAAGTATTTTCAAAAGGTATTACAGCGGGTAATCGTATATATAGCTCGCTTAGATAGTGTCGCGACCAGCATAACTTGACCTCAACGCTCAATACTCGCGTACGGGCGCGTACTGACAGTTACGCTGGTCGTGACCCTATGAAGGCCAATGAAGTATATAGCTCGCTAAGATAGTGTCGCGACCAGCGTAACTTGACCTCAATGCTCAATACTCGCGTACGGGCGTATACTGACAGATACGCTGGTCGTGACGCTATGTGTGCGAATGAAATATAGAATATTTCCTTGGTATTACGTACCACTGCAACCGTCTTTTGTTCTGTCTAGTTCAAGTAGGTTTAAATGTAGGTCATTGCACTGTGTTTCTTTGTCATGTTTGCCGTGTGATGCCGGCTTAGAATAGCATCACCCCATTTCTTTCTCATGGGTGTCGTAGAAGCCGGCTAAGGGACTCGAGGGTTTCATGTGTATTGCAATTTTAGGCGACAGGCTGACAACCTGTCAGTACAGTGGGTACATGACTTATCTGAAACGACCTTCAAATATTGTCAGACGTGGCGATAAAGATTGTGATTTTACGGTCGTTAACGCTCTGCCTACCCCGCGAGGGATATGGCGTGATTTGTGTGTGTGTGTGTTTCCCAGAGCTTCAACATGTTAGGATTGAGCAGGTTCTCGAGTGGAGACCACGCCTCGGCAAGCGTACCGTTGGACGCCCTCCGGCCAGATGGACCGATGACTTAAAGAGCGGCTGGTAGAGACTGGATGGCGAAAGCGGGAGATCGTTCATTGTGGCGTACCCTGGGGGAGGCCTATGTCCAGCAGTGGACTGCGATAGATACGATGTGTCATGAGTCTATTGTAGTATATAGCCTATACTGTATAGGCAACTGTGGTCTCATTTGGATTTAGGAATAGGGACGCGTGATCCAAATTCCTTGGTGATATAACTTAACTAACAACTTCCCCAGAAGTACTACAGTGAGATCGTTATAACAAATCCAATTTGACAAACCACAAAACAAAATTGACTCAGTGACATAGTATTTCATCACATCGACCTATAACAGTCCACTGCTGGACGTAGGCCTCCCCCAGGGAACGCCACAATGAACGATCTCCCGCTTTCGCCATCCAGTCGCTACCAGCCGCTCTCTTTAAGTCATTATGGTCACTCTAGAACTCAATTTTTTAATTTTCGCATGCGAAAATCTGCTGCTTATTGCGCTTGTATCATCACACTTTCTACTACACAAATTAGTTCCGATAAAACACATACAAATTCGAGTAGTGAAGGTGTTATACGTAAGTAAGGTTTGATCAGACATTTTGGACGCACGATTTTAGAAATTCAACTGCTGGTCAGAGGGCGTTTTGGCAAATCTACGCCTGTATTCAGCATGAAACTGGTTGCTGTCAAATCAAGCCAGCTAGTGTGGTTCTACGTTAGTTTGGTTACATAACATCGTTTCGGGACGCCCCGAGCGAGGCGAGTCAAGTGCTAATTATATTTCGCTACCATCTGCCGTGTGATGCCGGCTTAGAGTAGCATCACCCCATTTCATTCCCGTGAGTGTCGTAAGAGGCGACTAAGGAACTCGAAGGGGTTTCATGTGTATTACAACTTTAGGCGACAGGCTGACAACCTGTCACTACAGTGATACACAAATCATCAAAAAAGGCCCTCAATATTTGTCAGACGAGGTGGATAGTGACCGTATTCTTACGGCCGTTATCGCTCTGCCAACCCCGCAAGAAATTTCTTGTGTACAATAAATGGTAAATAAAAATAAAATGAATAAATAGATGTGTGATATGTGTATGTGTGTATGCAGAGTACCGCAAAATCATGCGTCTTTAGAATCGCTCCTTAACACAAGTAAAATAATTTTTTTTTAAATTTTCTGCTAATATCTGAACCTCAATAAATTATCCATCCTTTGTTTAGGCACGCCCCAGATAATTAAAAAAAATCCTTTATAATCTTCCAAAAGCCATTTCGGTCGCAAATGTTATTTTAGTGAAATCGCTGGCCACATCGTTTACTTAATATTAACCTATTTGAATATTCGATACTAAGAGTTCCTAAAAAGGATAAAAATTATACAAAGTTATTAATTCGATATTTTTTCTTATCACAACTAAAATTGTCTTCTAATAATGTTGACCTAATAATACTTGTTTATATGTCAAAATAAGGCGATGATTACACCTCTACATATAAGGAGCCAACGTCGTCGCTCTGACATTGGCAAATTACGCCTTGGCTCATGAGATGTGACGCCATTTTTTACCAAAAAGAAAACAAAACTATTCATTCATTTGATTTACTTTTATAAACTATAACACTTACTTTTACATTATTTTAGAGTATAATAATTCAAACTTTGAATATTTCGAAACACTATAAATGGAGTATTCAGTATTGCTGTAGAATAGTTTTAAGCGTTCTACTTTTGCATTTTATTAATGACATAGTCATCTAGCGAACTCAGGTTCTCAGCGAGGAACACTCATAACGGAGCGCAAAAATATCGCAGCAGTCTGTCAAATCCATACTAGAAATGTCGATCCCCATACTTTAACCGCTCAACCGCTGTTGACACAACGCTATCGCAGTGGGGAGTGACGTTTCTAGTGTGGATCTGACAGACCGCTGCGATATTTTTGCGCTCCGTCGTGCGTCAAGTGTGTTCATCGACTAGGAAGGATTCGGGCCAGGCTAGCCTTCGGGTTGCAGAGGTCAGATGGCAGTCGCTCTGTGTAAAAACTTGGTTTCACGTCAAATTTCCTAGGTTAGGTAGCCGACCCAGACAGAACGGGAGAATGATGATACTAGGAAGTTTGACTTAGTTTCAATCTAAACTTAGGAGGCAGTTCAGAACTAATTTCTTACGGAGTCAGAATGTCATTGTTTTCTAAACAATAAGACGCCATTGTTTACCCCTCTTTGTTGAGATGGCTAAACCCAGTTTTGTGTGGCGTTTATTGGACCTACTGGATAGATAGACCCTGTGGGTCCTATTGGTGTCTTGGGCCTTTTTCACACTTATCGTACAACGCGGTGCTAAAATAAAGCATGTGTTACGCAGCGGTCTTTCAGATCCATACTAGAAACGTCAACCTAAAAAGTATTCAACAGCAGCGGTTGCCGACGCAGTTGCACAAAAATAGCGCAGGTGCGTTTAATTAACGCAGATGCAACCACAGAGATTTACATCTCTTTTGTGAAAAAGGTTTTTTTATCGACTAATATTCCTTGGGAAAAGTTGTTTAGTTTCATAAACATATCGCCTCTTTAAAATATTTTACGCGTGTATTTTTACACGTTCCTATAATTTGCTACCTTATCTTAAAGTGGGTCTAGTCAAAAGTGGGTCTAATAAGAAATGTCTGGAGAAGGCTCAATCCCGCTTTGTTTAGAGATTTGCCGGATTATCCGTGCTCTGTCGTGCGGTATGTTTTATGCAATACAGGATAAACATGTCAAATATTATATCGAAAGGTTTCCTTCCAAAACCGCTATTTACGAGCCAAATGCGGGCTACCCATGAAAACAATCTTCTCTCTCTCTCTCTTTCTCTCTCTCTTTTCGTGTGGGATCAGCGAGTCGTCAACGACCGATGTGGTAATCACTACATAGTATAAAGCAAAGTCGCTTTTCTCGTCTGTCTATATGTATGTTTGCTTAAATCTTTAAAACTACACTGCGGATTTTGATGCAGGTTTTTTTAATAGATGTAGTGATTCAAGAAAAAGGTTTTTATGTATAAAATTTGCCGGTTTTTTTTTTTGTATAGTGTAAATATTTTGTATGATTTTATGACATACTGAAATGTCGCTTGAAATCTTTGATAGATATTTTATTTTTATTCCAGCAATATCCTACTGCAGGTGTGTTTGAGTGGTTAGATTTGACACATTCAATTTCCTATAAGCTGAAAGTGACAAGTGACAGCGTCATTTTTAGAAAACCATTTTAGGACACCCAAACACACATACACGCACAAATCACGCCATATCCCTAGTGCGGGGAGACAAAGCGGTAAAATTACGGTCTTCATCGCTACGTCTGACAATATTTTAGGGTCGTTTCAGATGTGACAGGTTGTCAGCCTGTTTTAGGACACACCTACGGCATGTAGTCGAAATAATTTTAATGACCAATTTGTACTAGTAATTCTTAGTAAATTTATCAAAAACTAGTATAATTTGATTCCTTAAATGAATAAATGCCATGTGACGCCGGCTTAGAATAGCATCACCCCTCGTCCTTCCCGCGGGTGTCGTAAGAGACGACTAAGGGATTAGAGAGTATTGGTGTATTACAATTTTTAGGCGACAGGCTGACAACCTGTCACTACACTGTGTTTTCTGAAACAACCTTGGAAATCAATCCTCAAAAATGACAGACGTGGCCGCCGTATTCTTACGGCTGTTAACGCTCTGCCTACCACCGGAAAAAAAGCGTGATACATGTTTGAGTATGTATGTATTGATGATGTATTTTCTACTTCAATCTTATTTTAGTTAATTAACTAACAAGACGATTACACTGATTAGTAATTATTATAGGAACGTAATTAATTTGCCTGTCAGTTCGGATAAGCGTCGAAATCAAGGAATAATCAATTAATGTCAGATACAAGGTGTTTCTTACACTTGATCGAAGAAAAATAACTGGAATGAAAAATAGCTAATTATGTAAAATTTATATTTTAGTATATGTAGGTATTATGTATTATTTTTAAATACCGAATTTAGTATTAATATTGTGCACGGTCATCAGCCTCACCTTATGCTATCTCTCTACCGTAGGACTGCTGGAAGAGATTTCTTTTTAGAAATAAGTAGTGCCTGTTGTGTTTTTTGTCTAAATGTGATTGTCCTGTGTTTTATCTTGTGTTAAATAAAATAAATAAATAAATGAATGTGCTGATCAATTTGTTTTTGTAAGAAAAAGTCACATAGACTTATAACTTTCAAAAACTAGCACTAACCCAGTCATTTACAAAAAAAAGATTCACCCTTTAAATTATTTGCAACAATTTTTTTTACAATGTACATGGTGGGTACAAGGCCTTTGCCCAGCAGTGGGACACTATAGGCTAATATAATAATAATAAAATATGGCGACAAGAGATAAAACATAGGTATGCCGGCCATCGGTTCTACGACGAATTTAACTTTTATTGCAGGTTCATTCATTCATTCATTCATTCATTCATTCATATATCACGCCTTTATCCCTTGCAGGGTAAGAATACGGTCGCTATCGCCACAAATGAGACTTTTGAGGATTGTTTTCCAAGGTAGTTTCAGAAAACATGTGTATCACTATAGTGACAGGTTGTCAGCCTGTCGCCTAAAAATTGTAATGGGTACACCATTACTCTCAAGTCCGTTAGTCGCCTGAATTACGACACCCGCGGGAAGTATGTAGGGTGATGCTATTCTAAGCCGGCACCACACGGCATATTTATTGCAGGTATTTTGTGGTAGTTCAATATTACAGCAAAACTAATATCCAAACCGAATTAAGTGATTGTATTTATCTGCTAACCACATATAATTATTGAAAAACCATCGGTTCGCACGGTTAACCACGAACGGTAATTATAATATCACATGCTATCGATGTCCGTAAATACGTGCATAATATGTCAATCTGAATACATGCACAAAATGACCGGTCGCACACTTGACGCACGAAGGAGCGCTAAAACATCGCAACGGTCTGTCAGATCTATACTAGAAATATCAATCCCAATACTAAAATCGCTCAACCGCTGTCGACGCAGCGCTATCGCAGTATCGTCCGTCGCGTGCGGTTTTAGTATGAGGAGTGACGTTTCTAGTATGGATCTGACAGACCGCTGCGATATTTTAGCGCTCCCTCGTGCGTCAAGTGTGCGATCTGCCATAGGAGCACGTATTAAGGGCCCCTTCTGCTGAAGGTTTAGGTATTGTGCGCGCCCAGGCGACTTGCCGGCGTATTACGCGCGGGCCGTTTTGATTTGAACTCCGGTGACCTTTGCCGGCGCGTGAGAGCGCCCCAGTATAAAATATTGCAGTAGGCAAATTAACCTTGATCTAATTTAGGTACCTACTGTTTTTATTTTTAATATTGAAACGAAAGTTATGTAACCTATTTATTTACTGTAAATGTAACAATTACTCATAAAATAACTGGACAAAATCCATTTTGACTACGAAAGTCAGTCAAAATATTTTTAAAGTAACTTGAAGCTCATCAAAACAAGGTCAAAACTTATAAAAAGTATAGGCCTCGATGATGCTGGATGGAGCCACAAGATTGCTGGATGGGCCTAAAAACAACGCGATGGTTGCAGACTTAACTTTGTACTAATATTTGTGAAACACCGAGTCGTCCAACGACCCGATGAACCCTAGCGTCAGAATTTTTCAACCGCCTTTTACAAGTAGCAGGCTCTTGACATGTTTGTGTAACGACCGCCGTCTCAGTAATCATAATCATAGACAGCAACCGGGACCTACGGCTTAACGTGCCATCCGAAACACAGAACCATTTTAATTACGGACAATCGGGTGGTTCAGCCCGCAATGTCCTAACCAGACTGGGAACAAATTCACAAAGAGTTAAATATCAACTTTGTGAGTAACCCACCGAGAATCCCAATCGGTCGTCGATGTGGCGCATATGCAAAGTGAGAGGTAGGTAACGATTTTTATAGGAGATTTTATGGTTCCTACCTAAACAATGAATAAAAACAAACATAATTGTTTTGTACAATAATTTTGATATAACTAGTGATGTTTATTTCGTTTGTTACCCATTGCGTCGTCTGAATCTCAGTCTACTCAACTTCCGTGATCTATATACTGTTTCATTTTCTACAAAAATCTCCGCGTCGCACTTCGGGAAGGGCACTGGCACAGGTCCGTCGTCCATAAGCGTCTCCGCGCGACTGACGAGCTCGCCAAGCTGCGCCGCTCGCGCATTTTGTAGGTATTTAGACATCATAATTTAGAAAATAACCCTACAACATACCAATTTGCACAGTTCCCTAGATTATAAATTTGTCTAAAGATTGGTATAAAAATTAGGTTTTTAAGTTTAATATCTCAGGCATAATATTGAAAATAAATTTTAAATAGAGGCAACTTTGGTATTTTTTTCTATCTAGAAAAGTAAATCTAATCGTGTAACTGAATGCCCTATTCCCTCTGTTACATCTTCAACTGCAACATATATTTTTTTCAGAATTTTTCGACTATTATTTACTAAGTAATATTGTTTTGAAAAACGACATTTGAGCCAGACGCCGCCCTTAACTGAATTTAGAGCTGTAATTTAAATTTAATTAAGGCATCCTAGCCGGCTTAGAATAGCATCACCCTATTGCTGACGTAAGAGGCGACTACGGGATAAAACCAGGGAATGTGCAGCAGCGGTCCCTATGAATATTATCTATGTAGCGACCTCTGGTGGCTACAACATGAAGCTCACTCAAGTGGTTCACAAGCATACAAGACGCAACAGGAGTTCTCAACATATCGGATAGATGGCGCCACGTGACAGAACAATGGGCCTGAAACGCGGTATCGAAGTTGTCACCGCGCAACGCATATATACAATTTCCAATCCAATCCAGGTGGACCCGTCGGTCCCCTGGCCACAACACCCGGCCAGGCGGGTAGCTACCCTTTTCCCGACACCACCTGGATTCCTCCTGTCACCCGCCATATCTACAACATTCCTGAAGAGCCTGGACCTTCTTTTAAGCCGCCTGACATTGTAATTTTTTCTGACACACTGACAAAATTGCCTAACATATTTAAAATTTATTCTGTGCGTGATTTAATTGACTAATTTTAAATCTTGTTTTTATGTAGGTATGCAATTCTATGCCAACATGAAAAGGGTAGGACAAATAGAACTATTTGACTTTTCAACAGTCTCCCTACCCCGCAAGGAATAAAGGCGTGATATGTGTATGTATAACTATACACTATCCGTGTTATAGAAACGCGAGTCATGCTAATATTTGCTAACAGCTTGACCTATTTGCAGACAGCGTACATCCACCTAATAATAAAATCACGGCAATATCTCTTGCGAGGCTGGCAGACTGTTGAAAAGTCAAATAGTTCTATTATTAGAATGGCGACAGGCTGATAACTTGTGACTACATTGATAAGCGAATCATCTGAAAGAGCTTTTAATATTTGTCAGACGTGTCGATAGCGACCGTATTTTTACTACTGTTTTGCTCTGCCTACCTCGCAAAGGATAGAGGCGTCACGTGTGTGGTGTGTGTGTGTGTGGTATGTTAGGTGCTTCCTCTCTTGCATATATCGGTCATCAGTTTAGTTTTATTAGAAAACGATCAAATAAGGTTTCGTTACGATTATGAGTTATCGATATTACGCCATCTTGTATCGTGATACCCGCGTATTGGTGTCGAAAATATCGATATAGAGTATCCGCAAAATATAATCACGATACCTCATTTTTATTGGGACATAAAAATAGACAAGAGTTTTATGATGGTTTTTAGGAAAACTTTAGTAAATATTTCTAGTTAAGGGGCTGAGTAGAGCTAAAAACTACTTTTATAAGTGATTTTTACCCTAGATAAAATGCAGAAAAACTGACGAAAAAAGAAGGTAATAATCTTCAGGATATTTGCTGTAGTGTTATTGTTTCTAAAACATGATATTAGTAATTTAGCTTGATAGAAAAACATCGTAAAGTTACCTCTAAAAATCTATTATATCGCAAACTGTATGAACAAAACCCACGCAATAATTAAGTGTTTATTATCAGAATGAGCGCCTTACAATACTCTATCGACATATATACATATTTTCGACCGAGTTATCATCCAAAAATACGAAAATATCATTGAATCGGCAAGATCCCGTCCCGTTCGCACGCGCGCAGTTTGACATTTGTCAGAAAGGGACCGGTTTTTAGCTCGTGTCAGCCTATTAACCAAGAAGAATATCTACTTATTCTATATTTTACTCATGTTGCCTCATATTTTATTTCTTATATTGTGTGTATCAACCATTAAGCTATTTATAAACATTTAGTTTGAAGAATAAAGAGGAACATATACCTACATGTACTTACACTTAACGCACAACGCAGCGCTAAACTAACGCTGTGTAACGCATGCGTCTCTCAGATCCAAACTAAAAACATCAAAAATACTTAAACCGCTGTTGACGCAGCGCGTCGTGCGTTGGTCCAGCGGTTTTAGGATGAGGATTGATGTTTCTCGCATGGATCTGGACAAACGCATGCGTTAAGCAGCGTTATTTTAGCGCTGCGTGCGTTAAGTAAGCAAGCTGCCTTACACTTGAGCAGAAGAACGTGCCATCCGAAACAAGGAACTATCTTACTTACGGACAATCCGGTGGTTCAGCCCGCAATGGCCTAACCAGACTGGAAACAAATTCACAAAGTGATATATATCAAACTTTGCGAGTGACCCACCGAGAATCGAACCCGGAACCCGTCAAAGGCAGTCGCACTACTATTGCGCCACATCGGTCAGCCTTAGGCTGTTCCTTAGTTGTTTCCGCCTAAGCCAAGTTGTGTTCTGAAAAAATGAAAAATGGCGGCTGTTTAAAAGTTCGTCTAAAACCCTTTACCACGATCTAACCGAAACATGTCCTACAAACCAGAGAATGGAGACCGAATCCCTCAAAGGGCGGGAACGAGCTGCCAATAAATAAATAAGGGCCGAGATCAGGGTTGCCACTTAGCATTTACTAGCCTACAAAATATGAATAAAAAATAATCGAACCTAGCCAGTGATGCCTGATGCTTTTAGACTCAATTATTAAGACATCGATGGGACACATCGTCTGTCTGTCTGTAATTTAATTTTTTTCTGTCTGTCTGGCTGTCCGCAAGAGTTGAAAATGTTCACTTCACAGTACGTGTACTACTGTTGTCACTGTTACAATAGAATTAAGTTCTACCTATACAGTAAAAAAATACTGAAAATATTTTAAAGGGTAAACCATCCCATGAAACTGAACTACTCGTACTTTTGTTAAGGAACATAGGTATAAATATGAAAAAAATTTTGACCTCCCATACAGAATTACCAACCTTGCCCCAAGTCAATTTGTTTGGGAGGTCAAAAAAATTTTTCATATTTCGAATTTATATAAAATATGTCTTTGGGGAATGTTGTACAGTTTCATGGGCCGATTCACCTCTTAAAATATTTGCAGCTAATATTTTTACACATTGTACCACACATACCTACTAATAAAATAAATACATACACACATATAATCACGCCTCTTTCCCGGAGGGGTAGGCAGAGACTACATCCTCTCACTTGCTACGATCCTGACACACCTCTTTCGCTTCCTTAACATTCATCAGTCTTTTCATACATGCTCGTCGGTTTAGGGTACTCTTCACCTGACCTTTCTTTAGAACGTTTCCGATTTGATCTAGGTACGTTCGTCTAGGTCTTCCCCTTGCGACGTTTCCATTCACATGCGCCATATATACTTGCTTAGTTAATCTTCTTTCATTCATCCTCTCAACGTGACCAAACCATTTTAGCATTCCTTTTTCTATACTAGTCACAACATCTTCTTTTATACCGCAACGTTCCCTTATCACGCTATTCTTTATCCTGTCACTCAATTTTACTCCAATCATACTCCTTAACGCTCTCATTTCTACTGCATTTATTCTACTTTCATGCTTTTTCTGCCATACCCAACTTTCACTCCCATACATAAGTGTTGGAACTAGCACCCCTCTATGCACAGCCAGGCGTGCTTTATTCGACACTTTCTGGCTATTCATAAAGGCATGCAGCGCCCCATTTACCATGTTGCCCGCATTCACCCTCCTCTCAATATCACTTTCACACTTTCCATCTGACGTAAACTTTGATCCCAAATATACGAACTCTTTCACTTGTTCTACTTTCTCCTCTTCTATCATAATATTACACTCTGTCATAACTTCCTCTCTGTCAAAAACCATTGCTTTCGTCTTACTTACATTCATTTTCATTCCTTTCTTTTTCAAAGAATCATTCATAATATTTACCATCTCCTGCAACTCTTCAGCCGACGATGCAAGAATAACTTGATCATCAGCATAGAGAAGACATTTGACGAGTAACCCATTCATTCTCAAACCATATTCACACTCTTTCAAATCTGTCAAACAACTATCCATGAATAGATTGAACAGCCATGGTGACGCAACACATCCCTGTCTAACACCTTTCTCGATGTAAAACAGTTCGGTGAAGGCCCCGTTTATCCTGACGCAAGCACTGGAATTTTCATACAAGGATTTCAGTGCTCGTATCAAAATACTGCCCACTCCATGCATGGATAGTGCCGACCACAATTCATTCCTCACCACTCTATCATAGGCCTTTTCTAGATCCACGAAAATGCAAAAAACCTTTTGGTTTTTAGCCAAAAACTTTTCGGCTATGCACCGCAAGGAAAAGACCTGATCCGTACATCCCATCTCCTTTCGAAATCCCGCTTGAGCATCCCAGACTTTTTCCTCAGTTTCTTTCATTACTCTTTCAATCAGTACCTTTGCATACAATTTGCCGACGACGCTGAGGAGGCTTATACCGCGGTAATTTTTGCAGTCTAGCTGTGACCCTTTTCCTTTGAACAACGGCACTATTACAGCCTTACACCAATCTCTTGGCACTCGACCGCTTCTCCAACAAAGGTTAAAAAGGAGGTCCAACTGACTAGCCACTACACCTTCGCCAGCCTTCAGCAACTCAACCGACACTCTGTCATAACCTGCAGCCTTACCAGCTTTCATGCTTTTTAGAGCTTTCACAATCTCATCCATTTCAATCTTACTTTCATTCTCACTATCGTCTACTTCTTCTGTGCTCACCTCTTGTACTAGATCTTCTTTTCCAAACAAACTTTCAAAATATTCCTTCCATCTCTTCAACACACATTCCTCACCTTTTATTACACTACCATCCTGGCTTCGAATCCTACTCAACTCGGAAAATGCGGGTTTACCTCGAGTTGTCCTTATAGATTTCCAGAAAACTTAGGTTTGTACGAAAGTTTTCTGATAGCCTCCTATCAGAAAACTACTAGTCTAAAATAAATTACGGACGTTTTTATACCTAAAACTTTTTTTTTGATAGATAGATAGATATATCACGCCTTTATCCCTTGCGGGGTAGGCAGAGCGTTAACGTCCGTAAGATTACGGCCACTATCGCCACGTCTAACATTTTTGAGGATTGTTTTCCAAGGTAGTTTCAGAAAACATGTGTATCACTATAGTGACAGATTGTCAGCCTGTCGCCTAAAAATTGTAATACACCATTACTCTCGAGTCCCTTAGTCACCTCTTACGACACCCGCGGGAAGGATGTGGGGTGATGCTATTCTAAGCCGGCATCACACGGCACAGCCGGCATCACCTGGCACTTTTTTTGCCATTATCTTTATACCATTTTTGTACCACGGAAAGTTCGTGCGCGAGTCCGACTCAATAGACGACAAAATTAGTTTGGTATTTCGTGTGACAACCCTAAGTAGCTTTCTCCCCGTTACGCCCTTATCCCTTAGACCTTGGAAGATCTCATGACTTAAGATTGCGTAGTCCCTATAAGCCTTTTCATTCAGCTGAGTTTTATCATTGTATTACTATTATCGTAAATTGCAAGAACGTCGACTGCCAAGTGGTTAGGACACCTGGTCTTACAATCGTGAGATCCGAGTTCGATCCCCGCCATGTCCGAATGAGTTTTTACTTACGTACCTTTACCGACTGCTCTTACGGTGAAAGAAAAGCATCGTGATGAAACCCACATTCAAATAAAATTTGAACTCGGATGATATTTGAATGTGACTTAACCAGGTTAGCCTTCGGGTTGCAGAGGGCAGATGGCAGTCGCTCTGTGTAAAAACTAGGTTCCATGTCAAATCCCCTTGGTTAAGTAGCCGAATCCAACAGAGAACGGGATAAGGCAAGGAAAATGATGAAACTGATGTACGAGGAGATAATGTAATTTTTCTTTACTCATAGCTGAATACTATTGGTTATTTTCAAGTTCTATCTTGTCATCATCATCATTGGCCTCATAAAACTGTGACAGGCGATTTAAACAGTGTCTGAGGCAAGACACTGCGTTGCCTGGGACTCATTTACGGAAACGCAAAGTTTACCGTATAAAGACCAGAATGTTTTTGAATATAATTCATTGTTGAAAATTATGTCACAACAAGGAGTTAAGCAGTTTTTTAAAATATCTTGTCAATGTTTCTTATGTGAAAAGTTAGAAGAGTAACGAGTGGAGAGGTCCTGTGTGAATCCGCGTACTTTTAGTAAACAAGTAAAGCTTTTACATACACAAATATATCACGCCTTTATCCCTTGCGAGGTAGGCAGAGCGTTAAACGGCCGCAAGAATACGACCACTATCGCCACGTCTGACATTTTTGAGGATTGTTTTCCAAGGTTGTTTCAGAAAACATGTGTATCACTATAGTGACAGGTTGTCAGCCTATCGCCTAAAAATTGCAATACAATACTCTCGAGTCCCTTAGTCGCCTCTCACGACACCCGCGGGAAGGATGTGGGGTAATGCTATTCTAAGCCGGCATCACACGGCACAAGTATGGCTTTTAATTTTTTTTTATATAGACAATAACTCCGTAATTCGGCCAAATATTCGTTTCGGAAAATTTTTTACCGAAGATTTGGCTGAACATTTGGTTTCGTTTATGGTTACCATCACTAGTATGAACTGCCTAGAACAACACCCTTCATACTACGGACAGTCGGGCATAAAGCACAGGTAATTATGACGAGCTGTCATAACGACACGTCTGTGACCTGGATAACTGATGCAGAGGCGCTAATGAGCATACACTGATGAGAAGTTGCTTTGTATGTCTTCATACAACACTACACACACAGAAATCACGCCTTTATCACTCGCAGGGTAGGCAGAGCGTTAAAGATTGTAATGTTAAGGTCGTGATCGCCACGTCTGACAAATGTTTGAGGGCCGTTTCAGATAAGCTGTGTGTCATAGTGACAGGTTGTCAGCCTGTCTTCTAAAATTGCAAGACACACGAAACCATTCTCTTAGTCGGTTTTTACGACACCCTCAGGAAAAAAAAGGGTGATGCTATTCTAAACCGGCATATTCAATCGGCAATTTTTTCATTTTCTCACATCTCAATAATTTTTCATTTTCTTTCTACCAAAAATAAGAAAGTGATCTGGCCTAATTTTTGAACAGGAAAATCGTCTCAGATAATATCTTTTATTGACTTACAATATGCTTTTAGAAGTATTATTTTTATTGAGAAAACTCACCGTCTAAGATTTTTCCTCACATTTTTGTATTGATTTACAAGTTTAATTTGGAGTTGTAATTTTCCCAGAGGAAATAAAATTAAGCGTTTTTTTGAGTGGGGTTCGTTGTGGGCTATCTTTTTTTCCGATTTTTATTTGTCCTTGTAATAAAGTGTGTTAGATTATTTAAATAAAACCCTTGAGTCCTATAGTCGTCTTTTTTACAGGGTGTAAGGGACAGTGTAACGAAAACTGTACAGGCATGCTCAGACCATGAAACTGAACAGTTTTTTATATGGGGGCTAAAAAAATGTTTCCATACAAAATTCCCGATCAGCTGAGTGACTTTGTATGGTAACTGGAAAAAATGTTTTCGTTTCCCAACATAGTCGCCATAGAAAAAGTTGTTCAGTTGCATGGTCTGATCACGCCTGCAAAGTTTTTATTACACCGTCCCTTACACTCTGTATATCCCGCGGGAAAGAATTGGGATGATGCTATTTTAAGCCGGCATCACACGGCTTAATAATATAAAAACATAAACGACCCAACAGAATGAACATTTTATATGACATCATTAAATTACGTCAAATAACGTAGATCGTTGCCACTTCTTGCGGATGGCATCACGTAAAATCTGTGGGCATGGCAGTGTCCCCGCCAAGTCGAACAAAAACGGCAGTGTTGTATAAGACCAGGCTTCCTCGAAGCAGGGTAGATCATTTTTTATTTCTCTTTAACTTCTGTGATGACATATTGAGAAGTATGTAATTTCTGTAAGTAAATAAACGTCATATGATCACGGTAAGTATTTGAGTCATAAACAGACACATTACTTAAAGGGTATTGTCATACATTTGATTATTTTAATCAAGTCTGTCGCAAAAAATAATAGAAATGTATGAACATGTTGTTTGGAAATATAGCTGGTAAAAGTTTCTAAATTTTAAAACATATATTATTGTTTTTCAAAGCGATTAAGGAATATGTTGCCGTGTGATGCCGGCTTAGAATAGCATCACCCCATTTCTTTCCGCGGGTGTTGTAAAAGGCAACTAAGGGACTCGAGGGTTTCACGTGTATCACAATTTTAGGCGACAGACTAACAACCTGTCACTACAGTGATACACGAATCATTGAAAAAGGCACTCAATACTTGTCAGACGTGGCGATAACGACCGTAATTTTGCGATCGTTAACGCTCTGCCTACCCCGCTAGGGATAAAGGCGAGATTTGTGTATGTATGTATTAAGGAATATATAATTACTAGCTGGTGCCCGCGAACTTCGTTTCGCCATATATCATCCATCATATAAGCTATATAAAGGAAGCTCACTGATAAACATGGGCCTCCCCCATAGACTCTAAGAACCATAAAATAATATATTATAAGCTTATATTAAATTGTTGGTAGATAGGTACCCGAAAACTTGGTTTCGCCGACTATACAGTGTGTAAAAATATTAGCTGCAAATATTTAAATGGGTGAATCAGTCCATGAAACTGTACAACTTTCCCCAAGCAACATAGGTCGAAATATGGAAAAAATTTTTGGACCTCCCATACAAAATGTAGCAGCCGAGCAAGTCAACTGTATGGGAGGCCCAAATGTTTTTTTCATATTTCGACCTATGTATTCCTTGGGGAAAGTTGTTCAGATTCATGGGCTGATTCACCCCTTAAAATATTTGCAGCTAATTTTTTTACACTTTATATGTAATTTAAAAAAACTGTTAAATCCTAAATTTACAATTTCCACATGCAAAAAAGAGTAAGAAAACGGTAATTCTTTTATATATGTTTGGTCTTTTTGATTCCTGTAAGTTGAATTTGCTGAATCAGGTTACAGAATAGTCACTCCCTGTTCCAAATCCTCGCTTTCCAGTTCATTTTAGCAATTTTTTTAAAATCATGCGTTTACTTCCAAAGGTATCAATTCCGTGAAGTAGACTGATGCCACATTTCTTAACATTGTGATGGATGAATAAAGACCGAGTTCATGAGTGTGAATAAATAAAACATAAGCTTATTAAAAACCAAGTAATCCCACTACAAATCCTATCCTATCCTACTTCCTACTAATACATTAATACAAAAGATTTGTTTGTTTGTTAGTCCTTCACGCAAAAATTGCTGAACTGATTTTCATGAAATTGGGCACAGATGATGTGTGATGCCGGCTTAGAATAGCATCACCCCACATCCTTCCCGCGGGTTTCGTAAGAGGCGACTAAGGGACTCGACGTTATTGGTGTATTACAATTTGTCGGCTAAACATATAATAACAGTATGTAACAGAACAACATTGGCTAGTAACGTATCTACGTTAATAATAACGTAAATCTACGTAATTTTGTTAAGGCTATTCTTTATATCTATAAAGAATAGCCTTAACAAAATTAGCAAGAAAAATTAAAAACAAAAAATTGTGGTACTTCGCTGGCCGACTTACATCATAAGCAGATCCATTTCCGCTGAGCCATTTTAACCATGGTTGGAGCGGCAAAAATAAGGATAGGTATCCCTTCACACAAACTTTTGCTTTGAAGCTATTGCAATTTTCCCGCGGTAAATAGTAGATTACGCGATCCATAAACAAAGATTGTATCGTCTGGCACGCAACTTACACGTCTTGTACCACGGAACTTTTGTTTTCGAGTGTAAAAAATATTGAATTATTAAAAGTTAAAATTATTCCAATATTAAAGAGATATTTTTGTAGTCGTAGACATATTCGTAGATTTTACTTTTCTCATTTATTGAGGTTATAAAAATATAGATTAAAAATAATAAATACGGCCTCTTGTTATTTTTCTTTCTGCGCGCTTATTCAAAGTGACCACAAAGTACTTTAATATATATAGGGGTATAGAGACCTATCTCAGCTGCCAAAACTGGCAATGCGTAAGTAGCGCCCTCTCAAGCACTTAGTAGGAACTAACTACATAATATATATATAAATACATCTATAGCTATATATAACATGTATGCAGCTATATAGGTACTTATACCGAGCCTATATCTAAAAGTACTCATGAAACTAAACAACTTTCCCCATGGAAAATGGGTCGATTGATAAATTGGCAACATAGAATTTGTAAACTGCCACGCCATCTGTGAGATATAGTAAGAACAACGCTTCGTAATTTCGCATCGTATTCCGAAAGTGTTCCCCAAATCACAGTACTATGATTGAGCGCCCTGAAAGTGACACAGTTCGTGCTGGCCAGTTCGAAATTTGAAATCAATCTCGGGTCCAATAAGCCCATACACATCTTTTTACTACGCGGCACTATGAAATTTACGTGATCTACAAACTTATTTTATGCGTAGCAGCCAACCCCCCTTTTAGGGGTATGTTTTTTTTTAGCCTATAACCTGGTCAGTGATTTACTTGACATTTTGGTACAAATTGCATCAAAATCCGCTCGATCGTTTTCGCGTGATGCTTCCGCATATCCACAAACAAACACACAAACATCTAAACATCTAAACATCCAAACAGACAAAAATTTAAAAAATTGCAGAAACGTGTTTTGTTATCAATATTAAGTATCACGAAACAATTTTTTTTTTGATATCTTGTATGTACAGACTTTCGGTCCTCTTGAGCTTTATTATATGTATAGATCATGTTGTCCTCACAACTTCTTACGGTAAACATGCTAAGTTACGAGTCTTGGCTTTCTTTACAAATTATGTATTATGGGATAGCGTATTAGGCAAATGAGGACCTTTGTCAGATGCTCTTGGCTTTATGACGTCATATGCTTTTAAGTTTGAATAACAGTCTGATTACGCACAAGTGTAGAAAGTACGTGCTTTATACCTACTTAACCGACTTCAAAGACGAAGGAAAATCTTAAAAATTAAATAACCGTATCTAAAAATAGGTGAAAACGTCGGTTTTTCACTTTTTTAATAAGGATTTTGGTGATAGCTTGTCACTACAGTGAACAATTTTTTAAACAACTATCAAATTGTTTCATTACGGCCATTGATGGTCTGCCTACCCTAAAATGCAGGCCCTATTTCTATTAGTAGTGGTCACGGCCCAGTAGATAAGTTTGTAGAGCGGTAGGCTATGTAGGTAGACTTACTGAGTTTGTTCGGACCGGGCAGGTTCCGAACTAGAAACTTTTCAGCCAATAAGCTGAGTTGGAACTGTTTGAAGCCCTTAGGCAGAAAGCTCTGGAACTTTCGACAGTCAAATAGGTATTGAGTGTCCAAAAATAGCGCCTGTATTTATCTTCTAATGTTGGTGCTGTTTTGAGTTTTATACCAAATTTATTCTTTACAAAGTTGGGTCGTTCGATGACTCGGTGTCGCATTCGAAAAGAAAGAGAGACACTGACCTAAAATGTGCTGTAGACTGGTTGTTGCTACAATATTGGTGGCACTCATTGAAAATCGTCATTCTGGCGCTGGCAGTCAAGAAAAGCAAAGACGGAGGACCAGAACCAGAAACTAAATAGTTTAGTTCCGAAGTCGCCACAGTGGCGTCAAATCAGTCAAAATTGACAGTCAAGGAAAGCAAATACGAAAGTAAGTAAGTAAAGTAAGTAGGTACTCTCGTAGGTGGCGCTTCAATTAGGGCCGCAAAATTAGCTGTCATTTTTAGTAGATATCTTCGTATCAATGGAGAGAGAGGGAAAAAGTTATGTATTTCGGCAAATGACTAAAAACATTGCAAGAAGACTAAATAGTACTATTTTCGGAAACATTATGTAATTATAACAGACGTAAAGTAAATTCTACATTCCCTCATTTAATTAGGTCTGTGTCTGGCACACAATGTTGGAAGTATTTACACACGGCACACAGTGGCGTGTGTAAATAGAATAATATGTGCTTACTCCTGTCCTTGTGAGGAATTGTATCTACAGATGCGATTTAGGTGAATCTCACGTTTGACGTCCGTTGGTACGAAAGAAAGTATAATGATTCTACCATTAGTGCAACAGAGACAGTTGCCAACGCAGGTTTTTGCTTTGCTCCTGCGTCAATGTTGGTTTTTAAAATGGGAAATTCGAAATTACCTTGCATCTGACAGACACATGCTTTAAGGATGCGTAAAAACGGACGACAAGTGTGAGAACCGCCTTACTGTAACCTTGAGAGAACTTATGTGACACAGTTAAGATTTATGTCGTGATATGTGACTTTGTTGATTTTACAAAAGCCAAAAGAATACACATATACTACATATATACATAATACACAATAACCCTTGTTTCTCATGTTCTACTAACATTGAAATTTTAACATTTATTTTTTGAAGGACATCTTAAAGTCGTCAGTATATTAAGCAAAACTTGAGCTGAATACTCATTTGTAATTTTAACATATTCAAAAGAATTACCCATTTGGTAGTTTTGGGCAATACTTCACTTTTCTGTACTAATATGAAAGAAGCTAGCGTGTTTGGTTGGATGATCGTATTTCCTATAAAATTTGCGTTTTTTAACAAATTCAAAATGTATCTTTTCAGATCTTAAAGACTGTACCAGTGTCAAAGAACATTATTTTTCGGCAACAATTGACATCGAAACTTGAGTCTGTGATACATTGTTAAACGAGAGAGAAAACTTTATCAAAAACCGTTCAGTGTTACCCTGTTTTTGTTGACAGTTGAAAGAGAAAAAAATAATTTTTCGCGCGTTACTTGTTGCGGTATTTTAAAAATAGAATTCGATGTTGTTTTCTCATTGCGGAAAAGAGTAAGTCTCTAACTGGCTGGTTTAGTGAGATTTATATCTTTTTAAGTGTGATTTTTGTTTTTTCCGGACAGGCGTAGGTTTTAGACCATACAGCCTGGTCTTTAGCGTGTTTTTTTGTTCAAATTGTGTGTGTTTTTGTGACGCTAGTGTCGTCGGAAGAGTCGACCATGACGAAGAATTTCCTGACGGTGACCAGCGTCCTCAATGAGGGCATCAAAGGGAGCAAGATCTCCAAACTTGGGCTGTCCAAGTACCTCTCCCAATCTCTGTAAGTACATTATTTTGTAATTACAAAAAAAATACATTGCATTATTCAGCAATGCATTGTCTTATAAATAATCTTACAAAGTGCAAATTACCGTTTCAGATACCCGATGTAAAGAATATGGCAGATCGCAAATTCAACGTACGACGTACGTACAACGTACGGTCTGTCAGTTCCATACTAGAAACGTCACTCCCCATACTAAAACCGCATTCGACATACGACACTGCGATAGCACAACGTTGACAGCGGTTGAACAGTTTTATTATGGATCTGACAGACCGCTGCGATATTTTAGCGCTCCGTCGTGCGTTAAGTGTGCGATCCGCCTATGTATTGTCTGTCATAATGTCTGCGCCCAGAATCAGTCTAATTTTCCGGCGCTACTCTAACTAAGAAATGTGGATTTTTGAAATGGTTTCTATTAAAAAATTTTTTTTTATGGTATTTTAAGTTTAAGTTCTAAAATTCGCGTCTTCAATATTTTTTTTTATTAACTTTTATCTTCTTTGTGGATTAATAACAAAAAACGACAGTTTTATTTCACCCTTGTGAGCTGTTTTTTCTAAGGCACTTATATATATTGTTGGTATATTGTTGGTAACATAAATACACAATCACGGACAAACTTTATCAATAGCCAGACTATTGTGAATTATATTTTCAAAAGAAAAATATACAAAGGCGAAGATAAGAGCAAGAATGAAAAGACCCTGTTTTGTAAAATCGAATGAATGAATGAATGGAAAAAATATATACGTAATGTGATTTCCCCATAAAAGTTGACAACGTCTTTGTTAAGGAGGTGATCCAAATATGTTTGTCATGAAAATAGAATCACTGTTTTAATGTTGTAGTAACAAAAAAAGGGAATTTAGTATTTTTTTTTTTTAATTTGCAGAGATTATTTTAATTTGAGATTTTCAATCTCTGCTTTTTTTCTTAATAATTTTAGCTTTCGCAGACTAGGTAGCGATTTAGCCAATGTCCTGTGAAACCTGATGGAACCTACAATGACATATTGAGTCGCCTTTTAGACCTATGTTGTAGACCGAGCAAAGGCAAGTTTTCAACAAGTACAATACAATACACAATTAATACAATAAACACACACACACACACACATATATCACGCCTTTATCCCTTGCGGGGTAGGCAGAGCGTTAACGGCCGTAAGAATACGATCGCTATCGCCACGTCTGACATTTTTGAGGATTGTTTTCTAAGGTTGTTCCAGAAAACATGTGTATCACTATAGTGACGGGTTGTCAACCTGTCGCCTAAAAATATACAATACAATATACAATTAAAAAATTTCGTCATACCATGCAATATTCATCTTTTTTTATGAATAGGAATCCCAAAATATCAGCAATCCATGACGACTGAGACATGAGACATGGGACCCCGAGGCAGTGCTTTAGGGGCTAGTTTTAAGTTTTTAGTCCACCTGAGCCGCGTTTACACTAGGTTCATAAAATTGTTATTGTTAAAATTGTTGATTCTTGACCATCAAAAAGCGAAATGTAAAATTTACTACTTTGAATAAATAATTTGATTTGATTTGATTTGATTTGACTTTTTAGTATACCATTTGGACGACTCGGTGTCCCACAGGAAAAGATAGAGCGAGAGACAGATCGCACACTTGACGCACGACGGAGCGCAAAAATATTGCACTGGTCTGTCAGATCTATGCTAGACACGTTACTCTCCATACTAAAACCGCACTCAACGGATGTTGAGTGCTGCGCTGCGATGACAGCGGTTGAGCGGTTTTAGTATGGGGATTGTTATTTCTAATATGAATCTGACAGACCGCTGCGATATTTTTGCGCTCCGTCCGATTCGCCTTAGTATGCTAATAATTTTTGTATAAAATAAAATCCAAAAGACTGTCTGTGGCAGAGAAAGTATTAACTGAGTAAAATCGTATTACCGTCGTCGAGTTTACATTAAATTTGCCTACTTAGCATTCTGCGCAGCGAGTTAGGTAACTAAGTTAACACTTTCAGATGTTAAGTAGGTAATGCAGGAATTGGTCTTGTCTGTGGAAATTGAGTTCCTAGGAAATAACCTTGCTTGCAGCATTGGACAGCTGTAGGCTCGTCTTCTTCTTTTCATGTGGGACACCGAGTCGTCCAACGACCCGATGAACCCTAGTGTCGCCGTCTTAATCATAGACAGCAACCGGGACCTACGGCTTAACGAGCCATCCAAAACACGGAACCATCTTTCTTACGGACAATCGTACACCCGGTTAACTTACTCCAACGATCGTACTTGGCTGTCAGAAAGACGGATCACACACCTGACGCACGACGGACCGCTAAAATATCGCAGCGGTCTGTCAAATCCATACTAGAAACGTCACTCCCCATACTAAAAACCAAACTCGACGGACGACGCTGCGATAGCGCTGCGTCAAGTCAAAAGGTTTTAGTATGGGGGTTGACATTTCTCGTATGGATCTGACAGACGGCTGCGATATTTTAGTGCGTCAAGTGTGTTCCTCGTCGTACGCTTAACCTACCCCAACGATTGTACTTGGCTGCCTAAAACGGTCTGGTTGAGCTCACGTTTTAATTCCCGGTGTCCGGTCGAGGGTCCAAGAGTCGAGGGTTTAAGAGTCGAGGGTTTTCGAAACGCAATTTAGGATGCGCTGTATGTGACAAGCGCGCGGTGAGGCTATAACGGCTTCATTCAATGACTTTTCAATATCACTATGAACATGAGTATTATAGGTATAAGGTGTAAAAATATTAGCTGCAAATATTTTAAGGGGTGAACCGGCCAATGAAACTGAACAACTTTCCTCAAGGAACATTGGTCGAAATAGGAAAAAAAATTTTGGACCTCCCATAGAAAATCACCAGCCCTCCCATACAAATTGACTTGGTCAGCCGGTAGTTTTGTATGGGAGGTCCAAGATTATATTATATTTTTTTATAAATTCGACCCGTGTTCTATTCGAAAAGTTGTTAAAATACATAAAATTTTACACCTTGTATAAGAGACAGATTTCTAAATTTTTTTATAATAATAAATATAATGTGATGTAGAAATTAAGAATGTCATATTATGCACTAGCAGCCAGCCCAGCGTCTGCGCCCGATGTAACACATTTTCCCGTGGGAATCAGTTAAATTACCGGCAAATACTACAACTTTTATATTACTCTATATATTAAAAAAACCAACATCGAAATCCGTCGCGTAGTTTTAAAGATTTAAGTATAAATACAGACGCGAAAAGTGACTTTGCTTTATACTATATACTTCCAAAATTTATAGTCACAATCTAACTTCAACCACAGGTATAAATGTTTTAGTTTTGAACCGAGCATTAATAATTACTATCGAATTCCAATTTGTCTGTTTTATTGCACTCTCTGCAACGAAATACTGCAGTTAATTTACGACATACACACTCAACGCACAACGGAGCGCAATTTTAGCGCATACGTAACGCATGCTTTGCGAGATGCAGAGAAATTTCTCCAACACTAAAAACCGACGTTGACGCAGGTCGGACGCATGAACTTGCGAACGAATGCGTCTCTCAAACAAAGCAAATTCATTCGTTGGTGCTGCGTCAAAGTCAGTTTTTGGTATGGAGAATTTGCAATTTCATTACATTTGACAGGCACTTGCGTTACGGATGCGCTAAAAATGCGCAGAGTCGGGCGTAAAATGTGGGATTCATCTCAACCTACCTACACCGTAAATTTTAATAGTCATAGTTAATTTACCAGCTAAACCGTAAATTTTATATAGTTCGTTATAGCTAAGCCGTTAATTTTATATAAGGTGTAAAAATTTTAGCTGTTAATATTTTAAGGGGTGAATCAGTCCATGAAACTGAATAACTTTCCCCAGGAAACATAGATCGAAATATGATAACATTTTTTTTTGGATCTCCCATACGAATAGAATTGATCGGTAGGTAAATTTGTATGGGAGGTTCAAAATTTTTCATATTTCGACCTATGTTTCTTGGGGAACGTTGTTCAGTTATATGGGCTAGTTTACCCCTTACAATATTTGCAGCAATTTTTTTTACACCCTGTATAGTTATCGTTAAGCCGTTTAGTAGTAGGTAAACCGATAGCTTCATATAGGTTTAGTTAATTTATAGCTACAGTAATAACTTTAGCAATATTATGTGTTTTGATAGTTTAGAAATGTGCATAAAACAATAATAAATCCTAACATAGCAAGACATACATAATGATTCGCACTTTATGCAGTCACCTTAGTTATTAAAAAAAGGGATTTTAATTCCTATTAGATCAAATCAATCATTGTGTGATGCCGGCTTAGAATAGCATCACCCCACATCCTAGCCGCGGGTATCGCAGGAGGCGACTAAGGGACTCGAGAGTATTGGTGTATTACAATTTTTTAGGCGACAGCTGACAACCTTTCACTAGTGATACACATGTTTTCTGAAACTACCTTAGAAAACAATCCTCAAAAATGTCAGACGTGGCGATAGCGACTGTATTCTTACGG
Source organism: Keiferia lycopersicella (assembly GCA_029255805.1). Lineage (NCBI taxonomy): Eukaryota > Metazoa > Arthropoda > Insecta > Lepidoptera > Gelechiidae > Keiferia > Keiferia lycopersicella. Next base: position 1,142,234 of record JARACZ010000039.1, on the reverse strand, counting down.
CCTCTGCCTACCCTGCAAGGGATAACGGCGTGATATACGTATGTGTGTATTAGATCATATCAGCTGTAGGCAGTCCACTGCTAGACACCGGCTTCCACCAGAGTACGCCACTAGCCACCATCTCTCGTTTACGCCATCCAGGCCTAAATGTGTGATGCCGACTTAGAATAGCATCACCCCACCTCCTTCCCGCGAGTGTCGCAAGAGGCGTCTAAAGGACTCGATCATATTGGTGTATTACAATTTTTCAGGCGACAGGCTGATAACCTATCACTATAGTGATACACATGTTTTCTGAAACAACCTTGGAAAACAATCCTTAAAAATGTCAGACATGGCAATAGCGACCGTATTTTAACGTCCGTTATTGCTCTGCCTATCCCGCAAGGGATAAAGGCGCGATATGTGTATGTATGTATGTGTGTGTGTAGGTATAGACTACTTGCTACTGGCAGGCTTCTAGTTCTTTGCATTGCAATAAAAGTAACAAAAAAACCTGTTTTTGGAAAAGTATGGTAGACCGTGGCCATAATGCTTTTCGTTCGACTAGGTGAGCCCAGATTATGTAAAGAAAGTTGCACTAATCTTTTTGCACGCCGTGAGTAGGTATAGAATAGCATCACCCCAATTCTATTTGTACATACATACATACATATATCACGCCTTTATTCTATTTGTACATACATACATACATACATAAATATATCACGCCTTTATCCCTTGCGGGGTAGGCGGAGCGTTAACAGCCGCAAGAATACGATCGCTATCGCCACGTCTGACATTTTTGAGATTGATTTCCATGGTTGTTTGAGAAAACATGTGTATCACTATAGTGACAGGTTGTCAGCCTGTCGCTTAAAAAAATGTAATACACCAATAGTCTCGAGTCCTATTCTATTTGTAAGTGTCGTAAAAGGCGATTAATTGATAACTGCCTATGCCGGTTTTGAATAGCACCACCCCATTTCTTTCCGCGGGTGGTATAAGAACCAATAAGGGATTCAAGGGTTTCATCTTCTTCTTAGCGTGTCGATGGCAGACACTACACCGTCGTAGCCCAGAACTTGGCCACATTAACAGCGCTGGCAGACGCTGTCATAAGGTCGTCCTTTGTGCAGGTGTTGGGGCACGCCGGACACGATGGACAGGTTTCATGGAAGGGTTTCATGAGTATTATAACTTTAGGCGTGGTGAGTATGGCAAAACCCCTCAATATAGGAGGACCATATCCAGCAGTAGCGGCTGTTAAGATTAAGGTAGTGTTTGTAGTATACATACATAAATCACGCCTTTATCCCTTGCGGGGTAGGTCTCTAGTGTAAGTACGTAGATTTGGACGTACGCATGTCTTATGTCATGTTAAGTGTATGAAAAACACTTCTTACGCCTGAAAGCTAAGCAGGTTTTTACTTGTTGAGGAGTTTGGCGTGACGCCAGCTCATAATCGGCTGTTATGTGCTTATTTCGCACAATGAGCGCCGTTTTGGCACATCGTAAGGGAAATCCGCGAACGAGCTTACCAGATTATACGTCTTGCGTAAGCTGTGTCTTCGTATTCAAAAATACTCCATAGATTTCTCTGTACTTAAGTATAGTTATAATGTTAATTAGTTACTACGAACACAAAGCCAGTGTTCCGTTCAATCGCCTTATCTTATGAGCGGGCTTTTGACGAGTTTATGGTGGCTGTCAGTTTACTAAACGCGTAAGTGCAGTAAGCTAAACGCGCGAGTAGACACAGAGCGAGTTGACGAATTGCGCCGGTCGGCGGAATGCGCAAGTTGGCTTACCGCGCATTATGCAAATATTATAAGGCGTGAACCAGCCCATGAAACTGAACCACTTTCCGTAAGAAACATAGGTCGAATCGGAATATGAAAAACATATTTGGACTCCCCATTCAGTTGATTAGTCCTGCTTCTACATTTTGTATTTATCATAAAGATTATCAATATACCAATATAGATTACGTCTCAAATGATAACGGGGAAAGGGGCAAATGGTTGTTTGTAAACTAAAAACCCTCGAGTCCAATAGTCGCCCAATTCTTATGACAGTCACCTACATTATATTTAAGCGAACAAGTAATTATGTGAAAAACTACGACTTACTTGATTCAAATTTGTTTTAAATGTGTGATGCCGGCTTAGAATAGCATTACCCCACATCCTTTCCGCGGATGTCGTAAGAGGCGACTAAGGGACTCGAGAGTATTGGTGTATTACAATTTTTAAGAGACAGGCTAACATCGTGTCACTAGAGTGATACACATGTTTTCTGAAACAACCTTGGAAAACAATCCTCAAAAATGTCAGACGTGGCGATAGCGACCGTATTCTTACGGCCGTTACCGCTCTGCCTACCCCGCAAGGGATAAAGGCGTGATATATGAATGAATGAATGAAGGTCTATCTTATTACATCATCTAGATAATACATAAACGCCCATACAGTGCGTCCAAATATCGTGTAAGCGTCTCTCGCTCGAATTCTCAGTCTGAATAGAGAGTAGGCCTTGTTTCGGCACCGCGCCAGACACTTGTCACAAGGGTCATTGGGTCGTTCGTCAATTCAGTATCTCACTCCACTATAGCCACAACAGTCCACTGCTGGTCCTCGCAAATTTAGTCTTCTTCTTTCCTTTTCGTGTGGGACACCGAGTCGTTCAACGACCCGATTAACCCTAGTGTCAGAATTTTTCAACCGCCTACTACAAGTAGCAGACTTCTGAAATGATTGTGTAACGACCACCGTCTAAGTGATCATAGACAGCAACCGAGACCTACGGCTTAACGAGCCATCCGAAACACGTAACCATCTTACTTACAGACAATCGGGTGGTTCAGCCCGCAATCAGCACACGGTACTTCACACGACAAACATCTAGATGAAGTTCTCTACACGGTGTCCAAATACCGTGTAAGCGCCTCTCGCTCGAGTTCCCAGGCTGAATAGGTCTGGTTTCGGCACCGTGCCAGACACAACAAGTCTGTCACTCTAAGCCACGATATTGATATCCACCTGGGACTAGAGAACTTTATATTGCTTTGTGTCTGGCTTAGTAGTTTATGTCTAAGTTATGTAGGTTTTTAGTCTTGCAATCAATTTCCATTAAATGATTTTAGTCTTGCAATCAATCTCATCATTTTCCTTGCTTTATCCCGTTTTCTGTCGACACCGGCTACCTAAGTTAAGGGATTTGACGTGGAAACACAGAGCCACTGCTACCCGAAGGCTAACCTGGCCTGAATCCTAGGTTAAGTCACATTCAAATATCATCTGACTCAAATTTTATTTGAATGTGGGTTTCTTCACGATGTTTTTCAGGTATAGTTGGTAAATGTACGTGAGGAAAAAGACGGGTACATGGCGAATATCGAACTCGGGTCTCACGATTGTTAGACCAGTGTTCTAACAACTCGGCCACCTACGCTCTCATGAAATTTATATCTGTTATCATAAAATTACGACCAATGCTAGATTACAAGCGTACTGTTGGACGCCCTCCGGCCAGATGGACCGATGACTTACAGAGAGCGGCTGGTAGCGACTGGATGGCGAAAGCGGGAGATCTTTCATTGTGGCGTAACCTGGGGGAGGCCTACGTAAAGCAGTGGACTACTTTAGGCTGATTGATATCAAAATTATAAGGAGAAACACAAGTCTAAATATAGAAAGAAAGAACTCTGTGTCAATCTTACTCGCGCCATCTTTAAGTAAATTAATTTGGACAAAGCATGTTATATCATCAGAGTCAGTTATAAAGTAAGAGTAAGCAGCGTGACTTAAAAGTGAAGGCACAAATTTAGCTCAATCTGGCTACAGCTTAATATAATAGTATAAAGCAAAATCGCTTTTCGCGTCTGTCTGTATGTATATTTGCTTAGATATTCAAAATAACACAACGCATTTTGATGAAAGTTTTTAAGAAGATAGAGTGATTCAAGAGGAAGGTTTTTATGTATAATACTTGCCGGGAAAAATCCTTATTCCCACGGGAAAATGAGTTGCAGCGGGCGCAGCCGCTGGGGCAGGCCGCTAGTGAATGAATATAATATAATAAAAAATACAGTCTCTTCTACTTTCATTTTGTTTGTTGGCAAGGCTCCATTTATTATTTTTTGGCTCTACTCTTTATCTGATCGTAGCGGAAAATCCAATCAATTAATTATCACTAAGAGCCCATCCGTTTCCTTTTCCACTTATCTTCACAATACGAGCTAAACACACTTCGTAGACATGATCTTTATGCCTATTTACACATATGCCACATGACATTGCGATATTTTACAGCCGCGACATCTTGTAAAAATCGCGCGGTGTTGCGGCCTTGTGAACTTCTATATTCGGTTTCATACTTCAATGAATATGACTGTGGATGGACGCAGAAGGAGAGAAAGGCCTAAAAAAGTTAAGATGGATTGAATAAAAGATGATATGACTCATAAAGGTGTAAACGGAGATTTTACTGAAGATAGAGATGAACGGAAGGGGAAGGAATGTTGCGCCAACCTCAAATAATTTGGCATAAGGGTAGGCAGATGATGATTTCTTTCCACTGGGTTTTAGGAAAAGTACTAACTTCCTTTTAATGGATGGACCAGCTCATGAAACTGAGCAACTTTCCCCAAAGAACATAGGTTGATAAAAAAAAAATATTAATGCATTGCATACAAACTGACTCAGTCAGTTGGTACGTTTTGTATGGAAAGTCCAAATTTGTTTTTTCATATGCCGACCTATGTTCCTTGGAGAAGGTTATTCTATTTCATCGGCCTGGTTCATCCCTTAAAGAGAACCTAGTACTTTTTCTAACAAAATTCCCTATATAATAACAACTAAAAATCGGACCGATAAAATACCGCAGAGTAGTGTGCCATGTATGAGTACCTACTGCTATCTCCATAGACATGATAGGTCCTTATGGTGTTGTCATAGTAAAATAATAAGAAACTTGTTGAAGAATTTGGCATTCTGCCAAAACAGTTGTGAGTTTCATGGATTTCTGTTAGGTTTAGTAAATGCTGTTCTATGCAGGGTGTAAAAAAATAGCTGCTAATATTTTAAAAGGTGAACCAACGCGGGAAACTGAACAACTTTCTCAAAGGAACATAGGTCGAAATAAGACAAAAAAATTTGGACCTCCTATGTAATAATTACCGAGCGAACAACTCAAGTTGTAAGTCAAAAGTTTGCACCCAACACTTTCCGATAGTCTAAACATACATATATCACGCCTTTATCCCTTGCGGGGTAGGCAGAGCGTTAACGACCATAAGAATACGGTCGCTATCGCCACATCTGACATTTTTGAGGATTGATTTCCAAGGTTGTTCCAGAAAACATGTGTATCACTATAGTGACAGGTTGTCAGCCTGTCGCCTAAAAATTGTAATACACCAATACGCTCGAGTCCCTTAGTCGCCTCTTACGACACCCGTGGGAAGGATGTGGGGTGATGCTATTCTAAGCTGGCATCACACGGCTGCGATAGTCTAAATTACGGACTAAACTGACTAGTTTTCCCTGTCATAACTGGCAGGTCAAATGAACTACTTCTTAAAACGACATTTTATATAAAATTACTGACTGATGACGTAATAGGTGGATCGCACGCGCTAAGACATCGCAGCGGTCTGTCAGATCCATACTAGAAATGTCAGTCCTCATACTAAAACTGCTCAACCGCTGTTGACGCAGCGCTATCGCAGTGCGGTTTTAGTATGGAGAGTGACTAGTAGGGATCTGACAGACCGCTGCGATATTTTTGCGCTCCGTCGTGCGTCAAGTGTGCGATCCGCCTAAACGTACAACTATAGTGTTTTATTAACGACCCAGTCATCTAGCGAATCGTTCCCAGCTGTACTTCTGGCACACCTTGGCACTCTTGCCAACTAAATGAGCTGTCAGTTTCGCAATTAACGTCACGCTTGAGGGTTCCAGCTGGTTCCGGTATGAGCTGGCAACCCTGGAAGATTGCCAACTGTACAGCCTTAAGAGAGGCAAAACCAATTTGGCCACAGAATGTCTCTAGTTTATCAATGAATGTAATTTCACTGATTATAAGAAATATTTAACACTAATCATATTTGACTACATTTGGTTATTAATCAAACAATTTATTTAAAACAATGTAATGGCATGTGTGTAAGAGTTTATAATGCTATTCCAAATGACATCAAACTATGACCTAGACAATTTTTTAAGAAAGAATTATTAAAATGGCTTAAGGAAAAACAATTCTATGCTGTTAGTGACATATTTAATAAGTTTTTTTTTTAATCTATGATGTGCTTACTCTTGACCCCAATCTTACCTTAGAGCAGAGATGGGATCTACGGTGGAGCGAGCTTGCCCAGAAGATGCCTATTCACTCTAGACTTAAAGAGATTCAGGTTATATGCACTCGGAAATACAGACGCAGGCAGGGAATTCCATTCTTTAGCCGTGCGCATAATGAAAGATGATTTGAAGCGCTTAGTGCGTAATGTGGGTATTTCAACTAAGAACGGACTGTAGCCGGCCGTGCGTCTGGATGTCCGATGGAAGAAAGGAGACGTTGGTATGAGCTCATGCAGCTTACGCGCACACTCTCCGAAACAAGTTGTAGTTAAATTTAATTTTATTTATTGCAATGACATTTGTAATTTGAATATTTAAATCGCACAAAATATGTAAATTAATCTTATTTGATATTAATATTATTTGTTATAAGTAACTAAAAATTTGCATGCCATATATTTTGGTGAAACTATGTGAGACGAAACAAATACTGAACATCTTATTGTACCATAATTTTGAGCAAATAAATTTCTGTATTTCTGTAATACTATACTTATGAAAATTCTTTGATGTAAGTAATCTCTCATCATTCTCCTTACCTTATTCCGTTTTCTGTATACGCAATGTTCCGTTTTGTGTCGTAATCTACATAGTATAAAGCAAAGTAATTTTTTATGTATGTGTAGCGACCTCTGGTGGCTACAACATGAAGCTCACTCAAGTGGTTCACAAGCATACAAGACGCAACAGGAGTTCTCAACATATCGGAGAGATGGCGCCACGTGACAGAACAATGGGCCTGAAACGCGGTATCGAAATGTTCACCGCGCAACGCATATATACAACTTCTAATCCAATCCAGGTGGACCCGTCGGTCCCCTGGCCACAACATCCGGCCAGGCGGGTAGCTACCCTTTTCCCGACACCACCTGGATTCCTCCTGTCACCCGCCATATATGCAAGCTTATCTTTAAAACTGCACGTTTTCGATGCCGTTTCTTTCCTTATGTGGAATAATTAAACAGGAAGGTTACCATGTATAATACTTACCAGGAAAACAATAGCGTTGCCGTGTGATGCCGACTTAGAATAGCATCACACCATTTCTTTCCCGCGGGTGTCGTAAGAGGCGACTAAGGGATTCGAGGGTTTCATGTGTATTACAACTTTAGGTGACGACCTATGTGGCGCAGTGGTAGTGCCACTGCCTTTGACGCAGAAGGTTCCGGGTTCGATTCTCGGTGGGTCACTCACAAAGTGTTTATCACTTTTTGAATTTGTTCCCAGTCTGGTTGGGACATTGCGGGCTGAGCCACCCGATTGTCCGTAAGTAAGATGGTTCCGTGTTTCGGATGGCACGTTAAGCCGTAGGTCCCGGTTGCTGTCTATGATCACTTAGACGGCGGTCGTTACACAACCATGTCAGAAGCCTGCTACTTGTAGAAGGCGGTTGCAAAATTCTGACACTAGGGTTCATCGGGTCGTTGGACGACTCGGTGTCCCACACGAAAAGAAGAAGAAGGCGACGGGCTGACAACCTGTTACTATAGTGACACACGATTCATCTGAAAAGGCCCTCAACATTTGTCAGACGTGGCGAATGCGACCTGTTTTACACGGCCGTTAACGCTCTGTCCACCCCCTAAGGGATAAAGGTGTGATATACGTATGTAAAACAACGTATCCCGAAAATTGAGTTAGAAATGGAGTTACAGCGGGCGTAGCACGGGCCGCTAGTACATGATAAGCAAAACGTAAACTAACACAATTTCTCACATACCTACGCTAGTATTGAAATAAGCGCCACCTGGCGTCAAGCCAAAGCTATAATCGAGGTACTGTTGAAGTCAAACTATTATAATGTTAGGGTGCTAAACTCCAGGTATATTAATCCACGGGTTTAGCTTTATGAAGTAAGTAGTGGGCACCCGCCTGCGTGGAGTCAGTTTGAATCCCGTAACATCCCACAGAAAAATTTGAGGTAAAAACTATTCTATCCTATATTTGTGTTCCAAATTTCATGGAAATCGGTTCAGAAGTAGAACTAGCGGCCCGCTGTAACTTATTTTCCCGTGGGAATTTTTTTTTTCTGACAAGTATTATACATATATACTTTCCTCGTGAATCACTCCATCAACTAAAAAACCTGCATCAAAATCCGTTGTGCAGTTTTTTTAGTCACTACCAACCCATCTGTCCATCTGATCTGCATCGCTAACATGCGTGCCACGATAAAATTTGTATGACCTCAATGTCTTCTGCGGCTAACTTCACTGCGAATAAGTTACGCATACTTCCGTAGTGACATTGTACGCATATGAAACGACAATATATTTCGTGGCCATGTTAGCCAGGCTGTCTCTACTAATTAGTCACTCAGGTCTGTGGCGTCCAGCATGAAGTTAGTCTCGAAGTTATGTCTTATCAAAACTTCTGAAACACGATTTCATACAAATTGAAGTTAGCGTCAGTTTCCAACTTCAGGAAGCTAGTTCGATGGAGTTGTCCGACTTGCATGTACGTTTGTACGTTGCATAGCGATAAAGGCTAAGGCACATCTATTGGTATGGAACCGGATAGGATTTTTTTTGAGCTGAGTGAGGAAAAAGATGTTTAAGCGTGCGTTGTCGTAGCAGACACGTAAAACGTCAGCCATTTAATAACTCTGACATCAGAGTTCGTCACCTCATGACATCCACAGAAAATGCTGTCCGGGTGGCTGAATTTTGGGCACATAAAATCTAAATTTGCCATCGAAACGATAAGAAGAAGAAGAAGTGTTCATCGGGTCGTTGGACGACTCAATGTCTCTCATGGTAAACGCTTCGATTTTAACATGAAATCGCTAAACTCGCCTTTTAAAATGGTTCTTTATCAAATCGGTTGCTCAAAGTTTTCTTTATTTTCCTTCCCCAAACAGAAAATAGCGAAGTTACATACTAAAAATAGAGCTGTTCTAGCATATTATTTAGAATCAGGGGTTTAATGTCTATTACGACTTTCGATAGGCTGACGACATATATGTAGTGCTACACGAATAATCTGAAACGGCCTTCAATATTTTTCTCAGACTTGGATTCGTATTTTACGGCCGTTAACGCTTTGCTTACCCCGCCATGGGTAAAGGCATGATATGTGTGTGTTATTTAGAATTTTATTTTGGCTAAATGGCTCTTAACTTTCGTTCCCAAGTCGATAAGTGTGCGCTGACCTTAACTCACGTCCTCACTAAGTTCGATTAAGTTTTCGTTGTCGATAAAATGGCGGTGGTCTTCCACTTCCATTGGCTGAGTTTGACAGAACTGATTTAGTTCTTACAGAAACTTTGAACAATATTCTTATTTATGTTCGCATATTTATTCCTCTGGCTCTTCGCAATAGTTGGAATTTAGAGGTATAGTTTTCAGTCTTATTTCTAGCTCGCTTCAGAAAAGAAAAAAAAATATGGAAATTGACATATTTATGGCGGATCGCACACTCGACGCATAAAAATATCGCGACGGTCTGTCAGATCCATACTAGAAATGTCAATCGCTATAGCTCAGAACGGTTCGCCGAAAAACCTTCCAACGATATCACTATCTTACGAAAGCATAATTCGTCGATATCATGGATTGCCGATAGCACTGTTTGCCGTATCATAGTTTGCCGACAGCACGGTTCACCGAAATAATTATTCATCGTTAACACTATTGGCCTTTCCCCGATTTGCCGAGTGTATAGTTTGCCGAAGACATGATTTGCCGACGGCTCCATTCCATACATGCATACTAATATTATAAATGCGAAGGTTTTTGTCACCACTCGGAGGTTAGGAGTAGGTACCTGAAGTAGACCACCAGGAGCGTCACCAGGAGCCCACCTAAACTATTGGAGATATAGGTATGAGACCAAGGCAAAGTTGTTCAGCTTGATGGGTAGCTCCTGCTGGCATATATACTTCGAAGGTTTGGAGTAGCTGAGCAACTTTTGCTTTGGTGCCATACCTGTATCTCCAATAGTTTAGGTGGGCTTCTGGTGGTGTACCTGGTCGTCTACATCAGGTACTCCAAACCTTCGAAGTACACTCGGCTTCAAAAAAATCGCACCTTTTAAGAAATCTATTTTAAACATCTTTCAATCGTATTTGTATCATGAAATATTAGTAATGTTCGGTATCATTTGAAAGGTAAGGAAACAGAGAATGCAAAAACAATAATTCATTCAATGTTTTTTATTGGAACTGAGAAAAATTTACAAAACAATAAAAATCCTTAAAAACCCTAATGAAATCTGATTAATTTATCAAAACAAAGTTGCTTAAAACTAACCTAAAACCTAGTGTTACCCCCTTTAGCCCTAATGACGTCTTCCATGCGCTCCCTCATGGATCGCACCAACTTTAGGACCTCTTCTTGAGGGATACTGTCCCATTCCTCAATAACGGCGTCTTGGAGCTCCTGAAGAGTCGCGGGAGCGGGATCACGGGATCTAACCTTGCGTTTCAGCTGGTCTTAGAGGTGCTCTATCGGGTTCAGATCTGGACTTTTCGCTGGCCACTGCATGACAGGGATCCCAACCTCTTGAAAGTAGCTTTGCACAATACCAGCAGTGTGCGCGCGAGCATTATCGTGCATTAATGTGAACCTGTTCTTCCAGGATCTCTGTGATGTACCGGTGAGCAGTCATCGACCCTTGCCCGCGAGCACCGCTGGTCCGAGAGACGCAAGAAAGTTCAGTTTTGCCATCGGCAGATATGCCGCCCCAAAACATGCAGGAACCGCCCCCGTATTCTACCGTTTCTTGGATGCAGGCTTGGGCAAAACGTTCCCATTGTCTTGTGTATACTCTTTCGCGTCTATCGTTGCAGAAAAGGCATACTTTCGTTTCGTCTGAGAAGAAAACAGTTCTCCATTGGTCCAGGGTCCAATTAACGTGGGCGCGAGCAAATTGCAAGCGTGCTCGCCGATGCGCTGCGGTTAATTTTGGACCCGTGGCAGGTCTTCAAGCTACAATATTTCTCTCCTTTAGTCTTCTTCTAACTGTAGAGACACTCACGGCCCTTCTCCGAACTGCTTGAAGCTGCTGTTGCAACTCAACAGCATTAGAAAACCGATTTCTCAAAGATTTCGATACGACGAAACGGTCATCTCTCGCAGAAGTGCAGCGATTTCTACCAGACCCACGCCTTCGGACAAAGCCACCGGTCCGGAACCGCTGGTACACTCTTCGAACAGAAAAGCGACTCAAGTGCAATTGCCGACCAACATCACACTGAGGTAGTCCTGATTGCAGTAGTGCGATTACTTGGGCGGCTTCAGCAGCTGTAGTGTCTATCTTCAAGGACGTTTTTCTGATGAAAGATACTCTTCTGTGTCTTCTTCGACTGTTGGTAGCAAATTTATCCCCCAATAAGCTGTATCGACCCTTTTATACCCAAAAAACAAAACAATACAAACAAAATTTGAAGAGGAGAATCAGTTCTATTGTCATTCACAGTGACGTGAAGTGTCAAGCTTTTTCTTTATTCAAATGAAATGGATATTTTTTTAAAGAGTTTTTATAGGGCTCTCAAATGATACCAATATTTCTACGAATAACTGCTTGTCTTAAGGATTACCAGTGCTTGAAGCCTATTTTTACGGACGTGCGATTTTTTTGAAGTCGAGTGTATATATGCCAGCAGAAGCTACCCATCAAGCTGAACAACTTTTGCCTTGGTCTCATACCTGTATCTCCAATAGTTTAGGTGGGCTACTGGTGACGCTCCTGGTGGTCTACTTCAGGTACCTACTCCTAACCCTCGTGTGGTGACAAAAACCTTCGCATTTATAATAATAGTATGCATGTATGGAATGGAGCCGTCGGCAAATCATGTCTTCGGCAAATTATGTCTTCGGCAAACTATACACTCGGCAAATCGGAGAAAGGCCAATAGTATTAACGGTGAATAATTATTTCGGTGAACCGTGCTGTCGGCAAATTATGATACGGCAAACAGTGCTATCGGCAATCCATAATATCGAAGAATTATGCTTTCGCAAGACAGTGATATCGTTGAAAGGTTTTTCGGCGAACCGTTCTGAGCTCACAATAACCACTCAACCGCTGTCTTTGCAGTGCTATCGCAGTCTCGTCCGTCGAGTGCGGTTTTAGTATGGGGAGTGACGTTTCTAGTATGGATTTGGCAGACCGCTGCGATATTTTTGCGTCGTGGGTCAAGTGTGTTTCTTGCCAAAATTGGAAGTTCAAGGTTTAGTTTTCAGTTTTATCGCATGCTTGTATCTTATAGGAAGAAAAAAAAGTGTATTGTCACTTTCAAACAAATGAATATACAAAAATGTCAGCAACAAATCAACCTACTTTTGTTAAAAATCTGGTATTTTCACGAAAATGTATTTTTTTGCCTTTAGCAATTATACTAACGGCCCGCCCAGCGACTGCACCCGCTTTAACACATTTTCCAGTGGGAATAAGATTTTTTCCAGGCAAATATCATACACATAAACCTTCCTCTTGAATCATGATGTCTATTTTTAAAAAACTACATCAAAATCCGTTGTGTAGTTCTAAAGATTTAAACATACATACAGGCAGACATAGGAACAGACGTGAAAGCGACTAACTTTGCTTTATATACATACATACATATATCACGCCTTTATCCCTTGCGGGGTAGGCAGAGCGTTAACGGCCGTAAGAATACGACCACTATCGCCACGTCTGACATTTTTGATGATTGTTTTCTAAGGTTGTTCCAGAAAACATGTGTATCAGTATAGTGACAGATAGTCAGCCTGTCGCCTAAATATTGTAATACACTATTACTCTCGAGTCCCTTAGTCGCCTTTTACGACACCCGCGGAAAGGATGTGGGGTGATGCTACTCTAAGCCGGCATCACACGGCATATAAGTAAGTTAATTCCCTTGGCAGAAACTCTAAATTACCTGCTCGCTTATAAAACAATTCGTTTCCAATTGTTTGTACAGAGAACTTATCAATAAAATCTCTAGAGTACGCTTTGCTATATTACCTATGTAACAATACTGGATAGTACCTACGGCGGATCGCACACTTAACACACGACGGAGCGCTAAAATATCGCAGCGGCCTGTCAGATCCATACTAAAAACGTCACTCCCCATGCTAAAACCGCACTCGAGGGACGACGTTGCGATAGCGCTGCGTCTACGGCGGTTGAGCGGTTCTTAGTATGGGGTTCTCTATTTTGGATCTGACAGACTGCTGCGAAATCTTAGCGCTCCGTCGTGTGTTAAGTGTGTGATCCGCCTTGTTTATTTTTTTATCTCAGGTCAAAGCAATTTAGAATATACATTGTCATTTTCTAAAATTACTTTTTGCTACTTCAACTTTCACGAAATTTAACTTGATAGTCCGAAAGGATTTTAAATTGCTTGCATTTTTTTTACAATGTTAATAAAAAAATACTATCAGACAGTTTTTCAAGCGTCACATTTAAAATTCTATCCATGCTGTCTCTAGTTTTGCTGATTTGCGAAATTTTATAAAATAAATCTTCTTAACAAAGCACACCTTTCCAGACTTTTCTATTAGCCATTTTACTTTATCTTCTAACTTTTATTTCCAAGTTATTCATTCTTAAAGTCGGTGGGAGTTTTGGTAAAATAGGTCTATAGAAACGATCAATGATTGATTTTAAACTTAGACAGGAATAAACACTCATACAGATTTATTTTGCTCAAATCTCTTCTCTCTTTACGTGTTGGACACCGAGTCGTTCAACGACCTGATGAACCCTAGTGTCAGAATTTTTCAACCGCCTTCTACAAGTAGCAGGCTTGTGTCATGGTTGTGTGTAACGATCGCCGTCTAAGTGATCATAGACAGCAACCGGGACCTACGGCTTAACGTGTCATCCCAAACACGGAAGCATCTTACTTACAGACAATGGGGTGGTTCAGCCCGTAATGTCCTAACCAGAATGGTAACAAATTCATGAAGTGATAAATATCAACTTTGTAAGTAACCCACCGACAATCGAACGTGGAACCTTCTTCAAATCATATTACTAGATTCACTACTTCTCTATTTAAACTTAATCAGTGTAGATTACAACCGGAAGTACCCTTTCTCATATGACCCGGTTCCGGAAGTACTCATATCTAGCAAATGTGCTTTAAAAGCTCGTCTAGATTTTCCAATAATACGAAGGATATTGGAACTCTGCCAGGGCTAACTAGTCTGTCAAACTCTTGGTTTCTTTTTAACAATGTAAAGGCTACCTTGTTTGACATACGATAGCCTATAACACAATAATGAAAATTCTGGATAGGTGCTAAAGTTAAAAGTAATCAAATTTTCCAAAAAGCAGATTTTATGTTTCTTAGTATTAAAATTGTTCTTAGGCCACTTCGCAAAATATGAGACCGGGCAATTGATTTACAGTGATTATATTGAGTGATTTAAAGAGGTTATAATATAATACAAAACAAAACAAACTGAGTTAAATTTTCAAGTCTAGCTACAGTAGTTATTAAAAAGATAGTCAACTAGAAACGGACTCGTAGTAAATCCTTGCCACATTACGAATTCCATCTGAAGTGTCGTTTCAAACTGGGGTATTACCATATGGAGTTACAATGTGGGGTCAAACGCCTGACTGTGGCTTTGTCTATATGCAGCTCTCGGCTCACTGCCAGTAATAATATTAGTAGTCATGATATGAATAGATAATAAGATAGTGTTTTAGCAATGACTATCTAGTTTACATCAATGTTTTAGTTTATTTAGAGTCTCCCAAAAAGTTTCAATGTCACTACGTTGTCGACATAGAACGGTGCGGTAACGTAGCTTGCAACGTTGATTTCTTCGCAAGGCTTGGTGAGTGCGATTTTGTGGCGTCCTCACGTACATTTATAAGAATGTAAACGTACTGCTTTATAACAGAACTTTATGTCTTAACGTGGACCCTTGAATAACACAATTTTTACTTTTTGACCTAAATTTATTTTATGTTATTTGTAACATAATTGTATTTAACATATTTTTTTCAATTAAAAGTGGCTTAAACATGTAGAGAATAAATGTATTTTTTTCACATCAAAAGGGATATAACAAAAAATAAAGTGTGACTTATTTTACCCCACATAAGGGAGGGTAGTCTTATCACATGTCCATTCAGAGATCCAATGGTAGGCAATAGGTAGATAAAGCAAATAAAAAGCTATTCCAACTTGGACATGTCCTCAAAGTGCCGGCGGCTACAATATGGCGCGTCTCGGCACGCTGCCAGCGCTGACGCAATACTCAGCACATTCTCACTTACAACGGCGAGTGCAGTGTAAAACTGTCTTGTAATGGGGCTCATTTATTTAGTAGACACGAGCAAGGGCTTGAAGAGAAGGCCAAGTGGTTAGGACACCGGTGACCAATCGTGAGACTTGAATTCGATCTCCGACATGTACCAAAATGTGTTTTTTACTTACGTACATTGGACTATTGCTCTTACGGTGAAAGGAAAACATCGTGAAGAAACCCGCATTTAAAATAAAATTTGAATTCAGATGATATTTGAATGTGACTTAACCTGGTATTTGGGGCAGGTTAGTCTTCGGGTTGCAGAGGTCAGATGGCAGTCGATTAGTGGAAAAAAATGCATACAAATCAAATCCCCTAGGTTAGGTAGTCGACCCCGACAGAGAACGGGATAAGGCAAGGAGAATAATGATATACCTACTTCAAATCCAGAATCTAGATTTTTCTCTAGATCACCTAAATCGAAACATTTTGTATGAGGGATACAAATGCCTGATATTGTGACCTCAACACAATTTATCCAACCTCACCGTATCGTTAATTTTCCCCATGGGACCCTAACGCGGATCGCACACTTGACGCACGACGGAGCGCTAAAACAAATGTCAATCCCCATACTAAAACCGCTCAACCGCTGTCGACGCAGAGTTACTACAGTGTCGTCCGTCGAGTACGGTTTTAGTATGAGGAGTGACGTGTCTAGTATGGATCTGACAGACCGCTGCGATATTTTAGCGCTCCGTCGTGCGTCAAGTGTGCGATCCGCCTGTCTCTAAATATACCTGCTAATTACTGCGGGTTACTTTCCAAGTTCGGGTCAGCCTTTCATTACAGGGACGTGACGAAAATGTTTATGACTTGGGAATAAATGAAGAGGTTCGTGCTATGAAAGGTACGTTAAGCCGTCGGTCCCGGCAAAGAATACTAACTATAGTAGCCCGATGTCCCGGTTGCTTTTGTGGGTGGTTCAGTGGGTTTTTGAGTGGACGTCACGACTTGGCAAGCGTAGCGTTGGACGCCCTCCAGCTAGATGGACCGATGAATAAAAGAAGACCGCTAGTAGTGACTGGATGGCAAATACAGTAGATCTATCTTATGGCGAATCCTAGGACACGTCCAGCAGTGAAATTCAATAGGCTATGTATATAGGGTTATTTTTTAGTTGTAGCGACCTCTGGTGGCTACAACATGAACCTGGAACCTGGTGTCAGGAAAAGGGTAGCTACCCGCCTGGCCGGGTGTTGTGGCCAGGGGACCGACGGGTCCACCTGTTTTGGATTGGAAGTTGTATATATGCGTTGCGCGGTGAACACTTCGATACCGCGTTTCAGGCCCATTGTTCTGTCACGTGGCGCCATCTCTCCGATATGTCGAGAACTCCTGTTGCGTCTTGTATGCTTGTGAACCACTTGAGTGAGCTTCATGTTGTAGCCACCAGAGGTCGCTACATAGTCAGTACACACACTTTGTAGAATGTTTCTACTCATGATTTTGAAAATCTTTTTCTGTGGTGCCACCTTCAAAATCGCCTTCAAAATTGGGTGTTCCATTCATTTTTGCCGCGTAGGTATGAATTTTTCTATGGAACACCCAATCCTTTATTCGCGATTTTGCAGGTGGCCCCATAATAAAAGTTGTTCAGAATCATGAGTAGAAACACCCTACAAAGTTTGTGTGCTGACTAAAAAATTGCCCTGTATGTATAGCTCACACTTGATTACTACATACATGCACATACATTATATCACGTCTTTATCCCTTGCGGGGTAGGCAAAGCGTAAACGGCCAAGGTAGTTTCGAAAAACATGTGTATCACTATAGTGACAGGTTGTCAGCAGTCAGTAAAAATTGTGATACACCAATACTCTCGAGTCCCTTAGTCGTCTTATACGACACCCTTGTGGGAAGGATGTGGGGTGATGCATTCTAAGTTGGCATCACACGGCTTGATTACGGTTATTATAAGCTTAATAGCCTCCTTCTAAGGTAGAGCCTAATATTAATTATCTCTTTAGTTCTGTACAAGTTTATGTGCCCCAAGAGATTGTGCCTCGACTTGCAGTAATTTAAGTCCCTCACTCAATTTAAATAAATAAATAAATATCCTGGACAATTCACATAACGCTATCTAGCCCCAAACTAAGCAAAGCTTGTACTATGGGAACTAGATAGTTGATACTAATACATATATACTTTTTTTTGTAAATAAATACATATTATATATAGAAAACATCCAGACTCAACATAAATATTTGAAAATTGATTTTAACAAATATTTGTGTCCGGTCGGGATCGAACCCACGACCCTCGGCGTAGAAGGCAGGCATACTATCCGCTACGCCATCGGGACAGTCTTGAAGTACACCTTCATTTTGTAAATTCTAAATTGAAACAAGAGGTGATATATCTACTATAATTTTCACACCATTAAACGTTAAATTACCTAGTTGAACAATGAAAGATTAACTTTTATATTGTATCTAGATCCTTCAAGAGTTTGAAGTAGATTAGATTATTGAGTTAATATTATATATTCGGCATTTTAATCTAGGATTCAGGCCAGGTTAGCCTTCAGCTTGCAGAGGTCAGATGGCAGTAGCTCTGTGTAAAAAGTTGGTTCTACGTCAAATCCTCTAGGTTAGGTAGCCGACGCCGACAGAGAACGGGATAAGGCAAGGAGAATTAATAAATATGTAATCAAGTCTGTGGTTTCACTGTTTTCTGATGTGGCCATCTTTAGAATTTATTGTACAAGAGTATTGATACTGTAAATTATTGAAAGACCAGTAATATTTTACACCATTGCACACCTTTATTCTCCAATGTTCTAATCTAGAATGAATGGGTACCGTCACATTTTATTTTTAATCACAATTATTGAATTTACTACACCACCGCATATTCGCCTGGTGTTGCAATTCGATTCACACTTGGACCAAAGGCTGTGTAGACAGCTCGATTGTGCTATCTTTGTCAGTTGACAACCAAATTAAAGGGATAGAACATCTTCTTCCATCATGTGTCGAAATACAATACCACTCCTGTTTAACATTATTTTATACTAGAAACACTGAGACAACTGTCACATGTTCAATCAATCCGAAAACAGGGTAACAATTTAATGCAAAAGAATTGGTCCTCAAATCAATAACTAACAACACCTATTTGTGAATTTTCTCCTAGTCTGGTTATGCCATTGCAGACCTGTCTATATAATAACTTAGACGGCGGTCGTAAGGTCGTTACTACTATGCCAGAGGCCTGCTACTAATAAAAGGCGTTTGAAAAACTCTGACACCAGGGTTCATCAGGTTCTTGGACGACTTTGTGTACCACACGAAAAGAGATTAATTAAGTTTCAATTATGTATTCCAACTCTCTCTCTCTCCTATTCCGTGTAGGACACCAACTCGTCCAACGACCCAATTAATTTCAACGAAATCTAGCACAAGGTCACAACCGATTCACTTAACAGCCGTCCAAACTAGCCTACCCAACATGTGCCTATTCCAGTCCGCGGCCACAAATCCTTCGGTGGGTAGTTTTGCCGAAACCGTACATTTGGGGCTAGTGCACCGTGAAATTGGTTCACGCCGGTAAGCTTTGGTGAGTGTAGCCATTTGTTAGACTGGCGCTGCCGAGAGATGGCGCTGTTAGTTTTTAAAACTCGCTATTATTATTTTTTCACAAATGAAATGCGTCATGTCATGTCAGCAAACTAGGAGAGAACTTTTTGCACAGTTCTGTAAGTCACTGACCGGTAATTGGCTGGATCAAGATTTTTACCATGACAAATGTCTTGGCATCTAATTGCGTTTGTCACTTATTGTCATTAAGTGCTGGCTAATACGAAGCGAAATATCGACCGGTTTGTCATTGTATCTGTTCTGTAGGTTTGTGTATGTCTACCAAACTACGGTCCTAAGCAAACTTACGAAAATATTTGTGCCTGGAGCCATTTTTCAAGTCATCCTATTCAATAAAACCTCTCAAGGTTGGTGTTCAGACGCACTCTACTTGAAAAATAGTTCTATTCAAAAGGCCAAATGTTATACATACTATATCAGAACATGGGCGTACCAGTGTTATGTACAATCCAGCTAGGCTTACAAATTCTCAAACTGCTAAAATTAATGTTGAATTTCTTAGTGGAAAATTCAGGTTGGCTTAGATTTCTCGGCAAATCTTACTATTTTATCTACATACATACGTATATCACGCCTTTATCCCTTGCGGTGTAGGCAGAACGGTGACGGCCGTAAAAATACGGTCGCTATCGCCACATCTGTCATTTTTGAGGATTGTTTTCCAAGGTTGTTTCAGAAAACATGTGTATCACTACAGTGACAAGTTGTCAGCCTGTCGCCTAAAAACTGTAATACACTAATATTTTTTTAAGCCAGCATATTAATATTCAATCTAGCTGGCTTACGAATTGAATTTCAAAGTAAAAAAAATCAAGTCGACCTAGATTTCTCGCCAGAAATTACGAAAATTACGCCATTATTTACGAAATAGTGAAAAATTAAGGACTCGCTGGACCCTTGGTGGAGTTTTTTAACTTGCTGCTACTAGGCCTCTGATATGGTTGTGTAACGACCACCGTCTACGTTATTATATACAGAACCAGTCGCCGACGGCTTAACATGCCCTCCGAAGCACGAAAACATATTTTTTTGGAAGAACCAGGCGGTTCAGCCTACAATGTCCTAACGAGACTGACAAATTCTTAAAGTGATTTATTATGAACTTTGTATCGAATTGATATCCATTGGGGCACTCATAAGTTATCGAACCCGGAACCTGCGCCGCAAACAGTCATCTTCCACTACGTTACATCGGTCGTTATTAAAACAATTTAACACGCAAAAGTTTTGCAAATAAATTCTTCAAAGGAGACGGCAGGTATATAGTCAGAGGATACCAATTTATCGCAAACTATCTACCGTGTGTGTGGAAGTGGAAAAATTGCGGACCTATTGGTAACACTAACGGGTTACGTCGTTAGTTGATTCAAAAGAACTTTGTTCATAGCTTTTTCTACCTGAATGCCTCAAAATAAGAGATTTTACAGATGTTTGCTTAGTTCATTTGACAGTGAAGTAAGAAAGTTTGGTCTCTAGATTTGTCACTTTTATTCACATCATAAAATCAGTCAACAGTCCACTGCTAGACATAGGCCTCTCCCAGAGTACGCCACAATGAACGATCTCCCGCTTTCGCCATCCAGTCGCTACCAGCCGCTCTCGACAAGTCATCGGTCCATCTGGCCGGAGGGAGTGCAACGGTACGCTTGCCCAGGCGTGGTTTCCACTGCCGCGTTTACACTAGGTTCATAAAATTGTTATTGTTAAAATTGTTAATATTTGACCATCAAAAAGCGAAATGTAAAATTTACTACTTTGAATAAATAATTTGAGTTTTGAGTTTTTTGACTCGAAAAGTAGCGAACAACTAAATTCTCTTTTATTATTGATCTTTTATTGTTATTATAGATAAGACAAAAGCTACAGTTGTTCTCTCAGTTCGGACTTATGAACCTTTGTCTTTCTTCCACGAACCGGATCCTTATTGTTTTAAACAACTGAGTTTTTCGTCGATTGTTGTAAGTGATGATCGAGAATGAAAAGTTTCAAAAATCTGAAAATTCACGGAAAACCCTATAGGAAAGACGCAGTAAGTGAAAAATGGGTCTTTTCCGTACCCGTTTTGAAGATTGGCATTATTCCAACTACATCAACAAGTTATAACCTTCGACCAATATAAGTAGGTAGTTATATATATATACATCCTGGAATATATATCCTGGACAATTCACACAGCGCCATCTAGCCCCAAACTAAGCAAAGCTTGTACTATGGGAACTAGATAGCTGATACTAATACATATATATACTTTTTTTTGTAAATAAATACATATTATACATATAAAACACCCAGACTCAACACAAATATTGAAAATTGACTTAACAAATATTTATATCCGGTGGGGATCGAACCCACCACCCTCGGCGTAGAAGGCAGGGTTACTATCCGCTACGCCATCGGGACAGTCACAACACCGGAACAACGGAGTCAGTCGGAACACCGCACCGTATATTATGTACGTCACTTTCAATTTTCATGGCAAATTCAAGTTCACATCATTACCAGTAAAAGGAAATTTACTTTTCACTTATGAATGGTCAGTAATTCACAAATAGTCATTAGAAAAATAATTTTATAATTCTAGTATAAACGCAGCAAAGGTGGGATAAAAAATAAAGGCACTGCCTCGGGGCTGGCCAGGCTGACAAGACTTCTTCGCCACTAGTGTCGTAAGGGGCAACTAAAGACCTCGTGGGGTTCTTAAGTATTACATTGTAGGCGACAGGTTTTCAACCTGTCACTACAGTATAACATG
Organism: Keiferia lycopersicella; assembly: GCA_029255805.1. Classification (NCBI taxonomy): domain Eukaryota; kingdom Metazoa; phylum Arthropoda; class Insecta; order Lepidoptera; family Gelechiidae; genus Keiferia; species Keiferia lycopersicella. The sequence continues at coordinate 1,120,273 of JARACZ010000039.1, read as the reverse complement.
AAACATTTAAAAGGGCCTTCAATATTTGCGCATTTTTTACAATTACCCCGTAAGGGATTCCGGCGTGATATATGTATGTATGTAAATTATAGATAGTTCCAAAATCTTCTTATAAATGGCAATATCCCGTTCATACATACATACATACATACATATATCACGCATTTATCCCTTGCGAGGTAGGCAGAGCGATAAAAGCCGTTAGAATACGGTTGCTATCGCCACGTCCACGTCTGACATTTTTGAGGATTGTTTTCCAAGGTTCTTTCAGAAAACATGTGAATCATTATAGTGAGAGGTTGTCAGCTTAAAAATTTAAATACACCAATACTCTCGAGTCCCTTAGTCGCTTCTTACAATACCCGCGGTAAGTATGTGGGGTGATGCTATTCTAAGCCGGCTTCACACGCTAAATTATAGATGGTTCAAAAAATCTTCTTATAAATGGCAATATCCCGTACAGACCGTGAAAAATGGGTCATACCCGCTCGGTATTGGCTGGCATGACTCCAACCACATCCAACAAGTTATGCCACTGTATATTACGCAACTGGGTGTATTATGTATGACAGCTTATTCGTATTTATGACAGGTTTCGTGTTAAAAAGATTTATAGTAGACTTGGGTCCCAGATGGGGTCAGTTTGTTCAGTTATGTCAGTGTTAAGTGACATTTTCGGTGCCCCATTTTAGTCTTATAGGACTCTCAAATATTTATTAGATGCGGTGACAACTATCGTATTTTTAGGGCCGTTGACGTTCTGCCTACCCCGCAAGGGATAAAGTCGTTATATGTATTTTTTTACTTCACAAATCTACCTTTAATTTGTTTGACTTTCGTGCTTTGTACCTTTTATATAAAAAAACAATACAATACTTACAAAATATACTTTATCGTAAATAAAAGAAATTGAAATAAAACAAAGGAAAGTAAAAACGAAGTACTATATACACAGGTGGCCTTATTGCTTAGATAACAAAACATGAATATGATTGGTCAAAAAATCACTTAGTTCCTGCGCTATTCGTTTCATTTATAGCTGACAAGTGGTAGCCCGCGGCTCCGCCCGCGTGAAAGTCGGTTTTAATCCCGTAGCATCCCACAGGTACATTTATTCGGGGTAACAACTACTGCCCTATGTGTTATTCCAAGTTATCCTCTATCTGTGTGCCAAATCTCAACCAAATCGGTTCAGTAGTTTTAGCGTAAAAAACCAACAAACAAACATACAAACTTTCACATTTATAATATAAGAAGGATGTACCGAAATACACACAGGGTGTAAAAAAAATAACTGCAAATATTTTAAGGGGCGAAGCAGTCCATGAAACTGAACAACTTTCCCCAAGGAACGTAGGTCGAAATATTAAAAAAAAAATGTCCTCACATACAGTAAACTCGCTCGGCTGCTACATTTTGAATTGGAGGTCCAAAACTTTTTTTTATATTTCGTTCTGCAGCTAATATTTTTACACCTTATAAAGACAAGTATAATACGTCAACTCTCTTGGCAAATGACGTGTTCTCGTCAGGAAGTCGAAGTGCCCAAGTAATTAATATAGCCTGGAATATAGGGCAACCAAGTTAGTGAGTGAACTGGGAAATAATAGATTCAAGTGGTGAAGAATATCGAAGGAGAATAGACCTAGTTAAAAGCAAAGTGCAAGGTTAATATGCCAAGAACATAATTTTTGCTTTTACAATTTTATTTTAGTACTTATTTTATTTAAATTATTTTAGTTGTGCTTGGATGGACATTTTTCGCACGCATTATCATCTGACATTTTTATTTAGTTTAAGTGCTGTAAAAATTGTGAATATACTAATGTAAAGTAAAATTGATGAATCTAATCCAATATACTCATGTTTTTAAACAACGTAGAATTATAATTTTACATTACTTAAACACCGATTTTATGATCACATTCACTTCAGTTCAGATCACTTCTGTTCAAGTAAAAGACGTCTTTCTACTTCTTTATTTAGAAGCCATGCTCTTGTCGGTGGAGCAACTGCCATTCGTTTCTTTTCTCCGCCAGTGACTTCACCTCCTGATACGACACAACATTCACTTTCTCTTTCTAATACGTGAAATGTAGTGGTTGTGGTCAGCCGCAGACAGTCGGCCAAAATTTGCAGTTTATAGGTTTATAATCTCTGCGAAAAACATACGCACCTATAGTTTCTTATTTTGTTTTGACTGAACTGTGAATCGAATTAAAGCCCATGAGCGCAAAATTTCTTAGTTTGTTTTAAATCAGCGTTAAATGTTACTCGTATTTCACCCTGGGGTTTATCTTACAATTTCTGACTTGTCATTTGGCACACCCAATTCCGCTAAATCGATAACTATTGAGTTATTAATTTGGCTGACATAGTTGACCTCGATTGGATCCCGTTTAGGTTAAGATTTAGGTTATCGCTTGTGTTTTGAATCTATACTAATATAATCTGGAAGCGTCGTAACATAATTATAGAGGAGGAGCGTCGGTGGCCAAGTGGTTAGGACACCGGTCTTATAATCGTGAGACCCGAGTTCTATCCCCGCCATGTACCAATGTGTTGTTACTCACGTACATTTACCGACTGCTCTTACGGTGAAGGAATAACATCGTGATGAAAACCACATTCAAATAAAATTTTAATTCAGATGATATTTGAATGTGACTCAACCTAGGATTCGGGCCAGGTTAGCCTTCGGGTTGCAGGGGTCAGATGGCAGTCGCTCTGCGTAAAACTGGGTTCCACGTCAAATCCCCTAGGTTAGGTAGCCGACCCCAACAGAGAACGGGATAAGGCAAGGAGGATGTTGATAATATAATCTGGAACCCGAATTGGATGTTGAGGTTCAGATGCTGCCACTGCACCGCATGCGGCATAAACGCATTAGTGAGATAAATAAATAATAAATAAATATCCTGGACAAGTCGCACAGCGCCATCTAGCCCCAAACTAAGCAAAGCTTGTACTATGGGAACTAGATAGCTGATACTATTACTTATATATATATATATTTTTTGTAAATAAATACATATTACACATAGAAAACATCCAGACTCGACACAAATATTTGAAATTGACTTAACTAATATTTGTGTTCGGTGGGGATCGAACCCACGACAATTGGCGTAGAAGGCAGATGTACTATCCGTTCGCCAGCGGGACAGCCAAAATAGATAAATAGATGTTACTATAGTTTGACATTGACATTTTTCATCAATCAGACAATTTGTGGTCAATATCAAAGTGTTTGTCATATTATTTTTTCTATCCTATTTTATTCAAAAGAATGGTACCCCAGAAGCTAAGCTAATATTTTAGAGAAATTGAGTACCCGTTAAAGTAATTACCGTTTCTTTATTAGCTGTTAAAGTCTGCTCGTTCCATATTAACGATACATCTACAGTTAATATCTCTGTTATGTCTATGAAGGCAGTAAAATCTACTTTATTGGGCACATCAGGAAAATTATATTTTATGTTCTGTATATTTTTTATATAAGAAAAACCGTCTTATCAGCGGAAAAAATAAATCAATCAAAAATAAATTTGAATAAAAAAATATAATTGTTTTTTCCTGTTTACCTAGATTGTATATTTTTCCGAATGTCGATGATTTTATTTATGAAAGATAAACATTTTTGTTATAATAATCTATTCTTCAAAGGTTATAATATAACACAACTAAGCATAATGTATGTATGTATGTATGTAATAACTTTATTGTACCAAACAAGAAGTATTTACAAAAAAAAAAACTTAAATAAACTAATGGAATTAGTAGGCACAAAGGCGGACTTATCCCATTAAGGGATCTCTGCCAGTCAACCTTTGAGAAATCCAGAGGACATGGTGTGCGCAGGTAAACTATATGGTACAAATTGATGACAGGTAAAATTTATATAAATAATTAAAAATATAAAAATTTATATAATATAATTTATATAACATAATGTTTTGTCTTAAGCTTAAAAAATGGTGTTATGTAAGTTTAAAAAGTAAAAGTACCACAATGTATAATACTGTGACCTACAAGTAAAAAAAAGGAAGATGGTTCCGTGTTTTGGAGGGTAAGTGAGTGTAAGGGTAGAGTAAAAGTTGCCTGGTAGAAATTGCTACAACAGCAGTAAAGCCGCCTATATTGTACCGAATTATCTTTTATTGTGCTTTTCTGTGTTATGTGTTTTGTACAAATAAAACATTTGTATTGTATTGTAAGTGTGTAAAAAATTCTTCATTACATATAGATAATAAAAATTGAAGCCGTATAGGTCCCGTTTGCTGTCTGCGATTCAAAGACGGCGGTCGTTACACAACCATGTCAGAAGCCTGCTACTTGTCGTAACCAGTTGAACAATTGTGGCACCAGGGTTCATTGGGTCGTTGAACGACTCAGTGTCCTACACGAAAAAAAGCAGAAGGCATGTCTAAAAAACTTACAAGCGTATACAATGTATAAACAACTTCTACTTCTACAGCCACAACAACCCACTGCTGGACATGGGCCTCCCCCAATTGGGGGGTATAGCCCCAAACGTATAACATTGTGGATATTTGTATAAAGTTTTATTACTTCAATCTGACTGAACACGAACTATTGACATGCACCATTTAATTCTAACCCCACCCTGAGTATTTGAAGCCTGGTTACACCAATATAAAACCCGCGTTTTGAAGATTAAACCATGATAAAAGAAAATCAAAAAATCAAAAAATATTTATTGAGCAAGAATTTGCCTAATTGTTTACATTTCAGAAAGAAAAACTGTATATAAGTAATAAAAAGAATACAAGAATCACTGGTATTTACAAGAAAAAACTTTTCGTAAAGAAGATTACTCAAGGTATTAAAATAAAATGAATTAAAAAAATAAAAATGAAATGAAATACTTGACATTGCAGCTAATTACCTGATTAAGCTACTAAGGTGTTATCTCTCCTATTCACATTTTGTAGATATGTTTCCTGAAGAAAGCCTGGGCCCTAAGTCTGCAATTTTTTTGTCATCGTAACGCCATCGAAACTCAACTACCATTCCATGGCCATGGTGATTTTCTATACTGTTCTTTTGTAGACTGTTAGCAGACTGCCACACTATCAAACCATCCAACTGACATGCCATCGAAACTCAACTGAAAATATTTTTAATTAGCAGACTTCGACCCCTGTTGTTCTTAGCGTTCTTAGCGTCTTAGCGTTCGTCACAATATGAAGATTTTAATAAGTTTTGTCAAAAGTTTTGCATCACCTTTTGCTTCATTATTTGAGATTTTGGTTTGGTGTAACCAGCCCTTGATGTCAGGGTCAACAAACTATTTCAACTTACCAAATCCTCGCCGAATTAACCGCTTACAGAGGGAAAGGTTAGACGGATCGCACACTTAACGCACGACGGGGCGCTAAAATATCGCAGCGGTCTGTCAGATCTATACTAGAAACGTCACTCTGCATACTAAAACTGCACTCGACGGACGACACTGCGATAACGCTACGTCGACAGTGGTTGAGCGGTTTTAGAATAGGGATTGACTCTAGTATGAATCTGCTACCGCTGCGCTGCGATATTTCAACGCTACGTCGTGCGTCAAGTGTGTGATCCGCCTAACCACTCGTAGTTTCCAACTTTAAGTTTGTATAATTTTGTCGTCATGTGTAATTGGCTCGTGGTCGGGAATGGTCGTTTTTGTCGGACTTTCTTAATTGGGTTTTAACCACTGGATTTTGGATTAATTTACTTGTATATTAAGGCAGTTCTTTCACTTGTCGTCCGTTGCTGCGCTTTTGTAACGCATGCGTCTGTCAGATGCCAGGAAATTACAAAAAATCTATGTTTAAAATTGACGTTGACGCAGGAGCAAAGAAAAAACTTGCGTTGGCAATATACCTCAGCGATTGTCAGGTGTGGGATTCGCTTAAGTAACAGCTTTTGTAGGGTCAACATACCCTGGTTATTTCAAGGAACTATACACAGAACCAGAATAAGTTGATCTCTTAATATAAAATCAACATTTAGCCCTTTTGTTCCTATAACACCAAATACGATTTTGGTAAAAACGTCGTAGTTTGCTACGAGTGTAGACGTTTGCTACGCGCGTAGACTTTCGCTACGCTTTTAGAAATATTCAAATCACTAACATAGTATAAAGCAAAGTCAATTTTCATGTATATATCTATGTATATCTTTAAAACTACCCAACGGATTTTGATGCAGTTTTTTTAATAAATACAATGATTCAAGAGAAAGGTTTTTGTGTATAATATTTGCCGGAAAAAACATCTTATTCCCACGGGAAAATGAGTTGAAGCGGGCACAGCCGCTGGCCGGGCTGCTAATAGCTTATAATTATAACACACACACACACACACACACAAATCACGCCTATATCCCTGGCGAGGTAGGCAGAGCGTAAACGGCAGTAAAACTACGGCCGTAATCGCCACGTCTGACAAATTTTTGAGGGTCGTTTCAGATAAGTCGTGTACCACTATAGTGACAGATTGTCAGCCTGTCGCCTAAAATTGCAATACACATGAAGTCGGCTCCTACGAACACCCAAGGGAAAGATATGGGGTGATGCTATTCTAAGCCAGCATCACACGGCCACTAGGTTATAACATCTAGTAAAAATTCTAGTTCAGTCTGAGTTTAGTAAGAAATCGCTCCCATTTCGATGCTCAGCGATGTCGCGATGTTCCTAGTGGTAGAGGAATAGAAAAATTATCATATAGAAAGGCTGTATGTCATTCCATTTAGTTGGTTTATAGGTTTGAATTACAATTTTATGAATTTTGTCTTATTCTTCTTCGAATCTATGGTAACACTAACAGTTATATATAAGAAGTAGAAAATTCTGCAAATATTGTAAGGGGTCAACCAGTCTATAAAAGTCTCCAACTTTCCCCAAGGAACATAGGTCGAAATATGAAAAAAAATGGACCTGCCATACAAAATTACCAAACGACCAAGTCAATTTGTATGGGAGATCCAAAAAAATTTCTCATTACGACCTATGTTCCTTGGGGAAAGTTGTTCAGTTTCATAGGCTGATTCACCCTTTAAAATATTTGCAGCTAATATTTTTACACCTTATATAATATGCTAGCTGGAACCGCAATATTTTCCGCTCGAAATTCACCTTAAACCAATAAAAGTTTCATCCGATAGTCTCACATAAACCTTAAGGGTAACGGGAGCAATAAATCGTTTTCCTGCCGACTTGAGTTATACCTCCGGTCAATGGCCAGGGGCACATGTGGCGGAGCGCACACTTGACGCACGACGGAGCACAAAAATATCGCAGCAGTCTGTTAGATCCATACTAGAAATGTCAATCCCCATACTAAAACCGCTCAACCGCTCTTGACGCAGCGCTATCGCAGCGTCGTAATTCGAGTGTGGATTTACTATAGGGAGTCACGTTTCTAATATGGATCTGACAGACCACTGCGAGGTTTTTGCGCTCCGTCGTGCGTCAAGTGTGCGATTCGCCTTGTTTCTAAATAAAAACACAATATTATAAGCATAAACGAAAAAATTTAAAAGTTCAGGCATGTATGGTGGTATAAGATGTTTTATAACGAAGGCTTTTCTACATACACATACACAAATCACGCCTTTGTCCCTTACGGGGTAGGCAGAGCGTTAAAGATCGTAAAATTACGGTCATTATCGCCACGTTTGACAAAGTATTGAGGGCCCTTTCAGATGATTTGTGTATCACTGTAGTGACAGGTTGTCAGCCTGTCGCCTGAAGTTGTAATACGCATGATACCCTCGATTCCCTTAGTTGCCTCTTACAACACCCGCGGGAAGAATTGGGGTGATGCTATTCTAAGCCGGCATCACACGGCATCACAAGGCTTTTCTGTTGTGGGTATTATCATTATTCCACTAAAATGCATAGCTCACTCTACCAGCGCCTGAAAAGTTCTAGGGGTCAGGTTGGGCATTCCTGGGGGCAGTAAATCTGTCTTCAAGTGACGTCCTAAGCCTCGGCAGATGGGACGAGACAAGGAAACTCTCTAACAAAGGTGTCTAGTCTCTAGATAGGTGCTTACGGGCTGAGAATAGCATCACCACATTAAAAATTTCATACATACATATATCACGCCTTTATCCCTTGCAGGGTAGAGCGCCAACGGCCGTAGGAATACGGTCGCTATCGCCACGTCTGACATTTTTGAGGATTGTTTCCAAGGTTGTTTCAGAAAACATGAGAGTATCACTATAGTCACAGGTTGTCAGCCTGAAAATTGCAATACACCAATACTCGCGTGTCCTTTAGTTGCCTCTTACGATACCCACGGGAAGGATGTGGAGTGATGCTATTCTTAGCCGGCATCACACGGCATTCTTACGCCACCCGCGGAAAGGATAAAGGGTGATGCTATTCTAAGCTGGCATCACACGGCATTCTTACGACACCCGTCGTCCAACGAACCGATGAACCCTAGTGTCAGAATTTTTCAACCGCCTTCTACAGGTAGCAGGCTTCTGACATGGTTGTGTAACGACCGCCGCCTAAGTAATCATAGACAACAACCGCGACCTACGGCTTAACGTGCCATCTGAAACACGGAACCATCTTACTTACGGAGAATCGGGTGGTTCAGCCCGCAATGTCCTAACCAGACTGGAAAGAAATTCACAAAGTGATAAATATCAACGTTGTGAGTGATTCGAATCGAACCCGGGACCTTCTGCGTCAAAGGCAGTCGCACTGCCACTGCGCTACATCGGTCGTCATTGGTGGGATACTATTTTCCTATTCTGTGGAAGGTCTACCTATGTCTGGCAACATCTAGCCAGACTGGAAACAGATTTATGGGTCCACTTGGCCTGGATAGTTTATGCTCCGTCGGTCGTTGGTCGAAGCTTTTCTTGGACAAAGAAATGTGTAGGTAGTATCAACTATCTGTGAATTATCTGAACATCATTCTCCTTGCCTTATCCCGTTCTCTGTCGGGGTCGGCTACCTAACCTAGGGGATTTCACGTGAAAGCACGTTTTTACACAGAGCGACTGCCATCTGTCCTCTGCAACCCGAAGGCTAACCTGGCCCGAATCCTAGGTTAAGTTACATTTAAATATCATCTGAATTCAAATTTTATTTCAATGTGGGTTTCATCACGATGTTATTCCTTCACCGCAAGAGCAGTCGCTAAATGTACGTGAGTTACAACACATTGGTACATGGCGGGGATCGAACTCGGGTCTCATGAATGTAAGACCGGTGTCCTAACCACTCGGCCACCGACGCTGATAATGCTGACGCTGTGAAATATCTGAACAAAACATTATTAATTATTTCCAAGCAAAACCCTAATATTACTCAATGTTAGAAGTGCTCCTATGTATGGGTGTTTTGTTTTGTTTCATTGGATTAGATATTGTTTAACGAAGGCCCTTTTTACATTCAACCTACAATGCAGCTGTGGACTGTTTTGGCTGCTAAGTAATGCGGATAGCACACTTGACGCACAACGGAGCGCGAAAATATCGCAGTGGTCTGTCAGATCCATACTAGAAACTTCGCTCCTCATACTTAAACTGTACTCGACGGACGACGCTGTGCTAGCGTTGCGTCAACAGCGGTTGAGCGGTTTTAGTATGGGGATTGGCATTTCTAGTTTGGATCTGACAGACTGCTGCAATATTTTAGCAGTCCGTCGTGCTTTAAGTGTGTGATTCATGTTTTTGTTTAGAAATTATCGTTTCAATATCATATCAAACTCCGAGAATTTCAACTATTTATTACTATATGTGGAAATTAACCTGAATTTACGGAAAATAGCACCTAGGTTAATGTACCGTAGAAATGCTTATCCTCACCTAGCGACAAAGTGAAGTTGTTTCAAAATAGTTTCAGTTTGTTTAGGAAACTATTTTGTTAGTTCAAGCCTTGTTACTACGGTAAGACACCGTTTAGGGAAACTTTTAGAGTCAAGCCACTTGGTCACATAGTTTTTAGGAAGAATTTTTCTCTAGCTTACATAGTTAGTCGCCGGTGGCCTAGTGATTAGGACACCGGTCGTGAGACCCGAGTTCGATCCCAATCATGTACCAATGTGTTTTTACTTACGTGCATTTACCGACTGCTCTTACTGAAGGAAAAACATCGCAATGAAACCAACATTCAAATAAAATTTAAATTCAGATGATATTTGAATGTGGATTAACGTTCCGATCTAACTTTGTGACTTCATGTATTCGGCTACTACTAATATTTTTGTGTTCTTATTTAAATATGATAAAAAAAATTATGGTTACCTGTATTTTATTTAAAAAACCTTCAATTCCATTGCTGACACAAAGATAGTAAAATCCCCATTCAGATAACAGACCCTCAGTTGGACACGTTGGAGTCAAATCCATTTTGTAGTACAATATAGGGCCACTCTGTTACCCTTTTCTACACTTCGTCACAGTACATGACGCTAAAGCAGTAGTGAAACGTAACTATTACAACTTCTACTGCAACAACCACAACAGTACAGTGCAGTACAGTAGGAATATCATGATATGTTTTACACGTCAACTGCCTCACATTATGCCATCTCACTACCCTAGGTCTGCCGGAAGAGATTTCTTTTTAGAAATAAGTTGACCTGTTGTGTGTTGTTCTCAATGTTATGTCCTTTGTGTTCTATTATGTACAATAAACGGTTATATAAATAATAATAATAACAGTCAGGCCTCCCTCTATTGGAGGTTTTGGCCATACTCACCGCGCTTGGCAGGCGCATTGGCGAGCGCAGTTCAAGTTGTTTAATTCACAAGGAACGCTGTTCCCCATTCACTGGATTCATAGGTACCTCGCCTTTTACGACACCCACAGGTAGGAATGGGGTAATACTGTTTTAAACTGGCATCACACGGCACATCAAACGAAAATAAGAATCGAAATGTTAGCTGTGGCCCTTGTTGTCGCGCCAATGCAACGACTAAAAGCAATTGATTATTGCTGCGCCCGCTGCAACTCATTTTCCCGTGGGAATAAGATGATTTCCCGGCAAGTATTATACATAAACCTTCCTCTTGAATCACTCCATCTATTTAAAAAATCTGCGTTAAAATCACTTGTGTAGTTTTAATATTGGCAACCTTTACGCTTCAACTCACAGTACTACGAAAAAAAGTATTTAGTATTTTGTGAAAAATCCCCTGCGCGACTCTGTTTCGAAACATTTTACAAAAAATATTGTTTTTCATTGCTCTCGGTAAAAAAAATATTAAAAAATTACAGATTGTCTTTGTTTAAAAATATCTGCAAGAGACACGCCTTCAAGTGTCACTCCTGCTAAATTTTGTACCTGTATACTATGTCTTGGCCCTTTTCTGACCCCTCACAAATGTAGAATAGATAGGAATTTTGCCCTTTTCTCTAAAATACCTTTTGTTAAACGAATGTTCCGAATATTTGAATGAATGAGTACCAAAAATAAGGTGAATTGAATACGCATCGCAAAATTTTGCGGTTTCAGATTTTGAGACGCTTTTGAAAGAGTTTTATAAAGATCTTATTAAAGTAAACTTTGATTGAGAAAAAAAGCAAGCGGTCTGCAAGCTTTTCGAAGTAAGTCACGTTGAAATTTCAACAAAGATGCACGGCCGGCTACCATCCGTTCTTAGTTGAAATACCCACATTACGCACTAAGCGCTTCAAATCATCTTTCATTATGCGCACGGCTAAAGAATGGAATTTCCTGCCTGCGTCTGTATTTCCGAGTGCATATAACGTGAATCTCTTTAAGTCTAGAGTGAATAGGCATCTTCTGGGCAAGCTCGCTCCACCGTAGATCCTATCTCTGCTCTAGGGTAAGATTGGGGTCAAGAGTAAGCCCATCACAGATTAATAAAAAAAAACGTTATTTAATAGAAAATGATTACAAAATGTTAACTAAAACATGTTCAAAATCAATCTTAAACAACATAAAAATATAACAAATCTTAAACGAACAAGTATGACTCCTTATGTGAAGAATTACGACTTACTTGTTTTAAATTTGATTGAGGGCTCGGACTTCAGAGAAAGAAAGAGACTGGTCAGAGAAACTGGTCAGTGATGCCGGCTTGTAATAGCATCACCCCTTTCTTTCCCATGGGTGTCGTAAATACCGACTAAGGGACTCGAGGGTTTCATGTGTATTGCAATTTTAGGCGACAGGCTGACAACCTGTCACTATAGTGATACACGACTCATCTGAAACGACCCTCAAACATTAGTTAGACGTGGCGATCGTGACCGTAATTTTACGGTCGTCAGCGCTCTGCCTATCCCGCCAAGGATATAGGCGTGATTTGTGTATGTATGTATGTATGAATCCCTAATTTTACGGACGTTTGCTTTGCCTACCCCGCTACGGATGTAGGCGTGATCCGTGTATGTAGTATATATGAGTATGTAAAAATATGAGTCAAGTTACTTGAATATATTTTAATCAACTTCCAATCGGGCTGAAAGCTACTAAAACGATCTCGTTAAATATTGCCGATGAAAACTGTCGCCGAGAAGACTGCTGCAATATATAAGAAAGGCATTTTCAATAATAAACAACTTAAAGCTGCATTGTTTTTAAGTCCTAGTTTTTTTCTTGTTATTAATCTTTTGTATACGCTATTGTGCCGTGTATTCTCGTAGAACACGCTTTCGCACGCGTTGATCACGTTTGTATTCAGCCTAATTTATACCAAATTGATACTTTTCAACATAATGAGTCTCAGTTTAATAGGTTTTTTCTATTAGCTGTATAGATGGCGCTGCGCTAGGCACGTTAGCGCAAAGAACGGAACGAAACATATTTTAAACGGCTAATCGAAACAATATAGGCTGTAAAAAAAATTGCTGTATATATTTGAAGGTTCATGAAACTGAACAAGTTTCCACAAGCAAAATCAACAGTCGACAGACAACAGGTCGACAGATGGTAAAAAAATTTGGACCTCCCATACAAAATGACCAACCGACCAAGTCGAATTGTGTGGCAGGCTGAATTTTTTTTCAGATTTCGACCTATGTTCCTTGGGGAAAATGTTCAGTTTCATGAACTGGGTTACCCCTTAAAATATTTGCATAAAATTTTTTTACACCTTACATAACAACTCGTTTGGAACGAAAGTGTCAGTGCGTGCCAGTCTGCCACTCAGTGTATTAGTCTTTTGACTTTATAATCTTGTAACATAGTCAGTTTAACGCCATCTACAGAGTTCTTGGAATACTAGTTATTGAAAAAGAAAACTTCTTAATTAAAAAATTAATGTCATTTAAGAAAATAATAAACTAAACCACCTGTTATTTTGTAAAGCAGCCAAAACGAAATTCGTTTTTGTGACAGAGTTTTTTGATGTCATATTAAAAGGACCCATGTATGGGAACCTTTGGAAGATCTACCTCTCGTTACTTACCGTTCCTTTTATCATATTAAGCCCCATTGTGGACCCGTTTCCCTCGTAACTACTATTATGAAGGTATTTTCGTAAAAAGAAAATTAGGTTAGTGTCGTGAGTGTGTGTGCGTGAATTTATAGAAGAGAAAAAGATGTTTTTAATAGAAAGTGTTTAGGTGCGGTGTGTTTAAAATAATCATTTGTGAATTATTGACAATCAAAAAGTATTTATTTAAATATGTATTTTCAATATTTTTCTTTTTTTTTCAATTCAATTTGAATAAATATTTTTGAATTAAATGAAAAATTATTTTTGTAATTAAGAATGATTTGTATTTCCTTTTTCAATTACATAGCCTGTACAGTACCATACTATATTTCCTACTTTTTAAAATTTGTATGATATATAGGCAGCTCTGTCAAAAGAACTTTCTCAATATTATCTTAGCTGTCATATTTTATACAAGTTGAAAAAATTCTATTATCGGATCGCACACTTGACGCACGACGGAGTGTAAAAATATCGCAGTTGTCTGTCAGATCGATAGTAGAAACGTTACTCCCCATACTAAAATCTTTCCACCGCTTTTGACGCAGCGCTATCGCAGTGTCGTCCATCGAGTGCGGTTTTAGTATGGGCAGTGACGTTTCTAGTATGGATCTGACAGTCCGCAGCGACATTTTTGCGCTCCGTCGTGCGTCAAGTGTGCGATCCGCCTTACTCGCAATCACAACTTTATTTATTCTGTAAACTAACAAAACATTTCCCAGAAAAAAGAATTGTGATTCTTTTTATTAGTCCAGTGAGAAAAACAAGTGATTTTGGGCCTTGGCCAACACGGATCATTTTCGGGTTATGGCCTAAGATAACAATAGGCCTGGAAAAACATTCGTTCTGGAAAAATACTGGGACTGTTATCTCAGTGAATAAAGTACAAGTCCATTATTGTTATAGACGACCGACGTGGCGCAGTGGTAGTGCGACTGCCTATGACGCAGAAGGTCCCGAGTTCGATTCTCGGTGGGTCACTCACAAAGTTATATCTATCACTTTGTGAATTTGTTCCCAGTCTGGTTCCGTACGTAAGATGGTTCCGTGTTTCGGATGACACGTTAAGCCGTAGGTCCCGGTTGCTATCTATGATCACTTAGACGGCACCGTTACACAACCATGTCAGAAGCCTGCTACTTGTAGAAGTCGGTTGAAAAATTCTGACACTAGGGTTCATCGGGTCGTTGTGCGACTCGGTGTCTCACACGAAAAGAGAAGAGATTGTTATAGTACATATCGCTGGCATCACCCCATGTCTTTCCCACGGGTGTCGGAAGCTATTTTATTATATTGGTCTTAGCAGCCTGAAATAAAAGTATTTACTGTTATTATTATTAAGGTACTTAAGGGTTTTATGTGCGTTACAGCGTTAGGTGACAGGCTATCAACCTATTACAACAGTTATACACGAATCATATAAACAATCCCTCAATATTACCATATTTTAACGCTCTGACTACCCTGCAAGAGATCGAGGCGTGATATTTATGGTCAGTACTCACATTGTTTGGGGTGTTTCTGCTTGAATGAATCTGAACAACTTCTACTATGGTACCACCTGCAAAATCGCGAAAAAAATTGGATAATCCTTTTCATATTTCATATTTATCTACTTCACAAAAATGTATGGAACTCTCAATAACTTTTTTGCGATTTTGTAGGTAGCCCCTTAGTAAAAGTTGTTCAGAATCATGAGTAGAAACACCTCACAATGTGTGTGTAGTGCACTGACTGTGTACAAACTGTGTACTGAGTACAAAATAACCCGAAAATGGCAGGTGTATTTCTATACTCACCAAGCTTGTCAGGCGGCTTGGCGAGCGCAGTACAAGGTATTGTAGATATTCAAAAAACACTGCTGCCCGGTCTTTGGATTCATCCCCCAGTCGCCTTTCACGACATCCACGGTTAGAAAAGGGGTGATGCTATTCTAAGCCGGCACCATTCTTCAATCTAATCCCTTAGATTATTAATAATATCGATTTTTTAAACTATGTCTTGCTTACTTTTTTTGAAAAGTATGTCTATGTAAAATTCCTTATACAAACTATAAAACTTCTTAAAGAACTCTAAATCTTCTTAAAGATATTCAAGTTTTAAGTTTCAAAACGAAATGTAAAAGAATTTATTTTCTGAATTTAAAATATGCAACGCAAACATGATGTAAAAGGGCTTACGTCTGAAGAAAATCCATTTAAGGTGAAACGTTAGACTAATGGCGCCCCCTAAAACTGGAAAAAAATCCAGTCTGAACAAGCTGGCCATGTGAAAACCTTACGATAATGACTAATCTAGAAGAATAATAAACCTAAAAATGTTAGTATTTTGTATTCATGAGTCATGTAAGCATCATTGGCATACATAACAAAAACGCATAATTTTAACAAGCTCTTATCTTTGGAGCTAGTGATTGTCTTTGGTTTTCAAACAGTGTTATTTTTCCAAAATCACAAATCAGAAAATTTATATGCAAGAATACAGAGTGATGGTTCTTAAATTATAATAGGTACTATCATATACAAGCATGCAAATGTCAATTGCCGTGTGATGCTGGCTCAGAATAGCACACCGCATTTCCTTCCCACGGGTATCGAAAGAGGCGACTAACGGACTCGAGGGTTTCATGTGTATTACTACTTTAGGCGACAGGCTGACAACTTGTCACTACAGTGATACACGAATCATCTAAAAAGTCCCCCAATACTTGTCAGAGGTGGCAACATTGATCGTATTTTACGGCATTTAACGCTTTGCCTACCCCACAAGGGATAAAGGCGTGATATGTGTATGTGTATGTGTATGTGTCAATGTCATACAATTGGTTTTTACTCTGAACGGCGCCAGTCTCGCAGACGTTGCACCTTAAGGCGGGATCAGGATAAACCCCTGTCAATGGAAAGATATGTGGGTTTAGGGACACCCTCTTGAACAATATCACAATACCTCTTTGTCTTAGCTGGTTCGCACACACGCCCGATTATACTGCGATTTGATATTGCCGCGATACAAACACATACATACATATATCACGCCTTTATCCCTTGCGGGGTAGGCAGAGCGTTAACGGCCTTAAGAATATGGCCACTGTCGTCGCCACGTCTGACATTTTTGAGGATTGTTTTCTAAGGTTGTTTCAGATAACATGTGTCTCACTATAGTGGCAGGTTGTCAGCCTGTCGCCTAAGAATTGTAATACACCAATCCTCTCGAGTCCCTTAGTCGCCTCTTACGACACCCGCGGGAAGGATGTGGGGTGATGCTATATAAGCCGCATCACACGGCAAATACAACGATACAACAAATGACACAATATAATATCCTTTTCGGAATAGGGAGCAAAACTCAAAGTTTATTCCAGATGGCAGCAGAGGTGATTGTGTCTAAATGCCCAATAAAGAGTAACACTGAGCGTCGACATTCTCAAATGGTGACCACGTAGAGAAACATAGGACGGCCCATCGCGAGATGAAGAGACGATTTGGTTAAGTCCGCGGGAAAATGCTGGATGCAGGCCGCTTCAGGCAAGGTGGAAAACTTAAGAAGAGGCCTATGTTCAGCAGTGGACGTCTTATGGCTGCAATGATGATGAAGATGAGCTTCCGTAAAAAGCCGTCGGTATAGTTCCCCAGTTTTGTACTTCATTACAAACCGTAATAGCCGCAATTCGAGGCTGATTGTGTGTCATGATATCTGAGTTTTGTGCCAAATGACCATATTTTGTAAAACATTGTCGGTTCCAGTATTTAAACGGACGTGAAGTTTTCTGTACAAAACATTTCGCAAATTAATAAGGAGAAGAACCACATTATTATGATTAACATTTATCACAGATGACACAGAATAAGGCAAGGACAATTATGAATGAATAGTGTAAACAACTGCGATGGTATAAAAAATCATTCGTCAAAATATCAGAACCGGAAAAGTACGGTGCGTGTGTAAAACGCCTGTAAGACACAGTCTACTGTTTTGCTGTTGTTCTTGCTAATATATGGACACAATAGAAGATGTGTGCTTAGGATTGGGGTCAGACAGAGTCAAACTTTTTGTGGTGCTAAGGTCAAACAATGGTGTCAATAGGAGGTGTCAAATGATGTTGACGACCGATGTGGTGCAGTGGTAGTGCGACTGCCTTTGACGCTGAAGGCTCCGGGTTCGATTCTCGGTGGGTCACTCACAAAATTGATTATTTATCACTTTGTGAATTTGTTCCCAGTCTGGTTAGGACATTGCGGGCTGAACCAATTGTCGGCAAGTAAGATTGTTCCGTGTTTTGGGTGGCATGTTAACCCGTAGGTCCCGGTTGCTGCCTATGATCACACGGCGGTCCTTACACAACCATGTCAGAAACCAGCTACTTGTAGAAGGCGGCTGAAAAATTCTGACACTAGGGTTTATCGGGTCGTTGGACGGCTTGGTGACCCACACGAAAATAAAATAAAAATAGTAGGTTCTCCTTTTGAGAATTAAAAAAAAAACTAGTTTTCCAAGAACTTGGTAGATGGCGTTGGACTGACTATGTAACTAGATTCCAAAGCCAAAAGACAAAAAAATAATACATTGCAACACTGACGGACATTCTGGCACGCACTGACACTTTCGTTACAAATGAGTACGAGTCCAAATAAATGAATAAATATGTACAAAAAATAAAATATTACGTTCTGTTCTTTGCAGTAACATACCAAGCACAGCGCCATCTATTCAGCGGCTACAATAAAAAAATAAAATCCTTATATTGTAAATGAGCGGAGTGAGCGGTTGCGATCCGAGCGTAACACTGCACTATAACGAACCTCTCTGTTTATTTTATCTTAATTAGTGTAAAAAGTAAATCTTTAGTGCCTTATCGTATATGAAAATAAAGCCTACAAAATATCCTAAGTGGCTGTGAAAAAGTTAAATTAAAAACATTTCGGATTATATCAAAATAAGTGCATTTATTGTGATATCACACCTACTACCGAATAACCGTTGACTTCCAAACGTCTGTATACTGCCGTCTCTTTTGCGCACTCATCGCTGCGTATATTCCTGTCTCGCGGACACAGCTGAGCGTCGTCATTTCTCGATCTTCTGTCTACCTACACGTCAAAACATACCTACTTCAATATGAACTCAGCCGATCAACAATTAAAGTGTGCGGGATGTAATGGTATTATTGATGGTAGATTATACCTGCACTGTTATGATTGCCAGGAATATTACGACTTGAATTGCGCTAATGTGTCAGAGAAGCGCTTCTTTAATACGATGACTCCTGAACACAAGAAAAGTTGGAGATGCGTCTCCTGCGTCTCAGGTAGGTACGTGGCGAGGAGTGATGATACACCAGCAACTCCGACTTCTACTGCCCCGTTTCGAGACGGTTCTGCTAATATAAATATGCGCAGGGGAGGCTCTTCTAGCCAAACACCGATTGATCAGTATGAACTTGAAAATCCTAAACTAGATGCTAAAGCTACAATTCAGGATTTAACCACCACATTGAACCTGTTTAGGAGTGAATTTAAGAGAGAGATGCATGCATCACGTTCCCAACTCTCTGAGCTAAACGAATCATTCTCTAGATTAGCATCTAGAGTGGTGGCATGCGAGGACAGACTTGATCTTCTAACTAGTCGTATTGAAGTGATTGAGCAACGTATGTTGGAGATGGATGCAGCGGAAAAACCGGACAGCAATAATATGCTGGAGACGGTGGAGGACCTTAAGGCTGAGTTAAACGCTAGAGACCAAGAGCTTTTACTAAATGATGTAGAACTGAGTTGCATACCTGAGCAAAACAATGAAAATTTGCAGCATATTACAATGGAACTTGCAAAGAAGATAGGTGTAGATCTAACCGAAAATGACATCGTGCACGCGTCGCGCGTCGGTCGCCGGGAACTGGTGGACGTGGGGCCGGCAAGGCGTCCGCGACCCATTGTTGTGAAATTAGCGCGTCGCGCTCTTCGTGACCAGCTGTTGCAGGCGGCCAGAGTGCGCCGGGGTGCCACTACAGAAGGCACCGATCTCCCGGGTCCACCTCGTCGTTTCTATCTGAACGAGCGACTCACGCGGGCTAACCGTCTGCTGTTCCGCAGTGCTCGCGACCTCGGAGACCAACATGGATGGCGCTTTGTATGGACCAGGGATGGTAGGATCTACGCACGCCAACATGCTGGTCGTGATGCCCCTCGCCATCGTATCCGTGTGGAAGCTGATCTACAACGTGTTTTTGGATCAAACAGAGTTTGAGCTTCTGAAACAAAGGAAAACATTACACAGTTATGCCAATTCACATAAATCCAAGATCTACGTACCGCAACCCGGTTGTACATATAATAATAATACTTATAATACTATGGTAAACATACATGTTCTTGTGCGACTGTGTTCTTATCTACTTTTAGTCACACCACTCTTAAAACTAATTACCTGTTATGTCGCTATGCTGGGACGTTCGTCAACTCGTTGTCCCACACGAAATGATGTGAATAATGTTGCCGCAATGTTTTACTTTTTTATTTATCTTTTTGGCTTAACTGTAATAATGGCTGTATTTCCCTTCGTGCCAGCTCTCGACCGCCTGAAATCAATGTTTTATAATGTAATAATAATAAACAATAACTTCACTGTTTTCTTTGTCAGCAATTTGAAACCGTTTGTAAATAATATTCTGGTAGGTATCAAAATGTTTGTCGTTACCTATTTTTGTTTGGCGCGTATGTTGCTGCTTACTTTTGTGGGTTTATCATATTGTGTTGTTTTGTTTTGTGCTGCCGTGATGTATGAATTTAGTAAGCCGACCCGAGAACATCTACAACGGATCAAAATAAAACACACATACATGCATGCATTACAATCACTTAAAAACCATTTCTACTGTGATTTCAACACTATTACGTATCGCACCAACACTATATCATTATATCACAATATTATGGTATATTTTAAAACTTTACGTATATACATATTCACTTACCACGTTATTGTGCCAATATTCCAAGTACTTGCCGGCTGTAAAGTCTGTTTCAATTCACAGGATTGCTTTTATTGCTTGCGTTCTGCAGCTAACTTTTTCTTTAAAATCTTAACATGACGGACAATTGTAAATATCTACAGTTGGGACACTATAATGCCGGTTCCTTGAATACAGGCCATGATAACTTTATTATTGCCATGACTAAGTTTAATTCGGATATCGTGTCGATTAATGAAAGTTGGTTAGATTCTGAACGACTCGCATCCGCCCCGTCCGTGCCTAATTATAGACTGCGATGTACTCCTAGGCCGCTGCACATGAAGGAGGGGCGGGGAGGGGGTGTAGGTTTCTATATAAAACGTAATATACGGGTTCGTTACGAAACGTATCCAATGGCGGACATCGAACAAATGTGGGTTTCTACGAAGGTAAACGGGCAACGGGTGATAATTGGAACAGCGTATAGGCCTCATTGGGTTAATGTGGATAAATTTATAGATGCAATCACAGACTCAGTTACATATTTTTCAAGTTTTGATCACATGGTTTTACTCGGTGATTTCAATATAAACATGATGAAGGATAAAGTAAGTAGTGCGTCGATCAAGTTTCAACAGTTCTTGACTTACATGGATCTACAGCAAGTTGTCACTGAGGTGACTCATTTCACGAGTAACACAGAACCTACTTTAATAGACGTTGTTTGTACAAATGCTCCAGTTCGGGAAGTAACCGTATCGAATATTAGGGGTGATGTCGGGCATGCAATGATCAATGTAACCTTGTTAATTAAAAAAGCTAAGTTCCCTGCCAAGTGCATTACTTATCGGCCAATTAAAACAATAGATCTAGATGCTTTTAATAGCGACTTGAATGATTTGGATTGGAAGTCTATCCTTTCGTTGCCAACAGTCGAAGAGAAGGTGTCTAGCTTAAATTACATGATAGTTGCATTATTTGATAGACACGCTCCAATTAAATCCATTAAATTAAAATATGAACTCACGTTGCCCTGGATCACTGATAATATTAGGTATATGTCTGATTTGCGTAACGAGGCTCACCAGAAATATCATGAAACCAAGGCTGACACTGACAAGAAGGCATGGAAGGATCTCAAAACACTTTTAGCGACTAGTATTTTTAATGAAAAACGTGCCTATTTTAATCACTTTATAAATTCTCAGACCTGTGACGGAAATACATTCTGGAAAAATATAAAATCAAAAATATTGGTGGATCCCTCTCAAAACGACAAGCTGCCCGATTGTTTTAGCGACCCAGATAAAATCAACGACCATTTCCTTTCAATACCATATATAAGCGATGTTCCTTCATCACTTTTGTCATTTTTCTGCTCACAAAGATTTGGAAATTCTATTTTTTCTTTAAAACCGATTTCTGAAAACGATTTATATAAATATATACTTGCGATTACTTCAAATTCATCCGGAAGTGACGGCATTACTAGGGATATGGTCATTTTGACCCTTCCACGGACTCTTGCAGTTATCACTGACATAATTAATGCTTCTATCCTTACCGGGACAGTTCCTGTTCAGTGGAAAGAGGCGCTAGTAACCCCACTTCCTAAAATTAATAATCCCACAGACCTGAAAGACCTAAGACCCATAAGTATACTGCCATTTTTATCTAAGATCCTGGAAAAGGCTGTGTTTTGTCAATTAAATAAATACGCTGAAGATAGTAATATTCTACCATTACACCAGTCAGGTTTTAGAAAGGGCCGTGGTACATGTACAGCTTTGCTGGATGTTGTCGATAATTTACTTGCTGAACAGGATGGGGGTCGGGGATCAATCTTGACTTTGCTTGACTACTCGCGTGCCTTTGATAGCATCAGTATCCCTTTACTATTATCTAAGCTTAGGTATTACGGTTGTGATGATCTTTCGGTTAAATGGTTCGAGAGTTATCTTAGTCATCGTGTACAGTCTGTCAAGCTTGCAAATAATGATAATAGCAACACTCCTGTAATTTCGGCTCCCAAACCAATTACGCGCGGTGTACCCCAGGGCTCGATTTTGGGACCACTACTGTTTATAATTTATTGCGCTGATCTGGTGACTGTAATTGAGCATTGTAGGTATCACTGTTATGCTGATGATATTCAGTTGTACATATCTGATACTCCCAATAACATGCCCAACGCCCTAAATAAGCTGAATGACGATTTGGAGAGAATAGCTGACTGGTCACGTAGAAATTCGTTACATCTGAACCCAGCAAAATCAAAATATATGTTTACTGGTACCAAAACACAGGTTTCTAAGATGATGCGTCTGAATCTGATTGTAAACATTAATGGGCAAATTGTGGAGCGTGTAGATGAAACCAGAAATTTAGGCATATTATTTGACAGTAACCTTAGATTTGAATCACATGTTTTGAATCTCGTAAAAAATAGCATGTACCGACTGAAAGTACTGTACAAAGTCCGTGATCTTCTTAGTCCTAGCGAATACGGTCCTACGGTCCTAGCGAAGGTACTCGACAGCTTGCTAGACTCCTTATTAGGAGATTATTTAAATCTCCACGATGCACAGTTTGGGTTTCGTCCCGGACTATCAACTGAAAGTGCTATTCTTAGTTTAAAGCACACCGTGCAGTACTACACCCAGCGTCGAACGCCAGTGTACGCCTGTTTTCTGGATTTGTCGCGGGCTTTCGATACTGTCTCGTACGATGTGCTTTGGGCCAAGTTAAAGGACAGAAATGTACCTGCGGAGCTGTTGCGTATCTTCCAATATTGGTATGGAAACCAGGAAAACCGAGTGAGGTGGGCCGACAAACTGTCGGAATCTTTCCAGCTGGGTTGCGGAGTGAGACAGGGTGGTCTCACATCGCCTAAATTATTTAATTTATATATGGACGACCTGATCGTCGGACTTAGCAGCAAACGCATCGGATGTCGCGTGGACGATGTCACAATAAATAACATTAGTTACGCTGATGATATGGTGCTGCTGAGTCCGACGGTCAGAGCGTTAAATAAACTCCTAGAAATGTGCGTGGAGTATGCTAAAGCACACGGTTTGACATACAATGTCAAAAAAAGCGAATTCATGGTGTTTAAGGCCGTAGGTGGGAAGTGTCCGGACTCCGTACCAGCGATCAAACTTAACGGGGTTGAGCTCAACCGAGTGTCGAAATTTAAATATCTTGGACACTTCGTTACCGAGGACCTTAAAGACCATGAAGATATCGAAAGGGAACGTAGAGCGATGGCGGTCAGGTGCAATATGCTGGTGCGCAGGTTTTCACGGTGTAGCAAAGATGTAAAAATCACGCTCTTTAAAGCATATTGTCAAGTTTTCTACACCTGTAGCCTGTGGGCTAGCTGTTCGCGGAAGACTATCAGCGCTCTACGAGTCCAATACAACAATGGTTTCAGAATGTTGTTGGGCCTGCCTCGGTACTGCAGTGCTTCAGGTATGTTCGCTGAGGCTCGTACGGACGACTTTTACGCCATCATGCGAAAAAAAGCAACGTCGTTGCTCTGTAGGGTGCGAGCCAGCTCCAACACCATTCTGAAGACCATTTCTGGGAGGTATGACTCCCCTATAATACAACATCTCGCCAGCCTACTAGTCAATAGGAATAGTTGACTGGTGAGATGCCTACCTACTTGTTTCTTTGTTTGCTGTTTTCTGTTTTACTAACCTAGTTTTAAGATGTTTTTTTGTACACTAACATTTATGGACCTATGTTGTCTGAATGAATAAAATATATTATTATTATTATTATTA
Source organism: Keiferia lycopersicella (assembly GCA_029255805.1). NCBI lineage: Eukaryota > Metazoa > Arthropoda > Insecta > Lepidoptera > Gelechiidae > Keiferia > Keiferia lycopersicella. The sequence continues at coordinate 1,096,099 of JARACZ010000039.1, read as the reverse complement.
TTAGTGAAAAAGTTCGAATGACTTTATGCGAATCACTGGTTTTATCGAGACTTAACTATGGCGACATAGTCTTCGGGCCAAGACTATTAGAAAAATCAAAACGCCTCCTGCAACGAGTTCAAAATGCATGTTGTCGGTTCTGCTATAAAGTACCACCACGCAGCCATATTTCTCCATATCTGAATGAGGCTGGTATGCTAAATATGAAGTCCCGTAGACAGCTTCATCTAGCGAGTCTTATGTTTGACGTCATGCAATTTGGGATACCCGAATACTTGCGCAGTAAACTTAAGTTTTCACCTTTCTATGATAGGTATCTTGCTAGAAGTACACGTGCTCCCCTTGCTGGTCATTTGCATCGGACTGTCGCTTTCGAGGGTAGTTTTCGGTTTCAGGCAACCAAGTGCTGGAACGACATTCCACCGCCAATAAGAAGTATTTGCTACAAGGGTTCATTTAAAAATCACTATAAAAAACATTTGTTAAATGTTACCAAACTGCAGATTCCGGATGGTTGTCTGGAATGGCGAAAATACACTGCACTACAATAACCGTCACAGTTTAAAAAGCTAAAAGATACTTGAGTAGGCACACAACACTTACTGTAAAATGCACACACTGTTCTGGGTATTATTTCTTTTTTATTAATTCTTTTTTTTTTCTATGTATCGGGAGTTTATTTTTACACTACCCGATTACAAACATTTATTTTCTGCTCGGTTTTGTTTCCCGCTTTAACTCGCGGGCGACGGCTGAAAACCAGTGTTGCCTCCTGGCTAAATACACTGAGCTTTAGCCCTTTCACATCACTGCAGCACACATGTTTGTGTGGGATGAACTAAAATGTATTTTAATTTTATAATTTTATATTTCCTTACAAATGTTAAATGTGTGTGATGCAGGAATATGAATAAAGCATTTATCTATCTATCTATCTATCTATCTAAATCTACCAAATGTTCAAGTGTTCGCAAATGGTGCTGAGCTAAACTATAAAAAAAAAAATTCCAAGAAAGAGTATTGTTGTAGTGGGGTGTCAATTTCACTCAAATGTCAAAACTTAAACCATCTGGTTATAAAATTACGAAAATAGGCGTCAACTTGTCAGATAGAAACCAAAACCAAAAAATAAAGACTCCTTACCTTTTAAGATATAAAAAGTGTAAAATAAAAATAAAAACCTTTCTTGCTTTAAATATTTTTTACTCAGAAAATTGTCTTTTTTCTAGAACCTGCTACAAGAAAAGTCTAGAAAGTCTGATCTGAGTCAGGCGTTTGACGGGGTGATGTATGCGAGCCAATTGAAGAGAAAGTGAGCTATTTGTTATTGTGACAGAAACAAGTGTATAGGGTGGATCGCACACACGCCGTAATATGCTACGGTTTGTAATATATTCAGATAATTTATTTCTTATCACCGTAATAGGATAACATTTAATGAAGTAAAAGTATGTATAAGTATCGGCATAACAATGAGCAACAGAGTATAATGTCATACATAATTCAAATCCCACGAGTTTCTCGTCTAAATATTCATTCACAGAATAATATTATTTATCATTTAAATTTTCAGTGTGAGCTTTAGCTCTTCTTTTCTCTTATTGTGTGGGACACCGAGTCGTCCAACGAATTGTCAGACAAGTGTCAGAATTTTTCATCCGCCTTATACAAGTAGCAGGCTTCTGACATGGTTGTGTAATGACCACCGTAGTTAACATAAACAGTAACCGGGACCTACGGCTTAACGTGCCATCCGAAACACGGAACCGTCTTTCTTACGGACAATCACAGGTAGTTCAGCCTGCAATCTCCTAACCAGACTGATAAAATTGAACAAGTTTAATTTTTCATAAGTATTTCATATTTAAAAAACGGTTTTTCCAAAAAAAGTAATTCTGTCGTTGGGCAAATTTTGTATAAGATATCCAAATTCAGAACAAACAAAAAATTATAAATACCATACAAGAGACATGCGTCATCAATTTGTAATTTCATACAAAATATCAGTTTAAGAAGTAGCTCGGTTATCATCATGCCTATCGTTTCTGAAGTGTTGCAAAATAGCTTACTTTCAGTTAGCTAAGCTGATCTAAGCTATTGCCGGGTTTAGACATAAATCTAACTTAGCCTGGATCGTTAAACTCTACCGGCAGGAGTCGATAGCGCTTAATTTATGGACCGTGGTTGAGTTAAGCTGTCTGACTTAGTTAATCTTTGTAAACTTGTAAAAAAAAAACATTTAAAAATAGTAGTAAGTTGGTTTTGTAGGTTAGAATAATAAGAATTCGTTTTGTGTCGATATTTTTTGTGTAAATAATCTTTTTTTAAAACATTTTCATCAAGAAACAATTAGATAGCCGTGTCTAAATTATAAGAGATATTATAATAAGATTTCTTTTTTCATTTTCCTTGCCTTAATCCCGTTCTCTGTCGGGGTCGGCTAACCTAGGGAATTTGACGTGGAACCAAGTTTTTACACAGAGCGACTGCCATCTGACCTCTGCAATCGGAAAGCTAACCTGACCTGAATCCTAGGTTAAGTCACAATCAAATACCATCTAAATCAAAATTTTATTTGAATGTAGGTTTCATCACGATGTTTTACCTTCAGAGCAATCTGTAAGAAGAGCGATCGAACTTGGGTCTCGCGATTATAGACCTTGCCTTAACCAACACTTATAATAAGATTAATTAATAGTATGAAAAAGACTTCTGTGCTTTTGACTTTGGCCCAACGCGTGCGTCCAAACACCTGGAATCAACAAATAATATTTTCTCTAAAATTTGCAAACCCTTTTTCATAAAAGACCTTTTGATTTTACAAAATGGCCTTACTCTGAAGTAAGAACTCTTAAATACCAATTTTATGTAGCACTTTAGATAAAGAATGAGTTCAATAGTACTTCATGAAAGAAAAGTAAGCTACGCCAGCAAACTCTTTTATTATTTTTACTTTGAAATTACTGATCGATTTTTTTCATGTGGTTTTTACCGAGGTAGGCGAGGAACTTACTTGACGCACGACCGAGCGCAAAAATATCGCAGTGGTCTGTCAGATCCATACTAGAAACGTCACTCTCCATACTAAAACCGCACTTGACGGATTACACTGCGATTACGCTGCGTCAACAGCCAGCGGTTGAGCGGTTTTAGAATGGGGATTGACATTTCTAGTATGGATCTGATAGACCGCTGCGATATTTTAACGCTGCGTCGTGCGTTTAATATGTTCCTCGCCTTAGATGTTTACTACCCGTGGGTGTCATAAAAAGCGACTCTTAAGTGCCAAATATCCAGGGAATAAACAGTAAGTGGCTTTCCTAGTGAATACACAAGAAAAGTCCTTGGACGACTCGGTGTCCCACACGAAAAGAAAGAGAAAGGAGACAGTTTTGCTCTTTTTACTCCAGAGTTTAAGTTTTATTTTAGAACTGAATGTCAAAAGTAATTTGAAAAATGTAGACGAATAGAAGGTTTTCTTCTTGAAAAATATAATAAACAAATATTGCAAAAACTGAATAGATGGCGTTGAACTGACTATGTAACTAGATTTCAAAGCCAAAACTTTAAAAAAAGTGCATCACCGACTTACAGTCTGGCACGCACTGACACTTTCGTTCCAAATGATTCGTTTCGTTTCTTTCAAAAATGTTACGTTCTATTTTTGCGGTAACCTACCAAGCACAGCGCCATCTATCCAGCGACTAGAAAAAAATTAAAAATATTTTGTACTATTTTTGGTTTACTGGTATTATTTAGATGTTCAGCTACTAGTGTCTTTAGCAAAGGGTGTGTAAGGCAAAGTTCACTGAAGAGAGTTCCATTCAAAACACAGAAAGTGAGGTAAAACTTGATGTCTATATTCTGATATCCACAATACGCAACAAATTATAAAGGGTGTACAATCGATGACAACACGCGAGCGACACAAAGGTTAGGAGACGACTGGCTGACCCGCGCGGAGGGCGTCGGGAAGTGAACAAAATGCTTACATTGCTAAACGTGACCTAGACATGTGTAACTACAGTATTCCCCCCCTTTCTACAAAAAAAAATTTCAATTTTTTTAAACTCTAGCATCAAGATTACAACATGCTGTATAAAACTTAAAACATTATTACAAACTGTTACTAGACTTCGCTACAAAGTTGATAATACAATGGAATGCCAGTCGTCAGCAAAGGCGTCGTCGCTTAGTCTACATACATGGATGGTAAGTACTTGTAGGTAAGTAAGTGTTACATTTCATTCCATCAATATCGGGTCTTATGATTCTATTTTTAGAACTTATACAATAACAAACATGAATTTTAAATATTATGCGGCAATGATTAGAATAAATTTTCGGGGAATGTAAACAACAAGTTTTCTATATCTACTTAAAACTAAAATACCTTAAGTATCATTTCCGTTGGAAAAACACATTTGAAAAACATTTTCAACACATTAATATGTAGTTTGCACTGGAACTGTAGGTTGGGGTTTCACTTGACCCATTTCTAGGGAAGACACGATATCTTTAACCATTACTTTCTTTGCTCGGCGACTACAATATCTGCATCCAACTAACAAAGGAATCACAATCAGTATGATGACTATGATAATTATCAAAATTCCGTAAACTTCTATCTTCTTCTCCAAAGTAGTAGTCGCGTCATTGGCTCCATTTTGAGCAATTATTACTTCTGAATTTTTACTTGAAGAATTTCCCATGACTACGGAAAATATACTCATATATTTAGTATCAAACACAAAATAACACGACTACGTGAAAGTGTTTCTCGAATGGAAATGATTTCTCTAATATTAATCTTAAAATGAAGACTAATTTTTGCTTAGTCTTTCAATCTAAGTAGGCTAAAATATTTAAAAGTTTGCAAAAATGTTGCTATGTCGAAATGTACAAGTGATCAATTTGTACTTTGTTCAACAAAACATCATTTTTATTTCTTATGAATATGAATATGCGCATATTATATCTAACTAAAACAAAATACTTCAATAAAACGTGTACATAGGTACTTATGTTTGTATTACATACAATACTGGGTCAACTGCACGGAATATTCTGCTTAGCATTACATCATATAGAAAAAAAATTGTATCTTGTTAACATTTTTTAGAACATTCTTGTGTAAGTACAAACATTTTGTATTATAAAAATAATAAAATTGATACGGACTTAATTATGAAGCTCATTTTACTCAATCACCTACTTACTATAGGTGTGACTTAACTAGGGATGTTACCTATTCATACGTCGTCGAAAAATCGTGTTCTCTTTGATACGCGTCCTGAGCGCGTCGTAAAATTACCATCATTTTTGCTTTGACTTTCATTTTGGGGAACACCATTTTCCGACGAGGTCAAGTTAAATCTAACTGTTTTCTTAACTACAGGCTTATTACCTATCTCTCTGGTAATGTCGCTGCTGACATCATTATTTAGTGACTTATCGTTACTATCGATATCGTCATCTAATATAAATGCTGGTTTCAATCTATCAATTGAAATACAAGACTCTCTATTGGTCAAATCAATTACATAATGCTTATCTCTCCTGCTTATGACGCGGTATGGGCCATCATAAGGAGGTTGAAGTGGTTTACGTACCGTATCGTTGCGAACAAAAACATATTTACATGTTTTCAAATCAGGATGTATAAATGTGTTACGAACCTTATTACTACGGGCAGAAGGTTGAAAAGTGCTGATTGTACTACGCAACCTATCTACATATGAATCCATATCGAGTCTTTGCGAGTTACAGGGTGTATAAAAATCTCCGGGCAATCTGATAGTGCGGCCGTACGTTAGCTCTGCAGCGCTACGTCCGGTGTCACTTCGAATTGCGGCACGAAGTCCTAAAAGAACTGTAGGTAGTTCCGTTACCCAAGAATTAGAACTTAATCTCGCCATAAGAGCGGCTTTCATCTGTCTATGCCAACGTTCCAAAATTCCGTTACTGATTGGATGGAAAGCGGTAGTTCTGATTTTTTCAATACCTAGTATTTTCATTAACTCCCTGAATAAATTACTTTCGAATTGTCTGCCCTGGTCACTTGTCAGTTTAACAGGACACCCAAAACGCGTGATCCAACACTCATACAGAGTCTTAGCTACTATTTCTGCTGTTACCTCTTTAAGGGGAATAGCTTCTGTCCACCTAGTGAATCTATCTATAATTGTTAAGCAATATCTATAGCCTTCTTCCGAAGTAATCAAAGGTCCTACTATATCTATATGTATATGCTCAAACCTATCACAATTTGGGAATTTTCCTAATTCTGAAATTGTATGACGTTGAACTTTTGCCCTTTGACATCCAATACAAGTCTTAGCCCATAAGCCTACATCTTTATTCATACCCGGCCAAAAATATTTCTGAGCAACTAACTTTTTTGTAGCTTTAATTCCGGGGTGACTCAAGTTATGTATGTATTCAAAAGCTTGTTTTCTAAATTTTTCTGGCAGAAATGGTCGAACTACATTGTTTGATACATCACAATAAATTGGTTTGGAAACATAAGGCGTCACCATTCTTTTAATTACAACGTTACTGTTCTGAGAATTGTTATTTGACCAGCTTGTAATATAATCGTCTGCATCCTGTGCTTCAGCTAGCTCTGCGAAGTCGACAGTTGTTGGACAAAACAATTCCGCTACTCGTGATAGCGAGTCAGCTACAACATTGTTTTTTCCACTAACGTGTCGAATATCGGTGGTGAACTCGCTGATAAATAACAAATGTCTCATTCTTCTAGGTGTTTCTGCATTACCGTTCATTTTTGAAAAGGCGTAAGTCAATGGCTTATGATCAGTAAATATTATAAGTTCTCGGCCTTCAAATAATTTTCTGAAATACTGAATTGACATGTAAATGGCTAAAAGTTCACGGTCATAGGTGCAATATTTCTTTTGGGTATCAGAGAGTTTTTTCGAAAAATATCCTAGCGGTTCCCACTTCCCATTTACTTGCTGTTGTAATACCGAACCAACACAAGTGTCGCTAGCGTCACACATAAGTGATACGGGAACATCACTACGGGGGTGCGACAATGTAACTGCTTTTTGCAAGCCTAGCTTACATTGTTCGAAGGCGTCACACGCTTTACTGTCCCATTCTATCTTAGTCTTATCGCGTTTCTTGGACTCATGAATAAATTTATTTAACTCCATCTGTGACTCTACTGCGTTTGGCATATGAGATCTATAAAAATTAACCATTCCTAAAAATCGTCTGAGCTCTTCTACTGTTTCAGGTTTTGGAAAATTTACTATTGCTTGCACTCTCGACTGTAAAGGTTTGATACCGCTGCTTGACACCTCAAATCCAAGAAAACTGACTTTTTCTTGGTTAAATTCACATTTTGAAATGTTAATCGTGATTCCAAATTCGCTGAACCTTTTAAAAACTTTATCCACATTCTCTCTATGTTGTTCTTCATTGTCACTAGCTATTATTACGTCATCTATGTATGAGAATAAAAAGTCAAATCCGGCAAGTACAGTCGTGTTCATAAACCTTTGAAATGTCTGGGCAGCGTTTCTCAATCCAAAACTCATTCTAGTAAATTCAAATAAACCAAAAGGTGTTATGATAGCTGTTTTCTCTACGTCATCGGGATGAATAGGTATAAAATGATATGCCCTATTAATGTCTAATCGGCTAAATATCTTTTTGTTCGCCAATACGTACGTGAAATCCTGCAGCCTAGGAACTGGATATCGATCCGGCTTTGTAATAGCATTTAGTCGCCTATAGTCTCCACAAGGTCTAATATCACCATTAGGTTTGGGTACCACATGTAATGGACTCGCCCACGGACTTTTACTAGGTCTACAAATTCCCATCTCTTGCATTTTCTTAAATTCTTCTTTAACTCTAATATACCGATTCGGCGGTAACGGCCTTGCCCGCGCGTATACTGGTGGACCAGTGGTATCAATATGATGATAAACTGAATGCTTAGGAGGTTCTTTGAAACATGTGGGCCTAGTAATTTCCGGGTATTGTGAAATTAAATCGTGAAAAGGATGATTAACGTCCATAAAGTTTACAGATGTGTATTGACAACTACTTACAATTGCTGAAGCTTTCACTGCCTGGTTAGTGACCATATCAATTAACCTTAAATTTGCAACGTCCGGTAATAACTTGTAGTATGCCAAAAAGTCTGTGCCGAGTATAGGTTGGGTCACATCCGCTACGACGAACTCCCATCGGAACGCACGACGTAATTTTAAGTCCAACACTAACGTTTTAGTACCGTAAGAGTTAATTTTGGATCCGTTTGCAGCGCACAGTTGTAAGTCGCTAGTCCCTGAAAGTTGTTGCTTCTTGGACGGCGGTATAGCACTTACGTTCGCACCTGTATCTACTAAAAATTTAAATCCACTTGTGTTGTCTGTAACTAAAAGGCGGTTTCCGGGATGAATGGCACAGATGCCCGCCGACGGCTGTACCTGCTCTAGTTTTCCGTTTTTTCTTTCCAGGCACAGGGCTTGATACATTTCCGGGCTTTGTCGGCGTAACGGAAATGATAAAAGCATAACCAATCTGGATGAGCGGGTGAACGACGCTGCGAAACACTCCTGTTACGCGATGATGATGACTGGCGATGATGTCCACGGTACCTATTACGCGAGAATCTTTCACGCGGCGGCGGTCTAGTCTCCATTGATGCAAATTTTGCGTTAAGTTTTGCAATCTCGGCCATTATCTCGTCATTGCTAACTGATGATGAAGTACTTGCCACCGGCCGAGCTACAGCTGCTATGGTGTTAGTCTTGGTCACCTCACGCACATCATCTGCTATAGCGGCCAACTTATCTAGATCTTTATTATCTGTTACAGCCAAAACTGCACGAACCGTCGGTGGTAATAAATTTTGCCATAATACCTTGAGTGTTGTATCTGGTACCTTGTCTCGAGCCAGGTCTCGCATCTTTCTCAGAAGTTGTGAGGGTTTTTGGTCTCCGAGTTCCATCTCGCTTATTAGTCTCTCGATCTGCCTGTTTGCCGATTCCTCGTACATCTTGATAAGGCGATCCTTCAGCGCATTGTATCTACCGGTCGCCGGCGGATTTGTTAAAAAATCGGTAAGTTGTGTGATTACGTCAGCTCCCAGCTTCGACACTACCAGTTCGAATTTTGAGGCATCTCCTAACCTCTGTGGGGCCATTGCTGCCTCAATCCTCAGGAACCATACTCTCGGCTGCTGCGTCCAAAAATCTGGTAACCGCGAAGCTAGGGAAATCGCAGCTAAATCCACCACTGACGGCGGCGGAGGAGGGTTAGCCATCTTTGTCCGATTTTATAACACCACACTTTTCAGTCCGGCACCGTCAGTCTCAGAAGGCACGTTTCACTGGAGTCACCACTTTTGTACTATTTTTGGTTTACTGGTATTATTTAGATGTTCAGCTACTAGTGTCTTTAGCAAAGGGTGTGTAAGGCAAAGTTCACTGAAGAGAGTTCCATTCAAAACACAGAAAGTGAGGTAAAACTTGATGTCTATATTCTGATATCCACAATACGCAACAAATTATAAAGGGTGTACAATCGATGACAACACGCGAGCGACACAAAGGTTAGGAGACGACTGGCTGACCCGCGCGGAGGGCGTCGGGAAGTGAACAAAATGCTTACATTGCTAAACGTGACCTAGACATGTGTAACTACAAATAAAAGAAAATTTCCTAAAGGATTTTCTTATTGAAAATTAAAAAAAAGACTAGTATTCCAAGAACTCGATAGATGGCGTTGAGCCGACTATGTTATTAGACTTTAGTAAAGATTCCAAAGCCAAAAGACTAAAAAAACATCGCAACACTGACTGGCAGTCTGGCATGCACTGACACTTTCCTTCCAAATGAGTCCGAGTCCAAGTTTCAAAATAAATAAAAAATAAATATTATTTATTTATTATTATTTAGTTATTGGCGTTAGCATACCAATAACAGTGCCACTAGAATAATAATTAAAAAATAATAAAAGAAAATACCCTATTCTGAAACAATGACATTTGTGAGGACATTTGCAAATAAGGTTTATTCACCGAAAGATTTTAAAGAATAAGAAGATGCACAAACAAAATGGCGGGTAGTCAGTAATACGTGCTAGAACAAAGAGTCTTTGTTGAATAAGATCGTCTGAATCCACATCTTTGACAGGGTATTATTCCGTCTTATTGACTTCAGCATTTTGCCGAGGTGATTCTACAATTTAGTGTGAATCTCACACGAACCAGACAGCTGTCATATAAATCATAACCTGTGACAGCTGAAAACGTTATGCGTTTTTTGGATTGCCTTGACTAAATTTATAAAAAAAACCGGAAACGGAAAATACTACAATAGAGCTTTCTTCACAAACTCATAATTCGCTACTGTCCTATGTCACAAATAAAATAAAATAAAAGTAAGTGTTTTGACGCCATCCAACATAAGAAGGTATGACGTAACGTTTTTATTTTCATAGTTTTAGATAGTTTTTAAAGGAAACTCATTTGACCTGCCAGGCTTTTTTTCGATGTTTGCCTAACCCTGTTTTGCAAAGGAATTATATGTGATATAATATACCATAGAAAACTACGTTGCCTCATGACATTGCCTGCGGTTGTGACATGCTGGCATTTGTATGGCGGTTGTCACAAATCGCAAATCGCGCGCGGTGTTTTTTGCCTAAACTGATTGACATCTTTACGTACATTACGACAATTAAACTAATGCGGGAATTTATTGGTCAGAAAAATTCGCCGCGACTCGCAAATTAAAATAACATGTTACATGAACAGTTACATGCTGTGTGGTCAGCCTAGTCAGGCCCGAGGCAGTGCCTTTATTATTATTATTTTTTTAAACCACTCGTGCCCTGTTCCGATTAGAAACATAAAATTGTTATAAAAAGGAGAAAATTGTGTGTCTCTTTTTTACAATGACAAATTTATTTATATTGGGACAGCATTGTATAATAGATTCCTGACTTTCTGAAAGCAGTCGTTATGAATCTACTTGGAAATAAACGATTGTATCTAGAAATCTTGATTAAGACCTGAGATTAAAAAAAAATTCAACAAGAAGAATTTAATTTTGTGTTATGACGTATGTATGTATGTATTATGTGCAATATTACAATATTTTCCTATTTCTGTTCCAGGTAAGTTCATCCAACATCCTGGTATACTCTGGTAAGGTAATTTGACCCGTATCCTGTTGGAAATAAGATAAGTTCCCGTCAACTGCTCATATTGAGGAAACAAACGCGATTGAGGAAGTTCTTACAAAGGTACAGTCATGTGCAAAAGTGCGATAACGATAATAACGATGATAACGTTAAAATATGATAAGTTCCTGTTGACTTCTCATATGGAGGAAACAAACGTGATTGAAGAATCATTCACTCATTCATTCAAACTCAATAAAATGAATTCGTCGGTAAGAACCCTTTAAAATTGTAACTAAAACGCTATGTAAACAACCGCGAAATTTTAAGCTTTAGTGTTAATAGGGAATATGCATAAAATTTGATATGGCCTAAAATATTTTTTTCTCGAATACTTATTATCGTAATATTATAATGAAAAGGTTTTTTTTTATTTACTTATTATTTAAACCCCTAAAATAATATTCAAAAAGTGCAAAATAAGGGAGCGAAATTCAAACTTCCAAAACGCGCCGCTAATGGTCGAACGAAATGTGACGTCATCTGACACGACATTGTATTCAAAGTCCACAGTAAACACTAAGGTAAACACCCACTGGACGTGTCATGTGGCGTCACGCAAAGTGCGCGCAAAATGGCGGTGTTTGAAATCTTCTTCTTTTCGTGTGGGACACCGAGTCGTCCAACGACCCGATGAACCCTAGTGTCAGAATTGTTCAACCGCCTACTACAAGTAGCAGGCTTCTGACGTGGTTGTGTAACGACCGCCGTCTAAGTGATCATAGACAGCAACCGGGACCTACGGCTTAACGTGCCATCCGAAACACGGAACCATCTTACTTACGGACAATCGGGTGGTTCAGCCCGCAATGTCCTAACCAGACTGGGAACAAACTCACAAAGTGATAAATATCAACTTTGTGGGTGACCCACCGAGAATCGAACCCGGAACCTTCTGCGTCAAAGGCAGTCGCACTACCACTGCGCCACATCGGTCGTCGAAATGCTTAATTTTTTTAAAGTTTTAAATTTAATTTATAAAAATATCTTGAGTATTTTGAAGCCCATTAATATTTTTTTCTACGTTATAAAGTAGTAAACTATTAATTTAAGACAAAAAAAAGACATGCATATTCCCCATTGCGGTTGTAAATTTTATATATTTTTTAAAATCGATCGAAGACTTGTCAAGCACGACTGGTTTAGTGACTGGTTGGTAAAAACGGGATATTGTGCTTTGTTGTGGGTTCTAAGATAAGCACAGCAGTCCAGCAGTGGACTATAGGCTAATAATATGTAATGCTGCTCTACGCAGATGACTTGAGATTGTTACATGTTTCAACATGAACTTGTGTACGCAACTGTACAAACATATTTCAACGGAAACAGAATATGAGAAAATACGACCGTTATGATTTCAAAGGAAGTAGAAAAGGTTGGTTCTGTTTTGGGTCTGCAATGAAGAATTCTAATGACCTGTCAAGCTATGACAGGTACAATATAAGGTTAATTTTCGCCCATGTACTGTACGATATTGCGTTTTGACTGGTGCCACTGCTGAATCCAATTCTCTTACTTCTTCTTTATTTATTTTTTTTTAATTATTCTAGTCGCTGGATAGATGGCGCCGTGCTTCTTATGTTACCGCAAAGAACGGACCGTAGTAATTAATTTTTGTTTTTTTGAAATTTGGACTTGGACTCATTTGGAATGAAAATGTCAGTGTATGCCAGACTGTCAGTCAGTGCTGCAATGTTTTTTTTAGTCTTTTGGCTTTGGAGTCTACACTAAAATCTAGTAGCATAGTCGGTTCAACGCCATCTATCGAGTTCTTGGAATACTAGTTTTTTTATTCTCAAAAAGAAAACCTACTATTCTCTTATTCCTTCTTTATACCCCATGCATATAAAATTTCATGAAAATCGTAGGTGCCGTTTCCGAGATCTACGTCAGTTTATCATACATAATTCAAAAGATAGATAAAATGCTTTATTTATATTTCTGCATCACACACAATTGCTTCCTTACATTCAATAGTTTTTAATGAAAGAATACCGCAACCAATTCTTAGCGAGGTATGACCAGTATTCAGCTCCTATGCTGGTATTTACGAATTGCTCGCATGGTTTGGATTCCTGTAGGCTAAGATCAAATGAAGAAATATTAAGGTCCCATCAATCGGCAAGAATGTCATCAAAAGTATCCCTGGTGCGATCTCATGTTCTTGTATTTAAAAAAAGTCGGCTTGATGCGATAACTTGTATGAAAAATTTTCAGAGTTGTCAAAGTGTAGAAAGTCGGCATACAGCGACTACATCATCCTCATACTAAAACCGCTCAGAGTTTTCCGTCGAGTGCGGTTTTAAAATGGGTAGTGACATTTCTAGTATGAATCTGACAGACCGCTGCGATATTTTAGCGCTCCTTTGTGCGTCAAGCGTGCGATCCGCCTTAGTTACAAACGTGTAGCCTAACATGTGTGCAATACGTAGCAACGTTTCATGACGTCGACGTTTATTGACGTATGCTAATAAAGAAGTATGAATTCTATATAATCATAACGTTACCTAACGTCGATTTAGTCTGTATGGAAAAATGGTGTGTAAATCTAGGGGGACCATTTTTTCGACGTCATATGACGTATCGTGCGCGAACGTGTCGAAAACAAATGTAATATAATTTTGTAATTTTTCTTGTATACATGACTGTACGTATCCTAAATAATATAGCGGTTTTTTCTCCACACAAAATGCAACGTATTTTTAATCGGCTTATTTTGCCGTTCAGAGTGATTTCTGGGTAATCCTAGGTAAACCTAGCAACATCGATTTATCGCCCCCACAAACCCCTAGATATGAACTTTTAAGAAAATCGTTGCAGCCGTTTCCGAGATCCTGAAAATAAAGCAAGAATTGTAAATACCTTTATCTATAAAAGGTATTAGATATACTACCTAAAAATAATAATAACATCCTTGGATTTCTATGTAAGTTACTTAACAAAAAGATTTCCCTGAAGTACCGCTGATTAAATGCTCAAAGTGTAATCAAGCTTCTGATTGAAATCTAAATAAAAACTAAAAAGTTCTTTGAAATTTGTTCTACGGTAACCTTACACCTCCGTTCGTCCGCCATTTTGAAACCCAATACCTCTTCATCAACGGCTTTGAGTGCGGCAAAAAATAAAAATGAAAAGCTCTCAAATGGACCGATTGCGTTTTTTAATCTACCCTTTCCAGTTGCGTTTATAATCGAAATTGTCAAAGTCATTCTGCGAAATGTGATGCCGGCTTAGAATAGCATCACCCCACATCCTTCCCGCGGGTGTCGTAAGAGGCGACTAAGGGACTCGAGAGTATTGGTGTATTACAATTTTTAGGCGACAGGCTGACAACCTGTCACTATAGTGATACACATGTTTTCTGAAACAACCTTGGAAAACAATCCTCAAAAATGTCCTTATTCTTATGGCCGTTAATGCTCTGCCTACCTCGCAAGGGATAAAGGCGTGATATAATGTATGTATGTATGTAATCCTAAGGGTAGGCCGGTGAAATTGAAGCACTTAGCACCACTTTCTAGGGTGATAATTGGTTTAGTAGACCATTATAAGGGTCTTTCATCCACGCATAATGCATACATATAGGCTATTTTGATATGTACATAGAATTTTCCTTTTCATGTGGGACACCGAGTCGTCCAACGATGAACCCTAGTGTCAGAATGTTTCGACCGCCTTCTACAAGTAGCAGGCGTCTGACATGGTTGTGTTACGACCGCCGTCTAAGTGATCATAGACAGCAACCGCGACCTACGGCTTAACATGCCATCCAACCATCTTACTTACGGACAATCGGGTGGTTCAACCCGCAATGTCCTAACCAGACTTGGTACAAATTCCCAAAGTGATAAATATCATCTTTGTGAGTGACCCACCGAGAATCGAACCCGAAACCTTGTGCGTCAGAGGCAGTCGCACTACCACTGCGCCACATCGGTCGTCAAACCGAAGCTGAAACATGGTATGATTTAAAATTGCTGAACCATTAAGTTATTAACAAAAATGGCTTTTACTATAACAGCTTTCAATGGAAAAAGTTACTCGTTTTAATAGATGACATAACGTTTTAAGTAAATTCATACCACTATCAATAATTATTACTTATATTGTTATTTTTAGTTTACGTACACATACATACATACATCTATCACGCCTTTATCCCTTGCGGGGTAGGCAGAGCGCCAACGGCCGTAAGAATACGGTCGTTCTCGCCACGTCTGCCATTTTTGAGGATTGTTTTCCAAGGTTGTTTCCATAAACGCGTGTATCACTATAGTGACAAGTTGTCAGCCTGTCGCCTAAAAATTGTAATACATCAATACTCTCGAGTCCCTAAGCCTCTTACGACACCCGCGGGAAGGATGTGGGGTGATGTTATTCTAAACCGGCATCGCACGTCAATTATTACTCTTAATGTTATTTTTAATTTCCGTAGAGTTATGACATATTAACTGCCACAACAGTCCACTGCTGGACATAGGCCTCCATATAAGGTATAAAAATATTAGCTGCAAATATTTTAAGGGGTGAACCAGTCCATGAAACTGAACAACTTTCCCCAAGAAACATAGGTCGAAATATGAAGGGTTGGACCTCCCATACAAAATGTAGCAGCCGGGCGAGTCAACTGTACCTATGGGAGGTCCATAATTTTATTTCATGTTTCGACCTATGTTCTTTGGGGAAAGTTGTTCAGTTTCGTGGGCTGATTCCACCCTTAAAATATGTGAGATAATTTTTTTCACATGTATATGAATGATGGTAATGCTATAATTCTCTTGGCAGGCGGATTAGTGAGTGCAGTGCAAGATGTTGTATTCACCGGGGCACGCTACTGCCCATTCATTAAACAAGATTATCCCTTACTTGCCTTATATACAGGATGTAAGAGACGGTGTAATGAAAACTTTGTAGGCGTGCTCAGACCATGAAACTGAACATTTTTTTCAATGGGGGCTATGTTGGGAAACGAAAAAATTTTTACGAGTTTCCATACAAAGTCAGTTAGCTGGTCGGGAATTTTGTATGGAAGGTCGAAGGTTTCTTTTTCTAACATAACGTCATTAGAAAAGTTGTTCAGTTTCATGGTCTGATCACGCCTGCAAAGTTTACGTTACACCGTCTCTTACACCCTGTATATACGACATTCATTAATTTTGTCGTTCAGTTCGTTACTCTTAAACAGCGGACGTCTTTTTTGATTGAAATTAATTGATTTTCACTTTAATCTCCTTAGTAGGTATCTTGGAAACGGATACCTTAATCAAGTCTTTAGTTAAGAGAAGTAATCTATTGTATCAATTAATACTGGTTTTTCATAGTAACAATACAAAAACCAATTTAAATAAACCCTTCAATAATGCAGACGTTCACTTCCATAAATAAATTTTAGAGAGTGTGTTCTCAATTTAAGTAACTGGCATGAACTGCATGATAACAGAAAAATTTTTCTTTTTACAGCTTATGGCTTCCGTCAAAATATTTTTGGTGTACGTGGTCAGTTGTTTGTAAAACCTGTAGTCACTCCCATATATTAATTTTTGGGAGTTTGTTCCAGAGATAAAAAGCTGGATGAATTGTACGACTACAGAAAAAGTAAATCTATTTTTCTTTGTCACAGCTTATGGCATCCGTCAAAATATTTTTGGTGTAAGTGGTCAGTTGTTTGTTAAATCTGTAGTCACTTCCATAAATAATATTCTTTGGTGTATTTTACAATTTTCAAAACATATTTTCTGCTTTGGTTTTATGAAGAAAGTTGACAGTTATTTATGTAAAAAGATAAAGTTATTTTATTAGCGAACATACACGGTACATAAAGATCTTAGAAGCATACATATTTTTTGATAAATAACAATACTTTAGCACAATATTTTATATTTCATGTTTTTTTTTGTCTACCACTGAAATCCTAAGCACATCGCAAGTAATAAAAAGAAACATGAAATCATAAACGGAACGTAATATTTGAATATATTTACGATCAAATTTAAAATTCTACAGGAAAATAAATATCTTTCATACGAAAAATACAAATGAATTCCACATTTTCTTTCATTGGGAAAACATCAGGTGTTGGTAGAATAATATAGAGTTCTATTTGGAAGTTATTTTTCAAACAGTAAAGTTTTTATGTTCCAAAAGTGACCGTTATTTCGAGGACCGGTTCGGCACACATAAAAAAAAACAAATCTTAGTTTTATCACATACTCACCGACCGAAGTGGCGCAGAGGTAGTGCGACTGTCTGTGACGCAGAAGGTCCCGGGTTTGATTCTCGGTGGGCCGCTCACTAAGTTGATATTTATCACTTTGGTAATTTCTTCTCAGTCTAGTTAGGACATTGCGGGCTGAACCACCCAATTGTCCGTAAGTAAGATGTTTCCGTGTTTCGGATGGCACGTTAAGCCGTAGGTCCCGGTTGCTGTCTATGATAACTTAGACGGCGATCGTTACGCAACCATGTCAGAACCTAGCTACTTTTTTATAGTCAATTGACACTCAAACCAACTTAAAGTGATAGGACAGGTAAGTAGCTGAAGTAAGTCTTTATCGTAGCGGCGAAGTTAAAATGTTGGACTCACTTTGATAAAACTTGAGCCTTGAGACTTATCCGTTTAAAAGTTCACTTTGTTTCCGAGATAAGTGTCAAAAATCATTCAGCGGAAACACAGGAAAGAAGTGAAAATAAAAATTGCAAATTGGGGGAAAATTGTACTAGTGAAAGTTTACAAATAGGTATTCCAAATTCATACATACACTTATTACGCCTATATCTCTTGAGAGGCAGGCAGGGCCTTAACGGCCGTAAAAACACGGTCACTAATAGCCAAGTCCGACAAAAATTTTGGGAAATTTTTGATAATTCGTGAATTATTACAATGACAGGTTGTCAGCCTGTTGCCTAAAAATTTTAACACGCATAAAACCCTCGAGATCCTTTATCGTCTCTTACGACACCCGAGGGAAAGAAATGGGGTGATGCTATTCTAGGCCGGCATCACGCCGTAACAATCTTCTGCTGTTTTACTCAATCGGGAGGTATTGCAGTACTCATTACGCTAGGCTGACGGATTGGCGAGCGCAGTGCAATATTTTGCATTTGCAAAGACCACAGCTGGCTCATTCCCTGAATGACTTTATCCCGGCTGGAATTGGGGTGATGCTATAAACTTGAGATTATTTTTGAGAGTAGTAAGAATCTTGGAATCCTTTTTGGCATGAACTGGCCGTCGACTGTTGTAAAGTTTTGTTCCGCTTCTTGGAAACTTACAAAAGGATTTAGATTGAAAATGAATCTTCCAAGAATATTCCGCCCCACGCATACCTAACAATGTTTTTGAGATTTTCCTTAGAAAACGTATGTTTTTTCACGGTAAAAAGTTGTATGAATTATTTAGTAACATTATTATCTTTTACCCAGGTATCAAATTTTAGCCAAATCCGTTAAAAAGTTTATGCGTGAAAAAGCGCCCAACATACAAACTCATACAAAACTCTGAGATTACTAATATAATACGAGAAATCGCGTAGCATTGGTAAAGCTCTGAGGCACTGTTAAAAACCATGGTTTTAAATCAAGGCCCAAAAATTTAAAAATATTCATAATTTTTCATAAAGTTTAAAATATACGTACAAAAGTTTACCAAAATTTTTTCAATGAAAGTAATATCTCTAAAAAGTTTCCCAACTCCACCCCTGCACAAAACAATGCTAGCAGCAGTCCAACTTGTTTCGTCTTGTAGTTTACGTACTGTACATCCAGTCGGGAACAGCTGGGAACAGTCGGGAACAGTCGGGAACAGTCGGGAACAGTTGGGCAGGAAACATTCATATCTCCCTAGTCCCTAGAGCCGGTATGCCACGGTCCCGGTACGTCACACTTCTTCTTCAATATTTAAGAGGTCCATTTTTGAATTTTTGTACGCAAAATCATGGTACTTATGAAATTGTGGATTGGCAGGTCAAATATGCTACTTCGACCTAAAACGGTAATTTGATGGCGTTAGAACACTTACTTATTTATTCATTCAATCTTTGAATGTTTTGAAAATTATGAAAGAAATTCGTCGTGTTTTTGGACAATAGTTTTAGGCGTAACACTTTTCTATTTTATTAATGACCTAGTCCACTAGCAAACTCCTTCTGTTGTCTACTTCTCAAATACATTCATAAATAACCCAGCCATTTTTTTTTGTAGTAAATGGCTAGGCCAGTCACTGCAGAGTATGTGATTAAAAAATCATATTTATTGTTTTAAGAAAACCAAATCAGCATTGTTAGCAGTTAGCGGTGTTCATGACAAAGAAACAAAAAAAATGGCTTCATTTTATTACTCTGTCTGTAGATGGATTACTAATCATAATTGTTTGTTAAAGATCCAGGACCCTGTAGGGATGCATTCGTGACGAACCGGGATCTGTGGCAAAGCAGGTCTCTTCTTTACACTAAATCCAATTCAATTCCTAGCTCAGTCCGCTTGCATTTTCTGAAAGTCCGGAGATTCCGAGCTCATAGAGAAACTTTTTTAATTAGATACATTTCTACAACTTCCTTCGTATGCAGTTTTTTAACCGACTTCGAAAAAGAAAGGAGGTTTTTACAAACACCGCAACGTTTTCTAGTGTTTTTTCGGGCCCGGTTGGTGTCAGCGTCGGTGGCCAAGTGGTTAGGACACCGTCTTACAATCGTGAGACCCGAGTTCAATCTCCGCCATGTACCAATGTGTTTTTACTCACGTACATTTACCGACTGCTCTTACGGTGAAGGAATTAAACTACGTGATGAAATTCACATTTAAGTAAAATTTGAATTCAGATGATATTTAAATGTGACTTAACCTAGAATTCGGGCCAGGTTAGCCTTTGGGTTGCAAAGGTCAGATGGCAGTCGCTCTGTATAAAATCTTGGTTCCACGTCAAGTCTCCTAGGCTAGGTAGCCGACCCCGACAGAGAACGGGATAAGGCAACGAGAATGATGATATCGGAACCGGTTGACAGCCAAAAGGAATCTTCGAAATCTCATACAAAAAGTTATTGCAACGAAATTTCTGCTGTCAATGGTGGCATCTTCTACAGCCACACAGTCCACTGCTGGACATGGGAGATATGCTCCTCCAAATTGAAGTATACTGCCATACTCATCACGCTTGGCAGGCGGCTTGGCGAGCGCAGTGCAAGATATTCACCGGAAACGCTGCTGCTTGATCTAGTGTCAAGGATTCATCCCTTAAACGCCTTTTACGATACCCGCGGGTAATAATGGGGTGATGCTATTCTAAACTGGCATCACACGGCTAGCCTTAAGTTTAACTTATAATATGCAAATAAGATATGATACAAGCCATCCATTGTCTATCTGTGTCAACCAAAGTTTTTCCTATTCTTGACAATAAACATTAAGAAATGTAAACTTTTCGTATCTGCGTAAAGAAAATAAGTGAGCCCCGAACTTTTTCTGTTGTTATATAGGATGTAAAAAAACAACTTAAAGTATTGGTAGAGTTGAACCAGTCTATGAAACTGAACAACTTACCCTAGAAGATGTGAAAAAAAGGACCTCCGACACAAACTGAGCCGGTCAGATGGTACATTTTGTATGGGAGGTCGATTTTTTTTCATATACCGACCTGTGTTACTAAGGGGAAAGTTCAGTTTCATGAACTGGTTGAACATGACCGATGTGGCGCACTGGTAGTGCGCCTGTCTTTGACGCAGAAGGTTCCGGGTCCGATTCTCGATAGGTCACTCTCAAAGTTGATATTAATCATAACACTAAGTGTTGTGATGTGAACAACCGCGAAAATCTCAAAACATATATTGATATTAATCACTTTGTGAATTTGTTCCTAGTCTGGTTAGGACTTTGCGGGCTGAACCACCAAAATGTCCGTAAGTAAAATGGTTCTGTGCTTCGTTTGACACGTTTGCGTCCCGGTTGCTGTCTATGATCACTTAGACGGCGGTCGTTACACAACCATGTCAGAAGCTTGCTACTTGTAAAGGCAGTTGAAAAATTCTGACACTAGGGTTCATCGGGTTGGACGACTCGGTGTCCCACACGAAAAGAAAAATGAGAACTGGTTCATCCCATAAAAAATTAGCAGTGATTTTTTTTACATCCTGTATTTAAGTGAGCAACAAACTTTTTTCTGTTGTTATATTTAAGTTTGCCCCGAAGGCTCCTAAAGTTTGTTTATACAAAATACCGAAACTTTTGTCTTACCCGTTTTATGAAGAAAAATGTAACGGGATTACGTTTTTTTTACTAGTAGGGATGGGAAAGAATTTGAGGCGAATCTCATATTTAACTCATGACGCTGCGCATTTTTTGCGCGTTGGTACTCATGCGCCACCTTAAATGTTTGGCATTTTAGCAAAAAGATACATACAAACAGACACACTTACATACATCACGCCTTTATCCCTTGCAGGGTAGGCAGAGCGTTAACGGCCGTAAGAATACGGTCGCTATCGCCACGTTTGTCATTTTTGAGGAGTGTTTTCCAAGGTTGTTTCAGCAAACATGTGTATCACTATAGTGACAGGAATTGTAATACACCAGTACTCTCGAGTCCCTTAGTCGCCTCTTACGCCACCCGCGGTAAGGATGTGGGGTGATGCTATTCTCAGCCGGCATCACACAGCAAAAAGATTGTTCTATGTATAGCGTCCACCCCTGGACATAGGCCGTTAGTGGATTGGTGAGCGCAGTGCAAGATGTTAGTATTCACAGGGAACGCTGCTGCTCATTCCTCAGATTCCTTGGTCAACTTTTATGACACTGTTGACGCTCTGCCTACCCCGCCAGGGATATAGGCGTGATTTGTGTGTGTGTGTGTGTGTGTGTGTGTGTGTGTGTATGACACTTTTGTGCAGGAATGTGGTGATGCTATTCTAAACCGGTACCACACGGCATTAGAAACTTGAGTTAAAAAACTTCTAGATTGAATATTCAATTTTAGAACTTCAATTTAAAACCGTTATCTTTCCAGTCCAGTCTATGGACTTTGGAAACTGCAAATCATTTTCTGAATTTCAAAATGGCAGAAATTAAAAATGTGGTGTGGTGATATTTGAATGTGACTTAACCTAGGATTCGGGATAGGTTAGCCTTCGGGTTGCAGAGGTCAAATGGCAGTTGCTCTGAATAAAAACTTGGTTCCACGTCAAATCCCCTAGGTTAGGTAGCCGACCCCGACAGAGAACGGGATAAGGCAAGGAGAATGATTGATAAATTAAAAATGTGAAAACCGTTTTTGTTTATTAGGTGTACACAATTTTGATATTATTGAGAACTTGTTCCCAGATTGCGGACTGAACCATCCCATTGTCAGTAAGTAAGATGGTTCTGTGTTACGGTCCCGGTTGCTGTCTGTGATCACTTAGACGGCGGTCGTTACTCAACCATGTCAGAAGCCTGCTACTTGTAGTAGGCGGTTGAAAAACACTAGAGTGCTTTTCAGTTAAGGTCGCTGGACGACTCTATATCCCACAGAGGTTGTATTCTCTGTATACATGTTGTATTGTTATATCGATTTTGCTTCGGCTAAGTTCGCGCGCGCTCGGCCATTTTCGGTAACGGGGTCACATCATATAGTAGTGTGGTTACGGTAGCTATGTTCGATGCCCGGTTTTAGAAGTCTGGGGCGGTTTGAAATATAGATTTTTAGTTGTAGGTTGTAGAATAGATTATAGGTAGTTTGGGTTGACTCTTAGACAAATCTACGAGTATCAACTTTACGACTGCCTTCCGACAATTCTTGTGAGTTTCGCCCTCTATGATAGCCTACCTTGTACCGACATTAGAGCAATCTTTGATTACTTATATATAGATATACTTACACAAATCACGCCTTTATTCCTTGCAGGGTAGGCAGAGCGTTACCGGCCGTAAGAATTCGGTCGCTATCGCCACGTCTGACATTTTTGAGGATCGTTTTCAAAGGTTGTTTCAGAAAACATGTGTATCACACTATAGTGACAGGTTGTCAGCCTGTCACCGCATAATTGTATCACACCAATACTCTCGAGTCCCTTAGTCGCCTCTTACGACACCCGCGGGAAGGATGTGGGGTGATGCTATTCTAAGCCGGCATCACTAAGTAGTGTGATAAAAAGCGCTATGTCAGTATGTCAGATATTTTGCCGCCGTCTGATTCTGACATGGTTTTATAAAGACTGCTGTCAAAATTATTATCAACGTCAATGTACTTATATGACATTTTTAACGACTTTCATATATTTGTCATACGAGACGATAGAGCCCGGTTTTTTTTGCCCGATACCACTGTACTTACCCCTCAAGGGATAAAAGCGTGAATGTATTTATTCTTAAAATATCAGTAGTATAGTAAGAGTCCTTTACAGGAATCCTTACCCATTCCTCAATGGGAGTTACGTCACAAGGACTTCAAAAAAACATGTGTGAATGGAAGCTGGCTGATTCTGTAGATGACAGGGGTTGGTGATACATAAAAGTAACTTTATTTAAGTATTAATGTAAAGAAACACGAGAAATAAGAAATAGAAATGTAAAGATGTGTTGGTGATTGATAAAAATATCTTAGATCTGAAAGAAACTTCTTTCTATGTACTAAATTATCTGCCAAAGTAAAAAGAAAAACTAAAAATTGCAATCAATAGTACTCGTAGATAGGCAACGAAAAGAAAAAAAAAATAAGAGTGTATCCCATATTTTACAAAATGCTGGCACTTCCAGCCATTAGCGTCTAAAATAGAAAACTATAGCGAACCAGAGGCTCCCTCTCAGGGCGAGTAGAGGTAATGTTCCGGCCCGCTATCGAACATAGGCCGCTGGGCGTATCGGGTAGCGGAACCTTGTAAATAGTACGCCATTCTATTTGTTGATAGATGGCGCTGACCGCCGAATGTAATTCACTCTGTGATCGATTCTTTATGGATATCGATCATTCATTTCATTCTTCTGTGCTGGTCTTGAGTCGAGGGTGCATGTGCGGAGCATGCTGTTTTCTAGTTAAAGCGCAATCCTCAGTAATCTTATGTTATTGTGATCTTTGTTAACTTTTTGACAAGTGATAAATTTAATATACGTGGCATACTTAATACAAGACGTTTGATTTACGAACCCAGAGGTCTTCCTCACTAAAATGGCTCCCAACGTGCTATGGGATCTGTAAACTGTTTGCCGTGTGAAAAGTGACTTTCGTGCTAATTCTTTCTTGCCTACTCGTATTTACAGTCAGTGATCGTAAATATTTCGCGGGACCCTAGTGAAATTTCGGATTTCGAACGCGTTTGGTAGGTTGGTGTTAAGATGCCTCGAGAAGGACTTAGAAGTACCGAGCAGCAGCAGTTAGGTGGTGGAGAGGAGGCTGAGCATGGCGCCGCCCACACCTCGCAGAATCCTGACGTATCCAGTATCACTTTGTCTTCGGAAAACTTCGCCCTCTTGATGCAGACCATACAGGAGCATCAAACAAACTTGACCACTCACCTGCTTGCACAGCTTCGTAGTGATCAACGGGCGTCGACGCCGCTCGGGTCGTCGGACGCCGCGTTTGGCGTGGCCGCGTCGTTGGCGGGCGCTAATTTTGCTCTCTGTCAGGCAAAATTTTGTGGCGAGCCCCGCGAGTCCGTGGAGAACTTCATCGACGCTGTTGAGATATATAAAACGGCCACAGGGATCAGCGACGAGAGTGCAGTGAAAGGTTTGGCTCTGCTGTTGTCAGGCACAGCAGGAACTTGGTGGCAAGGTGTCAAGCAAGATGTCATAAATTGGGCTGATGCACTGGACATGCTCAAAAGTGCATTTGGCGAGAGAAAGCCGCCCTTTCAAATATACAATGACCTCCGTACCATGAAACAGGACGGTCAGATGTCAGATTTGTTTATTGCCCAGGTGCGGGCATTATTAGCTAAACTGCCCAAAGGAGATATCAGTGAGAAAGTAGCACTAGATATGGTCTACGGTATGCTGGATTCACGCATAAGAAGGAGAGTCGAGCGCGACAGTGTGACAACCTTTGAGGAGCTGCTACGGCGAGCAAGGAGTGTGGAGGATGCACTCAAGGATGACCAGCCAGTAGGGAGCGTGCAGCAGCGCGCGCGGACGCCGGCCGGCGGTCTGCCACAGCGCAGCTGGCGTACTTCCGCGCCCAGCGCCCCGCCTGCCCGCGGTGCGCAGGCGCCGCTGACATGGGAACCTTCTCAGCCTTGGTCCGGAGTGCAGCGTGGAGGGTCACACTCTCTGCAGCAGGATCCAGGTGCCTTGGGTAACCAGGCCACACAGCAGACAGGTGACAAAGAAGGACTCACAGGTACCGTCAAACGTTTTTGTTTTTATTGCAAGAAAAATTCTCATATTAAAAGTGAGTGCCCTCGGTTGAAAAATAAAAGTGGACAGCCATTGTCACAGATCTCTTGCTATGGGTTTAATGAGCCTGGTGTGACTAGGGCTAAGTGTTTGAAGTGCAAGAACAATAGTTCTAATGCTTTTTACTCAATTGATGCACCTGAACAAAATAAAAATGTTTCTAACAAAATTGCTTGCGGGATGAACAATAACAAGTTAAATTTAAAACAAAATATGTGTTCCAATTGCTCTACAACTAATTCCATGAATGTTTTTGAAACTGAAAGTACTTCCAAGTTTAATAATAGTCAATCAGAAAAAGTGAACTTGAATGTGGGTGATTCTTCTGAAAATTTTAATCTTACCTGTAAGCTGGGGAAATTCTCCCAAAACTTGGAAATAATTTCAGACAATATGAATGTTGTTTCTAATAATGCAGAATGTGTGTCAAATGATTCTACTAATGTTTCTAACATTTTTAATTTTAAAAATAACTCTGAAAATTTGCTAACTAATTCTGAAAATTCTAAAAATAATTTTGGTGATGTGAAAAATAATTTTAACAATTTTGATGGGTGTAATAATGCTATAAAGAAGGGGGAGCCTTTGGGTACGAAGAAGGAAGGGTCTCCAGTTTCATCATTTCCGGTGGTTTCATATGAAACAATGATGGGCTGCGATAAGGGGGAGTCGGATACTTCCCTACTTTCTTCTACACCTTACCGCCGATCTATTATGGATATTGAGATCTTGGGGTCTAAAGGTACTGGGTTGTTAGACTCTGGCGCTAAGGGTTGTATTGCTGGGCATTCGTTATATGCTTTCCTCCAGTCAAAGGGGCACCCTCTGCAAACTTCAACGAGGAACATTAAACTCGCTGATGGGTTTATTCGAACTATGGAGGTTCTTGTTACCAATGTTGATGTTACGATATTACACAAAATTGTTAATATTGAATTTGTGATATTACCTGATTCAAATGATAATGAAACATTGTTGGGGATAGATTTTATTAGAAAAGCGCGTATCGTTTGTGATCATATTGATCAGGTTTGGTGGTTCAAGGGTGATGATCAGCTACACGAACTTCGCTATGAAGGCTTTGTGAGCACTAACATGCATGAAAATGCGCGGGAAGATTTTAACGCTAGTGTGATGCTTTCCCAACTGCTTGCTGATTTTGTGGACGTTTTTAAGGAAACTGGACCACCAACTGAATATGCCGAACATCGGATCGAGACGGGAGATCAACGACCGATCGCAGTGCCACCGTACCGCCTTACCCCAGCGAGGAAGGAGGTTATGGAGAAGGAGTTGGAACGCATGCTCGCCGAGGACATTATAGAAGAATGTGAGTCGGCGTGGGCTGCTCCTGCACTGCTCGTACCGAAAAAGGACGGTACATTCCGGTTTTGCGTCGACTACCGCAAGTTGAACGCCGTCACGACTTCAGATAAATATCCGATGCCCTTGATTGATGAGCTGCTACAAGCGACAACTGAAGGCTGTGTCATGAGCACGCTGGATCTGCGGTCTGGGTACTGGCAGGTACCTATCAGCAATGATGACCGAGACAAGACAGCGTTCACGACACCGCTAGGATCTTACTGCTTTAAGCGGATGCCGTTCGGCTTGAAGAATGCGCCGGCGACTTTCCAGCGCCTTATTGATCGTTTTCGCTCAGGGGCATCTATGAAGAATATAACCATCAGGGCATACTTGGACGATCTCCTTATAATCTCGCCTAATATGCAGCGTCATATGGAAGATTTGCGCGTTGTCTTCGAGAGACTTCGCTTGTTTAAGCTACGCGTCAATAAGGAGAAATGTGTGTTCGCCCGCGACTCGGTGAAGTATTTGGGGCACATCATTTCGTCGCAAGGGATCTCGCCCGATCAAGAGAAGGTTCAGGCTGTCGCTGAAATGAAGAAGCCTACGTCCTTGAAACATCTCCGGACCTTCCTGCAGACCTGCTCATGGTTTCGGGAGTTCATTCCTGGGTTTTCTCGCATCGCCGAACCGCTAACGAGACTTACCAAAAAGGATCAACCATGGCAGTGGGGACCGGAGCAGAACGGCGCCTTCGAGGAGTTGAAGAAACGTCTGACCTCGGCGCCGATTCTGATGCAAGCGGATTACTCGAAGCCGTTCGTCCTTAGAACCGACGTGAGCTCGTACGCGTTAGGAGCTGTTCTATTGCAGGGGGAGGACAAGAACGAGAGACCTATCGAGTACGCAAGTAGACTGCTGACGTCCGCTGAGAAGAATTACTCAACAACTGAGAGAGAGGCCCTAGCCGTCGTCTGGGCGGTAGAACGTTTTCGTGGCCATATCGAAGGACATCCTGTCGTCGTGGGGACTGACCACCAGCCGCTGAAGTGGTTGCTGTCTTTGAAGTCTCCATCAGGTCGTCTTGTGAGGTGGGCATTAAAGCTACAGGCTTTTGATCTACACTTCGAGTATACTCCAGGAAAAGCTAATCTGGTAGCCGATACACTTAGTCGTCCGAACTGCGATGAAGAGACATCTGACGCTTGTGGCGTCTGTTCGGTCATCATCGACTTACCGGCGAAAAGTCCTACAGAACTGAGGGAAGGACAGTTAGCTGATCCCGATCTGAAGAAGATTATTGAAGATCTGGAGGGAGGAGTGGAGATTAATGCACACTGTTGGATTGGCCGTGGATACCTCATCGAGAAAGGTGTTCTGTACCGCTACAATCCAGACTCGGAAAGCGAAGAGCCTCAGCTTGTCGTACCTGTCGAGCTTAGAATAGAGATTCTAAAGGAGTGTCATGACGCACCCGTCGCAGGTCATCCTGGCGTGGAAAGGACTTATCAAAAGTTAGCTCAACGCTTTTATTTCCCCGGGATGCGACGTGCTGTTGTTGATTATGTAAAATCATGTATATCTTGTCAACGTTACAAGCCATCAAATGAGAAGCCACCTGGATTGCTGCAAACACCAGTAATGAGTCAGCGGAATGAGGTCTTGGCTATTGACCTATTTGGGCCGCTGCCGCCAGGTGAAGGTGGAGAACGTTGGATTTTGTTGGTAGAAGATACGGCCACTAGATGGGTCGAGTTATACGCGTTGCGCGAAGCAACTGCGGAGGCTTGTGCTAAGGTACTGATCGAAGAATACTTTCTGAGATTTGGCCTGCCGCGGCGTATTGTGTCGGATAACGGTGTTCAATTTATTTCTGCAGTGATGCAGCAGGTGATGTTCATACTGGACATAAAGCAAGAGCTTTTGCCGCTGTTCCATCCACAGGGGAATCCTGCAGAAAGGATAAACAGAGACTTGAAGGTGCAGTTATCTCTGTTTGTTGGCACCGAGCACAACTCATGGCCCCGACATCTTCCTTCTGTGAGGTTTGCGATGAATTCCGCTAGATGTCAATCTACAGGCGTTACACCGGCGTATCTTACTTTAGCTAGGGAGCTAAGATCACCATTAGAGGTGTCGCATGATCCAAGAGCGATATTGGATAAAGAAAATTTTGTGCCGCAAATCACGCCATATTTGAAGAGATTTTTGAGTTCTTTGGCTGCGATCCGCGAGAAAGTTGAAATCCAACAAGACAAAAGAAAGGATTATGCGGATCAGGCTCGTCGCGTCGGGGAATAGATTGAAGTCGGAGATAAGGTGCTGCTGGCTACGCATCTACTCAGCAATGCTCCGAAGGCTTTTAGTAGCAAATTTGTCCCTAGGAGAGATGGTCCATACGTGGTTACCAGTAAGGTGAGCCCTACCACTTACCTTATTGCTCCTGTCGACGAACCTAGCAAGAGTTTGGGAAAGTTTCACTCTAAAGAACTAACACTCTTTCGCGGCCGTGTTGATGATGATCACCTACCAGCTCCGGTTATACCTAAACGTAATCGGGGTCGTCCTCAGCGTCATGTTGTGGATTCGGATGGTCCGATTGAGGTTGCAGATGGT
Source organism: Keiferia lycopersicella (assembly GCA_029255805.1). NCBI lineage: Eukaryota > Metazoa > Arthropoda > Insecta > Lepidoptera > Gelechiidae > Keiferia > Keiferia lycopersicella. The sequence goes on along the minus strand of JARACZ010000039.1, from coordinate 1,066,594 downwards.
GCTTCAGAACCTCAGGACGTGCCAGTCCATGAACGGGGTCGTTCTCATGAACTGGAGGGGGAGTATATAGCGAACCAGAGGCTCCCTCTCAGGGCGAGTAGAGGTAATGTTCCGGCCCGCTATCGAACATAGGCCGCTGGGCGTATCGGGTAGCGGAACCTTGTAAATAGTACGCCATTCTATTTGTTGATAGATGGCGCTGACCGCCGAATGTAATTCACTCTGTGATCGATTCTTTATGGATATCGATCATTCATTTCATTCTTCTGTGCTGGTCTTGAGTCGAGGGTGCATGTGCGGAGCATGCTGTTTTCTAGTTAAAGCGCAATCCTCAGTAATCTTATGTTATTGTGATCTTTGTTAACTTTTTGACAAGTGATAAATTTAATATACGTGGCATACTTAATACAAGACGTTTGATTTACGAACCCAGAGGTCTTCCTCACTAAAAAACACTTTATTTTTCTTTTACCAGTAAACGGCTTCCTTGTCAGAGTTTTTGATCAAACCGGCCAGCTTATTATTCAATGCGAATACACTATTTAAAATAAGTAAAAAGAAAGAGTATTTTTTCGGAAGTGTATTCCTTTTTTTGTATGAGTACTAGAATAGAAAGGATGATTCTTTGTATTTTTAGTATGGTAAGGAGAGATGAGATTCGATTATTTATATACATTTCTGGATTGAATTGATGATACAGGAGTTTAAACCAAGGTATAATATTTTCCAAGAAATTGCTCACTAAAGTAAAAATAATAGTACATCTAGGTCAAAGGCCTGCTATTGTTCTGGCGTGTAAATCCAATACACTGTACTTTAAAAATCGCAACTTTTGGCAATCGGCCAAAAACTGTTTTTTTAGTAAATACTAGATTTAGCCAAGACTATAGTAGCTATCGACTTGATTTTTTATTTATTTTAAAGATGAAATTATTACCTTTTTAGCCATCAAAATTTTGTTATTTTATTATTATTATTTCTGGAGAAAAACGCGTTAACTTGTTTTGTTTTTACAGAAAATAGGTAATTTGTGGTAGACTATAATTTTAAAACACTGTATTGAGATATTTCAAAGGATTTTTGTGTTTTTATGAGTGAAATAAAACCATTTTGATAATTAAAAACAGTGTTTTATAGTAAAGAATATAGGTAGGTTAAATTCAAGGCACATTTTCGGCATAAAAATACGTTTATTATGTAGAATAAAATCCAGAGCAAAAATAAAAACAAAACAAAATATTTAACAATAAAAAGAAACCTAATCTAACCTATCTGTAAACCCACCTCGGATCGTTCCCGGCGCAAAGGAGCCCAATATGCTGACCGCGTTGCCGCGTTGTACGGCTAAGGAAATGCTTTGCGCCAGGAACGAACCTGAGCGAGGGTCGGCACCCCTCTCCCTAAGACGGCGGCCAATCTCCCGCACAAAGTTCTTGGCTTGAGAACACCAGGGGCCCAGCGTCTCTACCGCCACGCGGATGAAGGTGTATGCGGTGAGTTCTTTATATTTATCCAGTTTCCTCTTTGCTGCGGTTTCGGCCGCTGCACCAGCCACACGCGATGTGCGACTCAGGTGACAGGCCGCAGTCGTGCTGACACACGTAGCGTCCCAGACTAAGTTCTTGCCTTTCTGCCAAGGGACTAACGTTAAACCGTCGGGTCTCTTGCCATCAGAACGACTCAGTCCAGGAGGCTCCAGCACGACAGGGATGTTTGCAGAGACAAGTGCCCTACGGACAAGCTCATTTAAGGCATGGTGGCGTGGGTGTCTACCCAAGCAGCGGCAGCAGCTTAAGGCATGATTACCGGTTTCGTCTACCAATTGGCCGCAAATACAAGTGTGAGGTTCGCAGACCTTGCAATCCAGACGCAGGGACACGGCTACACGCAGGGATTCACTGTCTAGCAGAGTTCCTAGGTGAGGAGATGGTAGGGCGTGCAGCCATGATCCTGATTCTGGGCAAGCTGAAGCCCGGAGTCTTGCCAAGTGTAGACCTGTAGCGTTACTCAAAAGGGCCTCGTAGCTGGCTTTAGCTGCCACGTCATCCCAAGCGCGCTGTACGTGTGCTGCTTCGATCTTAATCGGTGTATCCGGGAAGCGGTTCGACCAGGCTGCCAGTGCGTCGACTGCAAAGGGGATGGTTAACGTGTCTCCATTCTTAGACAAAATATTAGAGACAAGATCTGCCGCCCCGGGCACCGACGCCAAGAAAGCCGGCAAACTCACGTCCCGGGCACGTCGCACTCCTACCCCCCCGTACCTGACCGGCAAAGCTGCCTGTGTCCACTGATCTTCTCCGAGAGAAACATTTAAAATGGATTCAACTGCTTCTTTCAGGGTGTTGTCAAAAGAGGCAATCTTTGCAGGGTGCTGCCAGGACGGGGTAGTACGTAGGAGGTATGTGATCTTTGGAATGGAGCGACGTGGGCGGACAACTGTTTGAGACGATCACTCGCTAACCTAAGCATCTGTTCCCTTGTCTCAAACGCCTGTGAAATCCCGGCCGGAAAGATGGGGGAACCCAGCAAAAAAAAAGTGCTTTGGTCAATTTCTTTGGAACCTGGCAATATTGACTGAAAGACAGTGAGTTGTGAACGAATGTCTGCGCTGCAGGGATAAAACTCGCATTTTGACGCGTTGATCTCGAGACCCAGATCTTTAAGACGTGGTACTAGTGTGGTTAAATCCTTCTCAACTTCATCCGGTGATCCTCCGATTGTACCATCGTCAAGATACCAAATATTCAAAGGTGAAGTAAAGTCAGCTACCACGTTCTGCAAGGCGAGGCTGAATACCAGTGGACCGAGAGGGTCGCCCTGCTGGGCTTCGACTTGTGATGATATAAGATTCTCGTTATAAAAGAGATTGGATGGGCATCCATATACTTGGTATAAGTATGGGTACAGACATGGGATCTTATGTTTAACCACAGTCAACAGAGAGTCTCTTTCCAGGGAGTTAAAAGCGTTCTTCAAATCCAACTTCACTATCAGACAGTTAGCATTTGCAGGATCCATGGCAAAAGAGCGTGTGGCATGGATGGCCGCTTCACAACCCAACTGCGTTCCGAAGCCCAGCTGGTGGGGCTGTAAATAGGCTGCCATTTCTTCCTTTACCGAGTGACAACCTAACTTTGCTGTGAGGCGTCGGAAGACACTTCCAATGGCAATCGGCCTGATTCCTCCGTCCTTCTTGGACAGGGCACAAAGGGTAGCTCCATACATAAAGGGGCAAACTTCTGTGTTCAACCGTCCACTCAGCATGAAATTACATAACCGGGTCAAACTTAATAGTAACCGCTGACCGTTGTCTCCTGCCGAGCTAGACGTCAGCTCCTTCAGGTGAGAGGGCCTTATACCGTCTAAACCTCCGGACGAACCGCTATTGAAAGAACTTAGCGCCTGGTAGACGGCTTCTGCCTCCACAGATAAATCTATAATAGAAGTGTCGGGTTCAGACGGAAAAGATAGCGGCCGCGATGGGGCGGGATGTTTCGACTTTCAAATGTATCTGGCCCAGGACTAGCTATATCGTCACTTGAAGTTAAGATTCTTACTGCGCCTCTCAAATCGCCATCGGCAATAATTAAAATCGGTTATTAATAATAATTAAATAGATAAATTAAATAATAATTAAAATAGATAAATTAATCAATAGTTTATTCCGATAATGTGTCATTTTTTACGCAATTAGACTCTCCCGTTCACAGCGAAAGTAAACAATGTACTAAAAAACCATTCCGACTTGAGCCACGACAAACTGGCAACCTCGCGCCGGCCAACGCTACATGTCTCATACTACACGATTAAGTGCACTGAAGTGCGAGTGAGACAGTCGCGTCACAGCGCTGGTGTCTTAGCTCTAAGAAAACTATTCGGGCGGCAGCAGCAAAACACTGTACAAACTAATTTCCGCGCGCTCCTATAAAACCATAACACTGTAAACAGTCATATGGTGTTATGCCATTACAGGTCCTATACAGGTAAAGAATACAGTGTTTTTAAAAAAATCAATATCTCGCCCTCTACACCGATTTTTTAAAATGTAATAATTTTAGGGTATGTATTGGGCCCTTAGAAACCGATCTAGCACTATAGAGATGAAACACTGTATGTGACTTTACAGTGTTTTGGATTCACACGCTAGTGTTGTGCAGAAGGTTAAAAACTCTGACATCAGGGTTCATCGGGTTGTTGGACGAATCGTTGTCAAATACGAAAAGAAATGAAGACTGTTTGCTTTTCTCTGTCTACTAACTCCTTCTAAATTACGCAACGGGTTTTGATGTGGTTTTTTTTCATGGGTAGTGACAATTTTTATACGCATCAAAAATGCCGGGAAAATGTCTTATTCCCACGGGGACCTAAAATAATAATTACAGCGGGTGCAACCACTAAGGTAGTAGGCAAAGAGAATATAATAAAACTAGCGTTTTAAGAGTTGGGTCTTACGTATAACGTTTTTTTTTCAAGTTCACGCTAAAATCTCTAGCCAATATAAGCATTCTAACAATATTGTAACAATGCTACCAACATGACAGAAAAATAGAGATGTGGTATGCCCTGGTATGATAAATATATCGATATCGATATTTAAAAAAAACAGCGTTGGAATATCCTAGACTGTTTTCAATGGGCGTTTTTCAAAGGAGCAGTTTCGCAATATGGCGGAGTACACCACCATCTTGCGGAATTGCTCCTTTGAAAAAGATTAGGTGTATGAGAAACAAACTCAATTTTCTTAATTTATAGGTTTATTTATTTTTCCTATACCTGGGTCGGTATGACATAGACTAGATCGTACAATGTACAAAATATCGTATCGACTACATATCAGTCCTTATCTCAAAACAGCCAAATCATATATTTCCAATGTATCATAGTGCAATGTCTATTAAAAAACATGATAAAAGTTTATAATTTTTTTTATCAAGGAAACTTTTTTTACCTGACAGATACAATAATTGCTACTTGCTGTTATTGGTAAATGTTGATTTGTGCAATAGTCTATTTAGTTGCTGTATGTGGTCTTCTGATCAGAAATGTTGGCTACTCTGCAACTGCAAATAAGGAAGTTCATTACTCAGGCTAGTACCTCACTACACCTACGTCGTTTTTTCGCGGTTTTCGATTAAACTCAGTTTTATTCAATTCAGCAAGTAGCAGTAGTATCTTAACCATGTAAACTGCATTTCTTGGGTTTTGCTCTCGAATAAGATTGCTTGTGTAGATCAGCCCAGATCACGTCCGCTAAACAGTTTGGTTTAGCTGAAGGTTTTAACCTAGATAACTTCCTATTGAAGTCTTTTTTGGTAAAATGATTTCCACATAAATACTTCAAAGAATGTAACTTTTCTATAGGCACATATGCCAAATCTTCTTTACCAGTCAATTTTACCCATTGTCTGCATCTGAAACAGTATAGTACATTATTAGAAAGTGTACAACACAAAAAAAAATTGCATTATAGTGCATAAAATACAATTAAAAACTCTAAGGGGTTCGCAAATTCGCATGAATCATTTTTTTTATTGGACCTAAGATGAAGAAGAATGTGAGTTTTTATTTTATTCAAAAAGTTAAAACCATCAATTTTTTTCAGAAGACAACAGAACACAATTAGAAGAAATGAGGTTTTGCAGTTGTCAAATGCATTGTTATAAAAAAGGCCTTATTGGAAAAGTATACTCTGACCCGTAAATAAACTATCGATAATTTTATCGATACAACCCTAACCCATCTCTATGGTAAATTTGCAAGGATAGCCCAGATATAAAATACGTAAAATAAATGACAGAAAGTCTTTCGAAATCACTTAGAATTGATAAAATGATAACCAAAATAACTTACCGCCTTTCAAATAATGGGAACTGAGCCAAAAATACTCGCTTTTCTCCCGATTGTCGACCGGCTTTCAATCCACAAATTTCACACTTTTTATAGTGCATCTTGAGATGCAATCGTAATTAATTTATTACCACAATGTAAATTATTTGTAAATGTTAAAGTTTCGTCACCAATATTTCACGTTATTCACTGAAAACTTTTAATTAATCATGCTGCGATATCAACAAATTTGACAAGAACCGCCATATTGTTTAGTGGTGTGACAGTCTGACAGCGCTAGACAAAGAAGCAGGATAAAAGGAAAGAGACAATAAACGACGCCATAAATTTTAGCGTGAACTCTTTGAGTTTTTTTTTAAATATGAAGTTTCGTCAGGCTGGTAGTAAGTAAAAAAAATACGTTAACCAGAAAACGCAGATAGTTCAATTCGAAATCCAAACCATCTGTTACACCAATGCCCGCTTTAATAAAAAACGGAATCCAAGAAAAATATTTCGCATATAAAAGCGGAATTCCAGCCAGTATTTTAAGATTTTTGAGATCGAAAACGATTCCAGCTGCCATTTTTTTCATTTCTTTTACAGTCTGGCAAAAAAATGTTTGCAGCGGAATAAAATGGAACTAAAAATTTCGTATGAAAAATTGTTGCCATACTTACGCGCTATCTGTCAGATTTGACAGATCGCGAATAAAGTGGCGCCCTCATTTTTTCTCTACTCTTTTTGCCAAACTGTAATCAATGCTTGCTTTGGTAACAAATACTACAATGCCATTTTGCTGATATTTTCAGTTCAAAATCTACAAAACACTGTAGCCAAAATTTATTTTTAGCCTACTTAAAAAAAAGAGGAGATTATAAGATTGACCTGTATGTATATATGTATGATTTTCCGCGATTATTTCGCGTTTGGATAAACCGATTTTGACACGGTGTTCAGAAAATTATTAGTCACACTTAGGAAAAATGTCATATTAATCGACAAAAATGTGGGTTTGCACACACGTTCTTAGAAGGCAGCAAGCTATCCAATTTCTTAGTTTATATTAACCTAGGTACTGCTAAAATAATTGCTTTCCATAATAAAAAGCAATCAAAAGCCCGGGAAAGACTGTTGTGACGAGCTATGCCTTAGCAAAGGGAAGTGGGTCGCAAGAAGTCACGGCCGAGCTTTTTAATAGCCAGGTAGGGCTTTGATACTCACTACAGCGCCATCTAGCGGGGTACATAGGTACTATAGGCATGATGACTGGCAGGAAAACCATATTTTGTATGAAAATACGAAGACATGACGTCTTTTCTTTCTAGATTCGCCGGCGTCAAAACACTTATTTTTATATCGACCGGTACCGGACAATTTGTATTAACCGCCATTTTTAAAACTTTACACCAGAGCAGTTTAAAGTTTCAGAAAAAATATCATAACTATAACAAATCGCATTATTTTATCACAACAAAGAAAATTTCTGTTCCTGTTACTCATTATCTATAATTTGATTAATATTTTTTTCTGATATTCCTCTTTTTAACGAAAAAATATGGCGCTTAATACAAAGTGACCCAAAATTTACATTTTTTTGTTCCAGGCTAAATGACTTTACCGCCTAAGGTTATGGTTTTTTGTTCCAGGCTAAATGACTCAACCGCCTAGATTTATTAATACATGTTCCAAGCTAGTACCTAGAATTGAAAATACTAGCTCTAAGTACTTGCTTTTACCAAAAAGTTATTCATATTTTAATCCTAAGCAAATAAATTTAAATACCATATCTTAAACTGATAAATATGGCTAAAAATATGACTACATTTGTTTATTCGACTTATGTATTAAGCGACATTTGACATGAATTTTACTAAGAGGCTAACTGTTTTAAGCAACATTTCTATATATTTATAAGGTCAGGCTAAATGGTTGAACGTATGCACCCTGTAAATTATTGTTCCAGGCAAAAAGGTTTAAACAACTGTGTGGTCATTTGGTAGTGAGCTAAAGTACACAAGCCTTAAATTTGTCAATATTTTGTGCCGGTTCATACATTGCACTTCGAAATAGGCCCAAAAAGTACGGTTGTATTAAGCGACATTTTTTTGCTCCGATCATCACCAAACCGAGCTCAAACGACGCAGAAAAATACGCTGAGTCCAAATATGTATAAAAGTCCGTATCCCAAAAAATGACGGTTAATACAAATAGCCCGGAACCACTCGATATTATTTTTCTGTTTATTAAATTCAAACTTTAAATGTTACGAAAAACCATAAATGGAGTATTTTTGAGCAACAGTTGAAGCGTAAAGCTTTTGTATTTTATCAATGACCCAGTCATCTAGCGAATTATTTAGTTCTTCTTCTTCTTCTTTCTCGTGTGGGACACCGAGTCATCCAACGACCCGATGAACCCTAGTGTCAGAATTTTTCAACCGCCTACTACAAGTAGCAGGCTTCTGACATGGTTGTGTAACGACCGCCGTCTAAGTGATCATAGACAGCAACCGGGACCTACGGCTTAACGTGTCATCCGAAACACGGAACCATCTTACTTACGGACAATCGGGTGGTTCAGCCCGCAATGTCCTAACCAGACTGGAAACACATTCACAAAGTGATAAATATCAACTTTGTGAGTGACCCACCGAGAATCGAACCCGGAACCTTCTGCGTCAGAGGCAGTCGCACTACCACTGCGCCACATCGGTCGTCAATTATTATTATTTAGTTGAATAACGAGAATAATAAAAAGTATTCCACTAAAATATCAACAATATCGCGAGTCACCCGTAAACCATAAAAATGTTTGAAAACAATCGCGAGAGCTTAAAAGATTATATCCCACCAAAAACATAAAATGTTAAAATTGGAAGCCAAGTCCCATGTTTATCTTTAAAAAATATTTTAATATTGTATCGGTACTAATGTGCCATAGCATTCTACCCGTGGGTGTCGTTACAACCGTCTTAGGGATAATACATACATACATATATCACGCCTTTGTCCCTTGCGGGGTAGGCAGAGCGTAACGACTGTAAGATACGGTCGCTATCGCCACGTCTGACGTTTTTGAGGATTGTTTTCCAAGGTTGTTTCAGAAAACATGTGTATCACTATAGTGACAGGTTGTCAGCCTGTCGCCTACAAATTGTAATACACCAATACTCTCGAGTCCCTTAGTCGCCTCTTACGACACCCGCGGGTAGGATATGGGGTGATGCTATTCTAAGCCGGCATCACACGGCAAGATAATCAATCGGGATAATCGTCAAGGGAATGTGCAGCAGCGTTCCCTGTGAATGCACCATCTTATACTGCGCTCGCCAATCCGCCTGCCAAGCGTGGTGAATATGGCAATACCCCACAATAGGCGACCAATGTGGCCCAATTCGACGACCGATGTGGCGCAGTGGTAGTGCGACTGCCTTAGACGCAGAAGGTTCCGAGTTCGATTCTCGGTGGGTCACTCGCAAAGTATTTTCACTTTGTGAATTTGTTCCCAGTCTGGTTAGGACATTGCGGGCTGAACCACCCGATTGTCCGTAAGTAAGATGGTTCCGTGTTTCGGATGGCACGTTAAGCCGTAGGTCCCGGTTGCTGTCTATGATCACTTAGACGGCGGTCGTTACACAACCATGTCAGAAGCCTGCTACTTGTAGAAGGCTGTTGAAAAATTCTGACACTAGGGTTCATCAGGTCGTTGGACGACTCGGTGTCCCACACGAAAAGAAGAAGAAGAACAATAGGGGAAGGCCCATGTCCAGCAGTGGACTGTTGTGGCTGGTAAGGTAAGGTACTAATGTAAAACAATAAAATTAATATGTAGATCAGCTCAAAGTTTGACTTGGTTAGTTTTCGCATTCTTTCATAGAATAATATTTAATAATGCTTTTACTCTCATCAATATTTGTAAAACCAGCCAAGTCGAACTTTGAGATACTCTACATTTCTATTTGTTTGTTTTACTTTAGTATAGTCCAACAGACTTGAAAACATACGTACATATACATATATCACGCCTTTATCCCTTGCGGGGTAGGCAGAGCGTTAACGGCCGTAAGAATACGGTCGCTATCGCCACGTCTGACATTTTTGAGGAGTGTTTTCCAAGGTTGTTACAGAAAACATGTGTATCACTATAGTGACAGGTTGTCAGTCTGTCGCCTAAAAATCACAAATACACTAATACTCTCGAGTCCCTTAGTCGCCTCTTACGACACCCGCGAGAAGGATGTGGGGTGATGCTATTCTAAGCCGACATCACACGGCATAAAAAAAAGAAATACAAAATGTATAAAATATTAAGAAACCAGTCCACCTTAAATGGTATTTTTAAGCATAAAGGCCCGCTTGGCGCAGATAAAGTCTGAATATGGGAGGTGTGAGAATTTATTGCCATAATAAATGTCACAAGGGTAATTTGTAGGCTTGCGTCTGGCAACCCTGGTAGTCTGTAGTTTAGACTACACGTGGTCTTTGTTTTGCTCAATTGTGAATTTAGCCCAATAGTGCTTATTTTTCTAGTTTATTAACATTTACCAACTTTTTATCCCTTGCGGGGTAGGTAGAGCGTTTACGACCGTAAAAATATGGTCGCTATCACCAATTTACCACGTCTGACAAATGTTGTACAATAAAACAAATTATGATCACCGCAAGAGATATACTCGTAGGCGTGACTATAATATGTATGTAAGTAGAAAGTCTACAAACTTATTCAATACACGAGAGCCAGAAAAATAGAGTAATATTTTCAATTATTTCTTGTTTTATGCCGCCGTTTTCATTATGATTTCGCCAGTATCAAGTTAATTATTTGGTCAAAATGGCGCTGGACGGATTACAAGAAAGACAGTTGATCAATTTGAATTATTCGTTATTTGAATTAAAAAACAGAAAATAGGTCGCTCGTTGGTATTCCATCATGGCGGGTCGTGTATTGGTTATAATTTGATATTTCTTGTTCATTTGAGTGTTTGGTGAATAATTCTGATAGTGTATTAAGCAACAAACTATTCTGAAAGTGTTCATTAAATAGGAAATTGTAATTAATGCATATATTCGGCATTGTGCAATAGTGACGAGCGGTCTCCACGTGGTGCAGAAAATTTTACTATCGAGTTTTTTGTACTACATAATTTTGCGCAACACAGCCCCTAGTCGTCAGACTAGGATCACTGTGTTGTGGACTCTCCCTCGGCGTAATGCCACTTAACTTTACATCACTCTAACTTTACCGACGACCTGACTACTTTGACATTGGCAAAATACGTCTCCCCACCCATGAGATGTGACGCCAGAATTAAAAAAAAAAAAAAAAACGAAAATATGTGTTTTGGACGCTATTGTTTGCCGCCATCTAAAACACCAAGATTTGAAGTCATCTATCAGTATTTTCATACAAAATATCGTTTTAAAAAGTAGCTCAATTGATCTGCCAGTCGACATCAATTTTATTATAGAAATCTCTAAAAGACCCGCAGACCACAAAATTATTTGAATAAACATACATACATATATCACGCCTTTATCCCTTGCGGGGTAGGCAGAGCGTTAACGGCCGTAAAAATACGGTCGCTATCGCCACGTCTGACATTTTTGAGTATTGTTTTCTAAGGTTGTTTCGGAAAACATGTGTATCACTATAGTGACAGGTTGTCAGCCTGTCGCCTAAAAATTGTAATACACCAATACTCTCGAGTCCCTTAGTCGCCTCTTACGACACCCACGGGAAGGATGTGGGGTGATGCTATTCTAAGCCGGCATCACACGGCAATTTATTATATTTGAATAAAACAATCTAGTATACTAAATGCAAACAAATCCCTACTTCAAAACGTATTCAAATACGCTCAGAAGCTATCTATGAACCTTCGATAAACTTTCTTGTAAAAATGAGTTCATTTTACATGTACATTTGTAAAAGTAGGGTTTGTTTGTACATTGAGAGCTCCATTTCTGAAAGTGTGAATTCTGAAATCGTACAGGAAGTCCAAAACGACTGGTCTGACACAGGTAAAATAATTTTTAATTGGCTTGTGTACTGGGTCATAGAAAAAAGGCAAAAGTTTTACGCTTAAAACTATTGTCCAAAAATACTACGGACTTTTTTTTGTTAATATTCAATGTTAGAATTAATAATAATAATAATAATTCATTTATTTCAGATTTCTCCATATTTTTGTTAGGACAATTTGACCTTAAAACTATGTTAGTTAAATAAAATCTTATGCGTATTTGTAATTGCCCGTTGCTACCGCGATCCAGTGCTGAACTATAGGGCTGTCCAGCCTTTCTGATATCATGCTCAGAATGCTGTTGTGACCGGAGCGCGTACGCTGCAGCATTGACACCGCTCTTTTTCGCATGATTGCGTGGAAGTCGTCAACACGTGCCTCCGCGAACATTCCCGAGGCACTGCAGCGCCGCGGAAGTCCCAGCAGCAGCCTGAACATGTTATTATACAGAACACGCAGAGCTGAGCATGAACGATTGGTATACCGCACCCACAGACCGCTTGCGTAGAAAGATTGACAATACGCTCGGAACAGTGTTAGTTTCACTTCTCTTGTACATTTAGCAAATCTGCGGGACAGCATATTTCCTCGGACCGCTAAGGCTCTGCGCTCTCTGTCTAAGTCGACATCATCTTTTAGGTCACTGGTAACCAGATGCCCCAAGTATTTAAATTGTTTAACAATATTGAGTTCATTGCCATCAAGTACAACTGGAGGTACAGCCTTAGGCGTAAATTTTTCTGCCTCTAAAACCATGACTTCGCTTTTTCTCGAATTGTACTTGAGACCATGTCTCTGAGCATACTTTTCGCAGATTGCTGTCAGTTTCCTGATAGCGCCAATGGACGGGCCCAGCAGCACCATGTCGTCGGCATAGCTTATATTGTTGACACATACACCATCGATGTAGCAGCCAACATGTGTGCTGCTGAGCTCCTCCATCAAGTCTTTGATATACAGGTTGAATAAGGTCGGTGAGCTTAGTCCTCCCTGTCTAACTCCACATTCCAGCTTTCCAGCTGATGAACTCACTTGTTAAGTAAGTGTTCTGACGCCATCCAAAATAGCAGAATAGGACGTCATACTTTTTTTTTTCAAAATATATATATACGAGTAGCTGGTTTTAAAAAGTAGCCCATTCGACATGCCAGTCCACATTCCTATAAGTAGTTACTAGATTTTTTTATGTCAAATTGTAGCATGTATTTGAAAACAAAAACGTTAGAGCGTAATTCCGTATACGTAAATTCAAAAATAAAGGTCTCGATCCTTTTCTCGCTGTTTCTCGGGTCTCTCGTAAAAATACAATCTTATGACCGGGCAAAAATCGAGTAAGCCAATAAAAAGCATTACTACGAAAAGATAAACTAAACATAAACTATAGTTTTAAAAATGAGAAAAAGTAATATAACTGTAGTAAAATCCATCCCCTGTGATGCCGGTACAGAAGAGAACCACCCCATTTCCACCCGCGGGTGCCGTAAAAGGCGATTAAGGGATGAATGAGCATCAGCGTTCCCTTGCAGTAGTAACCGGGACGTACAGTTCTGTCAGATCCATACTAGAAATGTCAATCCCCATACTAAAACCGCTCAACCACTGTTGACGCAGCGTTATCGCAGCGTCGTCCGTCGAGTGCGGTTTTAGTATGGGGAATGACGTTTCTAGTATGGATCTAACAGAACGCTGCAATATTTAGCGATCCCTCGTGCGTCAAGTGTGCGATCCGCCTAACCGGGACCTACGGCTTAACGTGCCTTCCGAATCTCTAATCTTCCAAATTGACCAAATTCGCCGCACACGATTGTAATAAGCTGAAAAATCGTATATTTTCACGTGCAACGTACAAATCACGTTCTGACATTCATTGCGACCATAAATCCTCGCTCATGCTGTATTCGCAGTTTATCTGTTGTACGAACACGGATAACAGAGTTTATGATAAAGTAGAGAACGCCTTGGGAACAACATCACATTATGGCGGATGACATGAGGAATCCAGGTGGTGTCGGGAAAAGGGTTGGCTGGGTGTTGTGGCCAGGGGACCGACGGGTACACCTGGATTGAATTAGAAGTTGTATATATGCGTTGCGCGGTGAACACTTCGATACCGCGTTTCAGGCTCATTGTTCTGTCACCTGGCGCCATCTCTCCGATATGTTGAGAACTCCTGTTGCGTCTTGTATGCTTGTGAACCACTTGAGTGAGCTTCATGCTGTAGCCACCAGAGGTCGCTACAACATCATCTAGATAGTTTCGCTGTGCTGTACCTACAGGGTGTAAGGGACGGTGTAACGAAAACATTGCAGGCGTGATCGGACCATGAAACTGAACAACTTTTTAAATGGGGGATATATTGAGAAACGAAAAAACTTTTTCGAATTCCCATACAAAGTCACTTAGCTGTTTGGAAACTTTTTAAAGAAGGTTAAAAAATTTGTTCGTTTCCCAACATAACCCCCATTTAAATTACTTACATTTACCGACTGCTCTTACGGTGAAGGAAAGACATCGTGATGAAACCCACATTCAAATAAAATTTTAATTCAAATGCTATTTGAATGAGACTTAACCTAGGATTCGGGCCAGGCTAGCCCTCGGGTTGCAGAGGTCAGATGGCAGTAGCTTTGTGTAAAAACATGGTTCCACGTCAAATCTCCTAGGTTAGGTAGCCGACCCCGACAGAGAACGGGATAAGGCAAGGAGAAGATGATGCAGAGCTCAGTAGGCAGAGCATTAACGGCCGTAAGAGTACGGTCGCTATCGCCACGTCTGACATTATTGAGGATTGTTTTCCAAGGTTGTTTCAGAAAACATGTGTATCACTATAGTGACAGGTTGTCAGCCTAAAAATTGTAATACACCAATACTCTCGAGTCCCTTAGTCGCCTCTTACGACACCCGCGGGGAGGATGTGGGATGTGGGGTGATGCTATTCTAAGCCGGCATCACACGGCACAGAGAGAGCACATCAGAGCTCCTTCTATAGTATTATTTTATCTCAGTATATTACGAACGCGAATTTATCATGGTTTACTTTTAATCTGTTTTTTGTTTCTGAGAGTGATGTTTGATTTTACCCGTGTTTACCCGACCCCCTCAAAAAGAGGGTATTTTTAAATTTGTACCTGGTTGACCGAGCCTAGCTTAGCAAGTATTTAGAATTTATTATAGAACATTTACACATTCATTACAGCCATTTAATTTTTTTTTCATTTCATTCATTCAAAGCAGGAACCACCTACTAGGAACTCTACTCCTTCTTTTCGTATGGGACACTGAGTCGTCCAACGACCCAGTGAACCCTAGTGTAAGAATTTTTCAACCGCCTTCTACAAGTAGCAGGGTTCTGACATGGTTGTGTAACTACCGCCGTCTAAGTAATCATAGACAGCAACCGCGACCTACGGCTTAAGGCGCCACCCGTAGCACGGAACCATCTTTCTTACGGACCTTAGCCCGCAATGTCCTGAAAAGACTAGACTAGACTAGGAACCAAACGAACAGGGCCCTAAGTCTGCTAAATGGAAATCGTTTCAGTTGGTTGTCGATTGGATCTCAGTTAGATGATTTCGGTCAATTTATAGTCTGCTAACAGTTTGAAGTATAGAAATGGCAATACAATGACAGTTGAGTTTCGATAGCCTTACAATGACAAAAAATAGGAGACTTGGGGCCCAGATTTAAAAAATTACCGCAGTCGGGATTTTGTTTTTTAATACTTTATTAATGACTTTTACACACATGGGTAAATCCAACAGGAAACGTTTTGTTTTAACTTTAGGTTTGTTTTTTTAACTTTGATGTGGGTATTCTTTATGTTAATTGTAATTGAATTTGACTGCTTCCGTGGTCTAGTGGTTTGTTCAGGATCTCGAGGTTCTAGGTTCGATTCTCTCATGTCCTATAAAGTTAATAATGTATTACTTTTTGAATTTGTGCCCAATCTGCTTAGGACATTATATGGTAAACCAAGTGATCGTAAGAAAGGTTTTCCGTGCTTTGTAGGGCACAAGTTGCTGTCTATTATAACTTAGATGGTTACACAACCATGTTAGAGGATTTCTAGGAACTACAGGGATCAGGAAAATCGTTATGTAATGGTGTCAATTCGATTATATTTCGTAACGACCTCTCATCATCAAATTTAAGAGCTGAGCTCTTGTCGGTGGAGGAATTTCCACTCTTCTCTCTTTCCTGATAGTGTTTTCATCTCTTGGTACGACACGACTCGAGCCTTTTCTTTAATTTGTGTGAAGAATGTGCGCCTTGGTCTTCCCCTTCCTCTTTTCCCTTCGACCTTTCCTTCAGCAATGTTCTTTATGAACTCGTCGTGTCTTAGCAAATGTCCAACCATCTTCCCTCTTCGGTTCTCGATGTTCTCCAATAGACAACGCCTTTCCCCAACCAATGCTAGTACTTCCTCATTTGTCTTTCTTTCCGTCCAACTGATCTTTTCCATCCTCCTCCAGCACCACATCTCAAACGCTTGCAACCTCTCTCTATCTCTTTGTGTCATCGTCTACGTCTCACATCCGTATAAGGCAATACTCCATATATATGTCTTTATAAGCCTCTTCCGCACGTGTTTTGCAATTTTAGCAATAAAAAGATGTTTTTTATTGTGAAATGCTTTTTTGGCCATTGCTATTCTGGCGTGCATCTAGAGTCGTTTGTAATTAAGCTCCCTAAATATCTGAAACTACTTACAGATTCTACGGCAGTGCTATTTAGAATAATTGGGCTATTGTTTGGTGTGTTCGTTTTTGAGGTTATCATTGTTTTGGTTTTTGATATGTTTATTTTAAGTCCAATTTGTTTGAAGATGGTGTCCATGTTTTCCAAGAGTTCCTGTAACTGTATACTATTTTCTGCTAATGCTGCTATATCGTCTGCGAATCTTATAAATTGTATTTTTTCCCCATTTATCTTTATCCCTCCCTTATCTGCAACTGTAATTTGTCTAATCGCACATTCTATAAAAATATTGAACAACAGCGGTGAGAGTGGACATCCTTGTCTAACGCCCTGCCTTATCTTTGCAGTTCCTTTTTCTTCCCCTACTTCTATTATTGATTCCTGTTCTTTGTATATTTCGTATATTACTCTCCTGTCTCTGAAATCCAGCCCAGCTTCCTTCAACACTCTCATCATAATTTTCCAATCAACTTTGTCGAAGGCTTTCTCCAAATCTGTAAAGGCGATGTGAGTGTCAAGGTTCAACTCCATTCGTCTATCTACGATTAATCTGAGAGCTAAAATCGCTTCCCTGGTTCCTTTACTTTGTCTGAATCCGTACTGATCCGGGCCTATTATATTTTCTGCAATGGTTCTAATTCTGTTCTGGATAATTTTTAGTAATATTTTTGATGCTTGAGAGATTAAACTTAATGTTCTGTGTTCTTCGCATTTTAGAGTGTTAAGTTTTTTTGGCAATGTGATAATTTTACTGGTTTTAAATTCTTTTGGTATTTGACCTGTAGCATACATTTCTTGTGTTAATTTAAATATTTCGTCTAAAATAGGATCACATGTAGCATATTTTATCATTTCGATATAAATCTGATCTTCTCCAGCAGCTTTTCCATTCTGAATACTATTCAAGGCTTTATTGAATTCTTCTCTGAGTATGGTTGGTCCTAGATTTACCTCTTCTACCGTATGTTCCTGTTCTATGTCTTCGAAATTTAATCCGTCTCCCGCGTATAGCAACTCTATGTATCTTTTCCATCTTTTTACTACATCACTATTGTTTAAAAGTATTTTACCTTGCTCATCCAGTATTGCAGTGCTTTTAGTTTTATGTTTTTTATCTAAGTCACTGATTAAATTATAAGCTTTATCCATCTGTCCTTTTTTCATGTATTCTTCAATGTTTTCACACAACTGTATTACGTCTTTTTCTTTATTTTCTCTACACTTTGTTGTTATTAGGTTTGTAAGTTTTCTATACTGCTCTATACTTTTGTCATCATTTTTGTTTCTAACTTGCCTTCTCTCTAACATAAGATCCATTATGTCTTTGCTAAGCCATTTTTTCCTTGGCATAATTTTTTCCTTCTCTAAACATTTTTCAGCACTACTTCTCAATATGTCTGTAACGTCTCCCCGTCTTTTATTAATATCACTTTCTTGTGTTTTATTACAACTATTATATGACTCTATCTTATCTCCTAACATATTACTATATTGCACTCTGTAATCACTATCTATATTCCTAAGTTTAATGAGATCTATAGTCTTTGGTTTGCGTTTTCTTCTATTTTTGTTAGTCTCAAAGTTGTATTTGCTAAGCAATAGATTATGATCGGTATTAAGATCGGCTCCGGGAAAAGATTTGCATGTTGTGAGTTGGTTTCTGAACCTTGACTTTACTAGTATGTAATCTAGTTGGTATCTCCCTATATCTCCAGGCATTTTCCATGTATAGAGCCTTCTTTTTGGCAATTCAAACATTTCAAACATCTATCTAATTTAAATTAATAAAAAAAATTATATGTAAGCCTCTTTCACACTCAACGTCCAACGCAGCGCATTTCTGACGTCGGAAAGCCACGAAAAGTCTTGCCTTAGACACTGATTAAATCGTCTGTCACAGACATACAAGGCCAATTATGATGATTAGTCTACGACATGTTTCAGAGCTATTTTAGGTAAAACAATTATCAAATCGCCACCAAGTTTTTCAGACATAATTTGCCTTAAGTATTCAAGTTAAGTTAATAAGTAGAAAAGATTGTCGATCGCAAAAAAGTGGAAGCCAAAAAATTTGTTTCTTAGCTTAAGGAACGCTTCATGAATTAAAATGAGGCATTCTTGTTCGGTTCAAATAACTTATTTTGCATTTAAATACAGTTAACAATACCTACTCAATTTTGATTTATATAAGTGAGAAGAGCGTCGGTGGCCTAGTGGTTAGGACACCGGTCTTACAATTCGTGAGAACCGGGTTAGAGCCCCGCCATGTATCATGACGTGTTTTTACCTACTGTTCTTAAACCCACATTGAAATAAAATTTGAATTGAGATGATATTTGAATGTGACTTAACCTAGTATTCGGGCCAGGTTAGGCTTCGGTTGCAGAGGTCAGGTGGCAGTCGCTCTGTGTAAAAACTTGGTTCCACGTCAAATCCCCTAGGTTAGGTAGCCGACAGAAAACGGGATGAGGCAACGAGAATGATGGTATGAGTAAGAATCGCGGGTGTTGATAAAGGCAACATAGGGACTCGTGGGTTTCATGTGTATAACCATTTTTGGCGACAAGCTGACAAAGTGCACAGTGATACAAGGAGCATATGAAAGGGCCCTCAATACTTGTCTTTAAATAAATATACATACATATATCACACCTTTATCGCTTGCAGGGGTAAGCAGAGCGTTAACGGCCGCAAGAATTTTTTCCAAGGTTCTTACAGAAAACATGTGTATCACTATAGTGACAGGTGGTCAGCCTGTCGCCTAAAAATTGTAATACACTAATTACTCTCGAATTCCTTAGTCGCCTCTTACGACACCCGCGGGAAGGATAGGGAGTGATGCTATTCTAAGCCGGCATCACACGGCAAATAAATATACCGACTTATTAGAAAATCTCTTCTACAAAGCCACCGGAAATGAGAGCCGCCGCAAGATGGCGTTCCTTCCGGTTCGTTAACGTTATTATTGTTCTGTTGGCAGCATTGTCTGGTTCAAGGGGTCAGGAATAGTTCTGGAAATTGCTATTAACTGTTGTTGGTTCACTTCCGGGTTTGTCTGATTGTTTCTTGAAGGTTGGTATTGAAGTTTTGGATTTGTAGAATTTCTGTAAATTAAAACAGGGTGTTAGGGACAGGCCTCCGAAAAATTAGAGAGTGCATTCCGACCATAAAACTGAACAACATTTGGAGGAAACTGTATGAAGAAACCTCAAAAAATTATTTTGTATAAAGTTTGCTTGTAATAAAATTTTGCCTGGAGAGTCACCCATACAAAGGCCTATCTTACGTATAAAAAAAATGCACTTAGAATGTGCAAAAATGCGTTTAAAATGTACAAGAGTGTGAACCGTTGTTCTGTCAGAGTATAATTAAGAGCGGAATATTCAGTCACATAATATCTTTCCATACATACAAACATATATCATGCCTTTATCCCTTGTGGGGTAGGCAGAGCGTTAACGGCCATAAGAATACGGCCGCTATCACCACGTCTGACATTTTTGAGGATTGTTTTCTAAGGTTGTTTCAGAAAACATGTGTATCGCTATAGTGACAGGTTGCCAGCCTGTCACCTAAAAATTGCAATAGGGTAAATCGAGGGTAGATGGCCATAGAGGAGAGATGGCCAGTCGAAATAATTCCGGGTTCTGCAAAGAGAGGGCAGCACATATTTGCGCCAGTTTGGATGTAACTGTTCCAAGGGTGAAACTGTGTTTGAATCCAGGACGAAAAAAAAAAAGAAAAGTGAGTAAATCCCGATTGTTTTTTTAATATAGTCATGAAAGTTTTGAAGGTTCTTACCGATCATTCGGTTTCCATATCAAGAGTATTGTTTTTTGCCGTAATTTGAACTAAAACATGAAGCTCATGTACCAGCTCGTATTATAACCTCAAAATTTGTCGCAAATTCTTTTATTTTTTTATTAAAAACTAATATGGCCATCACTCCTACACATTTTAGGAGTGATGGCCCACATTTTTTTAGGTGAGATGGCCATTTTTGTGATGAAATTTAACTTAGTCTTACGTTATTTCAGATGCCAAATCAGTACGTGCGTACATCTACTGAACGTGGAAAATGGACTCAGCAAGATCTATTTGATGCGGTCGACGCAGTTGTTGTACGAAAAGTCTCAGTCCGGCAAGCCAGCATTGAGTACGGCGTTCCACGAAAAACCCTTGAAAGAAGATTGAAATCCTCAAACTTCACAAAAGGCCCTATGGGCCCTTCTTCGGTGTTTGGCGAGGAACATGAGAAAAGAATGGTCCGACATATATTAAAAATGCAAGAAAAATCTTTCCCGCTGACTGGAAAAGACTTGAGAAGTATCGCATATTACTTTGCTGAACAGTTGAAACTCAATCATTCTTTTAATAAAGATAAAGAAGAAGCAGGTTACGTTTGGCTTCATTCATTCTTAAAAAGAAATCCAGAAATAAGTATCAGAAAATCGGAAGGCGTGTCTTTGGCCCGCTGCGAAGCATTAAACCGAGAGGAAGTTGATGCTTATTACGATATTCTTTACCAACTGTTGGAAAAATATGAATTATTCGACAAACCATCTCATATTTTCAATATGGATGAATCTGGGTTTCAATTAAATAACCGACCAGGTCATGTTCTTGCCAAAAAGGGTTCAAAAGCAGTATCTACTGTTACCTCTACCGAAAAGGGTGAAACAATTACGGTGATTGCGTGTTGTAATGCTGAAGGAGTATTTCTTCCACCCGCTTGCATAATGAAAGGAAAAAATAAAAAGCAAGAATGGCAAGACGGAATGCCACCTGGCTCAGTCCTGTACATGTGCCAGAAATCGGCATACATAAATGCGGCTATATTTTTTGAATGGCTCAAAACACATTTCTTGCCAAGAAAGCCACCTGGAAAAGTGTTACTATGCCTAGATGGCCATACATCGCACTGCAATTCTGTCGAAATGCTAGAATTTGCTGCTGCTAATGACATTTGCTTATTCACACTGCCAAGTCACACAACACATTACCTTCAAACACTTGATAGATCAGTTTTTAAGTCACTCAAAGCACATTACTATGAAGCATGTCGCATGTGGTTAAAGCGTAATTCTGGAAGACGCCTTACCCGTCTACAGTTCGGAGAATTATTGTCGACAGCTTGGGGTAAAGGCGCAACCTTTGAAAATGCTACTGCAGGCTTCAAGGCAACTGGGATCAATCCATTCAATCGGTCTGCTGTACCAGATTATGCTTTTGCTGCAACGGATGCAGATATGCAGAATGAAAAAGCTCAGCCTCTTCGTTCATCTAGGGACTGCTCTTCAAGGAATTGTTCCCAACAAAGACACAGCAGCCCTTCGGTACTAGATATTGAACAAAATAATTTGAACCACGTACTTGAAACAGCACGCAGGAATAGCGAAACTCAACAAAGAGCTTCTAATCTAGAAGTTGAACAAAATGATTTAGAACTTGGATTTGTACCTTTTCGAAGAGACAGCAGAACTCCTTCGCTGCCAGACATGAACAAAAAAGATCAACCTGGTCCATCAGGCGTGATTACCGCACGCGAAGTCTGCACCCCTTTACCTGAAAAGAAAATCGAAAAACCGAAGCAAGATAGTCCGTCTATGCATTCTATACCTTACGATCTAGAAGTTGAAGTAAATCATCTGGACCTTGGACTTCAACCATCTCGAAGAAGCAGCAGAACTCCTTTGCTGCCCGACATGAACAAAATAAATGATCCTGGTCCATCAGGTGAGCTTACTGCACGCAATGTTTGCAATGCGAAGAAAACCCAAAAACTGAACCAAGGTAGTCCATTTACACTGCAATACGCACAAAATAGTTGCACACCAATAAAGAAACCTGAAAATGAAACTTACCAACCTGATCTACCTAGAAACCAAACGGAAGATGAAGAAGAGACACCATCAAAATTTTTAGCTGAAATATCACCAATACCTATCAAAACTTATCAAGTCAGAAAGCGAGCTAAACAAGTAGCAACTATCTTAACGTCAGAAGAACATATTAACCTTCGTAAAGAGTATGACGAAAAGAAAAATAAAACACGAGCAAAATATGACATTAAAAAAGGAAAAATCATTATAAAACAGGAAAAAACAGAAGAATCTAACAAAATAAAGAAAAAAACGCAGAAACGATCGAAATCTAATGATATAGAAAATAAAATACTACAGGTACAGAAGAAAATTAAGCAGGAGAAAAGAAGCAAAATACCTAACAAAAAAAAGAAACGCCAGGAACGTAAAGAATCAACAGAGACGGAAGATGAAGATGAACCAATCCTTTTAGAAAGCGGCGATTCTTCCCCAGCTGAAACTTGTGTCGACGATTGCGTAGCATGTGGAGATAACTATTATACAACCGAGCTTACAGAAGATTGGATCCAGTGTAGCATATGTAAGAGATGGGCGCATGAAAATTGCACTGAATATGATGACAAGTGCCACCCATGTGGCAATAAAATCAAAATAAAAGCACAAAAAGGCAAGGGGATAGGGAAAAAGACAAAAGAGGGCAATTAAACTCAATAAAACTCCTATGGCCATCTCACATTGATATGGCCATCACAACTTAGGCACTATGGCCATCTCATATTGAGTATATTAGGAGAGATGGCCATGCAAAGGGTTAAAAAAATAATTTTTTTGAGAGCTATTTTGAAAACTAAAAGAAAATGAATATGTTCATGTTGATTAATAATAAATAAACTATTAAGAAAAAAATATGACGTTATTTTATTCCTTACTATTAACCAGAAATTGAAGTTTAAAAAAACTGTGGCCATCTATCCTCGAATTACCCTAAATAAATAAATAATAAATAAAATATGTTTATTTTC
This sequence comes from Keiferia lycopersicella, assembly GCA_029255805.1. Taxonomy (NCBI): domain Eukaryota; kingdom Metazoa; phylum Arthropoda; class Insecta; order Lepidoptera; family Gelechiidae; genus Keiferia; species Keiferia lycopersicella. The sequence continues at coordinate 1,043,198 of JARACZ010000039.1, read as the reverse complement.
TTTTTACAATATGCGTGCTTATAAACTAGGGGCAGGTGTCTCCTGCTAAGCTAAAAGCCTGTGTTAGGCGGCACCGCTCTTACTTCGCTAAAGTAAACATTTTTTTTTTTCACTAATACTCTCGATTCCCTTAGTCACCTCTCACGACACCCGCGGGAAGGATGTGAGGTGATGCTATTCTAAGCCGGCATCACACGGCACAAACATAGCGGAATATTCAGTCGCATAATATCTTTCCGCTTGGATACAATTGCCTTTGAAAAGTTTAGTCTTTTGGTTTATCATCGGTGCCGCCATAAAATGTCTTTAGAGTCCAAGTTTCAGCAAATTTGTGTCCGCTTCATTAATTTCAGGGGTGAATTCTTATTAGTGATGCAACGAATATTCGCATTCGTATTCGCATACGCGAATATTCGCATGTTTTTTGAACATTCGCATTCGTATTCGTAACATTGTTGCGAATATTTTGCGAATGTGAATATCCATAAAATCATACAGACACACATATATATATCACACTTTTATGCCTTGTGGGGTAGGCAGGGCGTTAACGGCCGTAAGTCGCTATCGCCACGGCTGACATTTTTAGGATTGTTTTCCAAGATTGTGTCAGAAAACATGTGTATCACTATAGTAACAGGTTGTCAGCCTGTCGTCTAAAACTTGTAATACACCTATAAAATCAAATAATAAAATCAGGTCCGTAGATTTTCGTTTACCACCTGTAAGCGTAAATAACCGATCTTTCTTTTCCCTAAAACGGGTTCGTAATTGTTCATTCGTATCATCTCGGCAATTTCCGGAATTAAATGCGATTGCATAGTAACAAACAACTTGCGCGGCATATCAGCAACTAAGTTTTTTCCGCAGATATACGTACATACATATATCACGCCTTTATCCCTTGCGGGGTAGGCAGAGCGTTAATGACCGAAAAGATACGGTAACTTTCGCCACGTCTGACATACATTGTGGGCCGGTTAGGATAATTTGTGTATTACTATAGTGACAGGTTGTCAGCCTGTCGCCTTAACGTTTTAATACACGTGAAACCCTCGAGTCCCTTAGTCGCCTCTTACGACACCTGCGGAGAAGAAATGGGGTGATGCTATTCGAAGCCGGCATCACACGGCATATATACGGCTCTAAATTTAAAACTAAACATTCGTATTCGCATTCGTGAATATGGGCCTCAGATATTCGCATTCGCGAATGCTTAAAATTGAACATTCGTTACATCACTAATTCTTATCTGTGGAAAGCAGTAAACTCGAAACCTAATCGCCTTTCCGAGAAAATTATTATAATAATAGAAATACGGCCATTTTGTTTTGTTATGCCGTGTGATGCCGGCTTAGAATAGCATCCCCTCACATCCTTCCCGTGGGTGTCGTAAGAGGCGACTAAGGGACTCGAGAGTATTGGTGTATTACAATTTTTAGGCGACAGGCTGACAACCTGTCACTATAGTGATACACATGTTTTCTGAAACAACCTTCGAAAACAATTCTCATAAATGTCAGACGTGGCGATAGCAACCGTATTCTTACGGCCGTTAACGCTCTGCCTACACCGCAAGGGATAAAGGCGTGATATATGTATGTATGTATGTTGTTTTGTTATTCTCTTTTTCAGTTTTGAATTGAACTGGCATAGGCGAATCGCACGCTAAACGCACGACGGAGTGCTAAAATATCGCAGCGGTCTGTCAGATCCATACTAGAAACGTCACTCTCCATACTACTGCGTCGACAGCGGTTGAGCGGGTTTAGTATGAAATTGACATTTCTAGATTCTGACCGCTGCGATATTTTAGCGCTCCGTTGTGCGTTAAGTGTGCGATCCGCCGTATGCTAGCTACTATTAAACCTATCACATCACTAACGAGATCCACACTCATTAAGGGCCTGTGTCTTGACTTGACAAATCGACAGCTAAGGATACTGACTAAGTACGATTGGCCACGATTCGGGAAAATAATACCTAAAGTCATTCTTTTTTTAAGAGTGACCCATAATACTTATAAACAAAAAAATTGCTATCCTCGGAAGATTTCGCCTTATTAATACACATTTTTTTGTTGCACTTATTATTTTTTTTGTTATTATTTACCGATTTTTTCATACAGAAAATACGCGTCCAATATATTTCGATAATCATAATTTCGAACTAAATAGATTCGCTTATTTTTTAACCAATTCTCTAAACGTAACTTGAAACAGCACTGTCACTTTTTGTGAAATATATTAAGAACAGGATAAGTGACATCTACAGAGTTATGCTGAGTTATGTCTCATAAATTTGACGCCAAATATGCGTTATCTGTCAAAATAACGCGAAATATAAAACGATGTTGCTTAAATGGGAATGTTTTTCGTTCTTTAAGTTCCTAGTTAGCAGATGGCGTTCGGAACGAATTATATGGTACAATTCGCCATAGATAGTGGCCTCGCTCTTTTTGTGTGAAACACCAAGTCGTCCAACGACCCGATGAACCCTAGTGTCAGAATTTTTAAACCGCATTTTACAAGTAGCAGGCTTCTGACATAGTTGTGTAACGACCGCCGTCTAAGTAATTATAGACCAATCAAATCAAATCAAATTATTTATTCAAAGTAGTAAATTTTACATTTCGCTTTTTGATGGTCAAGAATTAACAATTTTAACAATAACAATTTTATGAACCTAGTGTAAACGCGGCTCAGGTGGACTAAAAACTTAAAACTAGCCCCTAAAGCACTGCCTCGGGGCTGGCCAAGCTAACCAAACAACATGTAACGTTAGGTGGTAATAAAATAACATCGAGTTCATGCCAAGAGAAAATGTTGTGTTACATGCGTATGGTTAGCCGGACCCCAGCAACAGGGACCTCCGATAGATAGTGGTAATAAATGAACGTAGGGAATTGAACAGCAGTGAACTGTAGCGGCTGTAAGGGTAAGGTTAAGAGTGTTTTTCCGAATCGCGACCCGACTGACTATCCCGTGATTTAGTAAGCGATCGCCAATGTTATGTTCTCTGACAATGATTAATCACGCTCTCGTCTATGTGGGGTCCAATTTTTGAATCATCGTTTTCACATTCGCTGCTCGTATCAAATTTTCTACTATGAAAACAAATCCATGCCGTGTGATGCCGGCTTAAAATAGCATTACCCCACATCCTTCCCGCGGGTGCCGTAAGAGGCGACTGAGGGACTCGAGAGTATTGGTGTATTAAAATTATTAGGCGACAGGCTGACAACCTGTCACTATAGTGATACACAAGGTTTCTGAAACTACCTTGGAAAACAATCCTCAAAAATGTCAGACGCGGCGATAGCGACCGTATTCTTACGGCCGTTGACGCTCTGCCTACCCCGAAAGGGATAAAGGCGTGATATATGTATGTATGTATGTATACCTTTGCCTAGACTGGGAACAATTTTTTTAAATAGTAACTATATTGTGTGTGTGTATAAGTAACTAATTTCTGAATTTGCGCACGGAAGTGAATATATAAGGTGTAAAAAAAACTCATGGGTTGATTCACACACACACACACACACACAAAATCACGCCTACATCCCTGGCGGTGTAGGCAGAGCGTTAACGATAAAACTACGGTCTTTATCGCCACGTCTGACAATATCTTAGGGGCGTTTCAGATAAGTCATGTATCACTATAGTGACAGGTTGTCAGCCTGTCGCCTAAAAATTGTAATACACCAACACTCTCGAGTCCCTTAGCCGCCTGTCGCCTAAAATTGCAATACACATGAAACCCTCGAGTCCCTTAGTCGGCTTCTACGACACCCACGGGAAAGAAATGGGGTGATGCTATTCTAAGCCGGCATCACACGCCTAATATTTTTAACCTTATATAATAATCATTATACGGGTACGTTAAGATTTAAAATTCCTATCCTTTGTGGAATTAGGACTATTAGTCTGGTGTTATCTTACTGAAAGGAAATGAGGGCATTCTGGCGGTATAACCACAGTAGAATTTAAAGGCAGTAGGGAATCTTGATATGACGTCGGTTTCACAATTGGGTTGTGGACTGGCAAGCCAAATGAGATTGGTTTTTGAAATGGTCTAAAACGGTATTTTGTATGAAAATATGACGTCATACGTTGCTATTTTGAATGGCGTCAGTACATTTACTTTAAGAATATAACTAAGGGCCGCCAAGCGGCTGCGCCCGCTGCAACTCATTTTCCCGTGGGAATCAGATGTTTTCCCGGCAACTATTTACAAAAAACCTTTCTCTTAAATTACTTTATCTATTAAAAAAGCCTGCATCAAAATCGGTTGTGTGGTTTTGAAGATTTAAACAAACATACAGACAGACGTGAAAAGCGTCTTTGCTTTATATTATGTAGTGATTTTTTTAATGTATGCAAAAGATTCTACCGCTGCCCGCAAAATTCGAGACTTAATGGCAAAAGTCGTAGGTTAAAATCCTACGTGCGGTTAAAATGTTTTTTAGTTTTCTAAAAGTAATAGACAAAACCTACTGTTTTAGTTTCTCCTGTGGTCAACCCGGAGGGGGGAGAAAAAGGGGGGGACTGACTAAAGACCTCCAATTTCCGATTTTCACGACTGAGCTCGAGAATTACCGGAGAGAGGCAAAAAGTGGTAGCGAGTTAGTAAAAGTGTGTTAATCATCACTACATAGTATAAAGCAAAGTCGCTTTTTGCGTCTGTCTGTATGTATGTTTGCCTAAAACTTTAAAACTACACAACGGATTTTGATGCAGATTTTTTAATAGATAGAGTGATTCACAAGGGAGGTTTGTATGTATAATTCTTACCGGGAAAAATGCTAGTTTTGTGAATAAATCGTCAAATATTTAGTTTTATGATCTTACTAAAATAACGGTCGTTATCGCAAAATTTGGTAAATATTTGCAGATTGTTTCAGGCTTGTCATGTATCACTATATGTATTAACAGGTTGTCAGTCTGTCGCCTAAAATATAATAATATAATAGACATTCCATTTGCCAAAAACCGAATCCTAAAAACACCGAAAAATCTTATGTGACAACCGATTCTTTGTAAATCTGTGGACAATTTTCAGGGTCTGAAAAAGGTTTCCAAAATGAACAGACCATGACAAAGTAAATTTTGAGAATTAGGATTAATTAGTTAGACTAAATCCAATTAGACTAGCCGTGTGATGCCGGCTTAGAATAGCATCACCCCACATCCTTCCCGTGGGTGTCGTAAGAGGCGACTAAGGGATTCGAGAGTATTGGTGTATTATAGTTTTTAGGCGACAGGCTGACAACCTGTCACTATAGTGATACACATGTTTTCTTAAACATCCTTGGAAAACAATTCTCAAAAATGTCAGACGTGGCGATAGCGGCCGTATTCTTACGACTGTTAACGCCCTGCCTACCCCGCAAGGGATAAAGGCGTGATATATGATATATATGATATGTAAATCCAATGTCATCTACATCTTGGAGAATTTCTGAGTGAATTCTGTTATTTAAATTAGATTCAAGCCTCTGATAGAGTGAGATAAAACGTGTTTTAGTTGTTTTTGAAGATTTTCCTGCTTATTTTTGAAGTCAGAATGTCTTATGATTCAGCGTAGACGGCTGCACGTTTTAAAGACCATGACTCATGCGGTGTTACCTCGCTCTGAGGCGTTCTTGTTAAGGCTTGAAGTGCAAACGAGGGCGCGGAACGAGCGACAAAAAGGCACAATCTACCTCCATGTTCGGTAGCGTATATCTATCAAACAAGTTCAAATGAATTTTCTATTATATTTTTTTATCCTGGGCAATTCACACAGCGCCATCTAGCCCCAAACTAAACAAAGCTTGTATTGTACTATGGGAACTAGATAGCTGATATTAGTACATATATACTTTTTTTTGTAAATAAATACAAATTATACATAGAAAACACCCAGACTCAACACAAATATTTGAAAATTGATTTAACAAATATTTGTGTCCGGTGGGGATCGAACCCACGACCCTCGGCGTAGAAGGCAGGCATCCGCTACGCTATCGGGACAGTGAAAAGAAATGAAAAAAAAATACATTGAAAAATGGAACAATTCAGTATTTTCTTATGATGTTGTCACGTTTAACTATCGTCAGTTAACTGACTTTATACACATAATACGTTCCTGTAGGAATATTAAGATGTTTCCCCAGCATGTACCCACTTTTCCCTTGAATTGCCTTATACATACATACATACATACATATATCACGCCTTTATCTCTTGCGGGGTAGGCAGAGTGTAAATGGCCGTAAGAATACGGTCGCTATCGCCACACCTGACATTTTTGAGGATTGTTTTCCATGGTTGTTCCAGAAATTATGTGTATCACTATAGTGGCCGGTTGTCAGCCTGCCGCTTAAAAATTGTAAAACACCAATACCCTCGAGTCCCTTAGTCGCCTCTTAAGACACCCGCGGGAAGGATGTGGGGTGATGCTATTCTAATCCGGCATCACACGGCATTATCTAAATCGCCTTATCTAATAACAAAAAGCTTATCGATATTCGTTACGTGGTGAAAATTAACTGCGAGGTTACTGATGGGATAGTAAAAAAAACAGACAGATAGATAAATGCAATAATCGATTTCATTTTATATGTATTAATACTACCCAAAGTACATAATATGAATACAACTTTTTATCAAAAAAGTTGCTTCTATACTTTGGCTAAAATCATTTAAAATTTTATTACCACAACATGAGTTACAGTATACCTATATTATGTAGATAGATATACTTAAAGTTGAGCGATAAAGGGCGAGGCACACCGGCTCCGTATCCGTTGCGTATCCAGCTCTCATCCGTAGTTACGCATGTTTTTATGACGTTGTAATGTATGGGACTTTATGAGATACGGCACACTGCCTGTGATGCGTATCCGTTGCGTGCTGCACGCATTGTAGGGTTACGCCGTAGTTACGCCGTACAGCTGCCAAAAGACAAACAGGTTGCGTACTCTGCGTGCAGTGATGACGTTGTATTCTATGAGATTCCCTGTTGGACGTCACACCAAACACGTCCGAACACGCACAGCTCTGTCCTGCGCGTAGTACGGACGCGTGTACGGACTACGGGCTACCACAATGCGCATAAAAAAATGTGCACTATATTAAGCGTCAAATATAAGGTGTAAAAATATTAGCTCCAAATATTTTAAGGGGTGAATCAGCCCATAAATCTGAACATCTTTCCCCAAGAAAATAAGGTTAAAATACATTGGTTGATACAAATTGAATTGAGTCGGTCAGTAACTTTGTATGGGAGGCCGACTTTTTTTTTCATATTTTGACCTATGTTTTTTAGGGAAAGTTTTTCAGTTTCATGGGCTGGTTCATCCCTTAAAATATTTGCAACTAATTTTTTTACACTGATTTGTCGTCAACTTTTTGCTGCACAGAACGCGATGCGCGCTTTTTTTTGCGCAATATCTATTGCACACTGATGACAGAACTTTTGGATATGACAGTTGGTACGCAACAGACCCCTTGCAGCTCGCATCCGTAGCTACGCGCGTAACCTGCGTAACCACGTCCGTAACCCGGTGTGGCAGGGGTGTACGGACGTGATCACGCGCGTCACTACGGAAGAGAGCTGGATACGCAACGCATACGGAGCCGGTGTGCTCCGCTCTTAAAAGTCAACCGTCCTTTGTAGAAATTCCTCACATAAGTTACGATCTTAAGGCTGCTTTTCCACCAGAGCTGTGCGAGGTAAATGTCTTGTACGAGGATACATAGCGGAGCTGTCAAAAAGTCCCCTTAGAAATCTACCGCGCAGGGGTGGAGAGGTGTTGAGAATTTTCTAAACCATTTCTTCAAATTAAAAAAAAACGAGACGCAAAACGCCAGAGGTGCGGCGATAGTGCGAAGCTACGAAACGTGTTAGCGAGGGTATGCGGTGTAGTGGGGTTCCTTGAAGCTTATTATTAATATTATAGCATTCCTCGCAACACACCCGTGGCAACACCCTCGCACACAATTTTTGCTTATTTTGTTTATAAATGACTTCGTTTCGCTAAAAAATTTTGCGATGGTGTTGCGCCGGATGTGTAGCGAGGAATGCTAGAAATGTGCGGTGAGGAACCCCCACTACACCGCATACCTTTGCTTACACGTTTCACAACTTCGCACTGCACATCAATGCGCATTTTGACAGCTTCGCTACGCATTCTCGCACGACTGGTGGAAAAGCAGCTTTAGATATAAGTATCATATAGATGTGTATGTTCTGTATAACATGACATAACATAACTTATCTACAGGTTGAGTGAAAGCAGCGAATTTCACAGAGTTACGAACTTGTTCGTGTATATTGTAGAATTACCAGTCGTTTGTAAACATGTTAGACAGACCTTCAAAAGTTAGACGTGCGCTTTTGATATATACATACAGACATATCTACATACATACATATATATGCCATCTTACTACCCTAGGTCTGCTGGAAGAGATTTCTTTTTAGAAATAAGCTGACCTGTTGTGTATTGTTCTCAATGTTATGTGCTTTGTGTACAATAAACGCTTAAATAAATAAATATATCACGCCTTTGTCCCTTGCGGGGTAGGCAGAGCGTTAACGACGTAATTGCGACGCTATCCTCACGTCTAACAAGGGCCGTTTTCGATGATTCGTGTATAACTATAGTGAGAAGGTGTCAGCCTGTCGCCTAAAATTGTAAAGCACTTACATGAAACCCTCGAATCCCTTAGTCGTGCTTTTGATATCTTTTTTTATACAAATACTAACAAAAACTAATATTTGTTGATCCCTGTTTGATATGCTACTGGTACATTATACAGGGGTAATGATTAGTTGACAACCTGTCACTGAAAAAAACATATATTTTCTTTGTCGGACGGACATTACTACGAACTCATCCATAATTTTTCAAAATATTCAAAGATAAAAACAACAAACAAAAAAAATATACATTAAACTAAATGAATGAAAATTAAAGAAGAAAGAAAAATAAATGTTTTGACGCCATCCAAAAAAGCAATGTATGTCGTCATGCATTCCTTTTTTATACTGAATACCGTTTTAGATCGTTTTAGAAAGCAGCTCCTTTGACCTGACCCCATCCCAATACATAATGATTGTCACCTCTGATGCCGTGTGCCGTGTGATGCCGGCTTAGAAAAGCATCACCCCATATCCTTCCCGCGGGTGTCGTAAAAGGCGACTAAGGGACTCGAGAGTATTGGTGTATTACAATTTTTAGCCGACAGGCTGACAACCTGCCACTATAGTGATACACATGTTTTCTGAAACAGCCTTGGAAAACAATCCTCAAAAATGTCAGACGTGGCGATAGTGGCCGTATTCTTGCGGCCGTTAACGCTCTGCCTACCCCGCAAGGGATAAAGGCGTGATATATGTATGTATGTATGTATGTCACCTCTTACGACACCCGAGGAGAAAAATGAGGTGACATGAAACGATAAGCTAACCTAACCTAGCCGATATTACACAAAATTCATTAATTATTAGTTCATTCATTCATTCATTCATATATCACGCCTTTATCCCTTACGGGGTAGGCAGAGCGCTAACGGCCGCAAAAATACGGTCGCTGTCGCCACGTCTGACAAATATAGAGGGCCGTTTGAGATCATTTTGTGTACCACTATAGTGACAGGTTGTCAGCCTGTCGCCTAAATGTTGTAAAAATGTACACCTGAAACCCTCAAGTCCCTCAGTCGTCTCTTACGACACCCACAGGTAGGAAATGGGGTGATGCTATTCTAAGCCGGCATCACACGGCAAACTTACTTACTTATTAGTAGTACTTACTTATACTTATTAGTAGTAGCAAAAAACCGCAAACCCATGCCTTACGTGTGGAAACCGCCAAACCGCGTTACGGGCAACTTTGCTTCCATAATAACATTGTCCCCACAAGTCGACGTTTTAATTTTGCGGCAAAAATTCCGCAACTTTGGTTAACATTTTTAATAAGCTCAAATTTTTAAAACCATGTTTAAAAAAGCTTCACGTTTGTTAGTCGTATCAACAGTCACAACAGTCCACTGCTGTTTGCTTCGGAGGGCACGTCAAGTCGTCGATAATTCGCTAGATGACTGGGTCATTAATAAAATACTGAAGTTGTAAACTAAAAATTATTTTTATTTACTAACTAAATACTTCATAATTTAATAGTTTTTAGAAATATTTACAGTTGAAACAATAAACAGAAAAGTAATATAAAAGTAAGTGTTTTGACGCCGTCCAAAATATTGAGATATGACGTCATCTCTCAGTATTTTCATACAAAATATCGTTTTAAAAGTAGCTCATTTTTTTATGCCAGTTCATGACACAAATGGGTGTCGGTACACAACTCTTATTTTTTAAAAGCATGCAGAATTTTCTACCACTAGTAGGATTTGAACCTGCACCTTTCGCCACGGGCGAAGCTTCTACCATGTGGGCAGCCGTGGCTCAATCGTTGCCTGCGAAATAATGCAAATCTAGTTAGTCAATAACGCGTGGCATGGTTCGGCCTACTAGAAAGGCGTTCGTCGACTCGGTGTCCCATCAGAGAAATTGACCCCATAAATATGATTTTATCCTCAAACAGTAAATCTGTCGCTTCCAAGCGTCTGCTATAAATATTCCACTTATTCCACAAATATGATGCCACACTAACGCCAGGGTCGAAAAAAAGCTGGACTGCATAATTAAGAAAAAATTACACCACGTCTTTAGGAATGGCAGTGATGTAATGAACTGACTTTTACAGTGACAACATGAGGTATCAAAAAACATAGATAAAAAAGGATGCAGGCTCCAGCCAGTGTACGATTTTTACAGTACAGGTTTATATAAATAAAAGTGGTTTTAATTTTTAATAGTAGGTACATTGCTCACGCGGAAACCCACGGGAAAAATATGGGGTAGGGCGGATCGCACAATTAACGCACGACGGAGCGCTAAAATATCGCAGTGGTCTGTCAGATCCATACTAGAAATGTCTATCCTCATACTAAAACCACACTCGACGGATGACCCTGCGATAGCGCTGTGTCGACAGTGGTTGAGCGGTTTTAGTTTGGGGATTGATATTTTTATTATGGATCTGAGAGACTGCTGCGACATTTTAGCGCTACGTCGTGCGTTAAGTGTGCGATCTGCCTAGTGCTATTCTAAGCCGGCTTTACACAGCAAATTAATATTAGGCCTACTTATTCATCCCTAGGGTATGCTCGTTTGGAAGTCTCATTAAACTTCGGGAGAACTTCGGCTGTCAGTGTAAATAGTTGAAGATACTAGTCACCTACTTTTCGTACTTTAATTTGCAAATTGTAGTTGACGAGCTCTATTGACACAGCTCTCCTAGAATGCAAAATATTCCGTTCAAGAGCTACTCTCTTGTCCGTAGAGCGATTTTAAATTATAAGGTGTTAAAATATTAGCTGCAAATATTTTAAGGGGTGAACCAGCCCATTAAACTGAACCACTTTTTCCAAGGAACATAGGTCGAAATATAAGATTATTTTTTTGACTTCCCATACAACTTGACTTGATCGATCGGTAATTTTGTATGGGAGGTCCAACATTTATTTTTCATATTTCGACATATGTTTTTCGGGCAAAGTTGATCAGTTTCATGGGCTGGTTCAACCCTTAAAGTATTTGCAACTATTTTTTTACACCCTGAGTTTATATGAAAAAAAAAAAACATTATTGACAGTTTTATTTTTGTTTCAGGTAAGTCAAAACTCAACAAACAAAAATCAATCATCGGAGGGAAAACAGGAAACGATGAAACACGCCCACTTTTGTAGTCCTAAAATGTTATTTTTGATTAAAAATAGAAAATTGATTTTGTTAGCGCTTAACTGCGATGAATGATTGGAAAATTTCCTTTTATGTTCTGCAATTTGAATCTGTCATGACATTACATGTTGTGAAACGTATGAAAATAATAGACCGTCGTAAAAATTACTGACTTTGTCAATGATAACTTTGACAGCGGTCGTCACACAAGAAGTTACTATTTGTAGAAGGCGGTTGAGAAAATCTGACACCAAGGTTCATCGGGTCGTCGGACGAATAAGTGTTCCACACAAAAAAAAAGAACTGACGTTCAAACGTGTCACCTAAAGTTTTACGCCCAAATTACTTCACCAGCTTTGGAAGCGCTAGTTCTGCGTCAAACTTCTCAAAACTCTGGCCTTTGCATAAATTATAATTATTTTGTTAATCCCGCGTCCGTACAGATGACCTTTCAGTTACGCGCGAGAATTTTAGGGTCCATAATGAACCTATTAAAATTCTGGGCGTTAATATTTATTGCGATATGATTTGTGCACCTTTTTTTAAGTACGTATAGATGGATAATAACATACATACATACATATGTCACGCCTTTATCCCTTGTGGGGTAGGCAGAGCGATAGTGGCCGTAAGAATACAGCCAGCCACTATTGCCACGTCTGACATTTTTGAGGATTGTTTTCCAAGGTTGTTTCAGGAAACATGTGTATTACTATAGTGACAGGTTGTCAGCATGTCGCCTAAAAATTGTAATACACCAATACTCTCGAGTCCCTTAGTCGCCTCTTACGACACCCACGGGAAGGATGTGGGGTGATGCTATTCTAAGCCGGCATCACACGGCACAATAACATGGATAATAACTTTTTACAAAATTTAAAAGAAAAACTAATCAACATTTTTGACAAAGAAACACAGTCAGGCTGTTTAACACAAGCGCCATCTATCGATACCTTGTTTAACTATGTTAAATTATTACTTACCTTTTAGGGCCTTGCGCTCGCGCCACGTTAGATAATTAAGGTGATTTTGAATAGATGTCGTTATTACTTGGTAGTTCACAAATTAGCCGTTAGGATAACGGTAGGCGGCGCTGGTGTACATAGAAAGCAGCTTCGGCTGCAACCGTTCGCATCCGATCGTCCGATAATAAAGTCGCGTCATTTCACATTAAAAATCTTCTTTTATTTGGTCAACCTATTTTCCACAGGCCTTATACGCATCGCATGATTGTCCGGTGCCGCATTTGATTTTATGATAAAAAGAGTTTGCGAGACCCGTATCTACAAAAAAATGGTCAAATGTCAAATATTTCATGGATAGGAACACGTTGCCGCATGAAGTCACGATTTTTCGGAGTTCTGCAAATGCGATTCTAAATTAACTGTAGCTTGACTCTTAACAGGACATAAATATATTACAAATACCATCTCGACGAGACACAAAAAAAGAGTAACAGTCAAATCGCACTAATTTGAGATTAGTTTCACGTAAAAACTAATCTCAAAATATTGTTTCGGACATTCTTAATTTGCAAAATAACTTATCGAATCCAAATGTACTTCTACGTACATGTATGTATGCTTAAGCCTAGCTTGATCCGTTGTACTACATACATATGTGTATCACGCCTTTATCCCTTGCGGGGTAGGCAGAGCGTTAACAGCCGTAAGAATATGGTCGCTATCGCCACGTCTGACATTTTTGAGGATGGTTTTTCAAAGTTGCTTCAGAAAACATGTGTATCACTATAGTGACAGGCTGTCAGCCTGTCGCCTAAAAATTGTAATACACCAATACTCTCGAGTCCCTTAGTCACCTCTTACGACACCCGCGGGAAGAAATGGGGTGATGCTATTTTAATCCGGCATCACACAGCAATACTCCCTTATACAAACCACGAACTAAACGGGTTGCCAGCTTGGAAGCATTCAACTGTAAAGACCACAACCATTACTCTCTGTTCTTAGTATAACCTTGCCTCTGTGGCTCAGTTGTGTGAACCTTCAGCATTAGATATTGATATTAGATTAGTTAGTTAGTAACTTCCTTTAAGGTATAAAGCAGCCCATGAAACTGAACAACTTTTCCCTAGGAACATAGGTCGAAATATGAAAAACATTTTTGAACCTCCCATACAAAATGCACCAACCGACTGAGCCCGTTTGTATGTGAGGTTCAATTTTTTTTTTCATATTTCGACCTATGTTCCTTAGGGAAAGTTATACAGATTCATGGTCTGGTTCATCCCTTGAAAGGAATTCAGTACTTTTCCTAACACTCGGTATACCAGCGTTTGTTGAGTGTGGGATCCGTCTTACTCCAGCTAAGGCTGGTTTCAGAGCGGCGCGTCTCAGCAGCGCTGCCCAGGCGCTCGCGGCTCGGGCGCGCGCCTGGGCAGCGCGTTCGCTGTGAAACGACATTCAGACGCGCGCGCTTCGTTGTGGTGTACGGTCGAGTGCAGAGAATCATTATGCCAGCAAACGTAATCACTATATTAGCTATATACGTTATATGGAAAAGAGTGCAACTACGACGTCTTAAAGGATTGCAAGTCGACGCTACTGGCAATCGAAGGAGATCCGACCGCGGCGCGGCCGAGACGCGGCCCAAGACGCGTCACTATGAAACGCTACATACAATCTAGTGTAATGCGAGGCGCGCGCGGCTGGGCAGCGCTGCCGAGACGCGTCGCTCTGAAACCAGCCTAAGAGCTCAAATTAATCGCCTGTGGTCTTTCCAAGTGAATGCGTCGACCTAGCAACTTAGATTAGAACAGCTTACAGTAGATAGCTAGATTTTATCTAGGTATATTACATATTGCATTGCAGTTGGGTTTAGAATAGCATCACTTTGCTTTGACTGAAGTAAAGACGGATTTGCTACCTAGTAAGCTTAGTAGACAAACGGGCAAAATCTTATTGAAATACACTATCGTTTCAATCGTTTATTTCCAAGTAGATTCACAACGGATGCTTTCAGAAAGTCAAAAATTTACAATACAATACTGTCGCTAAAAATAAATTGTCAGACACAATTTTCTCTTTTATATAACAATTTTATGTTCCTAGTAGAAACGCGGCACAAGTGGGATAAAAAAAGGCACTGCCTCGGGGCCGACCAGGCTGACCACACAGCATGTAACTTACTAGCATGTAGCAATTAAAGTGAATATTAAATATATATATATATTTACATGTGTCATGTAAATCAGCCGGACCCCCTGAACAGGAAAACCACCCAAAGACCTGCTCAAAAGTGCTCCTATTCTCAATTAACAATTTGTACCATAGGACCTAAGCTACCCTAGCTAAGTTTTAAAATATATTAATAGCCCAAAAGACGGCTACGCTAAAATAAAATAAAAGTAGTACAGTAGATCTTCTTTTCGTGTGGGACACCGAATCGTCCAACGACCCGATAATTCTATCTGTTTCGTCTTATAAAGTCTTCTTTTCTACGAGTATTTATGTCAATTTTACTGTATCGAACCCGAAACCCTCTGCGTAGAAGGCAGGGGTACTATCCGCTGCCACTGGGACAGAATTGTTGTGCTCTACCTTTTTGGGTCTATAATATGAAACGCATTTTTCCTGAGATTGACCGAAAATGTGTCAGTTTTTTTATTGGTGCGCTAAGGCACAGCTTTGGCGCATCGCACACCGGACCGCTAAAATATCGCAGCGTTCTATACTAGAAATGTCAATCGCTATACTAAAACCGCGCTCGATGGATGACGCTGCGATGGCGCTGCGTCGACAGTGGTTGAGTGGTTCTAGTATGAGGATTGACACTAAAATTTCTAGTATGGATCTGACAGACCGCTGCGATATTTTAGCGGTCCGTCGTGCGTTAAATGTGCGATACGCCGTACTGTTTTGCAATTAAAGCTGAAACAGCAATACGTCTGGAAAACGGTTATTAATAGCCAATTTACTACGTGACAACCGAATTATTAACTGCTGTTGCAGATAATTGAGCTATAACTTATCAAGTCTGACCATTCAACGAAATAGTTTTAAGTTAATTCGAAAAACTATGATATTATACTACTCCTTCGAAAATGAATTATTACCTGAATGATAGCTAGAATGATTCACCCTATAAAATATTTGCGGCTAATAATTTTAGACCTTGTGTAAGGTTGTCATCCTGTGGCCTAAAGTTGACATACGCATAAAATCCTCTACTCCCTCGCCTACTCTTACGACACCCGCGGGAAAAAATGGAGTGATGCTTTTCTAAGCCGATCTAATTTTTAGACTTTAATAATTTTTAGTATAGTAATTCATGCTAACCAATCAACTAAATGCACTACAATTCTATCCACGTTTGGTATACAAACATAAATACTCGTTACCATTCACGGAGTTTCATTATGCACGAGTAGGGTAACCAGGCCTTAGTTTAAAATTCGGACTCTCCTGAACAAATTCTACGCTTTTATGTGAGTAGTAAAGTTATTTGGAATGGACATGACTCAAAAGGTCAGACAGGAGACCGCAGAATATTAAATACTTTTTTCTTTTTTTCGTCAAAGTAAATAAATGGCAATACAGCAAAGTGGTAACTAGTTTTTTAGAATAGGGTGTAATGGTTTTGAAAAAGGTTTTATCTCAAAGCAGATATGAAGGAGGTATTCAAATATCTGATCACAAGTCTGGGTGTTTAGTGTGTGTACTTTATACGAATCCACAGTACCCTAAAACAAAGTACATTTTCCTTTTATGTGAGTATCAGTAGTAATAAAATACAGAAATGTCAGAACATTGTCAAATGATTGTGCCATCATTATAAACTAAATTAGTAAGCGGGCGCGAGTAGCATTTCCTGCTAAAATATATGTTGATAGGGATTTTAATAATTTTATAATTAATTAATGTATTATTACAAAAGGGAATCTTTTATAATTAATAATTTACAGTTAATATTGAATAATTTTTGTATATTAATCTAATAATGATGATCTCTCCGACCGATTTCGGCCATGGGAGAGATCTAATAATAATGTATGAAATAACGACCTGTAACTTCTTTGTTATCAATAGATGATTGTATTGTATTGTAACTAAAACAAAAAAATCTCCAAACTTTGTCAAACACCTGAACATGTAGCATACTGGTAATCAATCGAATTTAGTCGCATTTCTTAAACAATAATTTAAAAGTGTACTTTAACAAACTATGTAAGGAAATGTCCACACTTTTCTGAATGCTTGGACACCCTATCAACCGAGTTTACGGCTAGCATTGCTCTCACAAATAAATGGGCCCTAACGAGCGAGACAATTACGAAAATACGACGACGCCTCTTAGACTATGCCCAACGAATATGAATGAAATGTAGGGAATTAGGGGCAGGCGCGAATTTTTTAGGAAAATTTCATAAAATTTTGTTATTTTTGGTAGCTGAGTTTTAAGGCCCGTGTGATGCTGGTTTAGAATAGCATTACCCAAATAGCATTTGCATAGCACCTTCCAGAACCAACCCGGAGTCTGTTTAGGGAATCCCAAACTGCCCAGGGAAGAACTTATTACCTTCCAAAGGGGTTTTTTAAGCGAACATTGAATGTTCAAAGTCTTATACATGGTGTTCACAATGTTCGACGCGTTGTACAGCATGTTCCCAACTTGAGGTGATGTTTATAAACATCAAAGCTACAGGATGTTCCGAAGTTCTCAAACCGATGTTTATATAATGTTCAGAGTATTGTATAATAGGGCAGGGATGCGATTTTAATAGTAAAGAATCAATTTTTCAATAATCTGTTATTTAAAATCAGGAAAAAATTCAAGTAAATAAATTTTATAAAAAATAAAAAGTTCATCGTGTTTCTTCATGAATTTAGCGAAAGACCCGAAATGAGGTATTTTTAAAACGATCTAAAACTGTATGTTGTATCAAAAAGTATGACGTCATTAAGTATGTATTTGGATGGCATCAAAACACTTACTGTTCTATTATTTTTCCGTTTATTAATTCAAACTTTGGATAGTTCGAAAAACTTTTAATGAAGTCCGTAAGTAGTATTTTTGGACAATTGTTTTAAACGTAAAACTTTTATATTTCATTAATGACCCAAGAAACTGGCTTATAATTGCAATATAACAAAATTCGTAATGGCGAGAATTCGTTCGTGCGGTACGTGGCGCAAAAAATAAAATTTTTACTTATTCTTAAAAATTTGAAAAATCGTTTTTATAAATCGATTTTTTCGGTAAAGCAGCAATTGTTTTTTTAATCCCATCCCTAATACAGCATGTCTCAGAATTTCGAGCTTCTGTTTATGTTGTAAATTACATGAAGGGGAACATCTGTTGTGTTTTGTTTGCGTACAGATTTATTATTTTTGACACGATTATTTGGTTACCCTACATACATACTACGTGTGTAATATCTCAGAAGCATTTTGACCCCATCTAAACTCAAACTCAAATATAATTTTTAAAGTAGTAAATTTTATATTTATCTTTTTGATGGTCAAGTCATTTTAAAAAATAAAAATGTAGGAAAGTACATTTTTCTATTTCTTACAACAATTTTATGAAACTAGTGTAAACGCGGCTCAGGTGGACTAAAAACTTAAAACTAGCCCCTAAAGCACTGCCTCGGGGCTGGCCAAGCTAACCAAACAACATGTAACGTTAGACGGTAAATAAAATAAAATAAAAACGAGTTTATGTCAAGAAAGAAAAATACATCTTGTGATACATACATTCTGTGATAGATCTCACACTTAACGCACAACGCAGCGCTCAAGCGCATCAAGCAAACAAGTCACATTCAAGTAAAAACGCGGAGGCCGATTGTGCCTCTTTGTCGCTCGTTCCGCGCTCTCGCTCGCTCTTCAAGGTAACGCTTCACCGGTAACGCCTCAAGAGTCATGTTTTTAATGCGTGCAGCCGGCTCTATCGAATTATAAAACATTGTCACGTTTTGCCGTGTGATGCTGGCTTAGAATAGCATCACCCCATTTCTTTCCCGTGAGTGTCGTTGAAGTCGACTAAAGGACTTGAGGGTTTCATGTGTATTGCAATTTTAGGCGACAGGCTGACAACCTGTCACTATAGTGATATACAACTTATCTGAAACGACCTTCAAACATTTGTCAGACGATAAAGATCGTAATTTTTCGGTCGTTTACGTTATGCCTACCCCGCCAGGGATAAAGGCGTGATTTGTATGTGTGTGTCGCGTCAAAAAATATATGGAAAAAAATTGGGTCAAGTAGGTATTACGTTTCTGGGACCCCCAATCCCGGATAAGTGAAATTACAGGGAACCATACTCTGTGGTAGTTCTCACACACGCTGTATGAGTTTGCGTTATTTTGCCATACGATTTTTTGGTAAAAAAAAGTAACGAAAACTGACACAAAAATTGGATATTACAACATACACAAATCCAAGACCTGTGTATAGACGTGCTAAACAGTACCTCCTATTTTTTGCCGGAGGGGAGGTTACACGTACAGCACACAACGATAATTTTACAATAACTTGACAACCACATACGAAATGGCAACTATCAGTTTCATAATATAACGTTGGCAAAATGGTCAGTGAATTCTCGCAGAGGGTAAGCCCAGCTTTGCCATCTCCTTAGGTTAAATGGTTTAAGACACAGATAGGTACACTGGCTTGATTTTGCAGGTGACAGATGAGTCGTGCCAACCCAGTTAATTAATGACGTCACTAGTAATGGAAGCTGAAGTCTCGAGTTCAAATCTCGCCATGAGCGATAAAAAATTGCAAGGATTTCATTTATTTAAGACCCGATCAACCAAGTGTTAAAAAATCATGACACAGGTCTCCGCATCAAATTGCGATTGTGATAGGTTTGTCATTTGTACCGGGACTTTTATCTATCACAAACCGCAAAATTGCCTGGCGTGTGTGAGATCCAGTTAAATGAAATTACGCGAATCCCATACGCTGTGGTTCACAGGAAATTTGATATCTGGCGGAAAATTGACATCCGACACGATCAGGCTTACGATAATATTTGAATACTAGTGGGTGCCCGCGACTCCACCCGAGTGGAAGTCGGTTTTAAATTCGTTGCATCCCTCCAGAAGATTTTTTCGGGACAACAACTGTCCTATCTGTTAATCCAAGTCACCCTCATGAAAATAGGTTCAGTAGTTTCAGCGTGGTAGGGTTACAAACAAACAAACAAACATAAACTTTCGCATTTCTAATATTAGTACAACCAAAAAATATTTGCATATACCTACTACAGGAATAACGAAAGGCGTGGTTTTTTTAACATTCCAATAGATGGCGTTTTATAAAACTCACAAAAAACGAGTGAAGGATTTTTGTCCCGCCATAAAATATAGAATACAAAAAAAACAACTTCTAATATTTCAACAGGTATACACTAGTACTTGAAACTGAACAACTTTCTCCGAGGAACATAAGTTGAAATATGAAAAAAATTTTGATCCCCGACACAAATTGATTAAGTATATTGCCTGGTACATTTGCATACAAAAATTATTTTCATCCTATGTTTCTTGAGGAAAGTTGTTCAGTTTCATGGACTGGTTTACTTCTTCAAATATTTGCAGTTGTCTTTTTTACACCATGTATAAATGGAAATTTCCAAATGCGGGTAGATAGAAAACTCAATTTCATATAACGACCCAAAAGGGTCATGCCCAAAGGGATGACAATATTAACTATTGACATTCGATGTTTTAAACTAAGTGACCCTTAAGGGAATACCAATGCACAAGTGCTGCCCCCAACACTTAAAAAATCATAACTCGATAAAAAAGTAATTTATCGGAAATCTGTTGGTTTTTTGTTGGATTTCGATTCCCGCCATGGACTGCACGGCGAAGGAAAAACATCGTGATGAAACCCACATTCAAATTAAATTTGAATTCAGATGATATTTGAATGTGACTTAACCCAGGATTCGGGCCAGGATAGCCTTCGGGTTGCAGAGGTCAGATGGCAGTCGTTCTGTGTAAAAACTTGGTTCCACGACAAATCGCCTAGGTTAGGTAGCCGACCCCGACAGAGAACAGGATAAGGCAAGGAGAATGATGATAATTTCTTTAAATACACTATCCTTACTGCACGGTTGCCTGAAAGATTTTGCAATAAAGCCGGCAATTTTACCAATCTGTTTAACTTCTTTGTTTGTGTTTTGTTTTGATTTGATTTTATACAGGGTGTAAGAGACGGTGTAACGAAAACTTTGCAGACGTACTCCCACCATGAAACTGAACAACTTTTTCGGGGCTATGTTGGGACACGAGAAATTTTTTTCGGTCTTCCATACAAAATTCCCGATCAGTTGAGTGACTTTGTATCGGAACTCGAAAAATATTTTTTGTTTCCCAAAATAGCTCCCATGGAAAAAGTTGTTCAGTTTGATGGTCTGACCACGCCTGCAAAGTTTTCGTTACGCCGTCTCTTACACCCTGTATATCGGAGACATCACTTTTGTACTGGTATTCTCTTAATATTGATAGAGTCTAAAAGGTTTGGGTCATTTTAATTTCAAATTTTTATCCAGTCGTTTTTGAAAATAGTTTACAATATTTACCATTGAAACTACGAAATATTTTAATTAAAATATTTTGGATTAAACTTGTCGTTAGAAGCTTTTGTCAAATAAAACAAAATATTTTTGCCTTTTCACTTGATATAGAAGCTATAAAGAAATTTAAATTTGATATATTCTTATGATTGTCCATTATTTTCATAATAACTAAACCTTTTTTTTCTCACGGTCATAAAACATATTTTGTGAATGAAATTCATCACTACATAGTATAAAACAAGTCGCTTCTGTATGTATGTTTGTATGCCTAAATCTTTAAAACTACACAGCGGATTTTCATGTTATTTTTATAATCACTACATAGTATAAAGCAAAGTCGTTTTTCGCGTCTGTGTATATGTTTGTATGCCTAAATCATTAAAACTACACAACGGATTTTGATGCATGTTTTTTAATAGGTAGAGTGATTCAAGAGGATGGTTTTTTTGTGTAATACTCGCCGGGAAAATCCTTATTCCTACGGGAAAATGAGTTGCAGTGGACTCAGCCACTGGGGCATGCCGCTAGTAGATTAATATATTAAGAGTGATTTAAGAGGAAGGTTCGTATGTAAAATTATTGCCGGTAAAACAACTGATTCCCACGGGAAAATTAGTTACAGCGGGCGTTAACGACCCAGTCCACAACCGAGTTCAGAATCAAACTCGCAACCTCTCAAATTGAAACCCCAAGGCCACCCCACAAGACCAACGAGCTTTTAGTTTAGGCGCATCTCACATCAAATGCACGACGCTGCGTATTTTTGCGCATCCATAACGCATGCGTCTGTCAGATGCAAGGAAATTTGAAATTGCCCATAAAAAAACCGACGTTGTAGCAGGTACAACGCAGAAACTTGCGTTAGCGTTTATCTCTGTTATACTTGTTTTGGATTGTTTTACATCTTGCACTGCGCTTGCCTATCCGCCTGCGAAGCGTGGTGAGTTTCACAAGACCTTCCGAAAGGGGTAGGCCATGTCCAACAGTGGACTATTAAATTAATACTTTATTCGCTGTCACGACCAGCGTAACTGTCACTACGCACCCGTACGTGCGTGTATGGAGCATTGAGCTCAAGTTACGCTGGTTGCGACACTATCTGCGAAAGAGCTATAATAACCCTCTTTTGCACCAGCGTCCGCCGAGTGTGGGACACCGAGTCGTCCAACGACCCTATGAACCCTAGTGCCAGAATTTTTCAACCGCCTTCTACAAGTGGCAGGCTTCTGACATGGTTGTGTAACGACCGACGGGTAAGTGATCATAGACAGCAACCGGGACCTACTGCTTAACGTGCCATCCGAAACACGGAACCATTTCACTTACGGACAATCGGGTGGTTCAGCCCGCAATGTCCTAACAATGCACCAGCGTCCGTCAAGTGTGGTATCCGCCCGTGTTGAAATTACGTAATTCAAGCTTGGAGCAAATTTCAGCGTTCTAGATTCTAGAAAGCTCTATCTAGCTAGGTCCGGAAGCTTTCAGCGTTTAGAGGCAAACATATACATACAGAAATCACGCTTATATTCCCAGCGGGGTAGGCAGAGCGTTGACTACCGCAATATTACGATTGTTATTGCTACATACACATATCACGCCTTTATCCCTTACGGGGTAGGCAGAGCGTTAACTACCGTAATAATACGGTCGCTGTCGCCACGTCTGACAAATATAGAGGGCCGTTTGAGATAATTTGTGTATCACTATAGTGACAGGTTGCCAGCCCGTCGCCCAAAAGTTGTAATACACCTGAAACCCTCAAGTCCCTCAGTCGCCTCTTACGACACCCACGGGTAGGAAATGGGGTGATGCTATTCTAAGCCGGCATCACACGGCTATCTTGCTAGCTTGTTATTGCTAAGTCTATCAAATGTCTGAGGGTACGGAACGATACTGTCTAAGTGAATGCGCAATATTCTACAATATCCATGACAATGTCATAATATTGACACATTGTCAACCCATCGTCTAAAATTTAACACACGGGGAAGAAACGGGGTGATGTTGCAGCAATCCAGCATCACAGAGCTTTAGAAAGCTCTATCTAGCGGGGCCGGAAGCTTTCAGCGTTTAGAAGCAAACTGCTGCCGAGAATCTGTTTTCATTGGCTCGGTTTAGCAGCTTTATCAGGAAAGTTCCTGCTACGGAATTCAGACACCAGCCATTATTCTTAAACACATGGTTTCAGGTATTTTTACATACATACATACATATATCACGCCTTTATCCCTTGCGGGGTAGGCAGAGCGTTAACGGCCGTAAGAATACGGTCGCTATCGCCTCGTCTGACAATTTCGAGGATTGATTTTCAAACATGTGTATCACTATAGTGACAGGTTGTCGCCTAAAAATTGTAATACACCAATACTCTCGAGTCCCTTAGTCGCAAGTTGATGCTATTCGAAGCCGGCATCACACGGCAAATGTATAAATAAAGTGAGAGGTTGTCAGCCTGTCGCCTGAATCACAATACACATGAAGACTTCGAGTCCCTTACATTACATTACATTACAAAATTCTTTATTGCACAAAATTTAACAACATGAAGAAAACACAAACAAAGGAAACAGTACAACAGGCGGCCTTAATGCTAGGTAGCATTCTCTACCAGGCAACCTTAGGGTGAAAGAGAGAGTGCGACTATGGAAGCGGGATAGTGCAAATATTACCTACTACATAAATAAATAATAATTAAATACATATACAATTTTACATATGAATACACAAATAATTCTGTATACAAAATATAATATACTAATAAATACATTAATATAAACTAATACATATCTAAGCTATGGATGACAGGATAATATGCATTACGAAGAAAGAAAGGATAACAGTTAATTGAGTATAGATATAATAGATAATACATTGTAGAGAAATAAAAAATACAACAAATAAGAGAAAATTATTCAACTTCAGATAAGTAGTGGTTTTTAACCCTTATCTTGAAAGTTTCAAGGGACGGGGCCCGACGAACCTCCTCAGGCAAACAATTCCACAGCTTGATCGCTCGCACCGTGAAAGAGTCGGCGTAGAAGTCGGTCCTGTGCGGGGGAAGGTTGAGCCTCATACTTTCACTTGAGCGTAAATTTCGAGGCAAGGTCGTGGAATGAAATATGAAGCGCTCTTTAAGGTAGGGAGGAGATTTAGGATTGAAGAGGATGGAGAAAAGAAGGGAAAGGATATGGCAGTCCCGTCGGCGAGATATGGGCAACCACTGAAGCTGGGATCGGTACGAGGAAACATGGTCATACTTCCGCAGACCGAAGATGAACCTAATACAAAGATTCTGCAGACGCTCGAGCTTATTCAGCAGTTCAACAGTTAAGTCAGGATAGGAAGCGTCTGCATAATCCAGTATTGGTAGAAGAAGCGAATGTGCTAAAGAAATTTTAGTCTTGGTCGGCAAAAGATTCTTGAGCTTTTTCAACGAACCGTACGCGGCAAACACCTTCCTGCTCACTTTCTTTCCTTTCCGACACATGAGGTTTCCATGAGAAACAGTCATCAAAAATGACGCCAAGGTTTTTAACTATATTACTAAATGGAATAGGCGTACCATCAAAGGTAATCCCAGGCAGCGAAACATAATCAATCCGAGACACATACCAAGAGCTACCAATGATGATAGCCTGTGTCTTGGCCGGGTTCACCTTCAACCCATAGGATCGACTCCAATCGGCAATGCTCTTCAGGTCTCTGTTAGTGGTCTCAATCGCGCCAGGAAGGCCAGAGAGTGGTGCTTGCGTATAAATTTGGAGGTCGTCTGCATACAAATGATAGGAACAAGTAAGTGGAAGTGTGATAGAGTTTATGAAAATGGAGAACAGAAGTGGTGAAAGTACGCCACCCTGCGGCACACCGGCAGTTGTGTCGCACCACGCAGAGAAGGTGTCTTCAATGCGTATGCGCTGCCGGCGTCCGCACAGGTAACTGTGAAACCATTCAATCACCGCCGGGGATATGTTATGAGAACGCAAGATGGAGAGGAGAATGTCGAAATCCACTGTATTAAACGCGTTACTAAAATCAAGTAACGTCAACACAGTAAGATTTTGCTGTTCCATTCCTAGACGAATATCGTCAGAAATGTTGACTAATGCACTAGTCGTGCTATGACCGGGGCGGAAACCGGATTGAAAGGCGTTCAGCAAGTTGTTTGTAGTAAGGAAAGAAGTGAGCTGTTGGTGAACTAACCTTTCAAGGACCTTGGAGAGAAATGGAAGGATTGAGATGGGACGGTAGTCAGCAGGAGAACTAGGATTAGGCTTTTTAGGTAGTGGAACAATTTCTGCTTCCTTCCAAGCGGTTGGAAACACACCAGTGGAAAGGGATTTATTGAAGATGTTGGCAATGACTGGGGAGAGGATCTCAAGGAGAGGAGCGATCATAGCACGGCTAATGCAGTCACTTCCGACAGCATTCGACGAAATGGCTTGTACGCTCTTCATAACATCATCAGCGGTGATTGACTGGAAGACAAAAGACGGAAAGGTAGGAGTTGGCAGACCAGACAGATGATCCAGAGTGATAAGTTTAGTGGCGCTATCAATTTCAGCGCAAGAAGAGAAATGTTTATTTAACGAATTAATATCAATCTTATTCACTGGATCACGAGTCCGTTGTCTGCCAACTCCTAGTTTATTAAGGAAGGACCAGACTTTAGCAGGGTCTCCATTTTCTACTGATTGGTGGATATGTCGGCGCTGTAAATCCCGTATCTTTGTATTGCAGCGATTTCTGACCTCTCGAAATTTAACGCGATTTTTGTCTGAGGAATCCAATTTAAGTTTAGTCTTCGCTCGTGTTTTTTTAGCCATTGTTTCCCGTATCTCGTCTGTAAGCCATGGAGCAGGTAGATGTTTTACGCGCACAGGTCGTACAGGAGCGTGACAATCATACAGGTCTGTAAGGTTTGAATTAAGCAGGGCTAATTGATCATCAACGGAATCAAGACCTTCAATTGCCGACCAATCAATACTACCAGCATCCTCACGTAGTTTATTAACATCCATCCCAGAAAAATTGCGTAGTAACAGCGTTCTGGGTTTGATTTTGGGAGGCCGTATGCGATAAGATAGGTAAATTAGGTCATGATAGGAGAATTCGTCCGCGGAGAACTGGCCATGCTTTACTACGTGTTCTTGTGAGGACACTAAAATGAGATCGAGCAGTGATGGTATAGAATTTGGAAAGTGGTGTGTTGAATTTAACGGGGGAATGTAGAGGTTGCAAGAGTGAACTAAGGAGAGAAGCTTCTTAGTTCTGTAATCATCTTTCAAAAGGCACGTGTTAAAGTCACCTAAAATTATAGAATGACTGTAAGAAGGTGAGAAATCTTCGAGTAATTGTTCAAAAGAGTCGAAGTAATTATTGGAAGAGTGGGGATTATAAAATACACCCAGTAGAAGTTTTGTATAAGAAAGAGATATTTCTAGAAAAATATGTTCAGCCGTACCCGGGGGTGGCGGTTGAGAAGATTTGTGAATTACTTTGAAAGGAATATGCGCACGCACATAAATGGCTACCCCACCACCGCTTGTGGAACTGCCACGGTCATTACGGACAAGGACAAAACCAGGAATAGAATAAGAGGACGAAGGAAGTGATGGATTCAACCAGGTTTCGGACACCAATATCGCATGAATATTCCTGTGATCCAACGATGCAAGCATATCCATGTAATGAGCCGGGATGCTCTGAGCATTGACATGAATTACATTAAAATTCTTCCGTACACCCGAAAAGGCTGAATCCAGGTTATCACTCAGTGTGGGGGGAAGAGTATGAAAGCTGTCATCTGAACTTGATGAACATGAGTTGAAAATATCTGAAGTTTCAGATTGATTATTACAACATAACGATATATCCATAGTAATATAATAAATACAATAAAACAATATAATATGTGAATAGTTAATTTAAAAATAATAATATTATGCACTACCTATGCACATTCGACTCATACCTGCCAGCAGCCATAAAAAAAAAAGAACATTAAGTAAAATAACAACAGCACAGCATGACGTAATTTAAAACAAAAAGCGTGAAACGAAACGCTGATGACAAGAAAAAAAAAATTAAATCACAAAACGATACTACAAAAACAAGAAAAAGATAGATTGAAGGTGCCGTTAAGTTGGCAACAAGTAAAAGCACTTGTTACTCAAACGGAAAGCGCAACAAGAATTGAAAAAAAAGCGCATTTGACGTAAGGGTAACCTATTTTAGCCTGAAATGTAAAAAAAGTACAATGACAAGAAAAAAAATCAGTGTGGGTGGAAAAGTAAAAATGTAGTGGATTATTAAGTCTATTGCAAATGGATTTTAAGTATAACAAAAAAAAAATTACAACAAGGCACCCACTATGCGCCCACCAAAAGACACCACACAGGGTAAGTTAAATAATATGAAATAAAATAAGATAAGGCACTCAGCTCATAGCATCGCAGCTAATATTTTTCATTTCTTCTTTCCAGCGGTGGTAACAGTCTTCGTTGGCTTCAGTGGCACATTTTTCACAACGGGCTCGTTCGGTTTTGCTCCAGCTAGACTCGCAGCACCTGAGCCCGAAGAATCGCGGTCCGCAGATTCGCCGACCAGCGCGTCGAGATCCTGCTGCGATGTGATGGAGTGCCGTTTCCCGTCTGGGGCTAGATAGACTATACGCCCCTCACGCGTCCAGCACTTCGTGATACCAAGCTTCGATCGAGCTGCCTTGAACAGCTTATGCCTCCTCTGCGTCAGGAACTCGGAGACAGTAATGCCAGTACCCTTCAGCCCTACCTTTTTGGCCCATGCATCATCCCGAGTTTTTGTATCAGCAAACTTCACAAGCACAGGACGAGGCTTGTTTGAAGCTGCGGATAAACGTCCCATACGATGAGCCCGGCGGATATCTTCACGCTGCAACTCGGGAAGTGAGAGATGCTCGTTGGCCACTGCAACTATAACATCAGTGGTGTCTTCGTCCTTTCCTTCTGGCACTCCATGCAGCAGCAGCATCTTTCGCCGGCTCCGCATCTCTACAGCATCAAGCTCATTTGTCAGCATACCAATCTGCTGTTGAAGGGCTCCTAGTGAAGCGACAACAAATGCTCGAAAGCACTGGAACTCCACCGAGATGGAATTGACTGTGTCTTTCTTCGTGGCCGGGTCCTTCTTCAGCTCTTCTTCAAAAGCTGCCATCCTCGCATGTACAGTGGCCGCCAGGGACTCAATGGACACCTTTATCTGTTCCATTTTGTTGAGAAGTGATCAAAAGTGCTGAGTTGTGATGACACTTTAAGGTTATGTTTTAGTGATAGTGGTCAGGACTTATTGTCAATGGCTGTAGCAGGTATTTATACTACACTTTATTATTATATCATAATATAATATGATAAAAGTGATTGATTTTAATTTATTTTATTTAATTCAAAGAGAGCTCTAAAAATGTCAACTATTACTTTCTTTGCCTACCCGCCAAAAAAAGTCCCTTAGTCGTTTCGTACGAGATAGAAATGGGGTGGTGCTATTCCAAGCCGGCATCAAACTGTGTTGTTTTTTATCCAGTTTTACGACTACACGTTTTGCAAAAAATAAACTGCTGCCAGTAAAATTGTCCAAACCACTCGGAGCGTCGGTGACTTTATATGGCTGAATTTAGGCCTCTATCACACTCAACGTCCAGCGCAGCACAAATACCGCTAATAAAAAATACCGCTGCGTGAACGGATCCGTCTGTCAAATCCATACTAAAAACTTCACTCCCCAAAAACCGCTCTCGACGGATGTCCCAACACACAACAGCTGCATTGTTTGACGACACATTCGTTAGCGCTGCGTCGTGCCAAACAACGTCATTCTGCCTGACATTTTGATCGTGCGTCGTGCGATGTCACTGCGTTGGTTCAGCGTCATTTTAGCGTTGACGGACGGTAGAAATGCTCTTTGAAGTGTGAAAGAGGCCTTTTGTTTTCTGTTTTTTTTTTACAATTATTTAATACAAAATGCATTCAACAGTGTAACCTATTCTTAATCTTTTACTTTTCGAGTCATCACAGTCTAAGCACCGCACGTTTTCCAAAGCCTGAACAGCCGGCGGTCTCATAAAATTGGCCAAGTTTAAATTAAGCGACGACTTGGAAAGCTGGTGAGTTCGAGCTTAAAGTTTTCGCAGCAATTAAGTTTTGAGTAATATGTGGATTCAGTATGAGTGTAGCTTTGAGAAAATATCTTTTTACAAGTACAAAGTCTAAATTACATTTTAAGGGGTGAATCAGCTTATAGAACTGAACAACTCTCCCCAAGAAACATAGGTCGAAATATGAGAAAATTTTTTGGTCCTCCCATCCACTTGGTTGGTAATTTTGTATGTGCGGTCCAAATTTTTTTTTTCGTACAACGTACAAAAAATTAATTCGTATTTCGACCTATGTTAGGTTAATGTTGGTTGGATAAAAAATTGTCTTATATTAAAATACTAGATAACTACACAAAAAACTGTTTCATAAAAATATTATATAATTACGTGAAACTATGATTACAGCATCCGTGTTTTCGTACATACAATGGAAATCATAATAACAAACAAATACTAATAAAATTTTATGACAGTTCGTATTACGTCGGTTTTGGCAGTTAATGTTTAGTATTGACAGTAAAACTGTCCAAAGTTATTATTTCATGAATTAACTTAATTCATTATTGTTTGTGTAAAATTATATTTTGCAGCCAAAATAACTGAATTGAGTTATAATTTAATCATCGTTACACAGCCATGTCAGAAGCCTGCTACGTGTAGAAGGCGGTTGAAAAACTCGTGACACTAGGGTTCATCGGTCGTTGGACGATTCGGTGTCCCACACGAAAAGAAGAAGATCATAATTTCTTGTCAGTCAATTCCACGTTATTAAATCCATTTATCCGTGTATATACTACATACATACATACATAATTATATCACGCCTTTATCCCTTGCGGGGTAGGCAGAGCGTTAACGGCCGTAAGAATACGGTAGCTATCGCCTCGTCTGACATTGTCGAGTATTGTTTTCCAAGGTAGTTTCAGAAATCGTGTGTATCTATTAGTGACAGGTTGTCAACCTGTCGCCTAAAAATTGTAATACACCAATACTCTCGAGTCCCTTGGTCGCCTCTTACGACACCCGCGGGAGGGATGTGGGGTGATGCTATTCTAAGCCAGCATCACACACCGGCGTAACATATGATCCCTTAAAAGTATTGTATAAAAATATAAAAAATCCCAGCTTATTCTCCAATATTGAACAATTTCTTGCTTGGTTGGCGCCATCCCGTGATCACGTGACTTCCGGTCTCGTGTGGTTTCCGGCTGGTTGGCTACGTCATATCCTGTCATGGTTAATACTTGGTCATCGTAAACTGGAGTACGTATTGTATGTCACAATCTCTATTAAGATGGTTTAAAATTCGATAAAGTAGGTTTAAGTTTTGCCGTGTGATGCTGGCATAAAATAGCATCACTCCGATTCTTACCGCAGGTGTTGTAAGAGGCAACTAAGGGACTCGAGGGTTTCATGTGTATTACCACGAATTACAACTTTAGGCGACAGGCTGACAACCTGTTACTACAGTGATACACGAATCATCTGAAGGGGCCCTCAATACTTGTCAGACGTGGCGATAACGACCGTAATTTTACGATCGTTAACGCTCTGTCTACCCCAAAAGGCAAGAATACATACACACACACAAATCACGCCTTTATGATTTTTGTATGTGTGTGTATGTATTCTTGCCTATAGGCAACGCTGCTGCCTTATCACTCTTCTTTTCGTGTGGGACACCGAGTCGTCCAACGACCCGATAAACCCTGGTGTCAGAATTTTTCAACCGCCTTCTACATGTAGCAGGCTTCTGACATGGCTGAGTAACGACCGCCGTCTTAGTGATCATAGACGGCAACCGGGACCTACGGCTTAACGTGCCATCCGAAACACGGAACCATCTTACTTACGGACAATCGGGTGGTTCAGCCCGCAATGTCCTAACCAGACTGGGAACAAATTCACAAAGAGATAAATATCAACTCTGTGAGTGACCCACCGAGAATCGAACCCGGAACCTTCTGCGTCAAAGGCAGTCGCACTACCACTGCGCCACATCGGTCGACTTATCACTGAACCGCCTTTTAAGATACCCACGGGCAAAAATGGGGTGATGCTATTCTATGCTAACATCACACAGCGCCTTCTTTTATATCAAACGCTCAAATAAAATGACGACCGATGTGGCGCAGTGGTAGTGCGACTGCCTTTGACGCAGAAGGTCCCGGGTTCGATTCTCGGTGGGTCACTCACAAAGCTGATATCTATCACTTTGTGAATTTGTTCCCAGTCTGGTTAGGACATTGCGGGCTGAACCACCCGATTGTCCGTAAGTAAGATGGTTCCGTGTTTCGGATGGCACGTTAAGCCGTAGGTCCCGGTTGCTGTCTATGATCACTTAGACGGCGGTCGTTACACAACCATGTCAGAAGCCTACTACTTGTAGAAGGCGGTTGAAAAATTCTGACACTAGGGTTCATCGGGTCGTAGGACGACTCGGTGTCCCACACGAAAAGAAGAAGAGAAGAAGAATAAAATGTTGCTTAGAAAATATTAAATTTGTCTGAGACAAATTTTAGCTTATTGCGAATATAAACTTTAATACAACATTATTGTGTATAAGTTAATTCTCTCCACGCGCTCTCGTAGCGTTCCTCTACGAGCTACGGCGTAGCAGAACGCTACGAGAATACAAAGCGTGAAATAGTTAAGTTGAAATGCTTGTTATAGTTATAGTAATGTTTGTGTGAGATACAACATCACAACGGTCTGTCAGATCCATAGAAATGTCAATCCCCATGCCTAAACCACTCCACCGCTGTTGAAGCAGCGCTATTGCAGAGTGGCGTTTCTAGTATGGATCTGACAGACCGCTGTGATATTTTAGTGGTCCGTCGTGCGTCAAGTGTGCAATCCGACCATTTATAAAAAAAAGAAAATGTAAAACTACTTACTTCACCTAGATATATGTTCATTACATACATACATACATATATCACGCCTTTATCCCTTGCAGGGTAGGCAGAGCATTAACGGCCGAACGAATACGGTCGCTATCGCCACGGCTAACATTTTTAGGATTGTTTTCCAAGGTTGTTTCAGAAAACATGTGTATCACTATAGTGACAGGTTGTCAGCCTGTCGCCTAAAAATTGTAATTCACTAATACTCTCGAGTCCCTTAGTCGCCTCTTACCCGCGGGAAGGATGTGGGCGATGCTATTCTAAGCCGGCATCACACGGCTCTATCTCTATAATATGTTCATTGTCGCTGTCTATTAGTGTCTATAGTGATATTGTTTTTAAAAACTGGGTTTTATCACAATGCTTTCCTTTACTGTTAGAGCAGTCCGTAAATGTACGTGAGTAAAAACATATTGGTACATGTCGGGGATCGAACTCGGGTCTCACGATTGTAAGACCGGTGTCCTAACTACTTGGCCACTGACGTTCTTCGATTGACGTTCTTGGCTACTTTTTCGCAGGATATTATTTCAATTTCAATCATTCAGAATACTCGACACACACACACACACATACACAAAAACACACACACACACATCGAATTTTACATACATACATACTCAAATCACGCCTTTGTCCTTTGCGGGGTAGGCAGAGCGTTGACAATCGTAAAATTACGGTCGTTATCGCCACGTCCGAAAAGATGTATTGAGGGCCCCTTCAGATGATTCGTGTATTACTGTAGTGACAGGTTGTCAGCCTGTCGCCTTAAGCTGCAATACGTGGTAATACACATGAAACTTTCGAGTCCCCTAGTTGCCTCTTACAACACCCGCGGGAAGAATTGGGGTGCTGCTATTCTAAGCCGGCATCCAACGGAAAAAATATTTTTAAAAGTCGGTTCAAAATGAACGTTTCGAAATAAAATTTGAAATCCACTGGGGCCTGTCATTTCAGCGGCAAAGCTTCCGAGGCCAATTTCTGAGAAAACTTGCAACCTAACGGATATTACATCTAATACGTAGTTGAATCTCACATTTTTACGGACGTATCGACACCTTTGGCGGATCGCACACGTGACGCACGACGGAGCGCTATAACATCGCAGCGGTGTGATCTGTACTAGAAACGTCACTCCCCATACTAAAACCGCACTCGACGGACGACAATGCGATAGCGCTGCCTGCTGCTTGGTTGCAGAAGGTTCCGGGTTCGATTCTCGGTGGGCCACTCACAAAGTTGATATTTATCACTTTGTGACCATGTACCCAATCTGGTTAGGACATTGCGGGCTTAACCGCCCGATTGTCCGTAAGAAAGATTTCGTAGGTCCCGGTTGCTGTCTATGATCACTTAGACGGCGGTCGTTACACAACCATGTCAGAAGCCTGCTTGTAGAAGGCCGTTGAAAAGCTCTGACACTGGGTTTAATAAGGGCGTTTGTTGACTGGGCTCGATGATGCCGGCTTAGAATACCATCACCCTACATCCTTCCCACAGGTGTCGTAAGAGGCGACTAGGGGACTCGAGAGTATTGGTGTATCACAATTTTTAGGCGGCAGGTTCTCAACCTGTCACTGTAGTGATACACATGTTTACTGAAACGACCTTGGAAAACAATCCTCAAAAATATCAGACGTGGGGATAACGACCGTATTCTTACGGCCGTTAACGCTCTGTCTACCCCGCAAGGGATAAAGGCGTGACATATGTATGTATGTAAGGTTGATTATTTTGTCTGAAAAAATTTCGGAAATATCTTACCAGTTCGCTCGTTGGTATTCCATCATGGCGGGTCGTGTATTGGTTATAATTTGATATTTCTTGTTCATTTGAGTGTTTGGTGAATAATTCTGATAATGTATTAAGCAACAAACTATTCTGAAAATGTTCATTAAATAGGAAATTGTAATTAATGCATATATTCGGCATTGTGCAATATAGTGACGAGCGGTCTCCACGTGGTGCAGAAAATTTTACTATCGAGTTTTTTGTACTACATAATTTTGCGCAACACAGCCCCTAGTCGTCAGACTAGGATCACTGTGTTGTGGACTCTCCCTCGGCGTAATGCCACTTAACTTTACATCACTCTAACCTTACCGACGACCTGACTACTTTGACATTGGCAAAATACGTCTCCACCCATGAGATGTGACGCCAGAATTAAAAAAAAAATATATATCTTACCATGTGAGTCTGTAAAACAAAAGCATTATTTCAGCAAAACTTATGACTTTTTATTTGTCTAAGTTTCTCAAAATCGATTCAGAATGGAATCGGTTTTGATGTACTTACAGAAGGGTCGAAGCTCAAACGAGGGTCGTACATTGACTTAACGGCCCACATGTACATTTTGTATTGGAGGTATAAGCGTACAGCTGATATTTTATTAATGACCCAGTACCCAACCGAATTGTCAATGGTGATGGTGATGATGATATCTCCGACCGATTTCGGCCATGGCGACCACTTCGACTCCTAATCAGATCGGCGCTGATGCGCCCGGAGATTGCTTGCACAGTGCACAGTGTGCACACGTGAGTTTGCCATTTACATAATTATAGTTAATGGCGACGGGTGGACGGGCTTTTAACTCATCGCGCTTAGCGTCGAGGTCTGTTTTACGCTGTACCTCAAACGCGCGGACTTGCCTCTTAACCATCCCGCGCCATTCGGGGCGCTGTACTGCCAGACCCTCTCATTGAGTGGGCTCAATGTTGCATCATCATCGGTTCTGAGACGAGCCAATGTTGGTGGCATTGAGTGGTGTATCCCGGATGTCGGAGGAAAGAGTGGCGAAGCGCATCTTTTATCCTGAGCTAGAGGAGGGCAAGCGAAAGCATGGTGGACTACTCCTCAGTTATAAAGAAATTCAAAAACGACATATGAAAAGATGCGAATTGTGTATACGCCCTAAAGAAATATTGATGTCTTCTTTATTCCATGTAAAGTGCAAGTGCTCATTTTCAAGAAATAAATTCCTGCACAAGCGAAGAATTTTATTTAAATTTTAAACTTTGAACAGACGTAAAAAGCAAATTCTTTGTACAATATAGTTGAACTATTAACTTCAGAAGCTCTTGTCATAAATGTTTCTGAATTATGTAATAACTTGGGAATTCGCTAGTTAACTGGGTCATTAATAAAATATAAAAATTGTACGCTTAAAACTATTGTCCTAAAATACTACGGACTTCATTTATAATTTTTCAAAGTTTGAATAAATAAACAGAAAAATTACATAAAAGTAAGTGTTCTGACGCCATCCAAAATAGCAATGTAGGACGACACATTTCTATTTTCATACAAAATACCGTTTTAGATCGTTTCAAAAAGTAGTTCATTTGACTTGCCGGGCACAAACTTCACAATAGCTAAGTTAGCTAACGTATTTTAACCATTTATTGTACACAAAGGACATAACATTGAGAACAATACCCAACAGGTCAAATTATTGTTACTAAAAAGAAATCTCTTCCAGCAGACCTAGGGTAACGAGATGGCATAAAGTGAGGCAGTTGACGTATACAACATACTATGATATACCTACAATAATTTATAAAACAAATACCGTTTTTGTAAAACACACTCAACTCTGAGATCGATCTCAAGAACAATTTTGACAAATGTCAGTCATTACTAACAGCATCTCAAAATAGCACTCAAGATCGATCTCACACTTAAGTGCGGTTTATAAATACGGGCCTTAGAAACACAGACAGATGCCACACGACACGATACAAAAAAAGTCGTAAAGTTTTTGAATACCCTTCCAATGAAATGTTTTTATTCCTAATTTTCTAATACAAACACATTTTAACGACATCGATGAACCCCATTCCTTACAGAACTATAAATCTTTTCTTTAAAATAAATGTTTTCCAGCTGGGCGGAGATTTAATCGTTGGGAAACCAAACCGTCGTTTTATAGAGATATCGGACCATTTCTCACACGGTCATTATAATGGTGTGTTTACACCGAGTAGCGCCGGCTTAGACTAGCATCACCCCTTCCGTGGGTGTCGAGAAAGGTGACTAAAGGTTGATCCAGGCAGCAACGCTCCCAGTGTATACAACAATTTGCACTGCTCTCGCCAATCCGCCTACCAAGCGTGTATAACATGTACTTCCTAAATAGGATAAGCTCATGTCCAGCAGTGAACATTTTTAGCTGTTATGTTTTGATTGGGCTGGTTGTTTGACCGGCCATACAAATATTTCTGAGTTAGACCGCACTCCCCACTATTTTTTTTTAAATTTGACTTGGCTCTTCTCATAATAGAGACCAATCCTGCAAAAGGAAAAATTGTCATCATCATTTGCAGCGGATTGGCTATTTTCGCCTAAAGCTGGTAATACACATGAAGCCCTCGAGTCCCTTACTCTTACGACACCCGATGGATAGTAATGGGGTGATGCTGTTCGGAACCGGCATCACAAAGCAAAGTCGACATTACACGGCAATATATATTTTTTTAGTTTATAGCCAAATCAGCTTCATAAAACTAACATAGTTACTAGCTAGTTAATGTCACTATATAGTGATACACATGTTTTCTGAAACAACCTTGGAAGACAATCCTCAAAAATGTCAGACGTGGCGATAGCGACCGTTCTTATGGCCGTTAACGCTCTGCCTACCCCGCAAGGGATATAGGTGTGATATGTATTTATTTATTTATATTATAGTTACTAGGAAAAATTCTGACACTAGAGTTCATCGAGTCGTTGGACAACTTGGTGTCCCACACGAAAAGAGAGAGAGAGAGAGACACAAGATAACTTGACGTGTTCTTATACGTAGAATCAAAATCAATGCTCCTAAGTGCATCTTCTCCTTTTAAGACCATTTCAAATCATTCAAATGGAAAATCTGTTCCACTATTTTGCAATATTCATCTTAGGCTGGTTTCAGAGCGACGCGTCTCGGCAGCGCTGCCCAGCCGCGCGCGCCTCGCATTACACTAGATTGTATGTAGCGTTTCATAGTGACGCGTCTTGGGCCGCGTCTCGGCCGCGCCGCGGTCGGATCTCCTTCGATTGCCAGTAGCGTCGACTTGCAATCTTTTAAGACGTCGTTGTTGCACTCTTTTCCATATAACGTATATAGCTAATATAGTGATTACGTTTGCTGGCATAATGATTCTCTGCACTCGACGGTACACCACAACGAAGCGCGCGCGTCTGAATGTCGTTTCACAGCGAACGCGCTGCCCAGGCGCGCATCCGAGCCGCGCGCGCCTGGGCAGCGCTGCTGAGACGCGCCGCTCTGAAACCAGCCTTACTATTGAGACTGGGGTACCTATTGGTCTGGAAAATACGAGGATCAAAGCTCGAAACCTATTTCTCTTTTCACTTCAAGGAAACTGAGGCGTGATTTTACAGTTTCAGACAGTGAAACTCACACTGTCAGTAGGCACCGTTCCGGTAGAAAATTCCACATTCGATAGAATCCGCATAACATTGCGGAGCCCAAACTAACATACATACATATATCACGCCTTTATCCCTTGCGGGGTAGGCAGAGCGTTAACGGCCGTAAGAATACGGTAGCTATCGCCTCGTCTGACATTGTCGAGTATTGTTTTCCAAGGTTGTTTCAGAAAACATGTGTATCACTATAGTGACAGGTTGTCAGCCTGTCGCCTAAAAATTGTAATACACCAATACTCCTGAGTCCCTTAGTCGCCTCTTACGACACCCGCGGGAAGGATGTGGGGTGGTGCTATTCTAAACCGGCATCACACGGCAAACTAAAACATACACATGACAACTGATTGGAGACGCTTTTTTTCTATCTAAAAAAAATTTTGACAAAATTTTATTTTGAGATCACTGGAAGGTCAAATGAGCTGCTATTTAAAACGATATTTCGTATGAAAATACAAAGAGATGACGTCATGGTCTCTCTAGTTTGGCTTAAAACAAAACACTAACTTTTATATTATTTTTATGTTTACATTTCAGTTTTTAAATATTTCGAAAAACGATAATGGAGTACTTAGGTAGTATTTTTGGATAATAGTTTTGTATTTTATTAATGACCCAGTCATGTAAAGAATTCTATCAGCATCGCAAAGTCGCACTAAAGATCGATCTCAAAGTTGTGTGCGGCCTATAAATACGGGCCTTAAATCACCACATAAACGTGTTCAATCTTGCGTCACGTAATATTTTCAGACCTATTGTTGACACCTAAGATCTAAGTGACAGCTATCACCCGCTATCTATGTCGTAAGCTTTGAAAAGCTGTCAAACTTCCGAAACGTCTTATCTCAATACGTTACCGCTTTATATCCAAACACGATACTTTTCCACCCATTTTACTATACAACCCTTTCAGGAGATATTTCTATACTGGTTTTACGTATAAACTGTATGCAAAGCCAGTTTAAGATGATCTACCCATCAGAGCTCAGCTTACACTGGTTAATCTTAAAAATATGTATGAAAATACCAGTTAATGTTGATCTCTTGAAGGGTTGAGTAAGTACACCTTAAAGAGCTTACCTAGAGATAAGCGAAAACGCATTTTGATCGTTTTTACGCATAAAAATGACAAGATTAGAAAATAATCGTGAAAACGATAGATTTGGTGAAAGTAGGTGATAAAGACGACGTTTGGGTACTAGAAAGGTCTTTGAATATAGATTAGGGTTTCGGCGAATCTCACACTTTACGGGCGCTGGAGCAAAAGAGTTTTTTTTATTGGACCCTGCGTTTTCGGGCCCGGGGCAATCAAAACTACGCATGTCGGTTTGGTGGGGAGCAACGGCTCACCCGGAAATAAATAAAATAAAAAATAAAATAAAAATAAAAATAGCCTTTATTGCTCTGAACTTATGTACATGCATTTTTTAAATAATCTATGATTCATTCATTTCATTATTATATTATTATTATTATTACACATTCCAATAGATAAAATACAGATTAACATTTCATTAAAACTTTAGATTAAAATTAAATTAAATTAAATCTCTGGTTTCAGAGTGCCTTTCGGCAAAGGCCTCCTCCAACTCTTTCCAGTACGCTCGATCTAGTGCCACTCTAGTCCAATATGGCCCTAGGGTCTGTCGAATTTCATCTTCCCATCGTCTTAGGGGTCTGCCACGTTTCCTTTTTGCATCTCGGGGGTACCAGAGAGTAATCTGCTTTGACCATTTCTCCAGCTTACAACGTAGCATATGGCCTGTCCATCTCCATTTCTGTTGGTCGATTCGAGTCAGTATGTCTGAGACTTTGGTTTTCTGTCTGATTTCAGAGTTGCGGATTTTGTCCTTTGTAGCTCTGGTTTTCGTTCACCAATTGTCAAGCGGTTTTTTTCGTCTAAAAATTCATGAACGCATCAATGCGCTTAAAAAAAATAAAATAAAGCTAAGTCGCACTGTGTGTGCGTATAAATCGAGCCAAAGTAGCTGTCAAAAAAAGGCTCGCGGACCGGTTTTCGGCGGCAGATTGCGACATCACTACAACATCCGTTGTCTATGGTTTATACGTCATTTGACAGCTTAGATCCCAAGGTCAAAACTCTCAGAACATTCCAAAGCAATAGGAAGCTTAGTTTCGTCGCAATAAGGGTCAGAATAGCGGGTGCCGATCGGCACCCGCGGGGCTAGAGGGGTCCTTTATTCCCAACATACTCCTCTCCATTCTCCGTTGACATACTGCCAGTTTATCTCTGTGCTGCATGGTCAGGGCCCATGTCTCGCAGCCATAAGTGATACATGGCAATATGCATGTTGTGAAGGTTTTACTTTTAATCTGAATGCCTAGGTCTTTGCTCTTCATAATTTCCTTGAGGGACCAGTATTTTTTCCAACCATTTGCTATTCTCTTTTCTACTTCCTTTGACATTTGGTCTTCAGGGGACATTATTTGCCCAAGATAAACATACTCGTTGACATATTCAAATGAGGTCCCGTCTAGATATATGTCCACCGCTTGTGAGTTGGTCATCACTTTTGTCTTTTTAGGATTCATTTCCAGTCCTACTTCTTTACTTCTCTGTGCTAGCTGTGATATCATAATTTTTAGTTTGTTTGGGTCCTCTTCTAGTAGGATTAGGTCATCTGCAAACCGAAGATGATTAAGGCGTTTTCCATTTATATTTAGACCAAACTTCCCCCAATCCATCTTTCTAAAAATGCTTTCCAGCACTGCTGAAAATATTTTAGGGGAAAGCGGGTCTCCTTGTCTGACTCCTCTATTTATTGGAAAAGGGTTTCCCGTTGATTCCAGTTTAACGCGACTTTCGCTTTTGCTGTAGATGTTTTTTATAATTTCAATAAATATGCGACTAACTCCTTGCTCCCTCAAACTTGACCAGATATAATTGTGTTTTATGCTATCGAATGCTTTGGAGTAATCAATAAATGCGAGATAAATGGGTTTTTGGTACTCCCTGTACTTCTGTAGCAGTTGTTTGACGGCATGAATATGGTCAATTGTACTGAAGTTTTTCCTAAAGCCTGCTTGTTCGATTGGTTGGTTCTCATCCAGTACTTTGGAGATTCTTTCCAATATCACTTTGGCAAACACTTTGTAGACATTTGATATTAGGCTGATGGGCCTGTAGGTAGTTGTCAATCCATCTCTGGGTCCTTTTTTGTGGAGAAGGATAATATGTGACTCACCCCATTGGTTTGGTATTTCTCCAGTGTGGAGAATATCATTAAATATTTTTGTTATAATTGGGCTTATTTCTTTGACAGTGCCTCGCATTAGCTCATTGGGGATATTGTCGGGTCCTGGTGCTTTTTCAAGTTTTTATGAATTTATAGCTTTAGTGATTTCAGATATAAGAAAGTCCGGTTCCTTCTCGTTACTACTTGGCACCTCAACAGCTAAAGGTGTTTTGTATATTTGTTCTATGTCAATGATGTCATCGGAGTAAAGGGTTTTGTAAAAGTCTGTAGCCAATTTTTTAATCTCTTTCTGTTTGGTAAGGTTTTTCTGATTGTTTTTCAGCTTAGGGATCCACTCTTTGCCATCTTCCCTTAATTCTTTTAGAGCTTTTTTGATGCCTTCTGTCCTTTGGATATGTTTTCCCAGTGTTTGTATTCTTCTTATTTTCCTACTTTTTTTCATGTTTTCTCAGATTTTTTTGTTCAGCTTGGATATTTTCTTGAGATTTTTTTGCTTTCTTGCCCAGATATTAGTAATTTTCTTTCATCGAGAAGTGCCAGAGTCTCTTCGCTAAGGTGACATGATTTCTTATTTTTGGGATTGCTTCTAGTAATTGCTTTTAAATTAGTTTCCACTAAGTTATACTTCTCCAGTAGATTTTTATTGGAGTTGACAATTTCTACAAGGGACTTCATGTGGGTAGGGTTGAATTCGTTATAATCAAGCTCAGTTTGCACATGCTTGTTGATTATGTGCTTTCTGGATTGTTTTGTTGGATTTAGAACGAGACAGCTGCGCACCATCCGGTGGTTGGTGTTGAAGTTCAAGTTTTGTACAACATGAGCAACGGTAAAAAAAAAATGACTTGTTGGTAATAATATAGTCGATTTCGTTCTTGTACTCCCCTCACCCGGAAATAGGATAACATTTAACATAGATTCAAGATTCAAGATTAAATCGTTTATTTCCAAGTAGATTCACAATGAATGCTTTTAGAATGTCAGAGAGTTACAATACAATACTGTCACTGAGTAAATGAATTAGTCATTGTAAACAATAACATTGTTATGTTCCTAATAGAATCGCGCAATACATACATATATCACGCCTTCATTCCTTGCGGAGTAGGCAGAGCGTTAGCGGCCACATAAATGCGACCGCCATCGCCACGTCAGACAAATATTGAGAGCCCTTGCACATGATTCGTGAATCACTATAGTGACAGGTAGTCAGTCTATCGCCTAAATTTGTAATTCACATGAAACCCCCGTCTCCCTTAGTCGCCTCTTACGACACTTGCGGGAAAGAAATGGGGTGATGCTGTTTTAATCCGGCATCACACGGCAAATAATTGCACGGAAATAGGATTAATAATTGAATTGAATTGGAAATAGAATTAATAATTGATTGGTTGTTCAAACAACCAGCCCAATCACGCCCTTGGGGCGAGACTGGGCTTAGGAGTTGTTCTGAGAAGAACGGATCTGACTGAAGAGAGCAAAAGAGATAGCTATATTGCATCTATCATTACGCATAACACAAGCCAACGCAAGTTTCTGCGTTCTTCTTGCGTCCACTTCGGTTTTTGTATGTGGAATTTGAAATTTCCTTGCATCTGACAGACGCATGCGTTACGGGTGCGCCAAAAATGCGCAGCGTTGTGCGTTGCATATGAGAACCATTTTAGATACAATATTTAAGATATGCCTTGCACGTATGAAACTTCAGATAGTTCTGACTTAAAGCGTTCTAGACATGACATACTTTAAGATAAAATAAATTTAAAGAAACATATATATTTCTGAAGATCAAGATAAAAATGCTACTGTAAAAGATGATAGCTTGTTTTTTACAGCTATTGGCATTCTAAATTTTATAAAACTTTATAACTGGAAGAAATACTCCTAAGCTAAAAATACTTTTCTGAAAACCATATCAAAATCGGTTCATCCAAACGCGAGATAATCGCAGACAGAACAGTATACAATACGTACGACAATACGTACAGAACTAACTGAGAAGGTCTTTATTTGAAGTCGGTAAAAAACCAGCTTATTTTTTTTTTTTTTTTTTGAGGGCTGTAAATCTTAAATGGGATCGGGCTGGACATGTCGCCAGAATGCCAGGTGCACTGTGGGCAAAAATAACAACTACTTGGGTCCCATCTAACGCTAAACGGGCACGCGGTCGTCCCAGAAAAAGATGGAAAGACGAGCTGCACACCCACGCCCAGAACTGGATGGAGTTGGCTCAGGATAGGGAAAAGTGGAAGAAGGAGAGGGAGGCCTTTGCCCTGCAGTGGGACATGTCCGGCTGATAATGATAATAATAATTTATTTTTTTATGAACAGTAACCAGCTTAAATCCATAATGTATTGAAAACGTAATGTAATGTAGTGCCGTGTGATGTAGGCTTAGGATAGCATCACCCCACATTCTTCCCGCGGGTGTCGTAAGAGGCGACTAAGGGACTCGAGAGTGTTGGTGTATTACAATTTTTAGGCGACAGGCTGACAACCTGTCACTATAGTAACACACATATTTTCTGGAACAACCTTGGAAAACAATCCTCAAAAAATGACAGACGTGGCGATAGCGACCGTATTCTTACGACTGTTAACGCACTGCCTACACCGCAAGGGATAAAGGCGTGATATACGAGTATGTATGTATGGAAAACTCTTGACTCCAGCATTGAAAACTTCAAATACAAAAGCATACATACATATATCACGCCTTTATCCCTTGCGAGGTAGGCAGAGCGTTAGCGACCGGAAAAATACGGTCGCTATCGTCACGTCTGACAAATATTGAGGGCCGGTTGAGATTATTTGTGTATCACTACAGTGACAGGTTGTCAGCCTGTCGCCTAA
The DNA here is from genome assembly GCA_029255805.1 of Keiferia lycopersicella. Taxonomy (NCBI): domain Eukaryota; kingdom Metazoa; phylum Arthropoda; class Insecta; order Lepidoptera; family Gelechiidae; genus Keiferia; species Keiferia lycopersicella. Next base: position 999,312 of record JARACZ010000039.1, on the reverse strand, counting down.
AACTTGTAATACACATGAAACCCTCGAGTCCCTTTGTCGCCTTTTACGACACCCACAGGGAAGAAATGGGGTGATGCTATTAAACCGGCATCACACGGCTAAAAGCATACAACAGAAATTCCACTATTCCAACAGCATTGTCCATTGTATCGATTCACCATTATGAAAACACTCTAGTGTGAAACGTAGGGATGTGATTGTTGCACCAATAATCGATTTTATCGATAATCGATTATTTTTCCATGTGACCTTCTTCTTCTTTTTAAGAGCATTGCCCTTGTAGGTGGAGTATTTGCCAGATTTCTCTCTCTTCCGTTTTCTCTTTAACTGAAGAGCATCACCGGTATTCTACATGAGAATGTCGAATTTCAAAATTTCTAATTTCAATCGTTTATTTCCAAGTAGATTCACAACGAACGCTTTCAGAAAGTCAAAAATTTACAATACAATACTGTCGCTAAAAATAAATTAGTCATTGTAAAAAAGAGAAAATTGTCAGACACAATTTTCTCTTTTTTATAACAATTTTATGTTCCTAGTAGAAACGCGGCACGAGTGGGATAAAAAAGGCACTGCCTCGGGGCCGGCCAGGCTGACCACACAGCATGTAACTTACTAGCATGTAGCTATTAAAGTGAGTATTTAAAATAAATATATATATAATTACATGTGTCATGTAAATCAGCCGGACCCCCTGAACAGGAAAACCACCCAAAAACCTGCTCAAAAGTGCTCCTATTCTCAATTAACAATTTGTACCATAGGACCTAAGCTACCCTAGCTAAGTTTTAAAATATATTAATAGCCCAAAAGACGGCTACGCTAAAATAAAATAAAAGTACTACAGTAGATAATTCTATCTGCTTCGTCTTATTAAGTCTTCCTTATTACGAGAATTTATGTCAATTTTAAATTCCATGCACGTCCAGATTTGGTATTAAAAATTACTGCATGTTTCTTGTGCTGCGCTGGAATCTCAGAGGACCATGCCTCTTTGTCATTAACGTAATCATCTAACTTATAATAGGCTTTATAACATAATGTTTTCTTAATAATAGATTTAAATTTGCTCTCAGACAAACTTAATATATCTTCCGGTATTTTGTTATAGTATCGTATACTTAAACCTTCAAATGAAGTCCTAACTTTAGCTAGTCTATGCTTAGGTTGATCTAATTTATTTTTACTCCTTATATTACGATTATGTCTTTCATGATTTCTTGTGAAAGTATGAATATTCGTCGAAAGTACGAATATTCGTTAATATTCGTCATCAAAGCCGTGTGATGCCGGCATAGAACAGCATCACCCCAATTCTTCCCGCGGGTGTTGTAAGAGGCAACTAAGGGACTCGAGGGTTTCATGTATTACCACGTATTACAACTCAAGGCGACCGGCTGACAATCTGTCACTACAGTGATACACGAATCATCTGAACCTCAATACTTGTTAGACGTGGCGTTAACGACCGTAATTTTACGATTGTTAACGCTCTGCGAACCTCGCAAGCGATAAAGCCGTGATATGTGTGTGTGTGTGTGTATGTGTGTGTGTGTATTTGTATGCCGTAAAAACCGAGAGATAAATTGATTACCCGAGAAATGGGCCGCAGCGTTCCCTATAAATTAAATATCTTATACTGCGCTCCCCAATCCGTCTGCCCAAGCGTAACTAGTTTAGCCCATGTACAGCAGTGGACTTTAGTCACTTTTTAAGCTTCGATTCCTTTTTACGGGACAAAAATAATCTTACATTAACATCGATTACTAAACGAAAAAATTACAACTTTGATCACAAGTAAATTAATCACGAATGAAATCAATCTATTGTTACCAGAACTTTTTATAAAACATAAAACTTCGATTTTAAAGGAATTCATTTTTAAAAATCCATTTGATAATGAAATCAAAGAACATATTATTTTTTGTGTCTAAACAAGTGATATCGCGTCTTATTTACGAGAGCACAAAGGAAAAAGTATGTCAAAATAAAAAATCATTTGGAGAAAATATTCATCGACTCGAATTATATGTATTTTTATACCTATATTTTCACATCCCTAACAAGATGACCTTAACCATTGACGACAGTTCTTGAAAACCGTCTTCAAGATGACGCAGTCTTTTGTAGAGTAAAAAAGCTGAAACACACGTGCCTCTTGATTCTGCGCTATTACACCGTCCCGTTGTCAAAGGTCTTTTCCTTTTCGTTGTGACGTAAGTTACATGCTGTGTGGTCAGCCTGGCCAGCCCCGAGGCAGTGCCTTTATTTTTTTATTTTTTTATCCCACTCGTGCCGCGATTCTATTAGGAACATAAAATTGTTATTGTTTACAATGACTAATTCATTTATTCAGTGACAGTAGTGTAATTCAACTCTATGACATTCTAAAATCATTCATTGTGAACCTACTTGGAAGTAAACGATTGAATCTTGAGAATCTTTTCGTGTGGGACACCGAGACGTCCAACGACCCAGTGAACCCTACTGTCAGAATTTTTCAACCGCCTTCTACAAGTAGCAGGCTTCTGACATTATTGTGTAAGGACCGCCGTCTAAGTGATCATAGACAGCAACCGGGACCTTAACGTGCGATCCGAAACACGGAACCATCTTACTTACGGACAGCGGTTCAGCCCCCAATGTCCTAACCCTACTGGGAACAAATTCACAAAGTGATAAATATCAACTTTGTGGGTGACCCACCGAGAATCGAATCCGGAACCTTTGCACGTAGAATATACGGTCACCGGCTGTCATTTGCCGCATGCCTGCTGAATACCGTAATACATACATACATACATACATAAATCACGCTTTTATCCCTCACGGGGTAGGCAGAGCGTTAATGGCCGTAAAAATACGATCGCTATCGCCACGTCTGACAAATATAGAGGGCCGTTTGAGATAATTTGTGTATCACTATAGTGACAGGTTGTCAGCCTGTCGCCTAAGAGTTGTAATTCACCTGAAACAAGTCCCTCAGTCGCCTCTTACGACACCCACGGGCCACGGGTAGGGAATGGGGTGATGCTATTCTAAGCCGGGATCACACGGCATAGTATTTTAATATCGTAATATTATTCGGTAAATGTGTGAATTGCCTTAACAGTTCTCAACGCAGTCTTTTGTCGTGTAAAAAAGACCTTAAGCTTTTAAAAATGCTAATGTTCGCAGTTTTTAATTAAAGCATTTTTGTATGAAATAGGCCTTACAATTCTTCTTTCTGTGCGACGTAGTGTGAGTGTGTGTGTGTATGTGCGTGTGTGTGTATGTGCGCTTGTAATTTGGATTTTGTACTAAAATACTTGTTTTAAATCAATTTTACTTTTTTCAGGTAAGTTCGTGAATTCGGCAAAGTTTGCAGAAACTAAAATTAGGAGCAGTAAGTAAATAAAGTTAAACCTACGTAAAACATATTTTTCAATGAGATATTTCAATCAAAAACTAAAGTTATAAATTCAAACCTATTTATAATTAAATATTTCGAGAATGTGAGATTGCGTCAAAGGTAAGTTTTATATTTCCTTGACAAGCATATTATACGGGTCAAAATAAAATCCTTTATCCACTGACAGAATAAAAAAAAAAGAGAATATTGTTAGACATAGTTACTGGATTAGAACAAAACAAAGCAAAAATCATGTTTGTCATTATACCTATGTGGTTCATTCACCTTTGTTATTATTCACCTTTATTACTATTGCAAATATCGGTACCCAATGCTCAAACAGCGTCTCGACTGCGCAACCGCCCCCGGAGCGTGCTGACGCGCGCCGCGGGCCGCGCGGCGTACCGCCGGCACAGCCCGGTGGAGCGCGCGCGCGCCCTGCTCGGCTCGGTACTCGCGGCAGCACCACAGTGTGACTTGTTTTCGAGCGGGATTGCGTGTTTGATAAGAGAGTGTCAGAGAATGTATGAGTTGATGCATGCGAGAGAGACTAGTGTGCCAATTTGACATTTCTTTAAGAAAAATAATTTATTTAATTGTTTATTAATTATTGAATATTTAATATGATGACATGTACCAGTGTACCTACATATTTACTAAATGATGTTGTGACTATATTTATAACGATTTGGTTTGTTAACTGTAATGTTATAAATTTATCAATAAATTGAAATTGAAATTGAAATTTATGAAAATCATTGCCTACTATGACAACCTGTCTCCACCGCTAAATAACCCAATAACCAAATGGACCCCTAAATTCCTCACTAATACAAAAAACACATTCTTATTGGTGACAAACACAATAAACTAGACCCTCGTTAGTTCACTGGTGGCTGTGTTTGAAGTTGACATTAACGGCCAATAGAAAGGGTCCCAGGAGTGATGGGGCCAATTTGTGACCTCAAGGTCCGAACCATAATAAAAGTCGCCAACTATTACGGGTTGCGCTTGTTTTCATATACCATGAAAAAAGTATAAAAAGGGTAGAGAGTGTACTTTCTTTTTTTCTGATTTGTCTATTTAACAGGCAAAGGTCTTAAGACCATACAGCCTAGTCTTTAGTAAATGCCTTCGTATATATATACATAATCACTGATTATTAATCAGGGACTTTCAGGGCCAGAGATCACTTTTATGTATTTTTTCTGAAGTGTACGTCAAGTGCCACGTTCTTTTAAGAAAATATATGCCAGCGAAGACCACTGGCAGTATAGCCATTGCCTTTCCCGCACGGAAAACAAATGAAATATAGATTTGTAAGAACTGTCTAACGGGTAGCTGCTTGGTAAGATTGTATAGAGTCGAATAACGTGAAATAATGCGAAAACAGTGTGATAATCCTAACTAATTGTTAAAAAGAAACAACACAAGATCATAATGGAACAATTTCGTCGTATTCCTAACAAAATCCCCGCAAAATATGGCGAATCCTGATTGATTAAACATGGCGCGCAATGTGATACTGGGTATAACTATAATGTTATCTCTTTGATATCTTTACTAAAAAAATTATACCTAACTCTTTTACCGCGCCATCTATATTTTCTTTTATACTACTCCTACATTATAAAGTGCCATATACATATAACCTGACTACCTACTTTTATACCTCAAATAGGTGGCTCATTAATTCATTATACTCCTTTTTTAACCGTTTATTTTACACAGTAAAAGACAAAGGACATAACAAAAACAATTTACAATAGGTCAACTTAAATAGAAATTTCTTCCAGCAGACCTCTTCTTGATTCTTCTAATAATAAGTCTTTTTGACGTGGTGTGTTTAAAAAGTAAGCTAAATATTTTACATCCCAAAATTTTATTTCTGTACCAATTGAAATAGAAAATATTTGAGCTTAATAAATTCTAAGTTTGAAGAAAAACAGAATATAACACCCTTGCCTACAATTTCTAGAACCTGTCATCAAAGAAATAAAATAAAAGCAAACTTAAAACAACAATTTAAGTATTTTACATTTTGATTTACGAAAGTTTCTAATAGAAAGTTCTAGAAAACGATTTATTTATTTTCAATATTATTCCAAGTTGTCGCCAAAATTTTGATTAAATATTTTGAAAGATTTTGACCGCACTTTTTAGTGTAGGTATTATTATTATCTTAATGGACGTTTTATAAATTTAGACGTGGCGATTGCGACCGTATTTTCACGGTCGTTAGCGCTCTGCCTACCCCGCAAGGGATAAAGGTGTGATATGTGTATGTGTACAAAACATCAAGTAGTTATTATTAGAAATTTCTTTGCATCTAACAGATGTGTTTTAGGTCGCCGTGTGATGCCGGCTTGGAATAGCATCACCCCATTTCTTTCCCGTGGGTGTCGTAGGAGGTGACTAAGGGACTCGAGGGTTTTATGTGTATTGCAATTCTAGGCGACAGGCTGACAACCTGTCACTATAGTGATACACAAATTGTCTTAACCGGCCCTCAATATTTGTCTAGACGTGGCGATAGCGACCGGAGTTTTTGCGGTCGTTAACGCTCTGCCTACCTCGCTAGGGATAAAGTGATGTATGTTTGTATATTTTAGGTCATTATGCGTTTAGGTCATTTTTCGTTTAGGTCATTTTTAGTATTTAGAACATTATGCGTCGGGAAGTAACAGACGCGCAAAAAATACGCAGCAACAGACGTCAAGTGTGAAAACCGCCTCTATGCAAACCCTTACGTAAGCTTGGTGCGATCGGATTGTCGGACGTCCATGCAAACTGACAGTCATTGGACATTTCACGCCGACAGCTAGACCGAATTTGACACGTGATATCTAATCTGACGTTTGGTGGCTTTTGCTGTACTACTGTTACAAAATAAATGCACTCAGATATACAAGGTGTAAAAATATTAGCTGCAAATATTTTAAGGGGTAAATCTGCCAATGAAACTGAAAAACTTTTGAAAAATTGAAAAACCATGGAACATGAGAAATTTTAAGGTCGAAATATGAGAAATTTTTTCGGACCTCCCAACTTGACTTTGTCGGTTGGTTATTTAATTTTGTACGGAGGCCCAAAAATTTTTTTCGTTTGTCGACCTATGTTCCTTGGGGAAATTTGTTCAGTTTTATGGGTTGGTTCACCCCTTAAAATATTTAGAGCAATTTTTTATTACACCTTGTATAAAAAGACAACTCTAACATTCTCTCTCTCACTTTTCTCTCTTTTCATACGACGACCCGATAAACTCTGGCGCCAGAGTTATTCAGCCTTTCTACTAAAGTTCTACATTTTCCAACAGTCTGTGTTGTGTTGGCAATAGTTAGCGTAGTTTGCAAGCGGCGGCCATGTGTGCCAACTTTAGAAAATACGGAATAGAATATTATAGTTGCGTAACAGGAGCCGCGCCGCGGAAAATACGATTCTGGTGATATATTGACAAACAAAAAATCAGTATTAAGCATGTACCACACAGACGTGGCCTGCGGTGGCGGTGGCAGTGGTGGTCATTTGTATGATATGAGAGTTCTAAGAATGACACAGACTCATGCGGCCTGGACTCTCATATCATCCAACTGACCGCCACCGCCACCGCCACCGCAGGCCGCGTCTGTGTGGGACAGGCTTTAAGTCATATTTTGACACAAAAACATCGGTAATAAGTGATGGTTTGACACACAAATACGTTGGTAATAAGTGATATTTTGACACACAAAATTATCGGTAATAAGTGATATTTTGACACACAAATACATCGTTCATAAGTGATGTTTTGACACTCAAATACATCGACAATGAGTGATATTTACACACAAAAACATCGATGAAATATTAGGTGTTCTAATATTTGCAGAGAACGCTGCTGTCCATTCCATGGATTCATCCCTTAGTCGCCTTTTACGACACCCACGTGTATTCATATTATGTCCATGGCCAGCAGTGGACTGTTGTGGCTCTAGAAATAGTGTTGGAAGTTTCAAAAGTTATCACACGGGCCTTTAGCAGTCAGGAATTATAACTATTCATTAAGGAATTTACATAGTGCTGAATAACTTAAGTTTTGATTTTAACTATGCAAAATTTATGCTAGTTAGAATCTCTATAAAATTAGACGACTCAACCATGTAGCTAGAAGCATGAGGTCTCATTCCCTACTAAAAGAAATTAGTCCAAAAATAAATCAATAGATGGCGATACGGGTCACGAATGTAACTTAAGAGACTGGAATAAAAGCAAATTTACAAAAACAAAGTATTGGAAAATTATAAATACATAATTTAAGATGTTTTGTGACGGAAAACACGCGAATTATTCACATTTTTACAATATTTTTCAATCTTATGTCGTCAATACGAAGTATCCATTAAATAAGCTAGATGTCGCTAGCAACGCACGCGCTGAGTCGACATATCAAATAGCCTGCCCAAGTAGCCATCTTAGGACCATCGAACTCCCTCTATGACGTTAGGTATCTGTACTACTTTAGTAGGTATTATATTATCTGTGCTAGAAGCTGGATTCACTATTGGATAAACTATTTTCAAACTATATCTTCCATCTTGATTCAAAGAAAAGAATTGTTTCACTTTTGTTGTACAAAAGTAACTAGACTGTCATACTTTTATTACGAACTAGCGGCTGCGCCCGCTGCCACTCATTTTCCCGTGGGAATAAGGATTTTTCCCGGCAAGTATCATACATAAAAACCACAGACAGACGCAAAAAGCGACTTTGCTTTATACTATGTAGTGAAGTTGGACTTAACCATTGGATAAACTTCTCTCAAAACTATTTTTTCGCTTTGTTTGTTCAAACAAAGAGAGCGTTGGTGGCCAAGTTGTTAGAACACCGGTCTGACCCAAGTTCGACTCTTGCACGTAACCACAAAGAACGGAACGTAACATATTTGAACGAAACGACTCATTTGGAATGAAAGTGTCAGTGCGTGCCAGACTGTCAGTCAGTGCCGCAATTATTTTTTTAGTCTCTTCGCTTTGAAATCTAGTAACATAGTGAGTTCAACGCCATCTACAGGGTTCTTGGAATACTTGTTTTATTTTTCAAAAAGAAAACCTCCTATACCCACCAGTATGTCCCGATTAAGCACAAAGGTATGATTGTTAGGAATGGGGTGATGCTATTTGAAACTACCACCACACGGTCTAATTCAGGTCAGACAATACCAGTATGTCCCATACAGCATACAGCATAGCGACCTGATTGGTATTCGGCAGGCAGTTGTTTGAGCCGTTGCACTGCACTTTCCGAGTTTCTAGTCACAAATAGCAACTCCATATAGTGCTGGGAATATTGTTTATAGAAAGACATATCGATAAAAATGTTGAAGGTAGTTGTTTGGAGAAATCGTTGCACTGCACTTTCCGAATCGAGTTCTCATCTCGATATAGTGCTGGGAATATTGCTAATAAAACGACATATCGATAAAAATGTTGAAGGCAGTTGTTTGGCGCCAAACCGTTTCACAGTTGCACTGCACTTTCCGAGTTTCTAGTCCCAAATAGCAACTCGATATAGTGCTGCTACTACATCGATAATCACAGTCACAATCAGATATCAGCAGTAGATGACGACGATAATTATGACCGATGTGGCGCAGTCGTAGTGTGACTGCTTGCCACACATAGTTTCCGGGTTCGATACAAGATGAGTTTCTGACAAAGATGTTGTTCCCAGTCTGCCTGTACCACCCGATTTTCCGTAAAAAATATGGTTCCATGTTTTGAAGGAAACGTTTACCTGTCGGTTCTGGTTGTTATGATTATTATTGATCGCCGTCTAAGTAATCATAATGCCATAATCATGTCAGAGATGCCATAGACACGTGTAATTCTCACGGGAAAATTGATTAGCATCGGGTATCGATATGATGTAACAACTAGCCCATTGACGGGCAGCACTAATAGACACCTACATAATAGTTTGGGAATGAGAGCTCTAGACATAGGGATGTAACCCTAACCGAAACTATCGGATATTCGATATAAAATATATCCGTAACCATAAACGAAATATATACGAAAGCTTCGGATAAGGGTGATGTCTCATTAAGGCCGTTCTCATACTTAAGCACAATGAAGAGCTTAAAAATGCGGCGTAACGCATGCGTCTGTCAGGTCTATACTAGAACGTCATTTCCCACACTAAAAAGCTATTTATACTTTGAAAAATTTAGCTTGGAACCTGTGACGTTTGCGACCTTGGGGCAAATGCTATGACATAAGGTCCATTATCCATTGTTTACTTCTCTTTTAGTATGTATCTGTCAAACGTCAAAAGGTATCAAGCTTTATTTTTTAAACTATAGCTAGAGATATTTTTGTGCTGCCTTGTGCGATAAGTGTAAGAACGGCTGGGGTCTCTTTATGACTCGTTCTATATATTCTGTTATACAGTCGTAATACTCAGCTCAGCTTATTAAATGCATACATACATACATACATACATATATCACGCCTTTTTCCCTTGCGGGGTAGGCAGAGCGTTAACAGCCGTAAGAATACCGTCGCTATCGCCACGTCTGACACGTTTGAGGATTGTTTTCCAGGGTTGGCTGTTTCGGAAAATATGTGTATCACTATAGTGACAGGTTGTCAGCCTGTCGCCTAAAAATTGCAATACACCAATACTTTCGAGTCCCTTAGTCGCCTCTTACGACACCCGCGGGAAGGAAGTAGGGTAATGCTATTCTAAGCCGGCATCACACGGCATCTTTAAATGCAGAACAAAATATTTGCGTTCATTTAATATGCGTACTTAACAAAAACTAAAAGATAGTCCAAAATATTTATAAATCAGAAATCAGAATGTCTTTATTTGCATAAAAACACTGTACAAATTTTACTTTTAATTAATTTGTTTGTGTATATCTTTTTTTTATATAAAAAATATAAAATATTTTACATAAAAAAGTACATAATTATATAACATTCTATTAGAGGCATTAAACTACAAAGTTTGTCTCGTCACCGTATCCGTATCCGGTAAACTCGTATTTTTTTTACTATCCGTACCTATCCGAGATTTCATATCGGTAACATCCCTAGACATTTCTGAACGTCAGCAGCTGGAATTAAACCTGGAACCTCTAGACACTCGAGTCTAGACTCATTTTGAGAATTGCTTTGTAGAATTAACTACGTGATGCCGGCTTAGAATAGCATCACCCCACATCCTTCCCGCGGGTGTCTTAAGAGGCGACTAAGGAACTCGAGGGTATTGGTGTATTACAATTTTTAGGCGACAGGCTGACAACCTGTCACTATAGTGGTAAACATGTTTTCTGGAACAACCTTGGAAAACAATCCTCAAAAATGTCAGACGTGGCGATAGTGGCCGTATTATAGACTTTAAAAGATAACATGACTCTCTCTTAAATCGCTATTGTAGCTTGAAAACGCTTCAGCTTAAGAGTCTACACGGTCATAAGTGTTGTTCACGTCAATAGCTTATCGAAGAATAGCTCTTTTATACAACAGCTTAGTATACAGACATTTTTGTTGGCATTTTTACCGATAAAGCTGTTACGGCGGATACCACAGCCAACGTCCGTTAGTGCAAAAGATATAGCAAGGCATGTTACATACACTTATCACGCCTTTATCCCTGGCGGGGTAGCCAGAGCGCTGACGACCGTAATATTACGGCCATTATCGCCACGTCTGACAAATGTTTGAGGTTCGTTTCAGATGAGTCGTGTATCATTATAGTGACAGGTGGTCAGCCTGTCGCCTAAAATTGCAATACACATGGAACCCTCGAGTCCCGTAGTTTTTACGACACTCATGGGAAAGTAAGGGGTGATGCTATTCTAAGCCGGCATCACGCCCCATTATTATTACATATACATATCACGCCTTTATCTCTTGCGAGGTAGACAGAGCGTTAAAGGCCACTATCGCCACTTGTGACAAATATTGAGGGAACTTTTCGATGATTCGTGTATCATTATACTGACAGGTAACCAGCCTGTCGTCCAAAGTTGTAATACTATAAAAATAAATAAAACGTATGCTATAAAACAGATTTGCCGTGTGATGCCGGCTAAGAATAGCATCACTCCATTTCCTACCCGTGGGTGTCGTAAGAGGCGACTGAGGGACTTGAGGGTTTCAGATGTATTACAACTTTTAGGCGACAGGCTGACAACTCGTCACTATAGTAATACACAAAATTATCTCAAACGGCCCTCTAGTATATTTGTCAGGCGTGGCAACAGCGCCCGTATTTTTGCGACCGTTAGCGCTCTGCCTACCTCGTAAGGGATAAAGGCGTGAAATATGTATGTATGTATTATCATAATAAGCCTTGTACGTCTGTGACAGACGATTTAATCAGTGTCTGAACTCTGAGGCATGACTTTCCGCACACACAACAAGCTATGCCGTGTGATGCCGGCTTAGAATAGCATCACCCCACATCCTTCCCGCGGGTGTCGTAAGAGGCGACTAAGGGACACGAGAGTATTAGTGTATTACAATTTTTAGGCGACAGGCTGACAACCTGTCACTATAGTGATACACATGTTTTCTGGAACAACCTTGGAAAACAATCCTCAAAAATGTCAGACGTGGCGATAGCGACCGTATTCTTGCGGCCGTTAACGCTCTGCCTACCCCGCAAGGAATAAAGGCGTGATATACGTATGTATGTATGTATGTACAACAAGCTAAACAAAGTATAAACTGATTAAAAATTAACAAAACATTAATTTTATAATATAGTTAATAGAACTTTGATCATCACAAAATTAACAACAAAGGTTGTCAAAATTATTGATAAATTTGCGATTTTGACAAGGGTAAAGGAAGAAGTTAGGAAACTTCAGGAAACAAGATAGAAAATTGAGATTGAACACTTTTGAATTAGTTGTTATTATTGTAATAAGATTTTTCAATTTTGTCATAAAGTAAATTAAAGGAAAATGACGACCGATGTGGCGCAGTGGTAGTGCGACTGCCTTTGACGCAGAAGATTCCGGGTTCGATTCTCGGTGGGTCACTCACAAAGTTGACATTTATCACTTTGTGAATTTGTTCCCAGTCTGGTTAGGACATTGCGGGCTGAACCACCCGATTGTCCGTAAGAAAGATGGTTCCGTTTTTCGGATGGCACGTTAAGCCGTAGGTCCCGGTTGCTGTCTATGATTACTTAGGCGGCGGTCGTTACACAACCATGTCAGAAGCCTGCTACTTGTAGAAGGCGGTTGAACAATTCTGACACTAGGGTTCATCGGGTCGTTGGACGACTCGGTGTCTCACACGAAAAAAAAAAGGAAAATGATCGATGTACATATTGCCGCAAATTATTGCGAATTTAGAATTGCATCGCAAGCATATTGTCAATGATTTATTGCCATATTTACCAAGCTCGACAAGCGGATTGGCGAGCGCTGTGCAATATATGAAAGTTATTCACAGGGGACGCTGCTGCCCGTTCCCTAGTTCATCCCTTAGTCGCTTTTACACGACATCTTTTGGCGGAAATGGGATGATGCTATTCTAAGCCGGCACCAAACCTCAAATGTGCTTTTAATGACAATGAAAAATATTTAAAATTTTATTTTTTTGCGCTCAGCCTACCCCGCAATGGATAACGGCGTGATTTATGTATGTGCTTAGAATTTGCATGTGCTAATTAATTCAATATTCAAGGAGTATATTGATAGCTTCTCAATACTCATTTATATTCAAATCCTAGTAGCAATAATTCTCAAGTACGTTCTATAGATTTTAGTAGTAGCTGAACCGTCCTAGATAACAGTTAGACGGATCGCTCACTTGACGCATGACGGAGCGTAAAAATATCGCAGCGGTCTGCCAGATCCATACTAGATACGTCACTCCCCTTACTAAAACCGCACTCGACATTGCGATAGCTCTGCGCCGACAGCGGTTGAGAGGTTTTAGTATGGGGATTGACATTTGTAGTATGGATCTGACAGACCGCTGCGATATTTTTGCGCTCCGTCGTGCGTCAAGTGTGCCATCCGCCTAAGGCGATTAAATTGACATTAAATTTGCTGAACTGCGAAACTATGGAATCGTTTTCGAATTAGTATCTACTTTCCAAATACCCACACATGACGCCTTCATACCTGCGGGGTAGGCAGACCTTTATCATCATTGGCCTTTTACTGACAGACGATTTAATCAGTGTCTGAGGCAAGACTTTTCGTGGCTATATATGCCGTCTGAGAATAGCATCACCCCACATCCTTCCCGCGGGTGTCGTAAGAGGCGACTAAGGGACTCGAGAGTATTGGCGTATTACAATTTTTAGGCGACAGGCTGACAACCTGTCACTATAGTGACACACATGTTTTCTCAAACATCCTTGGAAAACAATTCTCAAAAATGTCACACGTGGCGATAGCGGCCGTATTCTTACGGCCGTTAAAGCTCTGCTTACCCCGCAAGGGATAAAGGCATGATATACGTATGTATGTATATAAGCGGATGCGGGAGCGGCATGATTTTCCAAACACACACTCTTCTTCTTAGCCTTTTTTCGTCAATTTTGGCGTAGGCCTTTTACGCCATTATTTTCTGTCTTGCGCCACGTGCATCCACTTGGAACCAGCTGATCTTCTAATATCATCACTCCATTGCATGTGGGGTCTTTCTACAGAGCGTTTTGTCACCATGGTCTCCACTCAATACATACATACAAGGTGTAAAAATAGTAACTGCAAATATTTTAAGGGGTGAACCAGCCTTATAAAAACAATACACACAATTATTTTTACTACGCCGCCACCAGGTTGCCTGCATGTTTCATAATTGCCATTCGCAGAAGCCGGCCCAGCCCATGAAACTCAACAATTTTCCCCAAAAACATAGGTCGAAATATGGTTTTCTAAGGTTGTTTCAGAAAACATGTGTGTTACTATAGTGACAGGTTGACAGCCTGTCGCCTAAAAATTGTAATACGCCAATACTCTCGAGTCACTTAGTTGCCTCTTACAACACCCGCGGGGAGGATGTGGGGTGATGCTATTCTAAGCCGGCATCACACAGCTGTTTCATTCGGTTCAGTTCAATTCGCGGTGTAGGTGTCAAACATTTACAAATTCAAATTCATGTTTCTGAGAAGCTACCGAACACAAATAGAGATGGACCGAATCCGGATTTATTGAAATTCGATAAAATATCGACGTTAAAGTCATACATATCTATACACAAATATGTAGAAATGTCTTCACCGAATCCGTATATACCGAAACTCGATAAAATAATTCATAATTCATAATTCATTTATTTGCTTATCACATGGTATCTTAAGATGTAATATTACAATAGTGTATCACATATGACGCCCTTTTGAGGGCACTGCAAATTTATTAAAATTTTAAAATTAAAAATACGAGTCAAATTAAGTATTACAAAAACATGCGAAATAATATAATAATGTCCTAATTTAAAATTAATTAGCACGCGTCTATGTCTTTTATAATCAGAATTACACCGTAAGAATCGGTACCTTTATCGATGTAAAAGTCATACATATCGATTAATTGTTCTCGAAACAACTCTTACATACTACAAATTACGCTTTTATTCCTTAGAGCGTTAACAACGGTACAATTACGGCCGCTTTTACCACGTCTGAAAAATATTAAGGGTCGTTTCAGATACTCGTGTAACACTATAGTGAAAGGTTGTCAACCAGTCGTCTTAAATTGCAATACACATGACCACCGCGACTCGAGTCCCTTAGTCGCCTCTTACGACACACGGGATGCTATTCTTAGCCAAACTTAAAAATCTCAAAATATCGAAATCAAACAAAAGTCCATCCAGTCTCCACAAATGGTTAAAATTATGTTAATGGCAACCCTCACAGGGTTTGAATATGGAGCAGTCCTAAATCAAACTGGTTCGTTCGTCGATTCGTAATACCACGCGATAGAAGAAGAAAACTTAACTGATAGTATAGTTTAAGTTATTTTAAGTATTGTATCTAGGTTGTTAGGTAATTTTTTTTATTATTTAGATAATTTTAAATGACAATGGTAGTGCCAAATTTTATAAGAAAAAGAAATTGCGATGATTTAAGAAAAAAAAGTATATCAATTTCGATAGATTGATACGCATCCCTAAACACAGGTAGAAGTTAACATGAAACCCGTAAGTGTCGAAGTTTCTCGTCTATAACGTTAATAATTATTAACTCATCTAACTTTGATGTTTGACTTCTATCACTAAAGGGTGTCTGAAGGGTTGCAAACTTATTATTTTCGTGTGAGTGAGATTCAAAGTTGATATTTATCACTTTGTGAATTCTTCTTCATAGCGTGTCGATGGCAGACACTACACCGTCGTAGCCCAGAACTTGGCCACATTAACAGCGCTGGCAGACGCTGTCATAAGGTCGTCCTTTGTGCAGGTGTTGGGGCACGCCGGACACGATATTAGGTGGTGCATCGTTTGTACTGCACCACACAAACAGCTTACGTCGGCACCCTCCAAGAAGCCCCACTTGGCCATGTTTTCCTTGCTCCGGCCAGTTTGGGTCCGAAGTCTATTCAAGGACTTCCAAACTGGCCAAGGTAATCCATGACCAGGCGGCAAGCTTTGAATTTGCTTTTTGTGAATTTGTTCCCAGTCTAGTTAGGACTTTGCGGGCTGAACCATCTAATTGTCCGTAAGAAAGATGGTTACGTGTTTCAGATGGCACGTTAAGCCGTAGGTCCCGGTTGCTGTCTATGATTATTTAGACGGCGGTCGTTAAAAAAACGTGTCAGAAGCCTGCTACTTGTAGAAGGCGATTGTAAAATTTTGACACTATAGTCTGTAAGTTTAGGAACTTATATTTTTGTAAACAAACTTTGTACGAAAGTGACACTTCTGAACTGTCAGTTTCATACAAAGTTTGTTTACAAAAAGATAAGTACCTAAACTTACAAACTATATCTGGTTTCTCTGGGTCATTGGACGACACGGTGTCCCACAACAAAATAAAAAGTTAAGAGTACTTTTGGTACTGCTACTTCATATACAAAAAATATTCTAAACTCACATACATATATCACGCCTTTATCCCTTGCGAGGTAGGCAGAGCGTTAACGGCCGTAAGAATACGGTCGCTATCGCCACGTCTGACATTTTTGAGGATTGTTTTCTAAGGTTGTTTCAGAAAACATCTGTATCACTGTAGTGACAGGTTGTCAGCCTGTCGCCTAAAAATTGTAATACACCAATACTCTCGAGTCCCTTAGTCGCCTTTTACGACACCCGCGGGAAGGACGTGGGGTGATGCTATTCTAAGCCGGCATCACACGGAAACATCATGATTCGGAAACATTTATTTAATTCGAAAGACGTAGACGTTTCATTTAGTGAAAGATTTATTATAGTCTTTTTATCCTTCAGCGAACGATAGGGTCAGTTCACACCAGACAAGATAAGAAGTTACATTATCTGATCTCGTGTGATGCCGGCTTAGAATAGCATCACCCCATTTCTTTCCCGTGGGTGTCGTAAGAGGCGACCAAGGGACTTGAGGGTTTCATGTGTGTTACCATTTTTAGGCGACAGGCTGACAACCTGACACTATAGTGATACACAAATTATCTCAAACGGCCCTCAATATTTGTCAAATGTGGCGTCAGTGACCGTATTTTTACGGTCGTTAACGCTCTGCCTTGCCCGCAAGGGATAAAGGCGTGATATATACCTATGTATCTATTATTTGATCTCTAAATTACCCCACACATACACATACATATATCATATTTATATACATACATATATACGGGGTAGGCAGAGCGCTAACGGCCGCAAATATACGGTCGAGGTCGCCACGTCTGACAAAAATAGAGGGCCGTTTGAGATAATTTTGTGTATCACTATAGTGACAGGTTGTCAGTCTGTCCCATGAGGCGACTAAAAGACAAACGCAAGGAACGGTAAGTTACATTCTGTGTGGTCAGCTTGGCTAGCCCCGAGGCTTTTATTCTTTATGCCACCCGTACCGCGTTTTCTGCAGGATTTTTAAATTGTTTTAAAAAGCAGAAAATTGTGTTTTGCAATTTCTTCTTTTTTACAATGACTAATCCATTCATCTAGTGATAATATTGTACGTGACATTCTTAAAATATTTTTTGTGAGTCCATTTGAAATAAGAAACATTTTGATTTTTGATTTAATTCTTTTTTTGCTGTATGTAATATAATTTTATTGTTTGACTAATACATGTATCATCTGAAGGGGCCCTCAATACTTGGCAGAGCGTTAAAGATCGTAAAATTACGTAACCCCGCCTACCCCGCAAGGGATAAAGGCGTCATTTATGAATGTATGTTGTGTTGATGATTATGTGGAACTGTTGATTAGAATGTTAAAAACCGCTCAAAATTTTTTAGGCATTTTTTTTAAGTGTACTTTTTATAGAAGTAAAAAGAAAAGTGCGCTCAGCTTGTGTCTCAGTGTGAACTGTCCTTAGCCAGCAAAAACGAATGGAGGTCTGAAGAGCGATCGACTCCATTACGACAAAGATTAGTTAGCTGCCCGTTTCACTGATCAGCTTTATTCTGGTTTTTCATACAACTAGTAAATAAAACCAACATTAGTTGACCCCTTAAAATATGCTGCTTGAAATTAATAGTAATTTTTTCTGTTTTATATTTCGTAAAATAATAAAGATCTGTCGCAAAGGCATAGTATTTTTCCTGGAACTCGAAAAATATAAATAATTTTCTAATATATAAGTTGTAAATATATTAGCTGCAAATATTTTAAGGGACACCCCTTAAAACTGAACAATTTTCCCCATGGAATATAGGTCGAAATTTGATAATAATTTTGGACCTCCCATACAAAACTACCGACCGACCAAGTCAATTTGTATAGGAGGTCCAAAAAAATTCTCATATTTCGACCTCTGTTCCTTGGCGAAAGTTGTTCAGTTTCATAGGCTGATTCACCCCTTAAAATATTTGCAGCTAATATTTTTACACCTCATACTATGTAGTGATAAAGGATACAAATTCTATAAGGATCATCTTGTTATTCTGTAAAACAACGTAAGTAAGTATATTTTCTCAGTAGTTTCAGAGCTCGCATACGCCAAGATAAGGAGGTAAAGAATAGGATTTGTTTGGTAAAACTCGTTTTCTGGTTTGTGCAACACGGATTTACTTTTCATTCACTTTTCTAGGAAAAACAAAGGAAATTTTCTTCAAGGGTCACTTAGGTATTCTGAGAATTAAAAAAAAACTCCATGTAATCCAAGAACTCGATAGATGGCGTTGAACCGACCAAGTTTTTATACAAAACGAATGCCATCTAACCTCTGCAACCCGAAGGCTAACCCGGCCCGAATCCTAGGTTAAGTCACATTCAAATATCATCTGATTTTAAATTTTTTTTGAATGTGGGTTTTATCACAATGTTTATCCTTCACCGTACGAGCAGTCGGTAAATGTACGTGAGTAAAAACGCATTGGTACGTGGTGGGTATCGAACACGGGTCTCACGATTGTAAAACCGGTGTCCTAACCACTTGGCCACCGTGACGAAAAATTCCCTTTTATTCAGCACTGATCAACTTTTGCTTTTGTTCACCCGACCGACATAAAGAGGTTGTCAACTAAATATTCCCGTGATTAATGACGTCGGGGACAATAATTCATCGATTGTTCCAGTTTTTGACGCTAAGTTGTTTTGGATTGGGAGAAACTTTTGGAATAAATGACGTCATGAAAAAAATACAACTAAATGGAATGAAAAAAACATGAGATTTTTCGTGCAGAATACTAATAGGCCTCTGACATGGTTACCGGAAAGATGTGCTAAATATGCACTCCGAAACACTGAGCCATCTTTTTTATAATCTGGATTTCGGAAACGACTCCAACGGTTTTCACGAAATTTCATACGTATGATTTTTCCAGGGCGATAAATCTATAGGTAGGTTTAATACATATCACGCTTTCATTCCTTGCGGGGTAAACAGAGAGTTAAAAGCCGTGTAAATACGGGTGCTACCGCTACGTCTGTCAAATATTGTAAGTAAATAAATCGTGTATCTACTATAGAGACAGGTTGTCAGCCTAAAATAATTGTAAAATATAAATCCTCAAGTACCGTACTTGCCTAATATGACACCCACGGTGAAGAAATGGGGTGATGCTGTTCTAAGGTGGCATCATATGCAAATAAATTACATTCGGCAAGAACTTGGTTTCGCTTGTTTTGTGTAAGTTGATTTTATACTAAGAACGCCATCTATTGAGGCGTAAAGAAAGAAAATCTGGATTTTTAACTAAATCAGACCTCGATCTCAAATCTTTTTTACTCATCAATTTTTTCTCTTGAAATTCAGTTTATTGGCAGTAAAAGGGGCAAACTCATTGCTTTATACAGCCTGTACCCAGCCTATGGGTCGTTAGGGCCCCAACTGGTTTAGTAGGGCCCTTATTGGCATTTTATTCGATAATAGGACCCAGACTGAGTTTTTATGTAAGCACTTTGGACAAGTTGGTTCAATAATATTTTTGATTGTGATGGAAAAGTTTGTTTGAACTGTTTTTAAATGTTATATTTTATACATACATACATACATATATCACGCCTTTATCCCTTACGGGGTAGGCAGAGCGTTAACGGCCGTAAAAATACGGTCGCTATCGCCACGTCTGACAAAATATAGAGGGCCGTTTGAGATAATTTGTGTATCACTATAGTGACAGGTTGTCAGCCTGTCGCCTAAAAGTTGTAATACACCTGAAACCCTCAAGTCCCTTAGTCGCCTCTTACGACACCCACGCGTAGGAAATGGGATGATGCTATTCTAAGCCGGCAACACACGGCAAATACAAACGGTTATATTTTATCGTTTTTTGAAAAGTTTTAAATAAGTTTTTATGAGACATATAAAACGTATTAAACTATAGAATCAATCCTTTTGAACCAAGAGGAGTTACAAAACCGTATATAAGGTGTAAAAATATAAGATTTTAAGAGGTGAATTAGAACAACTTTCCCCAAGAAACATAGGTCGAAATATGAAAAAAATATTTTGGATCTTCCATACAAATTGACTTGGTTGTTCGGTAATTTTGTATGGGACGCCCAAATTTTTTTCACTTTTGAACCTATGTTTCTTGGGGAAAGTTGTTCAGTTTAATGTACTGTTTCACGCCTTATAATATTTGCAGTATATTTTTTTACAACCCGTATTTTACATTTATCGTTTTTTGAAAATATTTAAGAATAATATAAAACGTATACATCTTTTGAACCAAGAGGAGTTACATACATACATACATCACGCTTTTGACCCTTACGGGGTAAGTAGAGCTTTAATGGCCGCAAAAAATACGGCTAAAATTGCCACATCTGACATTTTTAGAGGAGAGATTTCCAAGATTGTTTTATAAAACACGTGTGTGTGTGTGTGTGTGTGTGTGTAGGATTTCATCAAGATTCGATTAGTAGATTCACAATGAATGTCAGAGAGTTACAATACATTACTGTCACTGAATAAATGAATTAGTCATTCTAAAAAGAGAAAATTGTCAGACACAAAAACATGTCTTTTTTATAACAATTTTATCTTCCGAGTCGAAACGCGGCACGAGTGGGATAAAAAATAAACAAATAAAACAAGAATAATAGAAGTAAGAGAACCGTATTACAATTCCAACATGTTTAAACATGAAACTGCAACATAAACATTAGTATTTCATTGTGTATAACTCGCTCTACAGACCGCTTCGTGCTTTCGTGTAGACAGTACACTAGTGAGATGTTATCAGCACAACATTTGACGACCGGTGTGGCGCAGTGGTAGTGCGACTGCCTTTGACGCAGAAGGTCCCGGGTTCGATTCTCGGTGGGTCACTCACAAAGTTGATATTTATCTCTTTGTGAATTTGTTCCCAGTCTGGTTAGAACATTGCGGGCTGAACTACCAGATTGTCCGTAAGTAAGATGGTTCCGTGTTTCGGATGGCACGTTAAGCCGTAGGTCCCGGTTGCTGTCTATGATCACTTAGACGGCGGTCGTTACACAACCATGTCAGAACCCTGCTACATGTAGAAGGCGGTTGAAAAATTCTGACACTAGGGTTCATCGGGTCGTTGGACGATTCGGTGTCCCACACGAAAAGAAGAAGAAAAGAAGAAGAAGCACAACATTCCTACACAGACACTGACTGGCACGTCTAATATAAGCACTTACTTTAGACTATACAGGGTGTTAGCAAAAGTACTAATTTCCTTTCAAGGGATGAACCAGCCCATGATACTGAACAACTTTCCCCATGGAACATAGGTCGAAATGTAAAAAAAAATTTGGAACTCACAATGTCAGGTACATTTTGGATGGGAAGTCATTTTTTTTTCAAATTTTGACCTATAATAATAATAATAATAATAAATATCTTGGACAATTCACACAGCGCCATCTAGCCCCAAACTAAGCAAAGCTTGTACTATGGGAACTAAATACATAGCTGATATTATTACTTATATACTTTTTTTTTGTAAATAAATGCATATTATACATAGAAAACACCCAGACTCAACACAAATATTTGAAAATTTTAGTTGGCAAATATTTGTGTCCGGTGGGGATCGAACCCACGACCCTCGGCGTAGAAGGCAGGGGTACTATCCGCTACGCCATCGGGACAGTCCTATGTTTCTAGGGGAAAGTTGTTCAGTTTCATGGGCTGGTTCATGTAGCTAAAAATGGATTAATTTTTGGTCGAGTAATATTGGAAGGACGAGACGAAGTCAAAGTCTATAAATGTATTTGTATGATTTGGTATGTCTCTCTACTTTTGATGGCGTCAGAACACTTACTTTTATTTTATTTTCTGTTTATTGATTCAAACCTTCGAAAACCTATGAATGATTGTATATGAAGTATTTTTGGATAATAGTTTTAAGCGTGTAACTTTTTTAATTTATTAATGACTCAGTCATTTAACGAATTAGGGTGATGCTACTCTAGCCGTGTGGTGCCGGCAGAGTAGAATAGCACCTCCCCATCTCCTCTCGTGGGGGTCGTAAGAAGCGACCGAGGGAGAAACCCGACCCGAGCAGACCAGGGCCCTGGAGAAGGACAACTCCATATCAAAACCGGAACGGGGTCTCCGTCAGGCGCGTGTGACAGAGGTCTATCGTGCAGCAGACTCCTGCAGCCGACCTGGCTCCGCACGTATCGACTCGTCGTTCCTGTAGAATCAGCCAGGGAGGCCGAGAGGGTTGCGCAGGTCCTGGGCAACCCTGCGCTTTCCATAACTGCGTCCCAGGCAAACGCAGTGTCTGTGGAGAGGAAACTTCACCCGCGTCATGCGGATACCAACACGGGAAGTGGCAGTGACCGGTTATAAGTCTGCACATATGGGCGTAAGTGCAGGCGCCAGGGATCGCTTCCGTCAGTGGGAGGGTCCATCGTAGACCCACTGATCAGTTACCGCCCGCTCCAAGTTGGGCAGCCCCCAACCAATAAGGTACTGTTCCGCCCCGGTGCTGGTTTGCTCTTTTAGGGTGTAGAGAGCACCAGCCTCAACTGGACAATCGGCGCCGTTAAATTGTACACCTGCGACTGAAAGGCAAAAAAATAACATAAACCCACTCCGCTTATCCATGCGATTTGCAACATGGAATGTCCGTACTATGAGGACAGGCCTCCCTGACACCTGTGGAGGCTCTTCTATTGACGCACAAGATCTGCGCAAAACTGCCGTTATCGACGCCGAACTAAACAGATTGAACATTGCTGTTTGTGCCTTACAAGAGACCAGACTCCCTGACGAGGGTTCCTTGCGTGAGACACACTATACATTTTATTGGAAAGGAAAGGACAGCAGCGCTGTGCGCGAACATGGTGTTGGCTTTGATATCCGCAACGACCTCTTAACATCTATAGAGGCTCCATGCGGCATCTCGGAACGCATTATGTTGCTGCGAATTGCGATTAAATACGAATCATGGATACGTAACAATAATATCTGCTTACGCACCAACATTATCCTCAACTGATGAAGCTAAAACACAGTTCTATGACCAGCTCGACCAGACTTTACGCGGCATAAAGTCATCTGACCGCTTATACGTTCTGGGCGATTTTAACTATAGGGTCGGACAGGACAACGTTGCTTGGCCAGATTGTATAGGTAACCATGGTATAGGGAAGTTAAACGAAAACGGACAGCGTTTATTAGAGTTATGCTCTAAACACCTACTGTGTGTTACCAATACCAACTTCAAAGGCAAAGCAACTCGCAAAGTGTCCTGGAAACATCCGCGTTCTAGCCACTGGCATCAACTGGACCTTATCCTGACCAAAAAGAAAAATCTCCGCGAGACCCTGCACACGCGAACCTTTCATAGCGCTGATTGTGACACAGATCACTCCTTGGTGGCTTCACATGTTGCTATAGCTCACAAAAAGATCCATTCATCCAAATTGCCCGGTAAGAAGAAGCTTAATCTTCCCAAAACCAGAGACGATGAGTTGGTCCAAAAGTTTGAGGAGCTGGTGCGGGACGAAGTTGCCACCTGGGATGTAGACGCTAATATCGAGGAGGAATGGGGCAAAGTCAAAAAGCTACTAACGGAAGTTGCTGGTACGGCTTTCGGTTATCAGGAAATCAAAAACCAGGATTGGTTCGCCGAAAATTTCGAACACATTACACCCCTGCTCGAGTCCAAACGACAAGCTGCGCTAAGACATCGCCTTAACCCATCTGAAAAGTCACGTATTGATCTAGCGGACGCAAAGTCAGCTTTACAACGCACATCACGGTACTTCGCTAATGCATACTGGACCGAACTTTGTAAAAGCATTTAATCGTGCGCTGATGTGGGAAACTTTGGTGGTGTCTACGCTGGCATTAAAAAGGCCCTTGGTCCTTTGCCTAAAAAAACAGCCCCCCTTAAAGAAGCGGACGGCACTGTTATAACAGATGCTCAACGCCAACTCGAACGATGGGTAGAACATTATATCGGTCTCTACTCAGAACCAGTAAATATAATGCCAGAAGCTGCAAATTTCATGCCGAAACATTTCATGATTTCATTTCATTTCATATTTCAGACATGTGTACAATAATGCAATAAAGAAATTGAATTGAATTGAATTGAAACTAGCTACCTGGTCTGAGTTAGATGATCTTCCTACCATAAGGGAATACCACAAGGCTGTTAAGCAGCTTAAGATTGGAAAATCTCCTGGAAACGACGGTACCCACGCCGAACTTATCAGGCTCAAGTGCATGTTACCTATTCTGCACAATCTGTTATGTAAATGTTGGGAAGCGGGATATATACCAACCACAGGATATGCGTGATGCTAACATCGTTACCCTATATAAAGGCAAAGGTGACCGCGGTGACTGTAACTGTTACCGTGGAATATCTCTTTTAAGTATAGTAGGTAAATTATTTGCTCGGTTAGTCTTGCAAAGACTCCAGAAACTTGCTGATCGTGTATATCCCGAATCGCAATGTGGGTTCCGCGCCCAACGTTCCACGACAGATATGATCTTTACACTTCGCCAACTGCAAGAAAAGTGTAGAGAGCAGAAAACACCTCTGTTTGTGGCGTTCGTAGACCTTAACAAAGCCTTTGACACCGTTAGCAGAGAGGGACTTTATACTGCACTTTTAAATATCGGGTGCCCTCCAAACCTCCTGAGTCTCATTAAATCCTTCCGCGAGGTTCATGTTTCATGAAAGGTTATGTTGTTTTTAACGGAAATACATCTGAGCCGTTCGAAATGCGTAGAGGTGTTCGCCAAGGCTGCGTGTTAGCTCCTACCCTATTTGGTATTTTCTTTTCATTGCTTTTTAAAGTTGCTTTCGGCGATGACCAACAGGGTATCCACCTGCACACAAGGGCTGACGGGAAGCTATACAATATCTCACTGCTTAAGTCTAAGCGTAACCGCGATGACTTATTTGTCGATAGCCTTCTGTTTGCTGACGATGCAGCCTTCGTTTCAAATTCTCAAAGTGAGCTTCAAAACATTATCGATAAGTTTTCCCACGCGTGTTCTCTGTTCTCCATGTCCATTAATGCCAAAAAAACAGTAGTTCTAACTCAAGGCGCAGAAGCTCCACATATAATGCTCGGTGGCGTTCCCTTGGACATTGTCGACAAGTTTTGCTACCTAGGGTCGACTGTGTCGAACAATCTCACACTTGATGTTGAAATCAATACGCGTATCGGCAAAGCGGCAACCATGTTTGGTAAGCTGAGTACAAGAGTATGGAACAATAAACATCTGACCACAAAAACCAAGATTATTGTTTACCAAACTTGCGTTTTAAGCATACTCTTGTACGGAGCTGATACCTGGACATCGTATGCAAAACAAGAGCGTCGACTTAACTCGTTTCATATGCGCTGCGTAAGAAACATCTTGCATATTACCTGGCAGGACAGAGTCACAAACGAGCGAGTTCTAGAAATTGCACAGCTGCCTAGCTTTACCGCCCTGCTCAAGTTAGGTTAGCTGCTAGGGCATGTGCACCGAATGGAACCTTCGCGTCTACCGCGGCGTGTCCTGCTTGGTGCCGTAGCAAACGCCAAAAGAGGGGTTGGAAGACCCATGCTGCGTTTCAAAGATAGCGCCAAGCGGGATATGGCTGCGTTTGACATCGACCATCAAAGCTGGGAGAAGCTTGCTGAGGATAGGGACGAATGGCGAAAGCGTGTATATGATGGGCGTAAGTCTCATGACGACGCCTGGTTCTCTGGTCTCGGCAACAAAAGGCAAAAACGACACCTATACATGCATGTTCCAGTCTATAATACCACCTTCACTTGTAGAGCGTGCGGAAAGTCATGCCGCTCCCGCATTGGCTTATATAGCCACGAAAAGTCTTGCCTCAGACACTGATTAAATCGTCTGTCACAGACGTGTGAGGCCAATGATGACTCCATCTAAGCTAGCATTACTTAAAGGGAAAACGGTTTTGGACCTATCATGATGCTATTTTCATATCACACGGCCACTTATACAGAAAACTACAATACAACGGACGAAAAATCCAAAAGCTCACTTCATATTTCAGTGCTTCTAAATTCAAATCCCTATGGTTCTAATTTCAAATTCTAAAAGGTTCCAAATTCAAACGTTAGGCGTTTATCTTCAAAGCGGTAAGAGGACCGGAAGTGTGGCCGGCGCATAAATTATTCCCTATGGCTACTTCCGGTGCTCCGGGTGAGTAGGCGCGTGGTTTTCAACTGGGTTCCAAAATGAGGGTAATTGATTAAAATATATGATAGTTTTGTGTGTAGAAATGGAAAATGTAAGGTGTAAAAATATTAGCTGCAATTATTTTAAGGTGTGGACCAGTCCCTTAAACCAAACAACTTTCCCCAAGAAACATAGGTTGAAATATGAAAGGAATTTTTAGTCCTCTTTGGACCTCCCATACAAACTACGCGCGAGTCAACTGTATGGGAGGTCCAAAATATTTTTTCATATTTCGACATATGTTTCTTGGGGAAAGCTGTTTAGTTTTCCTGGACTGATTCACCATTGTATTTCCATTACAGTGAAATTACATGATGTAAAAAAACGATTTATGTAGTTGTTTTTTGCCTACATTTTAGGATATTTTCTTCATCGTAAGAGCAGTCGCTAAATGTACGTGAGTAAAAACACGTTGGTACATGGCGGGGATCGAACTCGCGTCTCACGATTGTAAGACCGGTGTCCTTACTACTTGGCCACCGACGCAGGAACTTTAACAATAAAAATAAGTAAAATCATATAAAGTGATGGAGAAAGACCCATCAGCGTTTTTATGTTAATGACTACTCTTGCTAGCTCTATTAAAAGACTGAATGATACTTCTCCTTCTTTTCGTGTGGGACACCGAGTCGTCCAACGACCCGATGAACCCTAGTGTCAAAATTTTTCAACCGCCTTCTACAAGTATCAGGTTTCTGACATGGTGGTGTAACGACCGCCGTCTATGTTATCATAGACAGCACTGCTACCGGGACCTACAGCTTAACGTGCCATCCAAAACACGGAACCATCTTATCATATCATATCATTTATTTATTCACTAACAATACAATTATTGTGTTTGAATGTACATAAACAAAAATTACTTACGGATCGGGTGGTTCAGCCCGCAATGTCCTAACCAGACTGAGAACAAGTTCACAAAGTGATAAATAGCCACCTTCTGAGTGACCCACCGAGAATCGAACCCGGAATCTTCTGCGTCAAGTAAGTGAAACCATATAAAGTGATGGAGAAAGAACCCTCATCGTTTTTATGTTAATGGCTACTCTCGGTAGCTCTATTAAAAGGCTCTATTAATGATACTAATAGTCCTCGACTTTGCTTTTCTTATTTTTATTAGGAAAATGCTTAAAAAGCACTTGGAAATTATCGTTAAAAAATTACAAAATAATAAGGGCATTAGAAAGTACCGTGCTTGCCGTGTAATGCCGGCTTAGAATATCATCACCCCATTTCCTACCCGTGGGTGTCGTAAGAGGTGACTGAGGTACTTGAGGGTTTCAGGTGTATTACAACTTTTAGGCGACAGGCTGATAACCTGTCACTATAGTGATACACAAATTATCTCAAACGGCCTTCTATATTTGTTAGACGTGGCGATAGCGATCGTATTTTACGGCCGTTAACGCTCTGCCTACCCTTTAAGGGATAAAGATGTGATTTATGTATGTATGTAGAAAGTACTGTTGGACGCCCTCCGGCCAGATGGACCGATGACTAAAAGAGAGCGGCTGGTAGCGACTGGATGGCGAAAGCGGGAGATCGTTCATTGTGGCGTACCCTGGGGGAGGCCTACGTCCAGCAGTGGGCTGCTTGCTATAGGCTGATGTGATGATAAAACATAGGTAACTCAGAATAAAATGTAATTCATCTGTAAGAATCCAGGCTACATTCCTGACACGTCAAATGAGCTACTTTTTAAAACGTTCTAAATCGATATTTTGTATGAAAAACTGAAAGTTTAGGCTGGTTTCAGAGCGGCGCGTCTCAGCAGCGCCCGAGCCGCGCGCGCCTGGGCAGCGCGTTCGCTGTGAAACGACATTCAGACGCGCGCGCTTCGTTGTGGTGTACGGTCGAGTGCAGAGAATCATTATGCCAGCAAACGTAATCACTATATTAGCTATATACGTTATATGGAAAAGAGTGCAACAACGACGTCTTAAAAGATTGCACTGAAACGCTACTGGCAACCGAAGGAGATCCGACCGCAGCGCGGCCGAGACGCGGCCCAAGACGCGTCACTATGAAACGCTACATACAATCTAGTGTAATGCGAGGCGCGCGCGGCTGGGCAGCGCTGCCGAGACGCGTCGCTCTGAAACCAGCCTTAGCGTTATAGTACACTGTTTTAAATTTTGATTAATTCAAAGTTAGAATAAATATTTTTTAATAGGCATACTTAGAATAAAATGAAATGTATTGGTAAGAATCAAGGCTAGATACCT
Source organism: Keiferia lycopersicella (assembly GCA_029255805.1). Lineage (NCBI taxonomy): Eukaryota > Metazoa > Arthropoda > Insecta > Lepidoptera > Gelechiidae > Keiferia > Keiferia lycopersicella. Next base: position 970,440 of record JARACZ010000039.1, on the reverse strand, counting down.
GACAGCTCAAATGAGATAGGTACTTTTTAAAACGATCTAAAACGGCATTTTTTATGAAAAACTGAAAGTATGGCGTCATGGTACACTGTTTTGGATGGCGTCAAAACACTTACTTTTTATAATTTTTTTATTACCTAATTCAAACTATGATTATCTCAAAGAACTATTAAGGAAGTCCGTAGTATTTTAAGACAATAGTTTTATGCGTACAACTTTTGTATTTTATTAATGACAAAATGAAACTCATCATTCTCCTTGCCTTATTCCGTTCTCTGTCGGGTCGGCTACCTAACCTAGGGGATTTGACGTGGAACCAAGTTTTTACGCAGAACGTTGAATACTTACCTAGTTAATTAGACTTTTATCGATTTTTTTATATGATGTAGACATCGCCTAGCCCATAATGGCGATTTTACTAAGAATCTTATTAACAAAACAAGGTAAAGAAGTCTGTACCTAATCAATCAATTCCTTTGGAAATTAGTTCAATGACTGGACGAACTCTTTCAAAGTATTTCCAGTATCAAATAGGGCCTGATTGAAAAGGGTAAGGGCATGCTATTTCTTGTTTGATTACTTTGAAGACAAAATACAAAAAAAAAACGACCGATGTGGCGCAGTGGTAGTGCGACTGGGCTCGATTCTCGGTGGGCCATTCTCAATGTTGACATTTATCACTTTGTGAATTTGTTCCCAGTCTGTTTAGGAGATTGCAGGCTGAATCACCCCATTGTCCGTAAGTAAGATGGTTCCGTGTTTCGGATTGCGCGTTAAGCCGTAGGTCTCGGTTGCTGTGTATGATCACTTAGACGGCGGTCGTTATTCAATCATGTCAGAAGCCTGCTACTTGTAGAAGGCGGTTGAAAAATTCTGACACTAACCTTCATTGGGTCGTAGGACGACTCGGTATCCCACACAAAAAGAGGGAGAGAGCGGGGAGAGTATGGCAATACCCATAGGGGAAGGTCTATGTCCAGCAGTGGACTATTGCAGCTGAGGTAAACACTACTATTGTGGCTGCTATAGTCCCAAACCCCAAAAGTAGTCCCAAATTAAACTTCCGCCAAAATAGATGAAGTTGTAAGTGAAACTAGGGCACGGGCCTGTAGGGCTGTCCAAAATTCTGTTGCTTTTGTGCTGGCTTAGAATAGGATCACTCCAATTCTACCTGTGGGTTTCTTAAGTTTACGGGGCGTTGTACCGAAAACTTTGCATGCATGGCAAGGTCGATCAGACTATTAAAAAAATTCTAGGAGATTATGTCGGTAAACAAGAATAGTACATTATGGCAGTAGTTAAAAATGGACCAATTTCTGGTCAAGTAATATTGGAAGGACCAGACGAAGTCGAGATCGAGACCCTCCCAAGAGAACGAGACCAGAAATTCGCATTTTGGCTGAAGCTAGTATAATGCTTTTCTTCCATTCGCGAGGACACATAATAAATCCACATTATAATCGACAATCGTGATAAATTTTGAAATACGCAATTCGTTTAGTTCCCAGTAGGTGGCGCTCGTGCGACTGATTGCAAAACTGAGTAACAATTTTTTTTATTACACTGAACTTGACAGATAATCCCTCAATCTCAAAAAGCGCTTAAAGCGTCACTTAGTTCGGAATAATATTGCTATCACTCCAAAAACTAATCATTAGCAGCCCTATGGCTACTACCCGATCAAGTATATAACTTCATTCGCTTACATAGTGTCACGACCAGCGTAACTGTCAGTACGCGCCCGTACGTGCGAGTATGGAGCATTGAGGTCAAGTTACGCTGGTCGCGACACTATCTAAGTGAACGAGCCACCCCTAAGTGAAGTAGGGTTGAGAACATCGAAACTGCTCAATTCAGGGCAATCCCAGCTCCTTGCTGATTCAAGGGTTTTGACAATGCCACTTCGGAGCCTTAAATAAAGGCTGTTTTGTTATCCGATCGACCGAGTGAATTTTGAGGCTAAAGCTAATTTTGTATTTTGTCACAGGATGAATGAAATATGTATATAGATTTACATTGCTAAGAAAATAATTTTCTTTTTTTCTCGTACCTATTATTTTTTACGATTTACGATTACAAACATTTTTACACAACCCTGATTTTGATTGTTTGTCAAACGTGGCTGTAATGACCTTAATTATACGGTCGCTAATGCTTTGCCTACTCTGCCAGAGAAAAAATCATAATTTGTGCGTGTATGTGTGATTTTGATTTTTTGAAAAACGGGATAATTTTAATATAGTTAATCATTTATTTGCCAGTAGGTGGCGCTCGTGCGAATGATGAAAAACTCAGCACGGGTAGGAGTAATCACTAAGCCCTTTCTTATCTGCGACACTCTCAACTAAATGGAAATTTTATTTCAGTTTGAAATTGGTCCACAATTTGGCCATTGAAGAAAATTGCCGCCAATAAAATGAACGGTTTGGTTTTCACAAATTTTTACCCACAGCGCCATCTAGCGAAATCTTTCTGAAACTACTAAGTCTCATTTTTCAGCTCGTGGTTTTCTCAGTTCCCGTCTGATGCCGCAGTTCACATAACGGTTCATGTTACAGTGAAGAGATGGCGTGAGTTGCAAGTTGCACCAACAGGGCTGTTGCTAGTTCCAAACTTTGAGACAGATGGCGTCGTGGTGTAAATACTTTAGATGATTGAAAGAAGAGGTTCTACCACGGTATATTGTTAGCTGATATTTTCTGATCTCAGTAGTTCTTGCAGATCCCTTGAATGAACTAACGAGTCAAAAAGTCTCACTAGTCGTGGTTAAGATTCAAGATTCTTAAGATTCAATCGTTTATTTCCAAGTAGATTCACAATGAATACTTTTAGAATGTCAGAGAGTTACAATACAATAATGTCACTGAATAAATGAATGAGTCATTGTAAACAATAACAATTTTCAGTTCCTAATAGAATCGCGGACGAGTGGGATAAAAAAAAAATAATAATAATAATAATAAAGGCACTGCCTCGGGGCTGGCCAGGCTGACCACACATCATGTAACTTACATCACCACCATCAATTAATGAAATCAGTTAAATTAAAGACAAAATATTTAAAAAATGCTTGTTACATGCTAATCAGCCGGACCCCCTGAACAGGAAAACCACCCAAAAACCTGTTAGGGTCGTTTGTACTACCAGTAGCACTACTGATACAAGTTTGCGTCGTTTGTACTACTAGTTACTAGTACTAGTTGTACAAATAAGTAGTATTACTGTGGTAGGTACTACTAATCCGAAGCGGAGGGAATCCCTTCAAAGGAACCACTAAGCTGAGAACAAAGGTTTAAGGAGGCCTAATAACAAAAATCAGTTTTTTTTAAGGTTGTTTATGACAGAAGATAAAGACGTCAAATTCCGTCAAAGCCAGCAGTTTTGTGGTCAGCTGTGTCATCATCATCACAAAATATCAACAAAAATGTTTTCCAGACAAATTACGTAAAAACCTTTCATTTTAGTCAATACACTAAGGAAATTAATCAAAAATAAAACAGTTTCGCTCATAAAGTTTCAGCAGAACAAAAAAAAAGCAAAGCGATGTTTTTTTATCTAGTGAAATGGAATTGAAACAAATAGGCAACAATATGGAGCTAGTTCCTACCTAAAGATAAACATTATGCTTGTATGTATAGTCCGAAAGACTTCAACGAAAGACTAATAATACCTCTACTCTTATAATGAGACGACCGATGTGGCGCAGTGGTAGTGCGACTGCCTTTGACGCAGAAGGTTCCGGGTTCGATTCTCGGTGGGTCACTCACAAAGTTGATATTTATCACTTTGTGAGTTTGTTCCCAGTCTGGTTAGGACATTGCGGGCTGAACCACCCGATTGTCCGTCAGAAAGATGGTTCCGTGTTTCGGATGGCACGTTAAGCCGTAGGTCCCGGTTGCTGTCTATGATCACTTAGACGGCGGCTGTTACACAACAACGTCAGAAGCCTGCTACTTGTAGTAGGCGGTTGAACAATTCTGACACTAGGGTTCATCGGGTCGTTGGACGACTCGGTGTCCCACACGAAAAAAAGAATAAGATGTATCGAGCTAACCAGTTTTCATGTTTTAGGCAAGCAAAGCAGTGCTTTTTATTCATGAAGGAAATCTGACTTGTAATGCAACAGGCATCAACTAGTCGCAAAAAATCACAAAGAGACAGCAACGACAGTCACGTATATAGCAGCAAAATAGAGGTATTGTCTATTTCCACTTCTACGTCCACTGTTGGACAATGGCCTCCCCCAATAGGGGTATAGGGGGTGGTAGGAGGATTGGCGAGCGTAGTGAAAGATATTGTAGATATGCATAGGGAACGCTCCTGCCCTTTCTTTGATTCATTAATTTTACGACACCCACGGGCCAAAATGGGGTGATGCTATTTTAAGCCATATAAGCCTTTTTGCCGTGTGGAGTCGGCAGAGTAGAATTGCACCATCCCTCTCTTCCCGTGGGACTCGTAAAAGGCGACCAAGGGATTAACAAGACTCAAGACCGGTACTGGAGAAAGACAACTCCACGTTAAACCCGGATAGGGGTCTCCGTCAGGTGCGAGTGACAAAGGTCTATCGTGCGGTAGACTCCTGCACCCGCCTGGCTCCGCACGTATGGACTCATCGTTCTTGTGGAGTCAGCCAGGGAGGCCGAGAGGGTGGCGCAGGTCCTGGGAAACCCTGCGGCAACCATAATTGCGTCCCAGGCAACGCAGTGTCGGTGCTCTTGCTTCAAACACTGATTTAATTGTCTAGTATGAGACCAATGATGATAAGCCTATTTGCAGTCCATGTGACGCAGCTGTGTGATGCCGGCTTAGAAGCCGTGTGATGCCAGCTCAGAATCTCATCACCCCATTTCCTTCCCGCGGGTGTCGTAAGAGGCGACTAAGGGACTTGAGGGTTTTGTGTGAGTATTACAATTTTCAGGCGACAGGCTGACAACCTATCACTTTATAGTGATACACGAATCATCTGAAAGGGCCTTCAATATTATGTCAGACGGAGCGACAGCAACCATGTTCTTACGGCCGTTAACGCCCTGCCTACGCCGCAAGGCGTGATATGTGTATTTTTTAAATACCTTGCTTGTTCCAGCAAAAACGAACGTTCATAGCGACTTACCTGATCTGGACCAGAAAACTGGGCTACAAGCACTCCGGCGTATTCAACCTGGTGGCGTGTCACAAGCTATCCACAAACATCTATTTACTCCTACTCCAATGTTTAAGGATTTCCGCACAGTTCTTAGAATATGAGAATGAAGTGCCTCCAACTAATTGTGGGTTATGCACCGCGTGTATCGAAGCCGAGCCGGTTCGGCCGCCGGCGAAGGCAGTCGCAATATCGATACAATCCTGATAATAAGTTGTTTTTGTCGTAAATTATAGTATTTATTTTATTCTTTCTTTCTGTGAACGGCAAGGGGAAGAGACTCGAGGGGACGTATTACAATTTTAGGCGACAGGCTGACCACCTGTCACTATAGTGATGTACTTATTATTATCTGGATCGGTCCTCAATATTTGTCAGACGTGGAGATAGCGACCGTATTTTTACTGACGTTATTTTTCTGCATACCCCGCACGGGATAAGGGCGTGATATGTGTAAGTATTCTTTCTTTCGTGTGGGAAGCCGAGTCGTCTAACGACCCAATGAACTCTAGTGTCACAATTTTCAACCGCCTTCTACAAGTAGCAGGCTTCTGACATGGTTGTGTAACGACCACCGTCTAAGTAATCATAGACAGCAACCGGAACGGAACTTAAGGGTAAAACGTGCCATCCGAAACACGGAGCCATATGAGAATGAAGTGCCTCCAACTAATTGCGGACTGTGCACCGCGTGTAGCGAAGGCGAGCCGGTTCGGCCGCCGGCGAAGGCAGTCGCAATATCGTTACAAACCTGATCTTCTCTTTTCGTGTGGGACACCGAGTCTTCCAACGACCCAATGAAACCTGATAATAAGTTGTTTTTGTCCTAAATTATAATATTTATTTTATTCTTTCTTTCTTTCTTGAACGACAAGGGAAAAAGGATTTGAGTGTTACAATTTTTAAGCGACAGGCTGACAACCTGTCACTATAGTGAGACACTTATTATTATCTGAATCGGCCCTCAATATTTGTCAGACGTGGAGATAGCGACCTTATTTTTGCGGTTGTTATTGCTGTGCCTACCCCGCACGGGATAAGGGCGTGATATGTGTAAGTATTCTTTCTTTCGTGTGGGAAGCCGAGTCGTCTAACGACCCAATGAACTCTAGTGTCACAATTTTCAACCGCCTTCTACAAGTAGCAGGCTTCTGACATGGTTGTCTAACGACCGCCGTCCAGCTTGTCATAGACAGCAACCGGAACGGAACTTAAGGGTAAAACGTGCCATCCGAAACACGGAGCTATATGAGAATGAAGTGCCTCCAACTAATTGCGGACTGTGCACCGCGTGTATCGAAGCCGAGCCGGTTCGACCGCCGGCGAAGGCAGTCGCAATATCGTGACAAACCTGATCTTCTCTTTTCGTGTGGGACACCGAGTCTTCCAACGACCCAATGAAACCTGATAATAAGTTGTTTTTGTCCTAAATTATAGTATTTATTTTATTCTTTCTTTCTGTGAACGGCAAGGGGAAGAGACTCGAGGTGACGTATTACAATTTTAGGCGACAGGCTGACCGCCTGTCACTATAGTGAGACACTTATTATTATCTGAATCGGCCCTCAATATTTGTCAGACGTGGAGATAGCGACCTTATTTTTGCGGTTGTTATTGCTGTGCCTACCCCGCACGGGATAAGGGCGTGATATGTGTAAGTATTCTTTCTTTCGTGTTGGAAGCCGAGTCGTCTAGCGACCCAATGAACTCTAGTGTCACAATTTTCAACCGCCTTCTACAAGTAGCAGGCTTCTGACATGGTTGTGTAACGACCACCGTCTAAGTAATCATAGACAGCAACCGGAACGGAACTTAAGGGTAAAACGTGCCATCCGAAACACGGAGCTATATGAGAATGAAGTGCCGCCAACTAATTGCGGACTGTGCACCGCGTGTATCGAAGCCGAGCCGGTTCGGCCGCCGGCGAAGGCAGTCGCAATATCGATACAAACCTGATCTTCTCTTTTCGTGTGGGACACCGAGTCTTCCAACGACCCAATGAAACCTGATAATAAGTTGTTTTTGTCGTAAATTATATTATTTATTTTGTTATTTCTTTCTTTGAACGGCAAGGGAAAAAGGATTTGAGTGTTACAATTTTTAAGCGACAGGCTGACAAACTGTCACAATAGTGATTCACTTATTATAATCCGATATGTGGCGATAGCGACCGTATTTTTGCGGACGTTTTTTTTCTGCATACCCCGCACGAAGGCAGTCTCAATATCGTTACAAACCTGATTATAAGTTGTTTTAGTGACGACCGATGTGGCGCAGTGGTAGTGCGACTGCCTCTGACGCAGAAGGTTCCGGGTTCGATTCTCGGTGGGTCACTCACAAAGTTGATATTATTTATCACTTTGTGAATTTGTTCCCAGTCTGGTTAGGACATTGCGGGCTGAACCACCCGATTGTCCGTAAGTAAGATGGTTCCGTGTTTCGGATGGCACGTTAAGCCGTAGGTCCCGGTTGCTGTCTATGATAACTTAGACGGCGGTCGTTACACAACCATGTCAGAAGCCTGCTACTTGTAGAAGGCGGTTGAAGAATTCTGACACTAGGGTTCATCGGGTCGTTAGACGACTCGGTGTCCCACACGAAAAGAAGAAGGAGAAGAAGAAGAAGTTGTTTTAGTCATAAATTATACTATTTTTTCAAATGTTTATTTCTTTCGTGTCTCCAACGACCCAATGAACGCTAATATCAGAAGTGTTTAACCGATATATAGGGTGCTCGATATATCCCTACCGTGAGTTAAAACCCGTAATAATGTCTTATAGTTTGTGTTTAACCGACTTGTACAAGTCGCAGACTTCTGACATGGTTGTGTAACGACCGCCGTCTAAGTAATCATAGACAGCAACCGGAACCTACGGCTTAACGTGCCATCCGAAACAGGGAACCCCCGGAACTATCTTTCTTACGTACAATCGGGTGGTTCAGCCTGCAATATTCTAACCAGACTGAGAACCAATTCACAATGAACCCAATGAACCTTAGTATCAGATTATTTAAAAAAAACTTACTAAATGGACAGTAATAGGAAATCTAGCCCGTTTTCAAATATACATATACAGGGTGACCGGTAAATTGATGCATTCCTTTCAAGGGATGAACCAGCTCATGAAACTGAACAACTTTCCCCATGGAACATAGGTCGAAAAATTAAAAAAAAATTTGGCCCACCCATACAAAATTACCGACCGACTAAGTCAATTTGTATGGGAGGACCAAAATTTTTTTTCATATTTCGACCTATGTTCCATGGGGAAAGTTGTTCAGTTTCATAAGCTGGTTCATCCCTTGAAAGGAATGCATCAATTTACCGGTCACCCTATATAGCGCTGTTCTACACTAAAAATGTTTCTCTCCAAGCAAATGTATTTTGTCTAGTTGAGTTTTAATATGACTCAAATGTCATAATTTAAACCTAACGCAACGCCATCTATTATGACCGTATGACATTATTAACTTGCTTTGCGATGCGATGCCTATATAGAAAAGCTTAGAAAAGTCTTGTTATTTTAAGCTGAAGGTGGCCATTTTCAATTATATTTTTGGATATTGACTGTCAGAGCAACATTAGCGATTTTGATGGTACTCAGAAAAGTATTTGCCAGACTTAGGCGAAGGTTTTAAGCATATTAATTGGCAAAAAAATGGAGGTTTGCACTTTTTACGTCCATTGAAATCGGTTCTATTTTTCATTGTTATTTGTATCCAACATCATCTCAACAGTCAGTCATACCACAGTTAACTTTACTTTAAAAAAAACCTGATCAAGAGTGTAACAACGGATTCTTGCGTTTGTCGTGATTAACGACACTTGGGTACTGTACGTTGCCGTATGATGCCGACTTAGGATAGCATCACCCCATTTCCTTTTCACAGTATCAGTTATTTAAAAATCGAAATGCAATTTGTTTTCCAACGGACTTTATTTGTGGCGTAACACAACATTTAGCACCGCAGTTTAGCACTTTAGTTTTGAGCTGAAATGTGCATTGCTTGAGCAAGACTAGGTTCTATCAGCGACGTGATAAAAGCTGTTTATCTTTAGTGTTTTCTATAAAATATAACTTATAAAATATGTATCCATGTTATTTAGAAGGGAATGGATTAAAAATCATAAAAATCTCAAACACTATATATAAAAATCTAGCTATAAATATAGCTTGATACTTGTGACGTTTGACAGATCCATACTAAAAAAGAAGCAAACAAAGGAAAATGTACATTTTGTCATAGTATTTGCCCGAAACTGACAGATGTCACAGGTATAAAGAAAATTTTATATGATAACTTTTAGAAGGTTTTATATAGTAGGCTAACCGGAGCTACAGATTTTCCGCGGTAAATTGCCCGTTGCCATGGCAACAGTGATCGATTGATGATACCCCTCTACCTGTCCCTTTCTATTTTTATTATTTTCGTATAGCGCTATCTCTGTCTAGCGCTTATAATGTGAAATAGCCGTTGCGATTGTTTTCTTTAGTTTTTGCACCCGTGAAGTGTTTTCGGCCAGTGCGGTAACTGTTATTGCGTAAATATTCGTTATTTGTGTAGGTAACGCAACGGTTACTTTCAGCACCATTTATTTTCATTGTTTTTCGATGCATAGGGTTGCGGACTGGCAGTTCAGATGAGCTACTTTTTAAAATCGGTATTTTGTATGAAAATAGGAATGTACGTTGCCATTTTGGATGACGTCAGAACGCTCACTTTTATGTAATTTTTCTGTTTATTAATTTCAATCTTAGAATATTTTGAAAAATTGTGAATGAAGTCCGTAGTATTTTTGGACAATAGTTTTAAGCGTACAACTTTTATATTTTTTTGACAACCCAGTCTACAAGCAATTTGGAACTTTGAATGGGAGGATTTTTAGTGATTTTGCAGTGCCCATGTAGAGGGCGCTTAGGTTATCAGCAACGTTGAGAAAATGTTGTCTAGCTGACGTCCCGCTCAAATTCTTAAAAGTTTGTTTTCGGTTCCTTCCCCAAAAATTCAAATCGACTGGTCTAACCAAACATTTTTTTTTTACTTGTTGTTTTTATAGTAAAAATATCTGTGACTTTTTGAAGGTATGTGGGAATCGATAAGTACGAACGTGAGATACAATCATTTAAAGTAGCAGATTTTCACATGAAGCGAAAACGAACTTTTCAGAAATAGTGTTCCTGGAAACCAATTTCTCAAACCTTCGTCATGTAAAAATCTGTTGCTTATTATGGAAAAAAATTACACAAATATCAACAAAATCTATTTTTATAGGAAATCAAAAAAATTTGTCATATTTTGACCTTCCTTGGGAAAAGTTGTTCAGTTTAATTAGCTGATTCACCACCTAAAATATTTGCAGCTTATATTTTTACACCTTTTAATGCTATCAGTGAAAAAAAGGTTTTCTTTTTGAGAAATAAAAAAAGACCTAGTATTTCAAGAACTCAATAGATGGCGTTGTATCGACTATGTTACTAGATTTTTGTTAAGATTCAAAAGCCAAAAGACTCAAATAAACATTGCGACACTGACCGACAGTCTGGCATACACTGACACCTTCGTTCCAAATGATCCAAATCCAAGTTTAAAAAAACAAAATGTAAAAAAACTGAAACTAAATATTACGTTCCGTTCTTTGCGGTAACATACCAAGCACAGCGCCATCTATCCAGCGACTAGAATAATCACATAAAAAAAATTAAAAAAAAATCTCTAAAGTTACAAAAGATCCGTGTTATTCTAAGAATGTAAGCAACCTCCAAACTTGATGCATATTATACGAAATGCAACCTTGTAAGACCAAACTTAGTGCAGCGAAAACTTTGCCGAACTAAATAAATACTTAGAGAATATTGCCTTAGGAAAATTAACTAAGTTTTGGATTTGCATAATTCTGCATTGTTCAGTAATATATACACACATCACGTTTTTATCCTTTGCGGGGTAGGCATGCAGTAATACGGTTATCGCCAAATCTGACTAAAGTTTAAAAAATTACATGATGTTAGAAAAAGCCAGTTCATGGCATGACACTGAAAAACTTTCCCCAAAGTATACAGGTCGAAATATAATGTTTTTTTTTATCTCAAATACAACTTGACTCGGTCGGCTCGTACATTTAGTATGGGAGGGCCAAAAGTTATTTTTTCGTATTTCGACCTATATTCCTTGGGGAAAGTTGTTTAGTTTCATGGGCTGGTTCACCCATTAAAATATTTGCAGCTGATATTTTTACACCCTGTATATTACTGCCATTATAAATACCTACTCAATTAGTGAGTAATAAAAAAAATGTGTCATCTAATTTAAGATGACAGGATGTTGTAATTTATACTGATAAAAAAATTATGCTAGTCAGTTTTGTAATAAGTAGGGCCACAGATAATATAATACTACTAGAGTAGTACATGCCGTGTGATGCCGGCTTAGAATGCCGTGTGATGCCGGCTTAGAATAGCATCACCCCACATCGTTCCCGCGGGTGTCGTAAGAGGCGACTAAGGGACTCGAGAGTATTGGTGTATTACAATTTTTAGGCGACAGGCTGACAACCTGTCACTATAGTGATACACATGTTTTCTGAAACAACCTTGGAAAACAATTCTCAAAAATGTCAGACGTGGCGATAGCAACCGTATTCTTACGGTCGTTAACGCTCTGCCTGCCCCGCAAGGGATAAAGGCGTGATATATATGTATATATATATACGTATATATATATAGAGTAGTACAGATACCTAACGTCATAGAGGGAGCTCGATTGCCCTAAGACGGCTCTTGGCGGGCTATTTGATATGTCGACTCAGCGCGTGTGTTGCTAGCGACATCTAGCTTATTCATTAGATACTTCGTATTGACGTCATTTGTATTGAAAATATTGCAAAAATGTGAATAATTCGCGTGTTTTCCGTCTCAAAACATCTTAAATAATGTATTTATAATTTAACAATACTTTGTTTTTGTAAATTTTCCTTTACTTCAGACTCTTTAAGTTACATGCGCTACCCATGTCGCCATCTATTGATTTTTTTCTGAACTAATTTCCTTTAGTTACAAATGAGACCCCCATGGTAGGGCATTTTCTAGCCATTCTTAACTGTCATAATATAGAGAGTTTAGTTAAAATAACGTTTCTTTTTACGGAAAATTAATTGTGCACTTCAAAAGAGAAGGTGTAGAAATATTAGCTGCAAATACTTTCAGCAGCAATACAAATACAATACAAATCAACCCATGAAACTGAACAACTTTCCCCAATATAAAAATATATATATATATATATATATATAACGTCCGCTCTTTGGGGTAACATACCAAGCACAGCGCCATCTATCCAGCCATTAGAATAATAATTTAAAAAAGAAAATATTCTACTAAAAATGACGACACTGTAAGTCATCCAGCTCCATCTATTTGAAAATATTACTTTATTTTGCCGTGTGATGCCGGCTTTGCTGTGATTCCGGCTTAGAATAGCATCACCCCACATCCTTCCCGCGGGTGTCGTAAGAGGCGACTAAGGGACTCGAGAGTATTGGTGTATTACAATTTTTAGGCGACAGGCTGACAACCTGTCACTATAGTGATACACATGTTTTCTGAAACAACCTTGGAAAACAATCCTCAAAAATGTCAGACGTGGCGATAGCGAACGTATTCTTACGGCCGTTAACGCTCTGCCTACCCCGCAAGGGATAAAGGCGTGATATATGTATGTATGTATGTGTGTACTTTATTTAAAACTTATAAGAAAACCGAGAAACAGCTGCGGGCGAAACCACGGGGCAACAACTAGTGTTATATCAATTATGATAACTATATAGTAGAAAATTATATCGATTTTTAAATTACCCTTTTTGAAAAACACACTAGTATTATATCGACCATCATGAGGCTTAGTCGAAGTATGGAGCTACGTCATTTTATCAACGCAGCGACGTGCGTTGTGCCGTCGGTCAGTCAGTCGGGTCGTTCGGCTACTCAACGTCCCGTACGAGAAGTGTGTGATAATCAAAAGGCTGTTGGAGAGAATGCAAATTTTGATGATGCAACTGAGCCTTCTGAGTGAGTATAGATTCTAACCCGTGCACTCTGAAGCACGGATCTATTTTTCTTTTTGAACAATCTTGTGGTTAAGCCTGCAATATCCTATCGAGACTGAGAATTAATCTCTCCGCTATACAAGGTGTAAAAAAATGCCGCAAATATTTTAAGAGGCTGACCAGCCCACGACACTGAACAACTTTCCCCGAGGAACAAAGGTAGAAAAAAGAATTTGGAGCTCTCATGCAAAATCACCAACCGGCGCAAATAAACTATGGGAGGTCCAAAATTTTTTATTTATATTTCTACCTATGTTTATTTGGGAAAGTTGTTCAGTTTCATTGGCTGATTCGCCCCTCAAAATATTTGCAGCTAATATTTTTACACCTTATGTAGGTCTACTGTAAGAAATTTCATTTTTAGAGATAAGCAGTGCCTGATGTATCAATTTTCTTTATGTTTTAACTCTTTTGACCTGAAGCGTTCATTTTTTTTTGAATTAACGGTTATAAATAAAATATAAAATAAACAAATGTAAAAAATATCAACTTTGTGAATGCCCATTGCCCCACCGAGAATCGATCCCGAAACCTTGTCGCACTACCACTGCGCCACATCATTCAGGAATCTTCTAACTTCATCTATCTTAATTATTATTATTATTATTTTTACCATTGGTTTTTACCATCTCGGCTTCGTTAAGCCGGTGTTACGGCATTACGGGCCTAAGCCAAGTAAATGCTATTTTGATTATCGGATTGAGGTTCCACTGCTGGCAATTCTGTAGCATTCTGAAGAAACTTTCGGACTACCCGGCAGGTGTTTAAAATAACGGCCTTTTGTAAGATTATATATGTGAATTTTGGTAGCTCCAGTGACGAGATAGATTGGTGTAGCTGACTAGGAATAACACCTGTGGATGATATAACTATGGGGACTATGGTCACTTTCTGCAAATTCCACATGCGTGTTATTTCGTCCTTTAAGTCTGTGTACTTGTTTAATTTTTCTGAAATTGTGGTCTGTAAATTATGTGTATTGGGAACTGCTATATCTATGAGTGTTGCTGTTTTATTGACTTTGTCTACAAGCGTTATATCCGGTCTGTTATAGTGTGTAGTTTTATCAGTTAAAATTGCTCGGTCAAAGTATAATTTGTGGTAGGCGTTTTCTAAAATAGTCTCCGGGGTATATTTATAGTAAGGGACAGGTTGTGACGTTATTAGTTTATATTTAAGGGCAAGATTTTGATGAATAATTTTGGCAACTTGGTCGTGCCCGTGCTTGTAATCAGTTTGAACGATGCTTTTACATGAGCCTGTTATATGCTGGATCGTCTCGGAAGCACCATTACAACGGCGGCACAAGTCTATGGTATTTGGAATTTTTAGAATATGCTTTCGATAGTTTCGGGTCTCTACAATCTGATCCTGAATGGCGAGCATAAACCCTTCTGTTTCAGGGAATAATTCTCCGCGCCTGAGCCATTCGTTCGACGCTGCCTTGTCGACGTGTGGCAGGTTCAGGTCGCGGTAGAATCTCCCATGCAACGACTTTTTAGCCCACTCACTCAGTTTGGTACTCCTGTCAATTTGTGTTTCATTTGTTTGGGGTGCTTTGTTCTTTAAATTGAGGGGTGTGTACTTAAAATCATTTTGAACTATTGCATTGTGTAATAATGATATTTCAGTTTTGTTGTGAAAATATGTCCTCAAACTAGTTATTTGTCGGTGGTGCAAGTTGACAATGTCTATGAGACCTCTGCCACCATCTGTTCTTGCCAGCGTAAGTCTCTGCACACACGATTTTGGATGGTGCTTCCTATGTTTCGTCATACTGGAGTTAATCATACGTTGTAGGCGTTGCAGTTCTGACTTTGACCATTTGATTACTCCGAAAGAATACGTAAGCACTGGGATTGCGAATGCATTGACTGCCTTAATTATATTTTTTGAGTTTAAATTAGTCTTCATTATGGAATTTAGCCTATGTTTAAACTGTTGGGTGAGGGTTGACTTTACTTCTTTATGTTGAATTTGCTTTGATTGATTGAATCCCAGGTATTTGTACACGCTACTTTCGTCCAATGGCTCTATTTGCTGTCCCCCTTCTAATACATAGCAGTGTTCATAGTTTTGCCCTGCTTTAACCGAGTTGATCCTGCATTTATCGATACCGAATTCCATACATATATCTTTGGAGTATTCTTCGATTTTATCGGCAAGTGTATTGAGGTCATCTTGTTTGTCAGCGTAAATTTTGATATCATCCATATAAAGTAAATGATTTAATCGGTAATTTTGGGTTTCTGTGTGTGAATCAGTACTATTATTGCTTGAGTAAGTGAGGAGGTATCCCAAATTGGTGTTGTTCAAGATATTCGATAAGGGGTTTAAAGCAAGGCAAAACCACAGAGGGCTTAGTGCATCTCCTTGGAATATGCCGCGTTGGATTTTGATCTCGCCCGTTTCTATTGTTTTAGTTGTAGTGTTTAATCTTAATCGTGTAGACCATGTATTCATTGTGTTTTTTAGAAAATTTATTAACGTTGGGTGTATTTTATAGATTTCTAAAACTCTGATTAACCAATCGTGAGGTACCGAATCATATGCCTTTTTGTAATCTATGTACATTGTGAACAAATTCTTGTGCTTTTGCTGGACTTGCCTTAATACCACAGAATCTATGAGTAATTGTTCCTTGCATCCCTGGCTAAATTTTCGGCACCCTTTTTGTTGTTCAGCCATTATATTGTTAGCATCTACGTGTGTGTATATCATCGTTGCTATGCATGAGGTAATAATTTTATAGAGAGTCTGCAGGCAAGTTATTGGTCTATATTTAGCTGGATTCTTAAGATCATTCTGATCTTTTGGTAACATGTACGTTATTCCGGTTGTGATATATTGCGGCATTTTCTGTGGGTTTTGGATGAAGTCATTTATGTGATTATGTAGAAATGGGTGAATATATGTAAATTTCTTATACCAATAATTATGAATATTGTCAGTACCTGGAGCTTTCCAATTATGCAATTTCTTTATAATATCACGAATCACTTCTACTGGAATAAACTCAAATGGCATCGGTTCAGTATTTTTGATGTTTGTTCTCTCAGCTTCAATCCAAGGCGCTTCGTTATTGAAAGTTACCGGGTTTTCCCATATCTGAGCCCAAAATTTGTGTATATCTTGTGGTTGTGGGACTGAATCTTGTGGTTGTGCCTGATCTACTTCAGCATTATCCTGACTACGGTTACTTGTTGCTATTTTTAAGTTTCGGTAGAAGTGTTTTTCGTTACTTGAAAACTGGTTATTTTGCGATTTTCTTAGTGTGCAAGACTTGTACCTTTTTAAACGACTGCTAACGACGGTAAGTTTCTGCCTGAGAGTGTCCAAAAATTCCGATACCTGTGTGTTAGGCGGTTCATGAGTAGTGTGGATTTTATACGCTTCAACAATATTTTGAACATGTTTGGTTATTTTATCTGTCCTATTGCCTTTTATATACTGTGTAAGTCTACCTATTTTGGCTCTCAGATCTTCAACCTTTTTCTCGAGTCTATTCTGCCATTTAGGCTTTTTCTTTTGCTGTCTACAGTAATTTTCTTTATTTGGGGGTATCTTTATTTTACTTCCATTAATTTTAGCGGCAGCCCATGCACCACAATATATAAGTGTTTGTAGTTTAGTAAACTCTGTATCTGTATTTATATGCTGAGGCAGTATTTTTGTATTAATGTATTCAACCGCAAGAGCTAGTTTTTTAGTTGCTTTTTGTTTCGGTATATAATCTCTTTTAGTTGGTGATATTTTACTATAGTATTTTAAAGCTTCCTTGAAAGTATTTTCAATTTCGGATGCTTCGAAGATTATATGTGGTGGGCTACTAGAGCAAGACTGTTTATTAGATGCATTATTTAGTATCGATGTGTTTTGGTTGCTTATTATGGGGGAAGAATGTTGACTTTCGGTGGAAGCTATACTTGTATTCACAGGTTGTTCATTGTCTTCCCGTTGAATTTGGCTATTGTCGGTTTGTCCTGACCTATTAGTTTGAGACGTAATATCCGCGTAAGTGGGTGATTGAGGTATTCTCCTATGACTTTGGATCACCGAGACGTTTTCCGAGACAGACTCAAGCTCTACTTGTCTTTTTATCTGGTCCCGTACAGATGGTTCTATTTTGTTATTTTTAATTATGACTCTTATTTGATCCGCTATCCGCTGTTCTGAAATAAATGCTAAGTCTGGGTAAAGTTCTACGAATTTTCTATAAAGTTGTGGTCGCCATGCCGTTAGATTGCTTTCATTATTAGTGACATGAAAGTAGCATCGTAGTAATTCCTTATTAACATCGTCTGGCCATAACAGGCGTTTTCTTTCTTTACCGGCTTTTGTAGTTGTAGGGCGCATATTGAATAATACATTATTTGACGGATTAGGGATGTTACTACTACCCGGATCTAATGACATGTTTTGAACGTTAGTGTTAGAATTAGGTTGAGAGCTGTTTTGGGGTTCTATTGAGAGAGTGTGCTTTACTTCTTCTTTAATTTGGTTTAAAATCTCTGATGATAAAAGGTTCTTGTTTATAATGTCTCTTCTCTGACTCGCTATTTTTCTTTTCGTTATTTTTGAATTGGGGAATTCTTCTATAAATGTTTTATGTAATCTATCAACAAATCTTTTGGTGTGCTTCTCTAAATTTGTCAATGTTAAATATGTGCGCCAGATAAACTTATTCATATCTTCACTAAATCTTATTCGCGCACGCTTATTATTATCCGTAGTGGGAGCAATATCTAGGCATTCAGCCTCTTGCTCAACATCTACAGATAGAGGAGTGGTAGTAGAAGATCGGGATGGTAAGCGGTATTCAAAGGGATTGGGCGACGAGCATGGTGATGGAAATAGGCTATGTGTTGAAGATAATGGTGATGTTAGGTTTGAGGTTAGTATATCCGATGCTAGTGTTTCTTTGGTGTCTGCAGCAGTCGGAGACTGGGCAGAAAGCGATATGTTGCCCCCCTCAGATACGATGGGGCAACCCGATCCTGAAGGAACGGGGTGGGATTCTCTCGCCTGTTGGCGAGTACCCACCTGAGGTATATGCCTATTTCTAAGCTGCATATCGCTTTTGGTGGCCTAGAGCACCGTTGGTCACTGGTGAGTTATAAGCTTAGAGCTGCCAGTGTCCGCCCCCCACGTGGCATCAGATGGTCGTGCCGGACGTGGTGATAGATTTGTGAGGGGCTTATTATTATTATTATTATATATTAATACACAATTTGAACAATTTTTTTTTACGGAACGTGTTCTCATTTATAATTATCTGTTTTCAGGTAAGTTTTATTAAACACTGCACTGCGCTCACCAATCCGCCTGCCAAGCGTGGTGAGTAAGTAATACTACAGGTCAAAACTATAGGGGTAGGCATACGCCCAGCAGTGGACATATTGGACACCAAGTTAGTTTTTTAGTGGCTAGTAGTTTGATCATATTAAGAAAATTAATGAACGGAGATTAACGAAAGAGTGTAAAAAAAAGTTGCTGCAAATATTTTAAAGGTTGAATCAGCCCATGAAACTGAACAACTTTCCCCAACAAACAGGTCGAAATATGACAAAATTTTTTGGACCTTCCATACACATTGACCTGGTCAGTCAGTAGTTTTGTACGGGAGGAAGTCCAAAGTTTTTTTTCGCATTTCGACCTATGTTTTTGGGGAAAGTTGTTCAGTTTCATGGGCTGATTCAGCCCTTAAAATATTGGCAGCTAATATTTTTACACCTTAAATAAGGCGAGTGTTAGAGGAAATGTTGGAAGGGGAAGGCCGCAAAGAACCTACCTGGACCAAATCGGGGACGTTGTAAAGAAAGGTCAGGTCAGAAGTACCCTAAACCGACGAGCGTGCATGAAAAGACTGATGAATGTAGAAGAAGCGAAAGAAGTATGCCAGGATCGCAGCAAGTGGAAGGTAATAGTCTCTGCCCACCCCAACGGGAAAGAGGCGGCTTATAGTTAATAGCGATCTCTTACAGACAAACTTCTGTACTGTATTATTTACCTACATACAGGTGTAAAAAAATTCAATTGTAAATATTTTAAGCTTATATTTACTTGCAGCTAATATATATACATACATATATAGGTATATACATATATCACGGTTTTATCCCTTGCGGGGTGGGCAGAGCGTCAACAACCGTGAAATTACGGTCGTTATCGCCACGTCTGACAAGTACTGAGGGACCTTTCAGATGATTCGTGTATCACTGTAGTGACAGGTTGTCAGCCTGTCGCCTAAAAATGCAATAAACATGAAACCCTCTAGTCCCTTAGTCGGTTTCTACGACACCCACGGAAAAGAAATAGGGTGATGCTATTGTAAGCCGGCATCACACGGCGGTAATACTCATATTTTTACACCTCATATAAAGCGATTTGCCTAAAACTTATATTTATAATAAATACCTTATCATATACTAAGGAGGAAGATTTGAAGTAGACATTATTAAACATTGTCATTTTTCTATGTTGTCAAATTGTATTTTGGTCATTATTATAAGTGGACGTTATTATACGTAAGTATTTTTCATTTTAGACATAAGTCGCATAATAAATTTTGAAAGCTATCAAATGACGGCACTTTTCTGGACATTGAGAACGTGAGTGTGACAGCTGTCAAATCAATCTTGGTAAATTACTTTTAACGACTTGTATAGAAAGATGGCGTAGCAATCTTGATAGCCGTAGCTACTCAATTTGCTACGCTTCTACGCCGTAGCAAAGATATCTCGAACGTCTACGACTCACATACATGCTCATTTCACGCCTCTATCCCTTGCGGGGTTGGAAGAGCGTCAACGTTTGTAGAAAATACGGATGTTATCGCCACATCTGACAAATATGTGACAGAAATTTTAAAACTATTGTGTATTACAATTATTGACAGGTTGTCAGCCGGTCGCCTAAAATTGTAATACACATTCAAGTCACCTCTTACGACATTGGGAAAGATATGGATCGATGCTGTTTTAATTAACAAAGATATTTAATTATACGATATGGAATAAAAAGGGATGTACTCTGAATAGGGAATGTAAAACCGGAAGGACTTTTAAAACCGGTTTTTAAATCCGGTCCTGGGAGCACGGTTCTGTAATTCCGGTTCTGATTCCGGTTTTGGCTAATATTAAATATTGTTCAGTACAGAAGTTCATAAATACACAGGAATTTAATACACAAATATACACAGGAATTCTTTTTATTAAGACAAAACTAAAAATAAATAAAAGCAAATATTTTTCATTGTGTCATGTATTGTCCCAAATTTTTACATACATCACGGCTTTATCATTGGCGGGGTAGGCAGAGCGTTAACGGCCGTAAAACTACGATCGTTATCGCCATTTATGACAAAAACATCAAGGTAAATTTCAGATGATTCGTGTATCACAATAATGGCAGGTTGTCAGTCTATCGCTTAAAGTTGTAATACACACGAAACCCTAGAGATCAAGTCCTTTATTTACCTCTTATGACACCGGCAGGAAGAAATGGAGTGATGCTATTCTAATCTGGCATCACACAACGTCAATCTATACTAAAGACATTTATACGATCCTCTTAATCCGTATACTTTTTGTATGCGTCAAATTGTAAACAAACAAAGCTTAAGTAGGGTGGTACAAATTGTTAATTGAGAATAGGAGCACTTTTGAGCAGGTTTTTGGGTGGTTTTCCTGTTCAGGGGGTCCGGCTGATTTACATGACACATGTAAATATATTTTTTGAAATATTCACTTTAATAGCTACATGCTAGTAAGTTACATGCTGTGTGGTCAGCCTGGCCGGCCCCGAGGCAGTGCCTTTTTTATCCCACTCGTGCCGCGTTTCTACTAGGAACATAAAATTGTTATAAAAAAGAGAAAATTGTGTCTGACAATTTTCTCTTTTTTACAATGACTAGTTTATTTTTAGCGATAGTATTGTATTGTAAATTTTAGACTTTCTGAAAGAATTCGTTGTGAATCTACTTGGAAATAAACGATTGAAATTTGAAATTTGATATTTGGTGGGCGTACCGATCCCAAACCCAAAAGACAAAAGTCACAAATAACATGAATTCTATAACTAATAATAACTACTAAAACAACCAGAAAAGTCATCTACTAGATATACAAGGTGTAAAAAAGAGTGCCGTGTGATGCCGGCTTAGAATAGCATCACCCCACATCCTTCCCGCGGGTGTCGTAAGAGGCGACTAAGGGACTCGAGGGTATTGGCGTATTACAGTTTTTAGGCGACAGGCTGACAACCTGTCACTATAGTAATACACATGTTTTTTGGAACAACCTTGGAAAATAATCCTCAAAAATGTCGGACGTGGCAATAGCGACCGTATTCTTACGGCCGTTATAGCTCTGCCTACCCCGCAAGGGATAAAGGCGTGATATATGTATGTACGTATGTAAAAAAATTGCTGCAAATATTTTAAGGGGTACATCAGCCAATGAAACTGAACAACTTTCCCCAAGATACATACAGTTGACTCGCTCGGCTGCTACATTTTGTATGGGAGGTCCAAAAATTTCTTGCCATTTACGATACCCACGGGTAGAAATGGGATGATGCTATTCTAAGCCGGCATCACACGAGGACTGGTTTTTTTTTATTGTGTAAAAATCTTACCAATTACGACAAACAGTCTATTGTAAGTCTTCTTCTTTCCGTGTGGGACACCGAGTCATCCAACGACCCGATGAACCCTAGTGTCAGAATTTTTCAACCGCCTTCTACAAGTAGCAGGCTTCTGACATGGTTGTGTAACGACCGCCGTCTAAGTGATCATAGACAGCAACCGGGACCTACGACTTAACGTGTCATCCGAAACACGGAACCATCTTACTTACGGACAATCGGGTGGTTCAGCCCGCAATGTCCTAACCAGACTGGAAACACATTCACAAAGTGATTAATATCAACTTTGTGAGTGACCCACCGAGAATCGAACCCGGAACCTTCTGCGTCAGAGGCAGTCGCACTACCACTGCGCCACATCGGTCGTCATCGGTCTATTGTAAGTGTAACGTACCGTCGCTCGTAAAGGCCATATTTGCACTGTCAAAACCACAAGCAGCTGTCAAGCTGTTTTGTCGCTGTTGTAAGGCGACAGGCTGACAACTTGTCACTAAATAGTGATACATTGCTTATCTGAAACGACCCCCACACATCTGTCAGACGTGGCGAAAACGACCGTTACGGTCGTTAACGCTCTGCCTACCCCACCAGGGATAAAGTGATTTGTGTGTGTGTAAAAACCATACTAAAGGACATGTAAACAAAGAAAAATAGACCTTATGTCACAGCACTAACATAATTTTGACAGATGTCGAATACGTCCAAACGGCCGTACTAAACAACATACATACATATATCACGCCTTTATCCCTTGCGGGGTAGGCAGAGCGTTAACAGCCGTAAGAATACGGTCGCTATCGCCACGTCTGACAGTTTTGAGGATTGTTTTCTAAGGTTGTTTCGGAAAACATGTGTATCACTATAGTGACAGGTTGTCAGCCTGTCGCCTAAAAATTGTAATACACCAATACTCTCGAGTCCCTTAGTCGCCTCTTACGACACCCACGGGAATGATGTGGGGTGATGCTATTCTAAGCCGACATCACACGGCATACTAAACAATACCCCGAATTTTGATTAAAATGAAAATGAATATTATATTTCTCGGAAAGATCTCTTTGTGTTTACTTTCCCGTCCGTGACCAACCGTGACCTTGTCTTAGGCTAAAAGTCCAAGGTTCGATGGCGAATGAAAAAAATAATAAAGCTTTTTGAGAAAAATTACGCCATTGTAGGTTATAAAAGCAACTTTGCATATTTTTAAGGAAAAGGTATTGGAGATGAAAATTATTTTCAAATTTTTTAATTACAATTTTTTTATCTAAATCATAATTTTAACATAATATAAGCGAATGGAAAATTTGCGCAATTTTATGGGTGGATTTATAGAGCAAAATGTTTTTTTGGAAAAACACACATAACATCATGTTGATACGATATATCTGCGTCCTAAGGCGGATCGCACACTTAACGCACGACGGAACGATAAAATATCGCAGTGGTCTGTCAGATTCATACTAGAAATGTTAAAACACATGCTAAAACTGATCAACCGTAGTCAACCTAGTGTTAGCGCAGCGACGTCCGTCGAGTGCAGTTTTAGGGTTTTAGTATGGAAAGTGACGTTTCTAGTATGGATCTGACAGACCACTGCGTCGAGCTTTAAGTGTGCGATCCGCCTAATAATGTTTTGTCTGTTATACACAAAAGCTTTTAATACCTTTTTCAAAAGCCTTAACTCTATTCTGCATGTCAAATGTTCTTCACAAATGTCCAATTCACAACAAAAACATTAAAAAATTCAAGCATATCTCTTACCTGCAACAGACAATGGTCTGATGTTACGAAATGCCAATGAAAAAGTCAAACCAACTGTGGAATGCGTACATATCTATGTAACATTGTGTCGCCCATAAAGATCGCTAAGACCACTTGACCCCTCATTTCACAGAAAACTTACCCACCCAAGTACCAAGTCTAATTGGCCGAGCTAAACGCTTAACCAGTTTAAGAAGATATCCCTTGTAATACCCAAAGCGTGGCAACAGGTGTTCAAATAAATTGGTCGTGGTATTATACATATCTTGTCATCTGTATAGGTTTTCAGCGAGCATGCGCGCTTTATCCCGTAGTCCAGTCAGCGCTTACTGGCTGGTTAGATGCGACGTACAGAGCGCACGGTGGCGGAAAAAAAAGAAAACTAGTTGTCAAAATAAATAAAAAAGCAAAATTTCGAACGCCGCTTTTTGAAATATGCCGCGCGAAAAATAAAAGAATAAAATTAGCAGTGTTCAAATTCGGTTCGATTTTTGAATATCAACAAGTGTCAATTCTAGCAAGGCTATTTCCCATTCAAATTCAAAATTGTGTAAATTTTATTTTTCTTAAAAAATATAAATTTTATCGTGTTCAATAAAAACTAGGTCATTGTACCTGTTGCCGGCTACGTCTTTTACTACTGCGTAGGTGGCGTTGTACTACCCGTTCACCCTAAACCTGTGAATAATTTATTATAATAGCACACTGAAACTCTATCGTTTATTATTCATATTTTATTGATTATCTTCCAGCGGAAAAATAACATTCGATACATTAATATTAATTTCTTTGTGTGATGATAATATATACTCTGCGTGATATATATATTATAATATAACAATAGTGAATATACTAACCTAGATATTGTGATAGTCATATCTGTGTTATAGTAGAATCTAGTTCATATATCTTATGCAAAGAATAAGTGCTTGAAATCATTAGTTGATAGATATTTGACTCAGAAAAATTAATTAATAGCCGTTTTTTAACAATAATACGTGAAACAATAATCACTTACATTCCTAAGGATCTAAAGCTACTTAGTGTGTAATAAGCGATTAGAGTGCAAATAGAGAGAAAATCTTGTTTCTAGTGAAAATAGTGAGTAAAACAAGTGAAAACCCAAAAAAACTAGTATGATCTATTAAAAATCACTTTAGTAACTCAAAAACCAGTTAAATCTACGAAGAACCTATCTACAAGCAACGAGTAAAAGCTTCAAATAACCGGTAAAAACCGCGTGAAACCGGTAACAACCGACTGAAACCAGTAAAAACCGCGCGAAACTACCGAAATCCATCAAAAATGTACGGCAGCGCGCACGATGCGCTCTCGCGTTAGTGTGGGCGCGCACGGGAACTGTCACTGATGACGTCACCGTCACAATGCAAGACGCAAGAGATGTGGGCCGCCATGACCAGGTCTATTGAGATACTAGTCGCGTTCTTCGAGTACTATGCACAAAGGTGAGTAATAGATTTAATACTAGTGGGCTCCCGCGGCTCCGCCCACGCGGAAATCAGTTTTAATCCCGTGGCATCCACAGAAACATTTTTCGGCATAACAGCTGTCCTATGTGTAAATCCAAAGTATTTTCTATCTGTATGCCAAATTTCATGAAAATCGGTTCAGCAGTTTTTAAAAGACATACAAACTTTCGTAATTATAATATTAGTAGGATGAAGACAACCCCACTTAGTTCATTATATTTATTTAATTAACAATTTATCGCACACAATAGCAGGTAGAATATTGATACAAATATAAAAAAACGCATTATTTTGACCGGTTTTCTATCATGAACCGATATTTTCTAACCGATTTTTCTAAACCCGTGCTAAGTCAGTTTTTCCTGTCTAAACCCAGTAAAAACTGCTTTAAATCGGTAATAATACAATCGAACTGTCATTGGTGACGTCACCATCACAAAAACGGTTTCCGGACAAAAAACTAATGTTCTGCCAATAACCGGTATTTCTTTTATCAACACACTATGAAATTAAGAATAGACTTAAAAACCGGTACGTATTTTCCTAAAACCGGTACTTTAGTCCCTCCGAACTTTAAAATCTGCAGTGTTCTGTTAGCATCATGTAAAATGCTCTTTATTCCATTCTCTTTTAGCATCACATCCTTTTAGCATAGGCGGGTTGCACACTTGACGCACGACGAAGCGCAAAAATATCGCAGCGGTCTGTCAGTTCCTTACTAGAAATGTCAATCCCCATACTATAACCGCTCAACTGTTGTTGACGCCGCGCTATCGCAGTGTCGTCCGTCGAGTAAGATTTTAGTATGGGGAGTGACGTTTCTAGTATGGATCTGACAGACCGCTACGATATAGGTACGATATGTTTGCGCTCCGTCGTGCGTCAAGAGTGCGATCCACCATACCAGAATTAGGCGGCTTTCCCACTGCACCGCACTCCGTCGCGTAGCGCGGGAGCGCAGATTTTAAAGCCGCTCGAACCACGGCGATTGATAGTGGAGTGAAGTCTTTGTTTGGCGCGGGGCCGTCGTACAACGCCCCTCCGCGCGGAGACGCGGAGCAAGCCGCGCGATGAAGCAGATCTGCTCCTCCGTCGCCGCGCGCGGGATCTGCCGCTCCGCGCTACGCGTCGGGGCGCGTTCCCAGTGTGTGAGGCGCCTTACGGTAGATAAAGTTCGTCATAAGCATAACGTTCTATTACTGCAGTAACTTTATATTACTTGGATAAACTTTACAGTTTTGTTAACTAACATTTTCACTACCTGCGTATTACTATTTTATATAATGTGTAAAAATATTAGCTGCAAATTTTTCAAAGGGTGAATCAGCTCATGAAACTGAACAACTTTCCCAAGGAACATAGGTCGAAATATGAGTAAATTTTTTGGGTCTCCCATACAAATACAATTTTTTTTATTTGGATAAAATTGTATCATTTCCGCTTTAATTGTCCTAAAAATGTCCTAAACGTCATATGTAATTATTCGATTGCTCGCAATAGAAACAACCAGCCGTACTTTATTCAAAATTGATTACTTTCAGAATTTATGATATAAATTCAAGAAAAGCAAATTACAACAAAACAGACTAATAATAAATAACCTAAACTCTTCTTAAGAAACTGACCTTGGACACAGTAAATTTAAATTACAGCAGGATATCTTTATACAGGCAAACGTATCTTGCAATTTCTGTCTGAGGCGGCTAGAAATTTACTATTAGGTAAAACCTCTGTTGCGTCTCAAAAAGTTATAATTTTATATGATTTTGCCCGCTTCGTAGGTACTCCATAAAAAGTCTGAGGACATTTTACACTTAAGGCACAACGCACCGCTAAAATAACGCATCCGTAATGCAGCGGTCTGTTAGATCCATACTAGTGGGATTGATTGGGTATGGGAATTGACGTTTCGTCAATTCAAAACCACTCGACCGCTGTCGACACTACTGCAGCGTCATTTTGCCGCGTTGACAGCGTTTGAGCGGTTTTAGTATGGGGATTGACAATTCTATGTAGTATGTATATGGTATGACAGACCGCTGCGTTATTTTAGAGCTACGTAGTGCGTTAAGTGTGAAAGAGGCCTCAAGTCATAGTACATATTATGTCATATTACAGGCAGCAGAATATTAGTTGTGTTTTGCTTTTAATGAACAAGCGGAATCGCAGCCATGTCAAGAACAAGTGGTAACAAGTGGTAAACCTGATCTGATAGGTCTGCTGGAAGAGATTTCTTTTTAGAAATAAGCTGACCTGTTGTGTATTGTTCTTAATGTTATGTCCTTTGTGTTATATTGTGTACAATAAATGGTTTAATAATAATAAACCTTTAGATAAAATTTTCCTTCGTACCTACTGCAACTTCTTTCTACTATGCCTCGACTGGGTATAATGAAACCACTAACTTAGATAAATGGTTAGGTCCTACAAAAGGTGTACTCTTAATAATTCTTATGTAACTGCTTAGCCGCTCTATAAGGTTTTAAAAATATGAGCTGGAAATATTTTAAGGGATGAACCAGCCCATGAAACTGAA
Source organism: Keiferia lycopersicella (assembly GCA_029255805.1). Classification (NCBI taxonomy): domain Eukaryota; kingdom Metazoa; phylum Arthropoda; class Insecta; order Lepidoptera; family Gelechiidae; genus Keiferia; species Keiferia lycopersicella. The sequence continues at coordinate 942,763 of JARACZ010000039.1, read as the reverse complement.
CAACTTTCCCCTAGAAACAAAGGTCGAAATATGAAAGAAGTTTATGACCTTCCATACAAAATGTAGCAGCCGAGCGTGTTTACTGTATGGGAGGTCCAAAAATTTTTTTTTATATTCGACCTATTTTCTTTGGGGAAAGTTGTTCACTTTCTTGGGCTGATTCACCCCTTGAAATATTTACAGCTAATATTTTTACATCTTATATAACTCAAAGATACCGGAGGCAATCTGAATAATAAGCAATTTTAAAAAAAAAACAAGGTAAAATTGATTATGTACTTACAAATATTTTCAGGGTGTATAAAAGTGAACAACTGACGTCTGAAACATTTTTTCAAAATATGTAAAAAAATGTATCTATTACTTCGTATCTATCGGAGGTCCAAAATGCTTTTTCACTAAATGTTACCCTATCTATATGTAGTGCTAAGTGGCTTAGAATAGCATCACCCCAATTCCACGTGTCGTTCATTAATAATAGAACACAATTATTTTCTCTTACGAAAAATAAACGGTCTTCTTCTTATCGTGTGGGACACCGAGTCGTCCAACGACCCGATGAACCCTAGTGTCATAATTTTTCATCCGCCTTCTACATGTAGCAGGCTTCTGACATGGTTGTGTAACGACCGCCGTCTAAGTGATCATAGACAGCAACCGGGACCTACGGCTTAACGTGCCATCCGAAACACGGAACCATCTTACTTACGGACAATCGGGTGGTTCAGCCCGCAATGTCCTAACAGGACTGGGAACAAATTCACAAAGTGATAAATATCAACTTTGTGAGTGACCCACCGAGAATCGAACCCGGAACCTTCTGCGTCAGAGGCAGTCGCACTACCACTGCGCCACATCGGTCGTCAAAATAAACGGTGCTGCTTATAAGTACCTATATTTTAATTACGTTTAAGAGGCTTAAAACTTTTGGGTACTAAGCATTGGTTGGTCCCACACATGCCGCAAGACGCTGCGCTATTTTGTCGGTCCGGTGATACTAACATGAACTCGATGTTATTTTATTTACCACCTAACGTTACATGCTGTTTGGTTAGCTTGGCCAGCCCCGAGGCAGTGCGTTAGGAGCTAGTTTTGAGTTTTTAGTCCGCCTGAGCCGCGTTTACACTAGGTTCATAAAATTGTTATAAGAAATAGAAAAATGTATCCAACATTTTTTACAATGACTAATACTTGACCATCAAAAAGCTCAATGAAAAGTTTACTACTATGGAAAAATTATTTGAGTTTGAGTTTTGTTGAACTACGTTGTATAAAATCGTAAAGAAACGTCGCAATCATGCCATACTTGACTCAGCGCATTGCCACAGGGCCTTAATTCTCATACTTTTTGACCATCATTCATCATTCGCTAGGTAATTAAATTTAACAAAAAAGAAGTACGCTTAAATTTATTGCCCAAAAATATACTGCATACTCCATTAACAGTTTTTCTAAATATTCAAAGTTTGAATGAATAAACAGAAAAATTATATAAAAGTAAGTGTTTTGACGCAATCCAAACTAGAGAGACATGACATCATCTCTTTGTATTATCTTACAAAATATACATTTAAAAAATAGCTCATTTGACTTGCCACTCATAATTTTCCTCACCTTATCCCGTTCTCTGTCGGGGTCGGCTACCTAACCTAGGGTATTTGACGTGGAACCAAGTTTTTACACAGAGCAACCTATGCAACCCGAAGACTAACCTGGCCCAAATCCTAGGTTAAGTTCAAACGTTCAAAAATTCAAATATCATCAATGCCGTGTGATGCCGGCTTAGAATAGCATCACCCCACCTCCTTCCCGCGGGTGTCGTATGAGGCGACTAAGGGACTCGAGAGTATTGGTGTATTACAATTTTTAGGCGAAAGGTTGACAACCTGTCACTATAGTGATACACATGTTTTCTGAAACAACCTTGGAAAACAATCCTCAAAAATGTCAGACGTGGCAATAGCGACCGTATTTTAACGGCCGTTATTGCTCTGCCTACCCCGCAAGGGATAAAGGCGTGATATGTGTATGTATGTGTATGTAATATTATCAAAAGTTTCTAACTATTTGTCAAAACCGCAATACTGTATGGCATGTGTGCAAACCTGCACCCAGTTGGACCCTTTTCAGGTAGAAACAAGCTATTTATATACGGGTATTTAATATGAAGAACCGACGACCGATGTGGCTCAGTGGTAGTGTGACTGCCTTTGACGCTGAAGGTTCCGGGTTCGACTCTCGGTGGGTCACTCACAAAGTTGATATTTATCACTTTGCGAATTTGTTTCCAGTCTGGTTAGGACACTGCGGGCTGACCCACCCGATTGTCCGTAAGTAAGATGGTTCCGTGTTTCGGATAGCACGTTAAGCCGTAGGTTCCGGTTGCTGTCTATGATCACTTAGACGGCTGTCGTTACACAACCAAGCAGAAGCCTGATACTTGTAGAAGGCGGTTGAAAGATTCTGAGACTAGGGTTCATCGGGTCGTTGGATGACTCGGTGTCCCACACGAAAAGAGAGATTTGAAGAAACCAAGATCGTCGTTGGCCAAGTGGTTAGGACACCAACTGCTAGGATACATAGATACATACATACAGGTCAAACTAAAAACCTTCTCGCAATACAAATAAATATAAATAAAATGTATAGAAGACACGGATTTTAATTAAAAAATAAATGCTTTTTGCAAATGCGAGCACAAGGGCTGATAATAACATGCAAATGTTTTCTCTAGAACTCAAAAATTACCATATTTTCTTGACGATTTCTTTTCTACTTGGTGCAGTAAAGAGATTTGTACTAGCTTAGAGCCGGCAAATCGTCTAGAAAAAATGGTAATTTTTGAGTTCTAGAGAAAACATTTGCATAGTAATAATATAAGGTGTAAAAATATTAGCTGCAAATATTATACGGGGTAATTTAGCCCATGAAACTGAACAGCTTTCTCCAAGAAAATTTTTTGGAACCTCCCATACAAATTCCTCTAATCGGTTGGTAATTTTTTTTCATATGTCGAGTTAGGTACGCTTCTTGGGAAATGTTGTTCAGTTTCACCCCTTAAAATATTTGCAGCTAATAATTTTACACCCTATAGTAAGTACTCTATGTATAGATAACTATTTATACAGATTTAATTTAGATGTGATGCCGTGTGATGCCGGCTTAGAATAGCATCACCCCATTTCCTACCCTTGGGCGTCGTAAGAGGCGACTGAGGGACTTGAGTGTTTCAGGTGAACTTTTAGGCGAAAGGCTGACAACCTTTCACTATAGTGATACACAAAATTATCTCAAACGGCCCTCTATATTTGTCAGTCGAGGCGACATCGACCGTGTTTTTACGGCCGTTAGCGCTCTGCCTACCCCGTAATCCCTTACGCGTGAAATATGTATGTTATGTATATTAAAAGCGTGATATATGTATGTATGTATGTAATGTAGATGTCTAATGTGTATACGAGAGTATGTTGGGACGTTGTACTTAGGAACATGTCTTCTATTTTGCCTGAGGGAATGCACCAACCATTTCTTCAGAGAAATAAGGAAAAAGCATACGTAATACGGTACATTAGGCGGATCGCACGCTTAACGCACGACGGAGCGCTAAATCATCGCAGTAGTTTATCAGATTCATACTAGAAATGGTAATCCCCATACCAAACCGCTCAACCGCTGTCGACGCAGCGCTATCGCAGAGTCATCCGTCCAATGCGGTTTTGGTATGGGAAGTCACGTTTCTAGTATGGATCTGTCGGACAGCTGTGATATTTTAGCGCTCCGTCGTGCGTTAAATGTGCGATCCGTCTTACGTAAAACTTTCTTTGCGTCCAAGTTGAACGTATTATGCAACTTAACTTAATGCCGACCAGTAAGAATAGTATTAAACTTATTTGGGCATTTCTACAGAGACGCCGTTTTTTTTTGTCCTGGTCCAGAAATCGTGTTAAACATATAAACTAAAATCTCAAAAAAATAACACATAATCCTTAATGTATGTACTATTTGGAGAGCATAATTATTATGACTAATTTAATAATACTTTCTTCTGAAAAAAATACCGATATGAAAAAAAAACACCAAATTTACCTGATTTAGGCCTGTCCCTTTGGCGGAATTGAATCTAAATTGGTTCATAATTCGAAAATTTCCGGAATTTATAATAATGTTCCTATGTTCACATGTATATAGATGTATGACAAAGGTTTATTTATTACCAAGATGTCTATAATGTTTTATTTTGTCACTTTAAATATTTGTCCCGAGCTTATGACTTCATTCGGTATCACTCACAAACTCTTACGCACATCTGTAAATACGCGCGATTTGCACATCTTTATCCGATTCACATAAACTGCCAGTTGCGTCCGAGTAGGCGAGTGCAGTGAACCTGTGACATGCTGCCGGGATTTACCATTTTCAAAGATAAGAAATTTTACTTCGTCTTTGGTGCAGGGTAATTCCTCAACTCCGGATCATAAATATTTTTGAAACTATAAGAGCTAAAAGGTTGTTATTTTGTGTAATTTGTGCCTCGATAGTATACCAATACGTAGGTAAAATTGAATTTGCACAAAGTTATACTGTGAGAGAGAAATTTCAAAGAAACCAGCTTTTTCTCAACTCCGGGAATCTGAACTCCGTGTGCATTTGTTCACGGAGTTGAGAATATTGTTCACGGAGTTGAGGTTTTTTATAAAACTGTGATTAGAATGATGTCGTGTGGTACCGGCGTAGAATAGCATCACTCCAACTCTACCTGTAGGTGTCGTAAGAGGCGACTAAGAAACTAGCTCGAGAGATGATTAACGACGATTAACTCTTGTAATTTCTAAACTCCGTGAACAGTCAAAATTCAAATTCGATTATTTCAGAATCTGCAAGAGGAAATGGGGAGAAATTTATTTTATTTTGTTTATTCATTTAAAAAACAATAAATCACTTTGAATGAGTGCATGAAAACCTTAAAACAAACGTGCACTCTCAACGCCGTGAACACTCGAAATTAAAATTGAATTATTTCAGAATCCACTGAAGCAAATGATGGCAAATAAAATTAAATATATTTCTATTTTTTTTCCCTATTTTTTCAGTATAATAAAGTCAATAAAATGTTAAAAGTAAAATTGCACACGGAGGTGAGAAAAATTTACTCCTTCCGTAGAAATGCCCATTTACTAGATATGCAAAAATATAAGGTGTAAAAATATTAGCTGCAAATATTTAAAGGGATGAATCTGCCCATTAAACTAAACAACTTTCCCCAAGAAACATTGGTCGAAATATGAAAAAACTCCCATACAAAATGTAACAGCCGAGCGAGTCAACTGGATATTTCATATTTCGACCTATCCTTCTTAGGAAAGGTTGTTCAGTTTCATTGGCCAATTCACCTCTTAAAATATTTGCAGCAATTTTTTTTACACTCCTATAGAATATATTAATAATAATAATAAATATCCTGGACAATTCACACAGCGCCATCTAGCCCCAAACTAGGCAAATCTTGTACTATTGGAACTAAATAGCTCATACTAATACATATATACTTTTTTTTGTAAATAAATACATATTATACATAGAAAACACCCAGACACAACACAAATATTTGGAAATTGACTTAACAAATATTTGTGTCCGGTGGGGGTCGAACCCACGAGCCTCGGCGTAGAAGGCAGGCATACTATCCGCTACGCCATCGGGACAGTCGATAGATGTTGCGAAACGTGGACATTGGACGACTCAGTGTCCCACACGAAAAGAGAGATCATGCCTATTTGTATTACATAAGTAACGACGACCGATGTGGCGCAGTGGTAGTGCAACTGCCTCTGACGCAGAAGGTTCCGGGTTCGATTCTCGGTGGGTCATTCACAAAGTTGATATTTATCACTTTGTGAATTTGTTTTCCCAGTCTGGTTAGGACATTGCGGGCTGAACCACCCGATTGTCCGTAAGTAAGATGGTTCCGTGTTTCGGATGGCACGTTAAGCCGTAGGTCCCGGTTGCTGTCTATGATCACTTAGACGGCGGTCGTTACACAACCATGTCAAAAGCCTGCTACTTGTAGAAGGCGGTTGAAAAATTCATCGGGTCGTTGGGCGACTCGGTGTCCCGCACGAAATGAAGATTACATAAGTAAGAACCCTCATTTCCACATAAGTGCGGTCGCAGGCAACACATGGTATGAGATTATTACCAGCCATATGTGTGGGCATGTGTTTGCATTTATTCATAGGCGGATCGCACACTTAATGCACGACGGAGCGCAAAAATATCGCAGCGGTCTGTCAGGTCCATACTAGAAGAAACGTCACTCCACATACTAAAACCGCACTCGAAGGAGGACGCTGCGCTAGCGACATCCGTCGAGAGGGATTTTTGTATGGGGAGTGACGTTTCCAGTATGGATCTGACAGACCGCTGCGATGTTTTTGCGCTCCGTGCGATCCGCCACATGATCAGCATGTGGCATAATAATATGGTAGCGTATATTATGGTCTGAGATATTATACCCGTATTATATACAAAGCTTGTGACATTCTCGATACAAGTTCGTACGTGAAGGAACTCTACTGTTACCAGCCACAACAGTCCACTGCTGGACATAGGCCTCCCCCCATTGGGGGGTATTGCCATACTCACCACGCTAGGCAGGCGGATTGGCGAGCGCAGTGCAAGATATTGTAGATACTCACATGAAATACGCCCTGCCTGTTCCTTGGATTCATCCATTAGTTGCCTTTTACGACACCCACGGGCAGAAATTCTTCTTTACGTGTGGGGCACCAAGCTGTCCAACGACCCAGTGAACCCTGGTGTCAGAATTTTTCAACTGTCTTCTACAAGAAGCAGGCTTCTGACATGGTTGTGTAACGACCGGCGTCCAAGTAATCATAGACAGCAACCGGGACCTACGGCTTAAGAGTATCATTCACAGACATGGCGTGAGCAAAATGCGTTTTTCAAATTTTATGTGCTGTCTCGACGGCCGCGCGGCAAGCATCCTAATGTGCGATAGGGACAGGTAGCAGGCTTCCTGAGAAATCGCCTCGAAAACAGAGTAAAATCGAGGTGCGGGCGTTAACGTTTCCCTACCCCTAAATTTTAACCAAATTCTATAATTTTGGTCTTGATTGCTTAAGTATAAACTAAACTAGGTTTATACGTTTCGTTTTTGACCAAATTTTGTACAGTTTTGTAAGTATCCTCCCTCAAACATGAAGATTTTTCAGTATCAAAAAAGTGTACTTTTGTGCCTCATTATTTCTGAAACTATAATATATATCAAAAAAATATAAACCTAGTTTTTGTGAATATAAATAAAATACCTAAAGATCAAAACAATTGGTTACCGGTAAGTATGATAAAAACGTTAACGCTTTTTGTATGAGAATTTCCAGCTGCACGATCCCCTTAACGTGCCGTGAAATCAACGTAAAGAAATGGAGTGATGCTTTTAACTTACAGCACAAAACTCTAGGATTGTTCGAATTATCTTCGGATTATTATAATTCTTCGGCCTCTTTTACACTCAACGTCCAACGCCGCGCAAAAATAACGCTGCGCTATAGATCCGACTGTCAAATCCATAGAAACTTCACTCTCCATGCAAAAACCGCTCTCGACGGATGTCCCAACGCACGACCGCTGCGGCGCTTGACGACTCAGTTAGCGCTGCGTCGTGCCAAACGACGTAATTTTGCCTGAAATTTTGAACGTGCGTCGTGTCGTGCGCTGTCACTGCGTTGTTTCAGTGTCATTTTAGCGTCTGGTAGCTGAGCGCCATTTTGGTACCGGGCTAGGAAATTTCGCACTGTAAATTAGGAAGAAGTCAGTTATAAAAAAATATCCTCCAATGTATAACAACTTTCAATCTTTATTAAAGTTTTTTCCAAGGAAATGCATTTTATCTAGTTAAGTAATAATATACTCAAACGTCTAAATTTCAATTCAACACAACGCCATCTAGTAGGAAATTTTAAAAGGGGAGAACTGTCAGATGCAAAATTTCCTGTCGACAAAAATAAAAGTTGAAAACAAACATTTGTCCATCCATAGTATTCCTAAAATGGCAACATTAATTTAATCTTACAGCGGATCGCACACTTGACGCACGACGGAGCGCAAAAATATCGCAGTGGTCTGTCAGATCCATATTAAAAACGTCACTCCCCATACTAAAACCGCACTCGACGGACGACACTGCGATAGTGCTGCGGTGGAGTGGTTTATGTATGGGGAGTGACGTTTCTTGTATGGATCTGACAGACCGCTGCGATATTCCAGCGCTCCGTCGTGCGTCAAGTGTGCGATCCGCCTTATCTGTACAATTTATTAACATGATTACCCCTGTCCACCCTGAGGCTAAATTGTGGACATTAGTTCTCCAACTCGGATAGCCGTTTGTACAAATATAGGGTGTCACTTTATATTACATACAACGTGCTATGCCGTGTGATGCAGGCTTAGAATAGCATCACCCCATATCCTTCCCGCGGGTGTCGTAAGAGGCGACTAAGGGACTCGAGAGTGTTGGTGGTGTATTGCGGTTTTTAGGCGACAGGCTGACGACCTATCACTATAGTGATACACATGTTTTCTGAAGCAATCTTGGAAAACAATCCTCAAAAATGTCAGTCGTGGCGATAGTGGGCGTATTTTTGCGGCCGTTAGCGCTCTGCCTACCCCGCAAGGGATAAAGGCGTGATGTATGTATGTATGCAATGGTGGTGCAATATCCAGGTGTAAATGTCATTCATACAGCTTGAATAGGAAATATTCAACATTATTAACATGGTTTGTATACTCACTTGAACAACAGATTAGAAAAAATAACTGCAGTAGTCTCGTAGTAACTTCTCCGAATGTCTTCCTTTTTCAGTTTTTGTTGTTTTATGGCGTATCCTTACATTAACTAAGAAATTTTATTACTGGAATTTAAGGAACATTAAATTGTCTACTTAACACAATTTATTTCGTTAAGGTAGCATTCTTAGTTTCCGAGATATTTGCTGTTTTTCACATGACCCTAATTCATCACTCTCGAGTGTAGAACTATTGATTTATTATAACTTTAAGTATATAATTAACTAGTATTAATAGGCAGGTGGTTTAAAACTCTGACACGAGGGTATACCGGGGCGTTCGTCGACCTGGTGTCCCAGAAGAATTGTTACACCTTTAATATCTACGTGATAATTAACGTAGATAACCCTTTTGTGGGACATGGGTGTGTTTCCGTGTAATAAACGTGAAATGGTTTTAGTTTATTGGTTTATAATAACAGTTTGGTCCTCTAGGGTGGGGCTGGCAACATTGTAACGTAGGCGACATATTAACATATCACGTCTTTATCCCTTGCGGGGTAGGCAGAGCGTTGACGGCCGTAAGAATACGGTCGCTATCGCCACGGTTGCAATTTTTGAGGATCGTTTTCCAAGGTTGTTTCAGAAAACATGTGTATCACTATAGTGACAGGTTGTCAGCCTGTCAGTGACATATCAAACAACGAAAATAAATGACTTTCTATGCAGGCTATGTTGGTATTGTCGTGTGATGCCGGCTTAGAATAGCATCACCCCATTTGTTTCCCTCATTCCCTTGTTCCCGCAGACTGGGAGCAAATTCACAAAGTGATATAAATATCAAGTTTGTGAGTGACCCACCGAGGATCAAACCCGGAACCTTCTGCGTCAAAGGCAGTCGCACTACCACGCTAAAATACATTACTTTCTTTCGACCTACACAAAGGTCTATACTAATACACCTTTTCCTCACATAATAATATTCATGCAAGGGTCCACTTCTAAATATAACGGGGCCCATTAGCCAACAACGAGCCATTGAGTGGGGATAATGTGGTTTGTGAAAAACCCGCCAAGTCCTGGAAACTTCTCAAAGGGCTTTGTAACTCTTAAGTAGGTACCTACTTACCTGTACAACCTACATTATTATATAGATACACATATCACGCGTTTATACCTTACGGGGTAAGTAAGAAAGATGGTTCCGTGTTTTGGATGGCACGTAAGCCGTAGGCCCCGGTAGCTGTCTATGATTACTTAGATGACGGTCGTTTCACAACCATGTCAGAAGCCTGCTACTTCTAGAAGGTGGTAGAAAAAGGGTAGGGTAGCCTAGGGTTCATCGGGTCGTTGAACGACTCGGTGTCCCACACAAAAAGAAATAAAAAAAGAGGTTTATAATTTTTCTACTACGAAGGCGATTTTTTAAATAACCTTGCAATTTTTTTTCCTAATTTCTCCCGCCAAAAATCCTCTGTACCTACATGATTAATGACCTCTTGTACTGTGAGATAAAGGCTATAATTTATTAGTGACGATCGATGTGGCGCAGTGTTAGTGCGACTGCCTTTGACACAGAAGGTTCCGGGTTCGATTCTCGGTGGATCACTCACAAAGCTGATATTTATCACTTTGTGAATTTGTTCCCAGTCTGGTTAGGACATTTTGGCTGAACCACCCTATTGTCCGTAAGTAAGATGGTTCCGTGATTCGGATGGTACGTTAAGCCGTAGGTCCTGGTTGCTGTCTATGATCACATAGGCGGCGGTCGTTACACAACCATGTCAGAAACCTGCTACATGTAGAAGGTGGTTGAAAAATTCTGACACTAGGGTTCATCGCGTCGTTGCGGCTTAGAATAGCATCACCCCGTTTTCTTTCCGCAGGTGTCGTGAGACAAGGACTCAAGAGTTTTACGAGTATGTGTAGGTATTACAACTTTAGGCTGCTGACAACCCATCCCTGCAGTTATACACGAATCATCTGAAAGGACCCTCAATGTTTCTCAGATGTAGCGATAGCTACCATACTTTTACGGCCTTTATGCTATCTATGCTCTCTGTCTGCTGTCTGTCTTATGCTGTCTGTCCCGCAAGGGCTAAAGGCGTGATATTTGTATACAGGGTGTAAGGGACGGCGTAATGAAAACATATCAGAAATTGAACAACTTTTTCTATGGAGGCTATGCTGGTAAACGTGAAAATTTTTTGACCTTCCATACGAAAGTCCCGATCAGCTGAGTGACTTTGTATACATAGTCCCATATTTCCCAACATAGATCCCGTAGAAAAAGTTGTTCAATTTCATATCACGCCTGTAAAGTTTTCGTTACACCGTCCCTTACAGCCCATATATGGTGTTCTATTCAAGGAAAGTAGCAAAAACTAAAAATAAAAGGTCTTCCTTTTCTAAAGTCCAAAAGTCCTAACATTGTTCCTGGGAGCTTTCAATATAATAAATTATTTTCGCTAAAAGCAAACGAAAGCTTTGTTCGTCCGTCTCAGTTTTTCCTCTTAAGCTTTCTCTTCTCATACTTAGCGCACAAAGGAGCGCTATTTTACCGCATCCTTAACGCGCGCGTCGGTCCGTTATTAAAGAAATTTCAAGTTCCTAATAGGTACTAAAAACTGACATTGACGCAGGTCCAAGGCAAATGCGTAAACAATAGCGTCTGTCAAACAGCGTAAGTTCATCCTTTAGTAGATACTGCGTCAACGCCAGTTTCAAGAATTGAAATATTTCGAATATCTGCGCTAAAAATGCGCAGTGCAGGGCGTTAGATGTGGGATTCGCCTGATGAAAGAACTAATCAAAAACCATTGTTCCTAAAGAGACGACAAAATGAACAGGCTGGGAAGTTTATTTTTTGCATTTTTATGCGGTATTGGCCTAGATAATTATGAATGCTGTCTCAGGCGTTGCCGTATGATGCCGGTTTAGAATAGCATCACCCCACATCCTTCCCGCGGGTGTCGTATGAGGCGACTAAACCTGTCAACATGTTTTTTGAAACAACCATGAAAACCAATCCTCAAAAACGTCAGACGTGGCTATAGCGACCGTATTCTTATGACCATTAACACTCTGCCTACTCTGCAAGGGATAAAGGCGTGAGATATGTCTGTATGTATGTCTCAGGCGAAACACACATTGGCAACGGTAATCGCTGCGGTATCAGGAGTGACGAAATCCGGATGCCGTTTCCGTGCCTCCGTCCTCGGAGTTTTTAGAACGTTCCTTTTTGTTTCATGCGAAAATCTGCTACTTTTTATCCTTGTATCACACGTTTTTTCTTTACTTACGATTCTCACCTGCCTTCAAAAATTCACACAATATTTTTGTCAATAAAAACATCCAGTAAAAAAAAATTAAAATGTGTGGTTAGACCAGTCGATTTAGATTTTCTGCTACCCCGCCAGGGATATAGGAGTGATTTGTGTATGTATGTAGATGAAACAAGCGTCTTAAAGTGACAACATTTAAGGGCATCATTAACACCAAGGCAACATTACCCATGACCTTTCGCAACCTTAAGGGTCGACCCTTAACAAATTGCCCTTAGTAAATGAATTTATTCTACCGTCTGTCAGGTTTGGCTGCCTCTAGGGAGTTCCTAAGAGAATTGTTTTAGAAGAGAAAAGAATATATATCAAATAAGATTTTGCCTATTATTTTTAAAAGGTGTCGATTGCTTTGTGATGCCGGCATAGATTTCATCACCATATGACTCTCACACATCAGCCTACAGCAGTTCACTGCTGGACATATGCCTTTCCCAGGGTACGCTACAGGGCACAATCTCCCGCTTTCGCCATCCAGTCGCTACCAGCCGCTCTCAAGCAGTCATCGGTCCATCTGGCCCAACTATGGTCATTATTGTTTAGCAAATTCTGTTGGTATTGTAAACTCGATTGTCAAGGGATTGCTGTGTGATGCCGGCTTATAATAGCATCACTCCATTTCTTCCCGCGGGTGTTGTAAGGGGCAACTAAGGGTCTCGAGGGTTTCATGTGTGTCAGAACTTCAGGCGACATGCTGACAACCTGTCACTACAATGATGCACGAATCATCTGAAAGGGCCCTCAATACTTGTCAGACGTGGCGATAACGACAATTATTTTAGGCTTGATTTGTGTGTGTGTGAGTGTGTTAACTCGATTCATTGCAATGCGCTGGCCAATTCGCCTTACGAGCGTATGGCAGTATCCTCCAATAGGAAATCCTTATTAGAAGAAAAATCATGTCCAACAACAACAACAACACAAATCGCGCCTTTATCCCGTGCGGGGTAGGCAGAGCGTCAACTTGTAGAAGGCGGTTGAAAAATTCTGACACTAGGGTTCATCGGGTCGTTGGACGGCTCGGTGTCCCACACGAAAAGAAGAAGAGCGTCAACGATCGTAAAATAATGATCGTTGTCGTCCATCATGTCCGATATGTATGTAGGTAATTCGTTCCTGTGAAGTCAGCTAGGGAGGCCGACAGGGTGGCGCAGGTGTTGGACAACCGTGCGTTTTCCATAATTGCGTCTCAGGCAACGCAGTGACTGTGCTCTTGCCTGAACCACTGATTGAATCGTCTGTCAGTGATGTATGTAATGTCCAATATGTAATGCCTTCGTGTCCATTGATCTAAGTTCAACCCTCGATCGATTCTCGATAACTTTGACTCCATACAGAGGGTCTTTAACTAACTTATTTTACACACGATAGGAAAAAAATCATATTTTGTTACGTATGGACCTGCTGTCCTCCTTAAATGCAGCCGCCTATGTAATTTTCTTTCTTTTCGTGCGGAACACCGGGTCTTCCAACGACCCAATGTGCCCTAGTGTCTGAATTTTTCAACCGCCTTCTACAAGTAGCAGGCTTCTGACATGGTTGTGTAACGACCGCCGTCTAAGTAATCATAGACAGCAACCGGAACCTACCGCTTAACGGCCATCCGAAACACGGAACCATCTTTCTTACGGACAATCGGGTGATTCAGCCCGCAATGTCTTAACCAGCCTGGGAAAGAATTCACAAAGTGATAAATATAAACTTTGTGAGTGACCCACCGAGAATCGAACTCGGAACCTTCTATGTCACAGGCAGTCGCGCTTCCACTGCGCCACACCGGTCGTCGTATGTACCAATAGCATATTGTATGGCGTATGTATGTTTCTCACGTATAACGCATCCAATCCTTCCCGTCTCATATATTATGAATGCCGTATCACGATTGGGAGATGCATCTGCGTCAAGGGCTTAGTGGTTTAAGCCTGGGGCTTTCCATCCAAAAGTCCTGGGTTCGATTGTCAGATGCATTTGCGTCAGGGGCTTAGCAGTTTAAACCTGGGGCTCTCCGACTAAAGGTCCTGGGTTCGATTGGCAGATGCATCTGCGTCAGGGGCTTAGTGGTTTAAACCTGGGGCTTTCCATCCAAAAGTCCTGGGTTCGATTGTCAGATGCATTTGCGTCAGGGGCTTAGCAGTTTTAACCTGGGGCTCTCCGTCTAAAGGTACTGGGTTCGATTGGCAGATGCATCTGCGTCAGGGGCTTAGTGGTTTAAACCTGGGGCTTTCCATCCAAAAGTCCTGGGTTCGATTGTCGGATGCATTTGCGTCAGGGGCTTAGCAGTTTTAACCTGGGGCTCTCCGTCTAAAGGTACTGGGTTCGATTGGCAGATGCATCTGCGTCAGGGGCTTAGTGGTTTAAACCTGGGGCTTTCCATCCAAAGTCCTGGGTTCGATTGTCGGATGCATTTGCGTCAGGGGCTTAGCAGTTTTAACCTGGGGCTCTCCGTCTAAAGGTACTGGGTTCGATTGGCAGATGCATCTGCGTCAGGGGCTTAGTGGTTTAAACCTGGGGCTTTCCATCCAAAGTCCTGGGTTCGATTGGCAGATGCATCTGCGTCAGGGGCTTAGCGGTTTAAACCTGGAGCTCTCCGGCTAAAGGTCCTGGGTTCGATTGTCGGATGCATTTGCGTCAGGGGCTTAGCAGTTTTAACCTGGGGCTCTCCGTCTAAAGGTACTGGGTTCGATTGGCAGATGCATCTGCGTCAGGGGCTTAGTGGTTTAAGCCTGGGGCTTTCCATCCAAAGTCCTGGGTTCGATTGGCAGATGCATCTGCGTCAGGGGCTTAGCGGTTTAAACCTGGAGCTCTCCGGCTAAAGGTCCTGGGTTCGATTGGGAGATGCGTCTGCGTCGGGGACTTAGTGGTTTAACCCTGGGGCTCTCCGTCTAAAGGTCCTGGGTTTGACTGGTATGCATCTGCGTCAGGGGCTTAGTGGTTTAAACCTGGGGCTCTCCATCTAAAGATCCTGGGTTCGATTGGTAGATTCATTATCGTTATTTTTCTTTCCTCATAATTAGGCAAATATCGCCGGTTTTCCAATACCCAAGGCTTAGCCAATTATTATTATTATTTTCACTCAGGACACCAAGTCAACCAACGACTCAGAAACTTTTTCTGTACATGTAACAAGTAAGTGTCATTCTCCTTGCCTTATCCCGTTCTCTGTCGGGGTCGGCTACCTAACCTAGGGGATTTGACGTGGAACCAAGTTTTTACACAGAGCGACTGCCATCTGACCTCTGCAACCCGAAGGCTAACCTGGTAAGTAAGTGTGTTTCCATGTATTCTGATTTGACCGGAATTTTCTTATAGTTTCCATAAGTAGAAATATAATAAGTTTCTGTTTTCCTCTTTCACGTGGCCAAGTGGTTTGGGCACTGGTCTTACAATCGAGAGACCCGAGTTCTTTAACCAATGTGTGTACGTATTTTTCACGTACATTTACCGACTGCTACGATGAAGGAAAAACATCGTGATGAAACCCACATTCAAATTTGAATTCAGATGTTATTTGAATGTAAGTTAACCTTAGATTCGGGCCAGGTTAGCCTTCGGGTTGCAGAGGTCAGATGACAGTCGCTCTGTGTAAAAACTTGGAAAGACTTGGTTCCACGTCAAATCCCCTAGGTTAGACAGCCGACCCCGACAGAGAACGGGATAAGGCGAGGAGCAATGGCTTGGATGTAAACCTGTCAAGTAAAACTATGAGAATAACCATAACATTGAATAAATGATGATACATACATGCATACATACATACACGTGTCACGCCTTTTCCCCTGCGAGGTAGGCAGAGCATTAGCGGCGGCCGTAAGAATACGGTTGCTATCGTTTTCCAAGGTAGTTAAAAATGGTAATACACCAATACTCTTGAGTCCCTTAATCGCCTCTTACGATACCCGCGGGAAGGATGTGGGGTGATGCTATTCTAAGTGAGGTGATGATTCACACAAAAGCGAATTTATGGCTGCAATGCAAAGGAATCCTATTTCATTGTTTCGCAGCTATAGGCGGCCATTACGGCTACAGGGTGTTCCTAATGGGTTAATCTATCGGTCGTTCATGGAGCATCCTGTGGATATTAATCATTTTAATGTGCCTAGTGACCTGTCAATTATGTGGAGGTATTTTTTTCTATGGAATGATATAGTGCAATCCGGGATCAGAATAGCATCACCACAAAGTGCGATACGATTGACCAAACCACTTATTTAAACGTAGAATTGTTTCAAAAATAACCCTGAAATCAGCCTGAATAAATCTGAGGTTGCCTGGAAGAGATCGCTACAAGCGATAAGGCCGCCTTTGCTTACTCTTAGTTTTAGTTTATTGTACCGTTTTGTATTTTAATATTGTGTTTGTTGTAAGCAATAAAGAGTTTATCTATCTATCTATCTATCAGAGTCAGCTAAGTTGTATGATAGAATCATACATAGATGCATGATTGTATTCTAAGCTAGCATCATTCCTAGGATTCGGGCCAGGTTAGCCTTCGGGTTGCAGAGGTCAGATGGCAGTTCATCATCATCATCATCATTAACAGCCTATTGTAGTCCACTGCTGGACATAGGCCTCTCCTAAAGCACGCCACTGAACCCGGTCTTCGGCTTTACTCCTCCAGTCACTGCCCGCAGCTTTGCGTATGTCGTCGCTCCACCTTGCCACAGGGCGTCCTGCGCTACGTTTGCCGATACGCGGTCTCCACTCAAGGACCAGCTTACCCCAGCGGTTATCGGTCCTTCGGCAGATATGACCAGCCCACTGCCACTTCAGCTTGCTTCGCTTCTCCGCCCTAAGGATTTTCGGATTTTAATTATGATTTTCGGGATTTTTGGTTTTGATTTTATCGACGAGACTGGAGTGGAGGGTAGAACACTTGGCTCGTAGGGATGATGGGCGGTGGATCAAGGCAGTAACAGAGAACAAAAAAGCGTCCAGTTGGCAGACCACCCGCTAGATGGACGGACGACTTAGCCACCGTTGCTCGTAGACAGTGGATGCGGGAGGCGCAGGACCGGCGCAGATGGCGAGAAAAAGAAGAGGCCTATACTCAGCAGTGGGTGGATGTGGGCTGTTATGATGATGATGATGATGATGAGCTTCACCTTTCTTCTTTTGGTAGTGCCTCTTCAACTAGTGAAGGTTGGCAGTCAGCTCTGTATATAGTAGACGACCTATGTGGCGCAATGGTAGTGTGACTGCCTTTGACGCAGAAGGTTCCGGGTTCGATTCTCGGTGTGGGTCACTCACGAAGTTGATATTTATCACTTTGTGAATTTGTTCCTAGTATGGTTACGACATTGCGGGCTGAACCACCCGTTTGTCCGTAAGTAAGATAGTTCGTATTTCGTATGGCACGTTAAGCCATAGGTCCCGGTTGCTATTTATGATCACTTTGACGGCAACGACCATGTCAGAAGTCTGCTACTTGTAGAAGGCGGTTGAAAAATTCTGACACTAGGGTTCATCGGGTCGTTCAACGACTTGGTGTCCCACACGAAAAGAAAGAGAGAGAATTTGTAGGTAACTTTTGTAATTGTTTTGTTACTCATTACATTTTCATATTTGTTGTTGAAATGAGAATTTTTGGCTTTATAACAACACTAATCTGAGCTGTTGACATTTTTGCAAATTGAGGGACTATCTGTCAAGCTTAGTAAAACCAATCTCTGATCTATGGGGAATCGCTGCTGAACTTACAGGAAAAGCTTTCATTCGCAGCCAGCGCCACCTGCTAGGAACAAAACGAACAGATTAAATAAAAAAACCATTTTGTTCCCTTTGAAGCCACCCATTTATAAGTCTGTAACCTTGTAATATTCCTTAGATTAACATGGATCGACGTTTCAGAATAAAATCAATATTCAACAGTCGAAGCTTATCAATTTTATCATATCAATCTTTGACCTATAAAATACCTTTTTAAGAAGCTTAGAGAGCTTTTTAGTTAGATGCTCGAATCATCTGAAAGGGCCCTAAATACTTGTCAGACGTGGCGATAACGAGCGTAATTTTACGATCGGTATTGCTCTGCCTTCTCCGCAAGTGATGAAGGTGTGATTTGCGTATGTGTATATACAGGGTGACCGGTAAATTGATGCATTCCTTTCAAAAGATGAACCAGCTCATGAAACTGAACAACTTTCTCCATGGAACTTAAGTCGATAAATGAAAAAAAAATTTGGCCCACCCATACAAAATTACCGACCGACTAAGTCAATTTGTATGGGAGGACCAAATTTTTTTTTCATATTTCGACCTATGTTCCATGGGGAAAGTTGTTCAGTTTCATGAGCTGGTTCATCCCTTGAAAGGAATGCATCAATTTACCGGTCACCCTGTATAAGTAATTTCTTAAAGAAAGCTTTCTTGGAAAATCTTACACAAGTTTTATTTCCTGAGAGAACTACCTACCACCGTTATAAGTCTTTTCTGCCTACCCTGCAAGAGATGCCAACGTGATTTACGTAATATGAATATTATATACATACACATGTCAGATAGGCCTTAATCTCTTGCGGGGTATGTAGAGCGTTAACAGCCGTAAAATACGAGTGCCGCTTCAGAATCATCGCGTATCACTATTAGTGACAGGTTGTCAGCTTGTCGCCTGAAGTTATAGTACACATGTAACCCTCGAGTTACTTAGTCGCCTCTTGCACCTATGGGAAGCAATTGGGTGATGCTATTCTGTGCCGGCATCACGCTGCGGAATGAATACGAATGTTTAGTAATGTTTCGAATTCCGAACATCATATTGAATGTCGAGACATGGCTACAAATTATAGCCTCCATATTTTCAGTCGTGCTCAGGGGCTAATACGTCTGAGAATAAATCAACATTATTGAGAGAGCCTGTAGTCCAGTCAATGAAGGTTCCGTCTGATATTAATAATTATATACCTGCCGTGTGATGCCGGCATAGAATAGCATCACCCCAATTCTTCCCGCGGGTGTTGTAAGAACCAACTAAAGGAGGTTTTCATGTGTATTAGCACGTATACAACTCTAGGCGACAGGCTGACAACCTGTCACTACATCTCGAATACGTCACGAATCATCTGAAGGTGCCCTCAATACTTGTCAGACGTGGCGATAACGACCGTAACTTTGCGACCGTTAACACTCTGCCTACCCCGCAAGGGATAAAGGCGTGATTTGTGTGTGTGTGTGTGTGTGTGTGTGTGTGTGTGTGTGTGTGTGTGTATACTTTTTTGTAAATAAATATACTTACATATTAAACACCCAAACTAAACAAGAATATTTGAAAATTATTAAATTCACAAATTATGTGTGTCCGGTGGGGATGAAACCCACAACCCTCGGTGTAGAAGGCAGGGGTACTATACTCTACACCATCGGGACAGTTAATTGTCAGATTGTACGTTAGTTCGGCCCAGTTGCATGGACCATGATAACAGAATGGTGTATCTGGCGAAACTTAGCATGTGGTATGACGAGGCAACTTTTGTGGTATGACTACCACAAAAAAAGTATTACGAAAATTTACTCCACTGACAAGAATTTCTTTTGTTTGCAGTTGAAGAATAACTTTTATTTTAACTACTAATGTGTTTAGGAATTTACTCGCAAGAATTTTTGTGAGTGATAAAATTCCCTTTATTGACCGGATTATTGCCCAGTGACCCGTGCAGATACGCCTTAATGGTGATCCGGTTAGAAGCGGTTATGACCGGCCAGACTAACCGGTTTTAAATAGAGTTTTTGACGGGCAGGTAAAGCCTAAGGCGGATCACACACTTAACGCACGAAGAAACGCTAAAACATAGCAGCAGTCTATCAGATCGATACTAGAAATGTCATTCTCCATACTAAAACCGCAGTCGTCGGACGACGCTACACTAGCGTCGACAGCACTGCAGTTGAGCGGTTTTAGTATGGGAATTGACATTTTTATGGGTCCGGTCCGACAGACCTTGCGATGTTTAGACGCTCCGTCGTGCGTTAATTGTGCGATCCGCCAAAAGCCTAATCTGTTTCTGATGGCTTACTTTTTAAAAAGCCTATTTTGCATTTTCGCAGTCTACTTTTTAAATCGTTGTTTTCGCTACGTTTTAAATTTTTATTTTTATTTCAGTCATTTCAAATGTTAATGTATCTAGGGTATCGAAATGATATATGCGTGCATTGAAAAATAATATTTGCCGTGTGTTGCCGGCTTAGAATAGCATCGCCCCATTTCTTCCCGCGGGTGTCGTAAGAGGCGACTAAGGGACTTGAGGCTTTAATGTGTATTGCAATTTTAGACGACAGGCTGACAACCTGTCACAATAGTGATATACACGATTTATCTGAAACGACCCTCAAACATTTGTCAGACGTGGCGATAACGACAGTAATTTTACGGTCGTTAACGCTCTGCCTACCCTGCCAGGAATATAGACGTGATTTGTGTGCGTGATAAAGGCAGGTGTGTAGGACTATAATATAATGTATGTATGTATGTATGGAAGGTAGAAATGTTCAATGTTCGCTTAGTTGACTGACAAGCGAAGACAACCGGCTTAAATTGCGGACTTGACGGAAATTAATGAAATTTATCTCGTAAGAGACGCGACTTGTTAGATTACATAAACTTACTAGCGGCCTGCCCCGCGGTTGCGCCCGCCGCTAATCGTTATAAGACGTTATAGCATTGACGTGTGATGCCGAATTAGAATAGCACCACCCCATATTTTTTCCGTGGGTTGTCTTAAGAGGCGACTGGGTTTTGTAGATTTTAAATTATAGGCGACAGCCTGACAACCTGTCAAAATGCAAGTTATCTGAAACGACCGTATTTTTACGGCTGTTAACGCACTGTTTACCCCGCAAGGCATGAGGGAGTAATTCTGTCGGGGTCGGCTACCTAGCCTAGGGGATTTGACGTGAAACCAAATTTTTACACAGAGCGATTGCCATCTGACCTCTGCAACCCCAAGGGTAACCTAGCCCGAATCCTAGGTTAAGTCACATTCAAATTACATCTGAATTCAAATTTTATTTGAATGTAGGTTTCAACATGATGTTTTTCCTTCACCGTAAAAGCAGTCGGTAAATGTGAGTACGTAAGTAAAACACATTGGTACATGGCAGGGATCGAATTCGGGTTTAACGATTGTAAGACCGGTATCCTAACTATTTGGCCACCGACGGTTATACTAAGCCAACTTGTAGACTGAATTAAGGGGTTGATCAAACAATCAATCCGGTTTTTCGTAAAAGGGGCTTTAAATGACTAAATATATTCATTTTAGTATGGGACCCTTATCCAAAAAACCTGACGAACAGAAATAGTGTCAGAATTCGATACTCGACAAGATACTTATAAAATATGGAAGTTATATTGTTAAAACTATTGTCTAAAAATACTTTTAAACCTACTTACAGTTTTTGAAATTTTTTACAATTACAATTTTTAAACAGAAAATTAATATAAAAATTTTTGTTTTGACGCCTAAAATAGAGACTTGTGAAGTCATAGTAATAGGCTTGTTTCCTGACAGGTCAAAAGTGTTACTTTTTAAAACGATCTAAAACGGCAAGTATTTGGATAACGTCAAAACACTTACTTTTAAATTATTTATCTGTTTATTAATCCAAACTTAGAATATTTCGAATAATTTTGAATGAGGCCCGTAGTATTTTTGGACAATCCGACCCCGACAGAGAACGGGATAAGGCAAGGAGAATAATGATGAGTTTTAAGCGTACAACTGTTATATTTTTTAGGAAACTCGCGAATTCTATATTACCGTAAAATATGTCGTTTTAAAAAGTAGTTAATTTGACCTGTCAGTCAAGCAGTTGTTTCTTTATCTGTGCATTTTTATAACGAATATTTTTTTGTTACAGGTAAGTTATGTCTGCAACAAGCGAAAGTGTTATTTCCTAGTTTTGAACCGACTTCAAAAGAAGAGGTTAAACACATCACAAACATGCACGTAAGTAGAAATAGAAACTCTTTATTTCAAATCAAAACTCAAATAAATAAATAGAAAAAAAAGAAAAAGAAAGTATTATTAAGTTTTTTAGTAGAATTAGTATCATTTCATCGTCATCTACAGTCCATCTATGGACTGTTGATGACGACTGATGTGGCGCAGTGGTAGTGCGGCTGCCTGCCACGCAAAGGTTCCGGGTTCGATGCTCGGTGGGCCACTCACAAAGTTGATATTTATCTCTTTGTGATTTTTTCTTTTTCCTAAGCTGATTGATTGCTGTAAGAAATTTCTTTTTAAAAGTGCCTGTTGTCACCATCTTATTTATGTTTTGCCCTGTTAAATTTATTATGTATAATGAGAAAGATGGTTCCGTGTTTCGGAGGGGCCGGTTGCTGTCTATGATAACTTGACGACGGTCATTACACACACAAACTTTGTCAGAATCCTGCTACTTGTAGTAGGCGGTTGATAAATTCTGACACTAGGGTTCAATGGGTCGTTCGATGACTTGGTGTCTCGCACGAAATATCCTATATAATAAAAAACTTAAAATACCCAAGTGATAGGTACTTTTATTACATAACAATCTGACCCTACCGTTATTGGCCCCTTAACAATCGTTTGAATGAAAGAGATTTGGGTCGCTTTAGGTAAATACAACCAGAAGGGTATTGTCCAAATTCATACATACATACATCTATCACGCCTTTATCCCTTACGGGGCAAGCAGATTGTTAACGGCCGCAAAAATACGGTCGATTTCGCCACGTTTGTCAAATATATAGAGGGCCGTTTGAGATAATTATTATTAGAATATATTTTGTGTATTGATATGTAAAATTGTATATGTATTATATTATTATTTATGTAGTATGTACTCTTAGGTAAAATTTGAACTATCCCGCTTCCATTATCGCACTCTCTTTCACCCTAAGGTTGCCTGGTAGAGAATGCTACCTAGCATTAAGGCCGCCTTGTTGTACTGTTTACTTTGTTTGTGTTTTCTACATGTTCTTACAATTTGTGCAATAAAAAATTTTGGTTATGTTATGTTGTTATAATTTTACTTCAATATGTAATATAGTTTCTCTGGTGACAGATGAAAAATACACATTAAAATCTGACCACAAAAACATTTCGGCCAATCGTGGAAACATCACACAAGCAACGCAAGCGACACGAGCAAGATTAATTACCGTTTCCATGACATGTGTCGGCCATTTTGCAAATAAATGGCGCCGGCGGGAAAACAGCGTGTTGACATTCTTTATTTAAATCTGTGCAAATAAAGCTGCGTTGCACTGACCTATGTAATATTCTACGCACTGGACATGATACTCATTGAACTTTATTTAAATCTGCGCAAATAAAGCTGCGTTGCACTGACCTATGTAATATTCTACGTACTGGACATGACACTCATTGAAAATCGTACTGTGGTGCAAGGAAAGCAATACGAGAGTACGTGAAACTAAATGTAGATGGCGACGCTTCAAAGTTACTCACAAAACTAAACTATTTTATGGGACCACTTGTCCAGTCCGTAGAAAAAAAAACTTTTGTTGTACCTCTAGTACCTACGTGCTGCTACATACATACCTACAACCGGCTAGGGCTGTACATAAAATATTACCTCTAACCTTCAAGCCTATAGTATTATATTGTGGGGCAACACAGGTAGGCTGGGATAGACCATTAATCTTATTCTGATAGGATTATTATAAATCATAGCGTAATCCATCTCATGACAATGCCGAAATTGCTAAAATTTCCAGTCTGTAGATTAGGTACAGGTGTTTTTGTGGAGGTAGGATCAATTTTGTTAGGCAATTGGACAGTCCCTTCGTCTATATCTATTATATACATTTTGTTATATAAGTACCATACGATAATTCTTGTTTTTAAGAACTTAATTACTAATAGGTAAACTTATACAAAAATAGATATGACAGCAAACTATTCCCTAAACTAAGAATAGAATATAAACTGTCTGTCCGTCTATTTTCCTATCTGTATTATATACATACGACATCACACTTTAATCCCTTGCAAGGTAGGCAGGATGTCGACGGCCGTGTAATTTACGGCCATTATAGCCCCACGTCTTAAAAATAGAGGACCGTTTTCAGAAAAAATGTGTTTCACTATAGAGACAGATAATCAGCCTTTCGTCTAATTTAGCCTAAAGTATACATGAAACCCTCAAATCCCTTAGTTCTATTAACTTCATAATATAGGTGTAAACATATTAAGTGCAAATATTTTAAGGAGTGAATCAGCCCAACAAACTGAACAACTTTTCCCAAGGAACATGGGTAGAAATATGAAAAAATATTGGACCCACCGTAGAAACATTTTGCCAGCTAGTTGGTCCAAAAAATGTTTTCATATTTTGACCTACGTTCCGTGTGGAAAGTTGTTTAGTTTCATGGGCTGATTCAACCCTTAAAATATTTGTAGCTAATATTTTTAAGTACACCTTATATTTTCCTAACACGTAAAAACCTAAATTTTGTCAGAAAATCCCACCGGTAAAAATACGCTTGTCGAAAATTCTTGCGAGTCCATTTAGATGGCGTGTCGATCGCAAGAAAACTGCGAAAACATTTTGAGATTTATTATCCTTCTTAGAAATATTTCCGAGCGTTTTTAAGGCCGATATGCCACAGTATCAATACGTCACTCATAAAAACCTAGACCCGGCTCGTCACTATGTTGCTGAAGCTCTGAGAGCTCAGAGGAAATTATTTTAATAGACAAATGCTAAATAAACTTTTTGATGAACTGGAAATAAAACGGGGAAAACTTAGAGCATTTAAAATAGGAGATGGCGAAAATGGGCTCACTTACCCCTCTTACGGCCGTTAACGCTCTGCCTACCCCGCAAGGGATAAAGGCGTGATATATGTATGTATGTATGTACCCCTCTGCCAGGAACTTTTTTGAGTATTGGACTCTACAATTTTTGGCCCCGGGGCCAAACTAGTCCATCAGTGGATTGATGTGGCTGCAATCGGCTTATATAGTCACGAAAAGCCTTTTTCCAGACACGAACAGATTAAATCGTCTATCACAGACGTACGGCGGATCGCACACTTAACGCACGACTGAGCGCTATAACATCGCAGCGGTCTGTCAGATCCATACTAGAAATATCAATCCCCATACTAAAACCGCACTCGACGAACGACGCTAGGCTAGACTGATGTTTCTATTATGGATCTGAAAGACCGCTGCGATATTTTAGTCCGAGGCCAGTGGTGAATTGTAGAAGTAAAAGTTTGATGCCGAACCGAGACTGACTGACTAATTTACTTGTATAGTGACAGCATTGTATTGTATATACCTGACTTCCTAAAAGCATTCGCTGTGAATCTACTTGAAAATAAACGATTTTAAAAAAAGACTCGAGAATATTGGTGTATTACAATTTTTAGGCGACAGGCTGACAACATCACTACAGTGATACACATGTTTTCTGTAACAACCTAGGAAAACATTCCTCAAAAATGTCACACGTGGCGATAGCGACCGTATTCTCACGGGCGTTAACGCTCTGCCTACCCCGCAAGGGACAAAGGCGTGATATATTTATGTATGTAAAAGTTTGATACCTAACCGGGACTGTGGCCAACCGGGACCTATCTAAAAAACATTTCCGAACGAAAACACGAAACTTGCCCTTCATAATTTGCGGCGCTGCCAAATTCTCGGCGGATCTCGTTAAAAATGAAATATTTACCCCCGAGTCTCGACACTCTGAAAGTAAATTTTTTTTTACTTCGGTTGATCTGAACACAGCGTTAAGTCCTATACAGGGTGTAAAAAAATTAGCTGATAATATTTTAAGGGGTGAACCAGCCTATGAAATTAAACCACTTTCCCTAAAGAACATAAGTCGAAATATGC
Source organism: Keiferia lycopersicella (assembly GCA_029255805.1). Classification (NCBI taxonomy): domain Eukaryota; kingdom Metazoa; phylum Arthropoda; class Insecta; order Lepidoptera; family Gelechiidae; genus Keiferia; species Keiferia lycopersicella. The sequence continues at coordinate 916,768 of JARACZ010000039.1, read as the reverse complement.
AAAAAAAAATTTGGACCTCCCATAGCCTCCCATACAAAATTAGCAACTGACCAAATCAATTTGTATTGGAAATAAAAAAAAAACTTATATTTCTACCTATGCATGTTCCTTTGGGAAAGTTGTTCAGTTCCATGGGCTGGTTTAGCCCTTAAAATATTTGCAGCTAATATTTTTACACCTTATATACGTAAACCTGCGTACCCTTAGGGGTAGGCAGAGCAATATCATTCTCCTTGCCTTATCCTATTCTCTGTCGGGGTAGTTTACCTAACCTAGGGGATTTGACGTGAAACCAAGTTTTAACACAGAGCGACTGCCATCTGACCTCTGCAACCCGAAGGCGAACCTGGCCCAAATCCTAGGTTAAGTCACATTCAAATATCATTTGAATTCAAATATTATTTCAATGTGGGTTTCCTCACGATATTGTTCTTCAGGGCAGTCGGTAAATGTACGTGAGTACAATCACATTGGTACATGGTGGGATCGAACTCGGGTCTCACGATTGTAAGACCGGTGTCCTAACCACTAGGATACCGACGCTGTCGTTTTGAGAGAGCAAATGTGCTCAAAAAGTGTTTTGTTCCATTGTTTCTACTTTCTTTTCGTGTGGGACACCGAGTCGTCGAACGACCCAGTGAGCCCTAGTGTCAGAATTTTTTAACCGCCTTCTACAAGTAGCGTGCTTCTGACATAGTTCTGTAACGACTGCCGTCTAAGTGATCATAGACAGCAACCGGGACCTACGGCTTAACGTGCCATCTGAAACACGGAACCATCTTACTTACGGACAATCGGGTGGTTAAGCCCGCCATGTCCTAACCAGACTGGGAACAAATTCACAAAGTCCGACCCACCGAGAATCGAACCCAGAATCTTCTACGTCAAAGTCAGTCCTACTACCATTGCGCCACATCGGTCGTGACGCTGTCGTTTTGAGAGAGCAAAATATGTGATCAGAAAGAGTTTTGTTCCATTCAAAATTCACATTAATTTTGTTCGCCATTTTATTCTACTGCATTTTTGACGATCCATTCGTTTGAATGTAGCAAATTAAATTGAAAAAAAAATGTACATGTTCGCATAGGTGGATCGCACACTGGACGCACGACGGAGCGCAAAAATATCGCAGCGGCCTATCAGATCCATACTAGAAACGTCACTCCCCTTACTAAAACCGCACTCGACTGATGACACTGCGATAGCGCTGCGTCAACAGCGGTTGAGCGGTTTTAGCATGGGGATTGACATTTATAGTAAGGATTTGACAGACCACTGCGATATTTTTGCGCTCCGTCGTGCGTCAAGTGTGCGATCCAGCTAAATGGCGATACGTTTCGTTCCACGCAGCAAAGGTATTTAAATTCCGAAGATCATTTATTATGAATTGCCATATCGGCGAGCGGCCGAGCGTGAATTGGAACGCGACATGGTTTAATATTACCCCTCAGAGTAGGTTATTCAGAGAGAACCTATGAAAACTAAAGGTGAAGCCGTATTAGACTCATCATATTCATACAAATATCACGCTTATACCTTGAAGAGCACGTTCGATCATAAAATTAGGGCCGTTATCGCTACTTCTGACAAATATTAATTAATAAAATATAATTTTAGAAAAAAAGTGTTTAACTTATGACAAGTCTTAAAAACTTCTATTTTTTTTCACCAAATACACTTTGTGAATGCTGATATAATAATAAAAAAATATATAATAAAACAAAATAGGTACCTACCTAAGAAAAGATACCTACTTGGTATCTTTTTTTAATATCAACCAACTTCCTAGGAAGGATAAAAGTTCCCCATTTTTTGTCGGTAATTATGCCTCAAATCTTCTCTAAAGTGTGACAAATTCTTTTCTGAAAACCGCATCAAAATTGGCTTATCCGAACGCGAAATAACCATACATGCATACATACATACATACATGCGGACAAACATACATACGTACAAACATACAAACATATAGGTCAAACTGAGAACCTTCTATTTTTTTTGTCGGTTAAAAAGAATCATTTTTGCGTCTGACGTCACTGTCGAAGGCCGCGTTATTCAATCTTCTGGCAATCACGATCGTCCGTTGAATCCCCACGAGACACCAACAAGTTGGTATAAAGATAGTGAGGTTGTAAAGGAAATGGCGAGAATCACACTTGGTGTCCGTTACTGCGCATTTCTAACGCATCCGTAACGAATGCGTTGGTCAGATGAACGAAAATTTCGAATATCCCATACAAATAACTCTTTTAGAAAGGGAACTGACTTCAACGAACGTGCAAACGTGCGAACCTCAATTTTTTTATCGATTAATATGCCTAAAACCTCCTAAGTCTGACAAGCACTTTGAATCGCATCAAAATCGGTTCAGCCAAATGCGAGATAATGGCGCACAAACATACATATTTTATTTACACATACATATAGGTCCAACTGCTCCTTTAACCTATTTTTTTTTAAATAGGTTAAAGGAGGTTGCGTCATTGGCATAAATAAATTCTATTGCCACAACTTGAAAAAAAGAGCTTGCATTGTTCGATGCGTCTGTCAAACAACATGCGTCAACCTTCAACGTCAGTATAGGTGATATTTTTGCTTGCTCCCATGCTCTTAGGCCCCGGTCGTTACACAACCGCGTCAGAGGCCTACTACGAGTAGTAGACGGTTGAAAAACTCTGACATCAAGGCTTATCGAGTCGTTGGACGACTCAGTGTCCCACAATAAAAAAGAAGTCGTAAGTAAAAGTCACAGGTAAAATAAGGTACGTCGTGTGATGCCGGCTACGTCGTGTGATGCCGGCTTAGAATAGCATCACCCCACATCCTTCCCGTGGGTGGAGGCGACTAAGGGACTCGAGAGTATTGGTGTATTACAATTTTTAGGCGACAGGCTGACAACCTGTCACTATAGGGGTACACATGTTTTCTGAAACAACCTTGGAAAACAATCCGCAAAAATGTCAGACGTGGCGATAGCGACCGTATTCTTACGGCTGTTAACGCTCTGCCTACCCCGCAAGGGATAAAGGCGTGATATATGTATGTATGTATGTAAAATAAGGTACTGCTAAAATGCGTACCGTATAAATAAATTTTTGAGAATGCATACCATTATAACAAATAGCTGGCAAGTGATCGAAATACAAAAAAATAATAAAATATTATTTCTTTTTTTGTAGAGCTTATGGCATCTGCAAAAATATTTTTGGCAAAAGCGGCCAGTTAATTTTGTACAAGTCGTATACACTCTCCCAAACTATTTTAAAAAGTGTATTCGTATTCTACAATTTTCAAATATCGATTAATTTTTCTTTAAGTAACAACTTTTTCTGTCATAGCGAAAAGTGGCCAGTGAACTATTTTGTTTGAGATTAGGTATTTAATTTCCGTAAAATGAGGTCTTTATTGCTTTGATAGCAATATTTTGAAGCTTTAAAAAAATATTTTCGTTTTTACAAAGGAAAGGACGAATATACCTAAAACAAAGGGAACGATAAGATTTTTATAAAGAAAAATTCTCAACAAAAATATCAGCAATATAAAGAGCATCCCGTCCGATATCGTATCGTAATGATAGCGTAAAAACACGAAGTTACGCAACGTAAAAGTTAATGATTTCCCGCGTTTTTGTAAGAACTTTAGGATTCCGTCGGTATGGCCATCTGGAATTTTTATTTTAGTAATAAAGAAATCATAATATTCTAAAGTCGAAAGTTCAATCCTGTCTGCAGGAATGTTTTCTAAAAATATATATTTGGTACTCATCAGATAAATCACTTTCGTTTTAATTATTTGATAAAACACGAAACCTATTTCGAATTTGGGACATTTTCATAATGGCAATATTTTCTTTTATGAACCTTATTTTACTCACTATTACAAGATAACAGATAATGATTCCAAAAAACACACGCTTTTTAAATAATAACGTGACTCGTACAAAACATTAACTTGCGGATTTTTTGATGAGAAGTGTAGTAACAAAATCATGTGCAGGTATAATATACGTTTACATATCTCATGCTCTGAAAGTAGGTCATTACTGACAAAAAACACGACCTGTAAGTTCCCCTTACAGGCGAGGTCAGCCTGACGAAACTTCATATTAAAAAAAAAAAAACTCAAAGAGTTCACGCTAAAATTTATGGCGTCGTTTATTGTCTCTTTCCTTTTATCCTGCTTCTTTGTCTAGCGCTGTCAGACTGTCACACCACTAAACAATATGGCGGTTCTTGTCAAATTTGTTGATATCGCAGCATGATTAATTAAAAGTTTTCAGTGAATAACGTGAAATATTGGTGACGAAACTTTAACATTTACAAATAATTTACATTGTGGTAATAAATTAATTACGATTGCATCTCAAGATGCACTATAAAATGTGTGAAATTTGTGGATTGAAAGCCGGTCGACAATCGGGAGAAAAGCGAGTATTTTTGGCTCAGTTCCCATTATTTGAAAGGCGGTAAGTTATTTTGGTTATCATTTTATCAATTCTAAGTGATTTCGAAAGACTTTCTGTCATTTATTTTACGTATTTTATATCTGGGCTATCCTTGCAAATTTACCATAGAGATGGGTTAGGGTTGTATCGATAAAATTATCGATAGTTTATTTACGGGTCAGAGTATACTTTTCCAATAAGGCCTTTTTTATAACAATGCATTTGACAACTGCAAAACCTCATTTCTTCTAATTGTGTTCTGTTGTCTTCTGAAAAAATTTGATGGTTTTAACTTTTTGAATAAAATAAAAACTCACATTCTTCTTCATCTTAGGTCCTATAAAAAAAATGATTCATGCGAATTTGCGAACCCCTTAGAGTTTTTAATTGTATTTTATGCACTATAATGCATTTTTTTTTTGTGTTGTACACTTTCTAATAATGTACTATACTGTTTCAGATGCAGACAATGGGAAAAATTGACTGGTAAAGAAGATTTGGCATATGTGCCTATAGAAAAGTTACATTCTTTGAAGTATTTATGTGGAAATCATTTTACCAAAAAAGACTTCAATAGGAAGTTATCTAGGTTAAAACCTTCAGCTAAACCAAACTGTTTAGCGGACGTGATCTGGGCTGATCTACACAAGCAATCTTATTCGAGAGCAAAACCCAAGAAATGCAGTTTACATGCTTAAGGTACTACTGCTACTTGCTGAATTGAATAAAACTGAGTTTAATCGAAAACCGCGAAAAAACGACGTAGGTGTAGTGAGGTACTAGCCTGAGTAATTAACTTCCTTATTTACAGTTGCAGAGTAGCCAACATTTCTGATCAGAAGACCACATACAGCAACTAAATAGACTATTGCACAAATCAACATTTACCAATAACAGCAAGTAGCAATTATTGTATCTGTCAGGTAAAAAAAGTTTCCTTGATAAAAAGATTATAAACTTTTATCATGTTTTTTAATAGACATTGCACTATAATACATTGGAAATATATGATTTGGCTGTTTTGAGATAAGGACTGATATTTAGTCGATACGATATTTTGTACATTGTACGATCTAGTCTATGTCATACCGACCCAGGTATAGGAAAAATAAATAAACCTATAAATTAAGAAAATTGAGTTTGTTTCTCATACACCTAATCTTTTTCAAAGGAGCAATTCCGCAAGATGGTGGTGTACTCCGCCATATTGCGAAACTGCTCCTTTGAAAAACGCCCATTGAAAACAGTCTAGGATATTCCAACGCTGTTTTTTTTAAATATCGATATCGATATATTTATCATACCAGGGCATACCACATCTCTATTTTTCTGTCATGTTGGTAGCATTGTTACAATATTGTTAGAATGCTTATATTGGCTAGAGATTTTAGCGTGAACTTGAAAAAAAAACGTTATACGTAAGACCCAACTCTTAAAACGCTAGTTTTATTATATTCTCTTTGGGCGAGGTTTTAAAACTAAGCCTGTAAGTAATTTTAAATATGGAACTAGAAAAAGAACCAATAGAATCGCGGCAATTAAAAAGTTAAAATCAATTTCTTCTTTTTTTTAATAGGAGTTGCATCCAATTAGTTGTATACGATTTTAAATTTCGAACTGGCCGCTACGAATTGTGTTGCTTGAACGCAGGAATTATATTTTTAATCTGTATTTTTATAACCTCAATAAATGAGTTTGTCGAATTATTACTCAATATTACAATGACAAAAGTAAAAATTACTAATATCCCTAAGATCAGAAAAATGTCTACTTTATGTTAGGATACTTTTCTTTCATATTAATTCAGTATTTTTCAATCATAGAAAAAAAAGTTTAGTGGTGCAATTTGAATAGCAGACGATACAATCATCATTTATGGATCGTTTTCTTGTATTTATCGCTTTATTTTACTCTTTTTTTCATTCGATATGTAAAGCAGTACACGTACCACGGATGTAACATCAATAACAACCTCGGAAAGGTACCGCCCTCGCTCCGCTCGGGCGTTAAAAAACCTCGGTTGTTATTGATAGCTTACATACCTCAGTACGTAATCTACTATTACATATCTCATGCTCCGAAAGTAGGTCATTACTGACAAAAAACACGACCTGTAAGTTCATATTACAGGCGAGGTTTTGAAACTAAGCCTGTAAGTAATTTTAAATATAGAACTAGAAAAAAACCAATAGAATCGCGACAATTAAAAAGTTAAAATCAATTTCTTCTTATTTTTAATTGGAGTTGCATCCAATTAGTTGTACACGATTTTAAATTTCGAACTGGCCGCTACGAATTGTGTTGCTTGAACGCAGGAATTATATTTTTAATCTGTATTTTTATAACCTCAATAAATGAGTTTGTCGAATTATTACTCAATATTACAATGACAAAAGTAAAAATGACTAATATCCCTACGCTCAAAAAAATGTCTACTTTATGTTAGGATACTTTTCTTTCATATTAATTCAATAATTTTCAATCATAGAAAAAAAAGTTTCGAGGTGCAATTTGAATACCAGATGATACAATCATCATTTATGGATCGTTTTTTGTATTTATCGCTTTATTTTACTCACTTTTCATTCGATATGTAAAGCAGTATACGTACCACGGATGTAACATCAATAACAACCTCGGAAAGGTACCGCCCTCGCTCCGCTCGGATGTTAAAAAACCTCGGTTGTTGTTGATCGTTACATACCTAAGTACGTAATCTACTATTGAGTTCCTATAGAATAAAGAACCCAAAAAGAAACACACTTTTTTTAATTAATAACGTGACTTGTACGAAACATGTGGCCCGGAATTTTTGATTAGAAGTGTAGAGTTACAAAATCTGTACCTTTTTCTTAGAACTGAATTTCTATTTTTTATCTTTCCACCCAAGTATACCAGCTTCCGTTTCCTGGGACGTCTTTTGAAAAAGGAACCCTTAGACCGTTAGGCGTTCCCGGTCTGCCCGTCTGCCTACCTATACCTACCTACCCTAAGTATTTTTTTAGAAAAGTCCTTACATCAGGGTAAAATAGATTGGAAACATTTTAAGGTGTTAATCTGCCCATGACACTGAACAACCATCCACAATTTTTATGGACTTTCAATAAAAATTTACTTGGTCGGTTGGTAATTATATATTTTACTAGCTTTTGCCCGCGACTTCGTTCGCGTGGACTTCAGGTTCGTCCCGTCTTCGTATAAGCTATAGCCTATGTGTTATTCTGATGTATAAGCTATATTGTGGTAAAGTTTCATTCAAATCCATTCAGTAGTTTTTACGTGAAAGAGTAACAAACATCCATACATCCATACTTACAAACTTTCGCCTTTATAATAGTAGTAAGATTAGTAATTTTACCGCGTCTTCGATTTGTACCATAGTTCACCTGCGCACACCATGTCCTCTGGATTTCTCAAAGGTTGACTGGTAGAGATCCCTTAATGGGATAAGTCCGCCTTTGTGCCTACACATTCTATTAGTTTATAGATGTGTTTTTTGTACCTATTTCTTGTTTGGTACAATAAAGTTATTACATACATACATACATACGTAATTTTGTATCGAGGGGGCATATTTTTATTCATGTTTCGATCTATATGCATAGGGAAGTTGTTCAGTTTTATGTTTGCCCCTTAAAATATGCATTTTTTTTTAGCTTCTGGTTATACAAGGAGGAACCAAACGATGGACTTTAAAACAACTTTTCACAATCCAAAGGTTTTTTAATCTTAAAAGGTTTTTATCCACGCCTTTATTTCTTGGGGGATGGGCAGAGTTTAAATGGCCATAAAAACGGGCATTTATGCTACATCAACAGGTTAGCTTTCGAGTTGCAGAGGTCAGATGGCATTCGCTCTGTGTAACTTGGTTCCACGTCAAATAACCTAGGTTAGGTAGCCAACCCCGACAGAGAACGGGATAAAGTAAGGAAGATGATGATGCTACGTCATCATTTCAGCCGGAAGACGTCCACTGCTGAACATAGCTGTCGTTTTAAGAGACTCTTTCTCTTTTCGTGTGGGACACCGAGTCGTCCAACGACCCAGTGAACCCTAGTGTCAGAATTTTTCAACCGCCTTCTACATGTAGCAGGCTTCTAACATGGTTGTGTAACTACCGCCGCCTATGTGATCATAGACAGCAACCGCGACCTACGGCTTAACGTGCCTTCCGAAACATGGAACCATCTTTTTACGGACAATCGGGTGGTTCAGCCCGCAAACCAGACTGAGAACAAATTCACAAAGTGATAAATATCATATTTTTGAGCGACCCACCGAGAATCAAACCCGGAACCTTCTGCGTCAAAGGCAGTCGCACTACCACTGCGCCACATTGGTCTAAGAGACAGAGTCACCATACTGACACGTTGTCACACTCTCGCCTAAAATTGGAATTTCGAAGCGGATATGAGCTTAACTGTACCTATTTAGTGAGGTCCTGTTTGCAATTAAGTTTGTAATAGGTCTTAACGGATTTAAGTGGTTTTACCTCTGGATTTAGAGGTACTTCCGACACCAGCTCGCGTTACTAAGGCCCATATTCATAAACCGCACTCAACTCTGGGAACTAAGGGAGTCGAGGGTTTTCATTTGTATTACAGTTTTAGGCGACAGGCTGACAACCTGTTACTATAGTGATACACGAGCCTTCTGAAAAGGCCCTTAATACTTATCAGACCGCAATTTTACGATCGTTAACTCTCTGCCTACCCCACAAAGGAAAAAGCCGTGATTTATGTATGTATGTATGCATAGACTCAACTCATAAATACTTTGGTATACATGGTGGGGATCGAACTCGTGTCTCACGGTGTCCTAACCATTTGGTCACTGACGCTTTTTTCATAACAACAGAAAAAAAGGAAATTAAGGGATAAGAAAGGGTTTCTAATTGACTCATCATCATTTATTTAAGGGCATTGCCCTTGTCGGTGGAGTATCCGCCAGCTTTCTCTGTCCTCCGCCTTCTCTGTACGACGTGACCATTATTTTCTCCTTTATCGGATCCAAATAACTCCTTCTTGGTCTTCCCCTTCCTCTTCTCCCTTCAATCTTCTCTTCAACGATTGTTTTAAATAACTGGTCATGTCGTATCAGGTGTCTTATCATTTTCACCCTCCTATTCTGTATTGTATAGAGTAGCGTTCTTTGTTCCCCTACTAGTTGGAGTACTTCCTCGTTGGACTTCATTTTGGTCTGATTGACTACGAAACCCTAAAAAAGAAGGTCAGTTAATAAAGTGCCGGGTGATGCCGGCTTAGAATAGCACCACCTCACATCCTTCCCGCGGGTGTCGTAGGAGGCGACTAACGGACTTGATAGTATTGGTGTATTACACTAAAGTGATACACATGTTTTTTGAAACACCCTTGGAAAACAATCCTCAAAAATGTCAGACGTGGCGATAGCTTCTTCTTCTATTCTTACCGCCGTTAACGCTCTGCCTACCCCGCAAGGGATAAAGGCGTGATATATGTATGTATGTGTAGTTGGAGCACTTCCTCGTAGGTCTTCATCGATCTAATTGACTACGAAACCCTAAAAAAGAAGGTCAGGCAATAAAGTGTGACGTTAGCATGTAGCTATCGGCCCTTCTAAGAAGGGCTTGCTGTCATTCAAGGGATGATGGAGAGGGCTTAAGGCTTCAAGGTCGCTACGTCATCGATTTCAGTTGACTTTTTTCTTTCAGCTGATTTCAGAAGAATTTTCGACCTAAGTTCCTCAGGGAAAGTCGTTCAGTTTGTTGTTCATGGTCTGGTTTGTCCCGTAAAAGCAAGTTATAGTATTTTTCCAAGTGCAATCGGCGGAAAAACTTCGATACCGCGTTTCAGGACTGTAGAACGAAACTTTTATGCAAAAGTACTTAAAACCTTCTTGTATTTTTGACTGTCCCGATGGCGTAGCGGATAGTATGCCTGCCTTCTACGCCGAGGGTCATGGGTTCGACCCCCACCGGACACAAATATTTGTTATGTCAATTTACAAATATTTGTGTTGAGTCTGGGTGTTTTCTATGTATAATATGTATTTATTTACAAAAAAAAGTATATATGTATTAGTATCAGCTATCTAGTTCCCATAGTACAAGCTTTGCTTAGTTTGGGGCTAGATGGCGCTGTGTGAATTGTCCAGGATATTTATTTATTATTATTTATTTTGTATCTCTTCACTTAGGAAACTTAGGAAATTACGTTAACAGTTTTTTTATGTGAGAATCGTTCTGAAGGTCTGACTTAAGGTTCTTACTACCTAGGTAGTAAGGTACTCACTTTAATACACTTACTTCTACGTTTCTACCTGAACTGGCAATGGTTACGGTTATAGTACACTTAGAGGCAAAATTAAAGGCGCAAGGAAAATAAAAATGTATTACGTAATAAAAAAATGTAAGGTCAAGCAAAATAACGTGTAGGTTAGGTAAGTAAAAGACAATAAAAACTTATATCAAAATAATCATAAATTTCGCTAGTTTCCTGGGTCATTAAAAAAATATAACAGTTGTACGCTTAAAACTATTGGCCAAAAATACTACGGACGTCATTGTAATTTTTCGAAATATTCAAAGTTCGAATTTATAAACAGAAAAATAATATAAAAGTAAGTGTTTTGACGCCATCCAAATACTTACGGTGTGACGTCATACTTCTAGTTCTTTAAACAATATACCGTTTTAGATCGTTTTAAAAAGTAGCTGATTTGACCTGTACTTTTGTTGTACGTCTTTATATTTGTTTTGTTGTGCAATCAAGCATTTTTGATTTGATTTACGACACTCACAGGAAATACAGCATGTAAGAATATTAGCTGCAAATATTTTAAGGGGTGAATCAGCCCATGAAACTGAACAACTATCCCCAAGGAACACTGTTCGAAATATGACGAAAAATTTTAGACCTCAAATACAAAACTATCGACCATGTCAATTTGTATTGGGGGTCCAAAAATTTTCTCATATTTCGACCTACATTTGTTGAGGAAAGTTGTTCAGTTTCATGGGCTGATCCACCCCTTAAAATATTTGCAGCAATTTTTTTTACTCCCTGTATATGGGGTGATGCTATTCTAAGCCGGTACCACATGGCACGGTAAAAACTAGACCTCTACTTTATGAAACGTCTTATATCAATTCCGTGCCCGATAATTTTGTCTGCAAATGTATGGAGCAAGAAATGCTCTCAATGAAATTAGGGAAATGGCGGAATATAGCCAGGTAACTCCATTTTGCCTTCCGCCATGATGCTGGAAGTACGTTCTTTTAATAAAAACTTTATTAGAAGAGAACCGACTTTAACGGACGTAAAATATGCGATGTGCCGTGTGATGCCGGCTTAGAATAGCATCACCCCACATCCTTCCCGTGGGTGTCGTAAGAGGCGACTAAGGGACTCGAGAGTATTGGTGTATTACAATTTTTAGGCGACAGGCTGGCAACCTGTCACTATAGTGATACACATGTTTTCCGAAACAACCTTAGAAAACAATACTCAAAAATGTCAGACGTGGCGATAGCGACCGTATTCTTACGGCTGTTAACGCTCTGCCTACCCCGCAAGGGATAAAGGCGTGATATATGTATGTATGTATGTAAAATATGCGAATATCATTTTTTTTTGTCGGTTAACACACCTGAAACATACTCCTAAGTCTGACAAATACTTTACTGAAAACCGTATCAAAATCGGCTTATCCAAACGCGTGATAATCGCGGACAAATACCTATACATACACACTGGTCAAAGAAAACTTCCCTTTTTAACCGACTTTTTTATTGCTTTACTTTTAATCAATGTTTTAGTGAAATGTTACCAAACTACTACAGCCCATTATTTAGTTTGATGCATATTGCGATAATATGAGAAGTCGTGGGAAATTGACTTTAGTAAAATTTCATAAAATCAAAATGGCGGATATAAACGAAAAAAAAATCCCTGAAATTACCACAGTGGGATATATCACTGCTATTGTTCGTTTTGTAATTAAGTAAAAGGTCTTTATTACACACAAAATACATAAAATTACATATGACTACATAGTATAAAGCTAACTCGATTTTCATATCTGTATGTATGTATTTATGTTTGCTTAAATCTTTTAAAATAACAACGGATTTTGAGGCAGGTAGAAATAGATAGAGTGATTTAAAAGGAAAATTTTTATGTATAATACTTGCCGGGAAAACATCTAGTTCCCACGGGAAAATAAGTTGCAGTGGGCACAGCCGTAATGAGGGCCATTTTAAAACTATAAGTGCGCAATGGCGGTCTTATCGCTAAAAGCGATCTCTTCCAGACAACTTATTGGTTTTGTTTTTTAATAATTCATGTCTTCTGGCAGCATTTTCTGAAAACAAAACAGCAGCAAAAGTTGATCTTTAGATACCAAAGTCTTGAATCGAAGAATTCAAGATGCTAATCAAATAATTTAAGGGATCGGCTGATTTCCTTTTAGATGTTGGATCGCACACTTTACGCACGACGGAGCGCTAAAACATCGCAGCGTCTTGTCCTGATTCATACTAGAAAAGTCACTCCCCATACTAAAACCGCACTTGACAGACGACGCTGCGATAGCGCTGCTGCGTCGACAGCGCTTGAGCGGTTCTAGTATAGGGATTTTCTAGTACTGATAGACCGCTGCGATGTTTTAGCGCTCCGTCGTGCGTTAAGTGTGCGATCCGTCTCTATCCAAGAGCAAAAAGTAACTTTGGCAAAATACTTCTGTTTTAGCGAAATGTAAAATTGTTTTCCATTTCCTATTTTGATGATTACTTGTAGATTCTTAGGTCGTCAAGTCGAGAACATCGGTGGCCAAGTGGTCTTACGATCGTAAGACCCGAGTTCGATCCCCGCCATGTACCAATGTGTTTTTACTTACTTATAGGTACGGCGAAGGAAAAACATTGTGATATTCAAATAAAATTTTAATTCAGATGATATTATTTGATTGTGACTTAACCTGGATTCGGGCCAGGTTAGCCTTCGGGTTGCAAAGCTCACATGGCAGTAAAAACTTGGTTAGGTAGCCGACCCCGACAGAGAACGGGATATGGCAAGGAGAATGATGACTTGTAGATTCCTATGTTACATTGAGGTCAAGTTACGCTGATCGAAACACTAGTATCTATAGTCTGATAAATATAAGATGATCTCTGTGACGTTTGTGACCTTAGGGCAAAGCTATGACATAAGGTCCATCTTTCTAATAAACAAAGGAAAATGGACTTTATGTCATATAATTTGTTCCAAGTGACAAACGTCACAGGGATCATCCCATATTTTACAGACTTTTACTAATATCGATTGATCTTTACTTTTGCAATATCGCTTGTACTTACAAGTCCAAATCTAGAAAAGTAAAATCTTATTGTCCTTTCGTGGTTCACTAGTTACAGACCTTTTATAAATCCATTAGTTCGATTCCCAGTGGTGCGTGAAAGCCCGCAGTCAGCTGTTATTGAGTCAGCTGGGTGGCGTATTTCTGAATCAGTAGAATTTATATAGCTTCCGCTTTAAAGCGCTTTCGAAATCACATTTCGTAGAGCAATTACGTAACTTTGAATAGAAGATTAGTTAAGTAACTGAATATTATGTAATCCTAAACATCAACGTTTAAATTATAGCTGTTAGCTAGATAGGAATAAATTTTCAGATTGAATCAATAAAAACTGAAAAAGGAAATAATTTTGATTCTGTCGTTTGAAATTATTTTTTACACAATAAACAAGTTATTATTTTGTCGCCATCCAAAATAGTATAACGTGACATCATCTAACAGTATTTTCATGCAAATGTGTCATTTATGGTCGTCTTAAAATTGCTCATATTTTGACCTGTCATTCAAGTACCTAGCCAATTCGGTTGTGAAAGCAATCACCATTTATTTAAGAGCTATGCTTTCCAGGCCAGGTTAGCCTTCAGATTGCAGTGGTCAGATGGCAGTCGTTCTGTGTTAAAACTTGTTCCACGTCAAATCCCCTAGGTTAGGTAGCCGACCTCGACAGAGAACGGGATAAGGCGAGGAGAATGATGATGTTTTGTCGGTGGAGAATTTGCACGAATTGCGCACACACACACACACACACACACACACACACACACACACACACACACACACACACACACACACACACACACACACACACACACAAACACACACACACACACACACACACACACACACACACACAGACACACACACACACACACAGACATCACGCCCTTTTTTTCCCTTGCGGGGTAGGCAGAGCGTTAACGGCCGTAAGAATACGGTCGCTATCACCACGTCTGACAAATGTTGCGGGCTCTTTCAGATAATTCGTGTATCACTATAGTGACAGGTTGTCAGCCTGTCGCCTAAAGTTGTAATAACACATGAAAGCCTCGAGTCCCTTAATCGCCTCGTACGACACTCGCGGGAAGAAATGGGATGATGCCATTCTAAGCCGGCATCACACGGCACGAATTCCGTGTGGTAGAAAATTCAAAAATACGGCTCTGGTGGCAGTGGCTTCGAATGGGATAGATTGGGTGCGTTCACAGCTCGTTGATAAATGGGCAACTAATGTTTTCGCTTTGTGTAGCCGCAACGCAGAGCGTTTGATTTTTTTTTGTCGGGTTTTGCGATAAAACTGTGACAGGGTTGACATGGGAACTTTTCTTTCTGTCTAAAATGGCGTTGCGATACGATGAAATTTTGACATATTATAGGTTATACAGAGTGTAAAAATATTAGCTGCAAATATTTTAAGGGATGAATCAGCCTATTAAACTGAAAAACTTTCCCCAAGGAACATAGGTCGAAATATAAAAAAAAATAGGACCTACACAAATTATCGTCCAAGTCAAAGAAAGGTCCGAAGTTTCTTGGGGAAAGTTGTTCAGTTTCATGAGCTGATTCATCGCTTAACATATTTGCAGCTAATATTTTTACACATTATATTGATACTCAACTAGACGAAAGACATTTCTTTGGAAATAATCTTTATCAGTTTAGCGCCATGTATGTTTACTTGAAAACGGGCTTGAAAATTTCCAATATATTTAGCAGAAAATTTGTATGTATGTAATGTTTTGTATCGTAACTCTTCATATGGCCATTTTTGCGTCATATTCACAACCAATATTAAGCCTAGACGCATCAATAAATCTCAATACACATTAATATTTTACTCCCTACTTTACCTAGGATTCGGACCAGGTTAGCCTTCGGGTTGCAGAGGTCAGATGGCAGTCGCTCTGTGTAGAAACTTGGTTCCACGTCAAATCCCAACAGAGGAAAGGATAAGGCAAGGAGAATGCATTACTACTCACTACATTACTACTTTTATTCTTACATACATACATATATCACGCCTTTATTCCTTGCGGGGTAAGCAGAGCGTTAACGGCCGTAAGGATACGGTCGCTGTCGCCACGTCTGACATTTTTGAGGATTGTTTTCTAAGGTTGTTTCAGAAAACATGGGTATCACTAATAGTGACAGGTTGTCAGCCTGTCGCCTAAAAATTGTAATACACCAACTTCCTCGAGTCCCATAGTCGCCTCTTACGACACCCGCGGGAAGGATGTGGGGTGATGCTATTCTAAGCCGGCATCACACGGCACTTTTATTCAATAGTTACTAAAGTACCTTCTCGATAGAAATACATGTCATACTCCATGTTAGCAAAATTGTAAATTATATTCCCTGTGGGCTTACACAAAAAATGGAGACATATCATTTCCGAAATGTCGCGAAACGAATATAAGATTTCTTTTGCCCACGGCGGCCATTTTGCATTCGACAAGTCTTCACTTACGATTGGTAACGGAAATTCATAGAAAAGGAATTGTATTTATTTATCGATAAACATTTTTGTGAGGTTACGTCGGTATGTTACATGGTACCCTTCATTGGGTCGCTGGAAGACTCGGTATCCCATAAAAAAAAAGGTCACGCCTCGGCAAGCGTACCGTTGGACGCCCGGCCAGATGGGCCGATGACTTAAAGAGAGCGGCTGGTAGCGACTGGATGACGAAAGCGGGAGATGGATCCTTTTGGCGTACCCTGAGAGAGGCCTACGTCCAGCAGTGGACTGCTATTATAGCAGTCTATAATAGGCTGATTATTACTATATTTATGCAGCACAGAGGTTCCTATTTATCTACTAGTTATATCACAATTCAACGCAATCTACCTAGGTTCTAGCTAGACTATCCAACGTACGCTCTTTCTAATAGAAAGATAACATACCTACTGCTTCACGTTTGCATAGGTAAACGTACGTAGTTTCCACGTCACGTAGGTAAGGTAGGTATATATCTACCTAGCCATACTGATAGGGTGCGTTCAGACTATGAAACTGGACAACTTTCTCCTAAGAATATACTTCAGAAAACGTTAAAAAATTACCTATATAGTGAATACAGTCAGCTGATCGTAATTTTTTTATGGGTTTGTTATAAAGTGGTAATTTAATTATGTTTCTAGGGGAAATTGGCTCAGTATTTGAAGGGCTTCCCCTACACTCTGTATTAGCATACAGGGTGTTAATAAATAAACTTTCTTTCAAGGGATGAACCAACCCATGAAACTGAACAACTTTCTCCAAAGAACATAGATCGAAAAATGAAACGAATTGACACAAAAAGTGAAAGTAGTTATGTAGTGATTAATGATTCTTTTTCTTTTTTTCAGGTAAGTCGTGGTTCTTTCAACAAGTTCAGCCAAACCAATCGAACTAGTGCTACTGAAAAGTTGCACTAGTTCGGTTAACAGACTAGCAACCGAACTTCTGCTACTAAACGACGACGGGACGTATAAGTATAAAAAGAAAGTAAAAAAAACGATTCAAAGAGTTTTTTTATAATTTTTACAAGCATAAGCTTTCTCGCTAAAATTAAAAATCGATCCAAACTGAAACTTAGTTCGCTCTCACAAACGCCGCATATTTTAAAGTATTTTGCCGATGCGGTTTTTCAATGAAATGGGAAACTCAATGACTTGGAGTTATGCGACTAAAGTCTAAACTAATAAATGCGGTTTGTCAGATCCGTACTAGAAACGTCACTCACCATACTAAAACCGCACACGACGGATGACACGGCGATAGCGCTGTGTCAACAGCGGTTGAGCGGTTTAAGTATGGATCTGACAGACCGCTGCGATATTTTTTCGCTTCGTCGTGCGTCGAGTGTGTTCTCGCCTGTGGGTAAGTATAATAATGTCGACTTGAAAAAAAGACAACATATAAAAGTGACAAAGTATAAAAATTTACACTTTTGAGAATGGTAGAGTATAAATACTTTTATGTTTCTTATTCTAGGAGTTATTCTGTGCTATGAATACTATGAGTCCCTAAAGATGTGTTGTTAATTAATAACCTAGACTAATAACCTGAACTAATAGCCTTTTTTTTTTAGTTTCTTCACTTATGAGGTTGTTCATTTAGGTCACATATTTTAACAGACTAAAAATCCTCACCTTACCTTGCATATATATATTAGAAGTATGTAAATTTGTTAAGGCCCATCCTACATTCTTCAAGACACGCGAAAATGTTCCTACTAAATATCAACTGCGACATAAAAACAGATTAATGCTTCCTCCTTCCAATCTTACTCGCCATTCCAATATCCCATTCGTAATGTCCATTAAAATATTTAACAAATTATCCACAGACTTGAAAAGTGAAACGAATTACAATAAATTTATAAAAAATCTCAAACAGTTCCTAATAAATAAAACTTATTATACTTTAAATGAATATATGGAAGATAAACTATAATAATTTTGTTTCTTTAAATGAGTAGTCAATACTTTTAGGTCATGATTGTGTTATTTAGATAATAATATTGTACCTATAAAAATGTTTAAATACCTATATATAATAAGGATGTTATTTTTTTATTACTTTTTTATTTTTATTTGTTATGTTACAAAACCTAGTTGTAAGTAAAGTCATTAATTAGATTATAAATATTTAAGGCTCTCTCTCATAAATATTTCTGTGCCCTAACAGGGTGTCTTTATACGGGTTTTATAGTGTTTCTGCACATTGTGCAACATTGTACTGCTAACATCTATGTGTAATGACTTATGCAATAAACGATTGAAATTGAAATTGAAATTAAATCCAATTTTGACTCACACACAGAGAGAGATACTTTATGCTGCATAAAGTTTATTTTCACCGTTGACATTTCTTATCGACTTTGACAGCTGTCCATACGTGAAAACAAATGCAAGCTTTAAAATCAATACCCAGGATTCGCTCGTTGGTATTCCATATTGTGGACTCTCCCTCGGCGTAATGCCACAAAACACCACTTTGACTAACTTTACCGACGACTTAACTACTTTTGACATTGGCAAAATACGTCTCGACCCATGAGATGTGACGCCACAACTTAAATAAAAAAAACAATACCTATTGAGCATTCACCCTATGGAGGCGGTAAACAGTCAAATTACCAAACGTTTTTTTGCCACTTTGCCGTGTGATGCCGGTTTAGAATAGCATCACTCCATGTCTTTCCCATGGGTGTCGTAGAAGCTGACTGAGGGACTCGAGGGTTTCATGTGTGTTGCAATTTTAGGCGACAGACTGACAACCTGTCACTATAATGATGCACAACTTATCTGAAACGACCCTCAAAAAATCGTCAGCCGTGGCGATAACGGCCGTAATTTTAACAGGTTAGCCTTCGGGTTGCAGAGGTCAGATGGCAGTCGCTCCGTGTAAAAACTTGGTTCCACGTCAAATCCCCTAGGTTAGGTAGCCGACCCCGACAGAGAACGCGATAAGGCAAGGAGGAGATTGATGTCAAAACCGCATTACCGTGTGGCACGTGTGCGATCCACCTTAGAATCCCGATCTCAATGCACGCCACATCTCTCTACGTGACTGAAAATCTAATGAGATGAAATCTTGCTATTTGTAACGTAAGTTTTCCGTGTCTTCTTACATAAATACATAAAACTTTAATACAGGGTGTAAAAACTTAGCAGCAAATATTTTCAGGGGTGAATCAGCCCATGAAATTTAACAACTTTCCCTAAGGAACATAGGTAGAAATATGACAAAAAATTTGGTCCTACCATTCAGTTGACACACTCGGCTGCTACATTCTGTATGTTTCTTGGGGAAAGTTGTTCAGTTTTATGGACTGGTTCACCCCTTAAAATATTTGCAGCTAATATTTTTACACCTCATATTGTAGACATAGAAGTGTGTGTGTGTGTGTGTGTGTGTGTGTGTGTGTGTGTGTGTGTGTGTGTGTGTGCGTGAGTAATTTGAAACCTATTTTAAAATCCTACAAATCCATGCAATAGGGTTGTGGACTGGAAGGTCGAATCAGCTACTTTTTAAAACGATCTTAAACGGTATTTTGTATGCAACTAGCAATGTATGAAGCCATACATTGCTATTTTGGATGGCGTCAGAACACTTACTTTTATATAATTTTTCTGTTTATCAATATTAATCTACTAATATTAATCTTCGAATTTTTTGGAAAATTATGAATGAAGTTCGTAGTATTTTTGGACAATAGTTTCAAGCGTATAAGTTTTATATTTAATCAATGACCTAGTCCACAAGAGAATTTTCCAAAACTCTGTCTAAAATGGGTAAATGTGTACCTATATTTTTGATTGGTACTGAGGCCCTTATTTATAAACCGCACTCAATTCTGAGAGCAATCTCAAGAGCAACATTGATAAATGTCAGGCAGTACTATAGTTTGTAAAATATAGGATGATCCCTGTGACGTTTGTGAGATTGGAGCAAATGCTATGACATAAGGTCCGTTTTCCTAGGTCACAAAAGTCACAGGGATCATCTTATATTCTGCAGACTTTAATGACATCTCAAAATCGAACTCAAGATTGACCTCAAAGTTGAGTGCGGCTTATAAATACGGCCCTTAAAATTCCAAAGAGACCCTTTATCACCCTGAAATATGAAGGTTATACTTAATTTCAGCTCAGATTATAATTTTTCCAGAAAATTACTTTTTGTACGAAAAATATTATTTAAGTGAGATTTATGTTTAAGGTAAAATCGTAAAAGTAGGTCATTTCTTTTGTGATTACTCCTAATGGCGATGATGGCCATGTGGTTAGGACACCGGTCTTATAATCGTGAGACCCGAGTTCGATCCCCGCCATGCACCAATGTGTTTTTACACACGTACATTTACCGACTGCTCTTACGGTGAAGGAAAAACATCGTGATGAAACCCACATTGAAATAAAATTTTAATTCTGATGATATTTGAATGTGACTTAACCTAGGATTCGTGCCAGTTTAGCCTTCGGTTCAGTTTAGTCACTCTGTGTAAAAACTTGGTTCCACGTCCTTCTTTATTTTTTATTTCATGGTTGCCTTATCCCGTTCTCTGTCACGGTCGGCTACGTAACCTAGGGGATTTGACGTGGAACCAAGTTTTTACACAGAGCGA
Source organism: Keiferia lycopersicella (assembly GCA_029255805.1). Classification (NCBI taxonomy): domain Eukaryota; kingdom Metazoa; phylum Arthropoda; class Insecta; order Lepidoptera; family Gelechiidae; genus Keiferia; species Keiferia lycopersicella. Next base: position 895,879 of record JARACZ010000039.1, on the reverse strand, counting down.
CTGCCATCTGTAATATTTACGTTTTATAGTCTCGTTTTTCCATCTTGTTAGCTGTTCAGTCTACTAACTTTGACTATTCAGTGAGCTGTACGCTTCACTACGCCGCAACAAAATGATAGTTTTATACTGGCACAGAATATAAAACCGCCGTGTGATGCCGGCTTAGAATAGCATCACCCCACATCTTTCCCGCGGGTGTCGTAAGAGACGACTAAGGGACTCGAGAGTATTAGTGTATTACAATTTTTAGGCGACAGGCTGACAACCTGTCACTGTAGTAACATGTTTTTTGAAACAACCTTGGGAAACTATCCTCAAAAATGTCAGACGTGGCGAAAGTGGCTGTATTCTTAAGGCCGCTGCCTACCCCGCAAGGGATAAAGGCGTGATATATGAATGTATGTATGTATGTATATAAAACTTTCGTTGGTAGATTTGTCAACCTTACCTTGCTAGATTTAATACTTTAACATGTATACATACATATATATCACCCCTTTATGATAGGCAGAGCGTTAACGGCCGTAAGAATACGGTCGCTATCGCCACGACTGACATTTTCGAGGATTGTTTTCTAAGGTTGTTTCAGAAAACATGTGTATCACTATAGTGATATACTTTAATCAATTAATAATTGTCTGTCTGTCTGACTGTCCCAATGACGTAGCAGATAGTACCCCTACCTTCTACACCGAGCGTCGTGGGTTCGATCCCAACCGGACACAAATACTTGTTAAGTCAATTTTAAAATAGATGTTTCAAGTCTGAGTGTTTTCTATATAATATGTATTAATAAAGACAGTTTATAAGTATTAATATCAGCTGTCCAGCACTCATAGTACAAGCTTTACTTAGTTTAGGGCTAGATGGCGCTGTGTGAATTTTCCAGAATATTTATTTTAAGCAATAATACCTATTTAATTTCCATTACCGTGTGATGCCGGCTTAGAATAGCATCACCCCATGTCTTCTCCGTGGGTGTCGTAGAAACCGACTAAGGGACTAGAGGGTTTCATATGTATTGCAATTTTAGGCGACAGGTCGACAACCTGTCACTATAGTATGCACGGCTTAAAAAAAAAGCTGAAAGGACCCTCAAACATTTGTCAGACGTGGCGACAACGACCGTAATTTTACGGTTGTTAACGCTCTGCCTACCCCGCCAGGGCTATAGGCGTGATAGGTGTATGTATGTATATAATTTCCCTTTTACTGGTTACATGTTCTGTGCCACAGACAAACAATACATTAAACAATGTTGTACCAGTTATAAACTCACTCGTTGCAACTTCTATTTTTCTTTTTCTTTGTTTGTGGCAGCTTTGTTGTTGTTTGGTTACCGGATTGATACCGGTGGCCAAGTGGTCAGGACACCAGTGTTACGATCGTGAGACCCGAGTTCGATCCGCTGATATTTGAGCATGACTTAGTCTAGGGTTCGGGCCAGGTTAGCCTTCGGGTTGCAGAGGTCAGATGGCAGTCGCTCTGTGTAAAAACTTGGTTCCACGTCAAATCCCCTAGGTTAGGGAGCCGATCCACAGAACGGGATACGGAAAGGAGAATGATGGCGATGAAAAGTTAATTATTGCGTTATGTTAAGTGTTAGTTTCGTGACCATGTCCAAGACCAAGACCAAGCCTGCTACTTGTAGAAGGCGGTTGAAAAATTCAGACACTAGGGTTCATTGAATCGTTGGACGACTCGGTGTTCCACACGAAAAGAGAGACTTACGTGAGAAAGAGAAAAAAATATATTAATACGCGGTTTACCGCTACAGCCACAACAGTCCACTACTGGATATGGGTCTCCCCCAGCCCCCAATTAAGGGGTATTGCCACTCACCGCGCTTGGCAGGCGGATTGGCGAGCGCAGTGCAAAATTTTGTAGATATTGACAACTAAGGCTGCTGCCCGTTCCCTTAGTCGCCCTTTACGAATGCAAATATTTTAAGAAGTAAACCAGCCCATGAAACTGAACAACTTTCCCCAAGGAACATAGGTCAAATTATGAAAAACATTTTGGACCTCCCATACAAAATTACCAAACGACCAAGTCAATTTGTATGGAAGGTCCTAAAAAAAACATATTTCGACATATGTTTCTTAGGGAAAGTTGTTCAGTTTCATGAGCTGATTCACCCCTTAAAATATTTTCAGCTATTTTTTTTACACCCTGTATGTATACACACAATCTACAGCCTAATTTAGCAAAAAGGCCTCTCTATATCTCCCCTCTGACCTACTGCGTTAATGTAAGGAACACGTTAAAGTGATGTAGGTCAATAATTAAAATTTTTGTGTCTTGACATCTGGAGCAGAATAATAAAAAATTATAAAAAGATATTAGGTATTTATTTATTTTTCAGAGACAAATATTGGTTTATACGCCCATGGACCAATTTTAATGCCGTGTGATGCCTGGCTTAGAATAGCATCACCCCATCTCTTTCCCGTGGGTGTCGTAGAAGCCGACTAAGGGCCTCGAGGGCTACATGTGTATCGCAATTTTAGGCGACAGGCTGACAATTTGTCACTATAGTGATACACGGCTTATCAGAAACGACTCTCAAAAATTTGTCAGACGTGGTGATATCGGCCGTAATTTTACGGTCGTTGAAGCTCTGCCTACCCCACCAGGGATATAGGCGTGATTTGTGTGTGTGTGAGAAAAACAGTATAAAATACGGACTATAAGGCTCAGATCAGAAGTCGTGCCTAAGGAACCAAAAGATTGTAAAGTGGGAAGTTTTACAAGGATTATTAGTCCAAAATTTCTGTCTGTAAAGTTACATAAAGTCTAGTATAATATACATATATCACGCCTTTATCCCTTGCGGGTTAGGCAGAGCGTTAACAGCCATAAGAATATGGTCGCTATCGCTACGTCTGACATTTTTGAGTATTGTTTTCAAAGGGTGTTTCAGGAAACATGTGTATCACTATGGTGACGGGTTGTCAGCCTGTCGCCTAAAAATTGTAATACACCAATACTCTCGAGTCCCTTAGTCGTCTCTTACGACACCAACGAGAAGGACGTAGGGTGATGCTATTCTAAGCCGGCATCACACGGCATAATATACTTCTACATATTATGTATACACACAGTCTACAGCCTAATTTAGCAAAAAGGCCTCTCTATATCTCCCCTGTGACCTATTGTGTTAATGCAAGGAACGCATTACAAGTGATGTAGGACAAGAATTTAATTTTTTAGTCTTGACATCTGAAAGAAAGTAATAAAAATAAATAAAATTTGGATCAGATCAGAAGTCGTGCCTAAGGAATCAAAAGATAGAAAAGTGGGCACTCGTACATGGATTTTAATCGTTTACATTTCCAAGGTTCCAATGCTTCTATAAAGTCAGGAATTTACAATACAATACTGTCACTAAATAAATCTCTTGTCGTGTGGGACACCGAGTCGTCCAACGACCCGATGAACCCTAGTGTCAAAATTTTTCAACCGCCTTCTACAAGTAGCAGGCTTCTGACATGGTTGTGTAACGACCGCCGTCTTAGTGATCATAGACAGCAACCGAGACCTACGGCTTAACGTGCCATCCGACACACGGAACCATCTTACTGACAATCGGGTGGTTCAGCCCGCAATGTCCATACTGGGAACAAGTTCACAAAGTGATAAATATTAACTTTGTGAGTGACCCACCGAGAATCGAACCCGGAACCTTCTGCGTCAAAGGCAGTCGCACTACCACTGCGTCACTAAATAAATGAATTCGCCATTGTTAAAAAGAGAAAACTGTTCCTATTAGAAATATGGCACAAGTGGGATAAAAAAATAAAAATAAAGGCACTGCCTCGGAGCTGGCCAGGCTGACCACACAGCATGTAAGGGAGAAACGGATTATTGATTCAAAGTTTCTGTCTATAAAGGTACATGAAGCCCATACTAAACCAAAATTTTTGGTTTGTGCCAACCTTACCGCTGTAAATATTTAGCGGTCTTTTACCGGCCCACTTTTCAAGGATACATACATACATATATCACGCCTTTCTTCCTTGCGGGGTACGCAGAGCGTTAACGGCTGTAAGCATATGGTCGCTATCGCCACGTTTGACATTTTTGAGGGTCGTTTTCCAAGGTTGTTTCAGAAAACATTTGTATCACTATAGTGACAGGTTGTCAGCCTGTCGCCTAAAAATTGTAATACACCAATACCCTCGGGTCCCTTAGTCGCCTCTTACGACACCCGCGGGAAGGATGTGGGGTGATGCTATTCTAAGCCGGCATCACACGGTCTGGCGCTGTTCTTCCTGAAAATAGGGTTAAATCCTTAAGACATTTATTTCTGCACGAAGTCCAGGTACTGTTTAGAAATCTAATTGTAGTACATAAAATTTAATCAAATGCGCACTAGTTAAGACTATTCAAATAAATTGGACTTTGGATTAATGTTTATTAATTAAACATATTTATTTACGCAATAAATAATTTATATATTTAAATTGATTACCAAAACTTTAAGGTTTTAGCAATAGAACAAACTCCAGAATAATAAATTACACTCGAAACAGTTTAATTCCATTAAATTCTGAGTTAGTCTGTTTTAGCGGTGCGCCACAAATTAAGGTGATAGTACACGTGATGAGAGTTTTAATGAAAATTATCAAACATGTACATTAGCTGAATATGTTTACTGAATTTGGCATAATACGTGATCTTTTGTAAAAAAAAAAAGGGTTTGTTTGGGATGGGTTGTGGCTTGACTCTTTACGGTGTTACCATAAAACTGAACAACTTTTTCTATGGGGGCTATGTTTTTCGGCCTCTCCAACACTAAAATCCGATTAGCTGGACGATTGTCAATGAGAACACACATTTTTTTTCTTACATCTTATAGGGTTTAATGGCCAACGTATATAGAAAGCCGTGTGATGCCGGCTTAGAAGCCGTGTGATGCCGGCTTAGAATAGCATCACCCCACATCCTTCCCGCGGGTGTCGTAAGAGGCGACTAAGGGACTTGAGGGTATTGGTGTATTACAATTTTTAGGCGACAGGCTGACAACCTGTCACTATAGTGATACACATGTTTTCTGAAACAACTTTGGAAAACAATCCTCAAAAATGTCAGACGTGACGATAGCGACCGTATTCTTACGGCCGTTAACGCTCTGCCTACCCCGCAAGGGATAAAGGCGTGATATATGTATGTATGTATATAGCATTCGTCATACACTCTTATTTCATTAATTTTTCTTCCTTGTGTCTGTACATTGTCAACATTTATTTAGTATTTCGTAATTTTTGTACAATGTGATAGCGTGATATCCGCAAAAAAGGAAAAAAGCCAATACCGGGATCCCGGTATTGAAAAAATAATTCAGTATTCAAGATCAATATTAAAAAACTGTATTCTAAATGTAATTTGCCGTGTGATGCCGGCTTTGAATAGCATCACCCCTTACTTTCGCATGGGTGTCGTAAAAACCGACTAAGGGACTCGAGGGATTCATGTGTATTGCAGTTTTGGGCGACAGGCTGACAACCTGTCACTATAGTGATACACGACTCATCTGAAACGACCCTCAAACATTTGTCAGACGTGGCGATGACGACCGTAATTTTGCGATCGTTATCGCTCTGCCTACCCCGCAAGGGATATAGGCGTGATATATATATATATATGAAACCCTCACACGGTTGATTTCTTTCAGGAAACCGTGTGAGGGTTTCCTGAAAGAAATCGCTTAAAGCAATAAAACCGCCTTTTCCTAGATCGTGATGAATAATTTGGTCCTCTATAATTATAACATTATTGAATATTATTATTAATCATTGAAGTCAGCAATAAAGTGTTTCAATCTGTAACCATGTAACCAGAAGGTTCCGGGTTCGATTCTCGGTGGGTCACTCTTCTTCTTCGTTCTTCGTCAGCATGGTTTTGCCCACTGTTGGGCATATGCCTCTCCTAATCTTCTCCATTCTTCGCGGAGCTCTGTCTTTTGAATCCACAAAGTCCCGGCGCTATCTTTGATGTCATCGGTCCATCTGGCGGGTGGTCTGCCTACGCTGCGCTTCCCCAGACGGGGTCTCCAGTCCAGAACGCATCTGCTCCATCTTTGGTCTTTTCGACGGCACATATGTCCAGCCCATGCCCATTTCAGCTTGGCGACTCGGAGTCCGATATCCACTACACGAGTACGCTGCCTGATGACGTCGTTCCGGATTTTGTCGCGTAAAGATATTCCGAGCATCCGGCGTTCCATGCTCCTTTGTGTAACCTGGAGCTTGTGGATCATACCCTTCGTCAAGTTCCACGTCTCACACGCGTATGTCAGTACTGGGAGAATACACTGGTCATACACTTTTGTTTTGAGGGACTGAGGTATTTTTGACTCCAACACGTGTTTCAACTTGCCAAATGCTGCCCATCCCAGCTGGATACGCCTCTTTATTTCCGCCCCAAGAGAATTACGGCCAAGTGTAAGCAGCTGTCCAAGGTAGATGTAGTTCTGTACCTGTTCCAGCTGCTGACCTTCCAGTGCAATGGGATTTTGAGATAAATCGGCTGTCGCCATCACCTTCGTCTTTCCCATGTTCATTTTCAGGCCGATTTTTAAAGAAACATGGTACAGGTCGTTGAACATTTGCTGCAGGTCCTGTGCAGATGTGGCCACAATGACTATATCGTCTGCGTACCTTAGGTGGTTTAGATACGAGCCATCCACATTGATACCCTTGCCTTCCCAGTTGAGGGTCTTGAATACGTCCTCTATCGCGTTTGTGAATAGCTTGGGAGATATCACGTCGCCTTGGCGTACACCTTTTTCAACCCGGATTGGGTTGGTATGGTTTTTGAGTTGAATAGTCATTGTTGCTGCCTTGTACAAGCTCTTCAAGATCTGGATGTACCGATCGTCAATTAGACACCTTTGGAGAGATCTCGTTACAGCCCAGTGTTCCACAGAGTCGAAAGCCTTTTCGTAGTCCACAAATCCCAGGTACAGAGGCAAGTTATACTCTTCAGCCTTTTGTATGATCTGTCTCATGGTAAATATGTGGTCTATGGTTCCAAACCCTTTCCTGAACCCTGCCTGTTCTCTAGGTTGGTAGTCATCCAATCTGCTTGCCAGCCGCGTGGTCAAAACTCTGGAGAATACTTTATAGACCTGGCTCAGCAGCGATATTGGTCTGTAATTCTTTAAGTCCGCTTTGTTGCCTTTCTTATGGAATAACACAACTATGCTGCTTGTCCAGTCCTTAGGAACTTCTCCTGTAAAAAGTATCTCATTAAAAAGTAGCATCAGCTCTTTTCCAATGGCACTACCTCCCGCTTTGAGCAATTCTATTGTGATTCCGTCTTCTCCTGGTGCCTTATTTTTCTTTAGTTGTCCCAAAGGTCACTGGGTCACTCACAAAGTTGATATTTATCACTTTGTGAATTTGTTCCCAGTCTGATTAGGACATTGCGGGCTGAACCACCCGATTGTCCGTAAGTAAGATGGTTCCGTGTTTCGGATGGCACGTTAAGCCGTAGGTCCCGGTTGCTGTCCATGATCACTTAGGCAGTGGTCGTTACACAACCATGCCAGAAGCCTGCTACTTGTAGAAGGCGGTTGAAAAATTCTGGCATTAGGGTTCATCGTGTCGTTGGACGACTCGGTGTCCCACACGAAAAAGAAGAAGGCCGTGTAAAACTTTCTACTTACTATATACCAGACCAAACGCATACTGCATACTAAGATAATTAATTAATTAAGTTACATTAAGCAGATTACTCTCATCAACATTGTGTGAACTCACCTTTATACGCTTGAGTTACAATGTGGCTCTCTCTTTAATTACGACGTGAATTTACGTGAATACTACGTGAAAATACGTTTACGTTGTAACGTTTCAAGGTTCAGTTCAGATTGCTTTTTTTAATATTGAATTTGTTCAGTTTAGTTTTTCAAAGACACACGCACACACACCAACAAACACACACACACACACACACACACACACACGCACAGACACACACATACAAATCACGCCTGTATCCCTGCCGATGTAGGCAGAGCATCAACGACCGTAAAATTACGGCCGTTATCGCCACGTCTGACAAATATTTTGAGGTTCGTTTCAGATAAGTCGTGTTATCACTATAGTGACAGGTTGTCAGCCTGTCGTCTAAAATTGCAATACACATGAAACCCTCGAGTCCCTTAAACCATGATTTTTATCCAGATAGACTAAATTGACATTTGGTGGGTTGCCACGTTATTGTATTTAAAAGTAATAAAAAAATAGTGTTGTGCCCTGAATGATCAAGTTATATGATTCAAAGATTATGATTGAATCTTTTTGAAAATAAATAAGGTTAAATTAAATTTCCATTAATAAATTGGTCAGTTTCCGTCCGTCGATCGTCCTCTTGGTCAAGTCAAGTCAATGTCTGTCTCGTCTGTCTGTCAAGGTTCACACCAACCGGCCAGTAGAAAGAAGTCGCAGAAAAGAGTGCAACACAACGCAACAAGAAAATATAACAGAAATTGCATTTATAAGCGCAAGGAATATTCGTACAACCACCAATGCCAATTTATTCAACATTACATTTTAAATTACTTACAATATTATTCATTGTTGATTTCTTTAAACTAAACTTGTTGCGTATAAACGTAAAGTAACGTATACTATTTTACGTGACCGAAAGTCAAGTATTTATTATGCATATTTATTTAAAAATAACTACATCCAGAATTCATCTCACAACAGTTCAATGAATAAAATAAATGAGTCAAACCACAACACTAGACTTATGATGACAACATTTTAAAACAAAAAGGGCATTCTTAGCTGTCAGTTTAGTCTATCTGTATAAAAATTCTGGTATAGTCGGCTCCTACGACACCCACGGGAAAGACATGGGGTAGTGCTATTCTAAGCCGGCATCACACGGCGTTTCAACGCATTGAAATAATATATGAATTTAGATGATATTTGAATGTGACTTAACCTAGGATACGGGTCAGGTAAGCCTTCGGGTTGCAGAGGTCAGATGGCCGTAACTCTGTGTAAAAACTTGGTTCCAAGTCAAATCTGCTATAGTTTGTAAAATTTAACTTGACACATATGACGTTTGTGACCTTGGAGCAAATTCTATGACCTAAAATGGGCCTTATGCAATAGCATTAAATTTGTTAACTGTCATAGCTAAATTTTACAAACTATAGGTTAGGTAGCCGACCCCGACAGAGAACCGGATGAGGCAAGGAGAATAATGACTCAGCTAATATCTTAAACAAAACCCTGGGGTTCCATTCTAAGTTAACATACCTCGCTTTCATATACGCGGCGTAAATGTGCGTTGACAGGTACACAATGGGATGGGACAAGTCTTAAGCGACGAGCGGAAATGGGGTATGGAATATGAATAGAAAGTGAGTGGGAGACGGTCGCTTCAGACGTTTGTAGTGATGGGCCGAAGGTTTATATTCGGTATTCGGCATGTTAGCAGATTACTAAATATTTGAATACTCGGCAAAATTTACCCAATATTTGACCGAATAAATTGGTGAATAATAATGTGAATGGTTATGTCAAAACGAGGAGTGAAGCAGTTTTTTAAATAATGTTGTCAAAAGAGGGGTTGTTTTTGCCGTATAGAATAGCATCACCCCAATTCTTCCCGCGGGTGTTGCAACTAAGGGACTCGAGGGTTTCATGTGTTACAACTTTAGGCGACAGACTGACAACCTGTCGTTACAGTGATACACGAATCACCTGAAGGAGCCCTCAATACTTGTCAGCCATGGCGATAACGACCGTGATTTTACGATCGTTAACACTTTGCCTACCCCGCAAGGGATAATGGCGCGATTTGTGTATGTGTGTATGTAATAGAGGGCTAGCGAGCGAAGAGGTTCTGTGTGAATCCGCAAACAAGTAAGGCTTTTCATCTTTCAATGGCCATCAATTCCTGGCGAATCATACACACACATATCACGCTTTAACCCCTTGGGGGGTAGGCAGAGCGTCGTTTTTGCCATATTCGAATATTTGGTTCAGCAAACTTTTTCCGAATATTCGGCTGAATTTTGCCGTGTGATGCCGGCTTAGAATAGCATCACCCCATCTCTTTTCCATGGGTGTCGTGGAAGCTGACTAAAGGACTCGAGGGCTTCATGTGTATTGCAATTTTAGGCGACATGCTGACAACCTGTCACTATAGTGATACACGACTTATCTGAAACGACCCTCAAAATTAGACGTGGCGATAACGGCCGTAATTTTACGGTCCTTGATGCTCTGCCTACCCTGCCAGGGGTACAGGCGTGATTTGTGTCTTTGTGTGTATTCGGCTGAACATTCGGTTTCGGTGAAACCTACGTTCGGTCCATCACTAGTTTTGAGGTTATGTCGGGAGGCAGTTCAGCCAAGGCCTGCTCGGTGGGCCCACGTGTATTCATTGTGTTAGTGTGTTTTCATATATTACTTGTGGTCCATTTTCCCGATGTTTTAAGTGTCAAATATATTACTTGTAGTCCGCTTTACCAACATGTGTAAATATCTTTCTCTTGAGTGATATTGTAAAGATTCTCGTAGCAGAAAAAGAGTGCTTTATCAAGAGTTATATAGATAGCTCTTACGCCTTTTTGCCCAACTGTCTTATTCAGGCCGTCTGCATTATAATATAAAACCAGGTAGTGACACATAAGTTCCCTTACATGCGATTTAAAATGTGTTATTCAAATCTGTATGGTGAAACGGTAGTAAAAGCCATTGGTACAAGTTGAGGGCTTTTGACTGGTAAAATGTGAAAAGTGGTGGCAAAAAAAAATATTGTATGGATTGTATGAATATGACGTGATAATAGTGCAAAATGGAGTACTTCATAGCAGCCGTACATGACTTAGTACTACTAAGGTGAGTTGGGCTAACGTACCGTCGAAAGCCGGATCGCACACTTAACTTTCCGTCGAGTTCGGTTTTAGTATAGGGTATGACATTTCTAGTGTGGGTCTGACAAACCTCTGCGATATTTTAGCGCTCCGTCGTGCGTCAAGTGTGCGATCCGCCAAAGCGTCGTGTTTTCATTCCCTGAGAGCTATTTAACGTCAAGACAGTCTATCCATAAAGTTATGATCAATTCTTTACAGAAAATCAGGGCACATTCTTTGTGATCTGTCAAATCTGACAGTTAAGGCTTTAAATGTGGAAAAAATGTTTCAGTTTGTTTGATTTCAAGACTTTTTGACAGACAAAGTGGCTTGGTTCAAAGACAAATTCTAATGAAAAATTAGAATTTACTGCCAGCACAGTTTTCTTAGGGATTACTCTTGGTTCAAAGCTTCAATGGGGCCCTCATATTACATCTTTGTCGGGAAGATTAAGCTCAGCTGCCTATGCAGTACGTAAAATTAGAGAAATTACAGATATTGCAACTGCACGACTTGTTTACTTCAGTTATTTTCACAGCATTATGTCCTATGGAATTTTGCTGTGGGGCCGCGCAGCTGATATTGAAACAATATTTATTCTTCAGAAAAGGGCCGTTAGAGCTATTTATAAACTTGGCAGTCGTGATTATCTGAGAGAACTGTTTAAGGAAATTAATATTATGATTGTGCCATGTCAATATATTTATGAAAATATCATGTATGTAAGAAAGAATATTCATACTTTCACAAGAAATCATGAAAGACATAATCGTAATATAAGGAGTAAAAATAAATTAGATCAACCTAAGCATAGACTAGCTAAAGTTAGGACTTCATTTGAAGGTTTAAGTATACGATACTTTAACAAAATACCGGAAGATATATTAAGTTTGTCTGAGAGTAAATTTAAATCAATTATTAAGAAAACATTATGTTATAAAGCCTATTATAAGTTAGATGATTACGTTAATGACAAAGAGGCATGGTCCTCTGAGATTCCAGCGCAGCACAAGAAACATGCAGTCATTTTTAATACCAAATCGGGACGTGCATGGACCTTAAAATTGACATAAATACTCGTAGAAAAGAAGACTTTATAAGACGAAACAGATAGAATTATCTACTGTAGTACTTTTATTTTATTTTAGCGTAGCCGTCTTTTGGGCTATTAAGATATTTTAAAACTTAGCTAGGGTAGCTTAGGTCCTATGGTACAAATTGTTAATTGAGAATAGGAGCACTTTTGAGCAGGTTTTTGGGTGGTTTTCCTGTTCAGGGGGTCCGGCTGATTTACATGACACATGTAAATATATATTTATTTAAATATTCACTTTAATAGCTACATGCTAGTAAGTTACATGCTGTGTGGTCAGCCTGGCCGGCCCCGAGGCAGTGCCTTTTTTATCCCACTCGTGCCGCGTTTCTACTAGGAACATAAAATTGTTATAAAAAAGAGAAAATTGTTTCTGACAATTCTCTCTTTTTTACAATGACTAATTTATTTTTAGCGACAGTATTGTATTGTAAATTTTTGACTTTCTGAAAGCATTCGTTGTGAATCTACTTGGAAATAAACGATTGAAATTTGAAATTTGAAAAAACTTGGCTCAAATAATCTTTTAAAAAAATCAAAATATTGTGTTTTCAACGCAAGGATTCGAGCTTGTGTGTTCTATTAAAGTTTAAGTAGTACTTATAGGGATTATTCCCGTTTTTGAGTCAAATCACTACACAGTATAAAGCAAAGTCGCTTTTCGCGTCTGTCTGCATGTATGCTTGCTTAAATCTTTGAAACTATACAACAAATTTTAATACAGGTTTTTTTAATAGATAGAGTGATTCAAGAGGAAGGGTTTTATGTGTAATACTTGCCGGGAAAAATCCCTATTCCCTCGGGAAAATGAGTTGTAGCGGGCGCAGCCGCTGGGGCAGGCCGCTAGTCTCTTATAACTTAATCCACCAACTACCGGGCAGTCTTAGCTCTCATATGAGGAACGCTTTACCGTACAATCTACGTCATATGACATGAATTCCTTGGAGGCTCATTGTGTAGGCAGCCTAAGGGTCAGCGAACATCTAGTAGCATTTCGCGCGCTACTATTAAAGTCGCAAAGTGACAGCACTAGTAGTATTCATATAAACTGGGCCCAAAGTCTGCTATTTTTTGTCATTGTAACGCCATCGAAACTCAACTGTCATTGAACTGCCATTGTGATTTTTCTATACTATAAACTGTTAGCAGAATACGAAATGACCAAAATGATACAACTGGGATCCAATTGACATCCAACTGAAACGGTTTTCATTTAGCAGACTTAGGGCCCTGGCGACCAAAACACATCACTCTGTTTCCCTATAGTCCTACAACCTCAAACTGCACGCACTGTACTGACTCTTTTTGACCGTGTTATTATACACACACACATATATCACGCCTTTATCCCTTGCGGGGCAGGCAGAGCGTTAACGGCCGTAAGAATACGGTCGCTATCGCCACGTCTGACATTTTTGAGGATTGTTTTCTAAGGTTGTTCCAGAAAACATGTGTATCACTATAGTGACAGGTTGTCAGCCTGTCGCCTAAAAATTGTAATACACCAATACCCTCGAGTCCCTTAGTCGCCGCTTACGACACCCGCGGGAAGGATGTGGGGTGATGCTATTCTAAGCCGGCATCACACGGCAATGGAATGAGCATCTAAGGTCGTGTAATTATGGTTTAGAATAGCATCAACTCAATTGTACCTGTGGGTGTCGCAAAAACCAGTAAATGGGCAGCAAACCCCTGTGAATCTTCTTCATCTTTTCGTGTGGGACACCGAGTCGTCCAACGACCCGATGAACCCTAGTGTCAGAATTTTTCAACCGCCTTCTACAAGTAGTAGGCTTCTGACATGGTTGTATAACGACCGCCGTCTAAGTGATCATAGACAGCAACCGGGACCTACAGCTTAACGTGCCATCCAATACACGGAACCATCTTACTTACGGACAATCGGGTGGTTCAGCCCGCAATGTCCTAACCAGACTGGGAACAAATTCACAAAGTGATAAATAATATCAACTTTGTGAGTGACCCACCGAGAATCGAACCCGGAACCTTCTGCGTCAGAGGCAGTCGCACTACCACTGCGCCACATCGGTCGTCAGCAAACCCCTGTGAATTAAATATCTTAAACTGCGCTAGCCAATGCGCCTGCCAACCGTGGTCCGTGCCCATCGCACTCTCTCTTCCACCCTAAGGTTGCCTGGTAGAGAATGCTACCTAGCATTAAGGCCACCTTGTTGTACTGTTTCCTTTTTTTGTGTTTTCTACGTGTTGTTCAATTTTGTGCAATAAGGAGTTTTGTTGTGTTATGTGAGTACGGAAACTGTGCCGTGTGATGCCGGCTTAGAATAGCATCACCCCACATCCTTCCCGCGGGTGTCGTAAGAGGCGATAAAGGGACTCGAGCGAAATGGGGTATTACAATTTTTAGGCGACAGGCTGACAACCTGTCACTAAAGTAATACACATGTTTTCTGAAACAACCTTGGAAAACAATCCTCAAAAATGTCAGACGTGGCGATAGTGGCTGTATTCTTACGGCCACTATCGTTCTGCCTACCCCGCAAGGGATAAAGGCGTGATATATGTATGAGTACGGAAATACTCCCCCCAAACAGGGGAGGCCCATGTTCAGCAGTGGGCTGTTGCGGCTGCTATGGTAAGGGCTCTTTTTCTGCAGTTCGGAACAAACCTTTATTTCTGAGTTTTTCTACTAGAGACAAAACGCGACTTTATGGTCTCTCTCTCTCTCTTTTCGTGTGGAATAAGGAGTCGTCAAACGACCCAATGAACCCTAGAGTAGCAGATTTGGTTGTGCAACGACCGCCGTCAAAGCAATCATAAACAGCGACCGGGACATACGGCTTTATAGTAGGTACATACCTAGGTGATGCCGTGTGGTGCCGGCTTAGAATAGCATCACCTCTCATCCTTCCCGCGGGTGTCGTAAGAGGCGACTAAGGGACTCGAGAGTATTGGTGTATTACAATTTTTAGGCGACAGGCTGACAACCTGTCACTATAGTGATACACATGTTTTCTGAAACAACCTTGGAAAACAATCCTCAAAAATGACAGACGTGGCGATAGTGGCTGTATTCTTACGCCCACTATCGCTCTGCCTACCCCGCAAGGGATAAAAGCGTGATATATGTATGTATGTATATATGTATGTATACCTAGGTGAGCGCGAACCCTTAGATGCTCATTCTGTAGGCGTTCTAAGAGTAGTGCTAAGAGCTTGTGAGTCGTGATGTAAGTCCCGGCTAATATACATAGTTGGAGATTTAGAAAAATACAAGATGTCTAACATAGAAATGCATTATTTCCAGCAAGTTTCATGCAGTTTCAGAGAGCCGTATTTGCAGTTTGTCTAGATAATCGAAAATCAAATCTTTTGAGTCATACTTTATATATAATATATGGCAATAGTCAACCCTGAGAGTCAACCCTAGTTTCAGGGGAGAATTCTGCCAACGTCCAGTGAGAAAATATATTTTCGAAAAGAATATTCAATGACAATGCTGCTGGTAAAAAAATGTGCTAAAACTCGACCGAGCCATTTGCGTTTGAAAAACAAAATAATGATGATTTATTTTTACTCTAAATTTTTCGGTTTCAGCCAGGAATATAAGTAAATAGCAGAAAACATAATATTCTAGCAAAGAGATTCGTTTCAAGAAATCTTTCAATGCTGGCCAAACTTTCGCAAAAAAGCAGTGCAAAAAGCCATAAGTTATTTTTTTTTATTACTTTTAGTATTTTCTTCTGATAATTTATAGCAACAGCCAGTTTTTGTTAACAAAATAGTTCCTAATTTATTTCTTTTTATTCTTTGGGAAAGATTTCAACTAAGATGGTTTTTCGTCATATTTGTATACTAGCTGGTGCACGCGAACTTCGTTTCGCTAACTTATTATTTTTATGTTGGTAGGTGTCTATGTGTCTATGTACCTACTTTAGACAGACCTTGGACTTTAGGTCTGAATTCATTTTGATTAAAGCAAAATTAGAGGCAAGAGTTTACAAAATGAAATATACCTACCTAACACATTTTATTTACACTTTACTTTACAGGCATGTTACAGCTATTTCTACAAATAATATTATTTATTATTTTACATTTTATGTACAAAGTTCAAATGTATCTACAGTTTATTTATGTACAATATTTATAAAGTTTACAATATTTATTTGTACACTACATTCGCTGTTTTTCTCTCAGCGGTTAATATAAATAGGCTTGCAGCGCTAGTATCCCGCGAAAAAGCCACGTACAGCTGGCCGTGGGAAAAACAACTTGTTCTCAGGTCCACTACAGCAGCTTTCAGCGTTTGTCCCTGTGACTTATTTATCGTCATAGCAAAGCAAGTAGCCACAGGGAATTGTGTGCGCTTGAACTGAAATGGAAAATTATTGGGGATGAGTGGTATACGCGGTATAAATACAGATTCACCGGCGCCACAGCCAGTCAAAATCTCTGCTTCGATTAAATTCCTCTGTAAAGCACGCACTTTTAGTCGGGTTCCGTTGCATAATTTCGGTGGGGTGAGATTCCGAAGAAGCATTATTAGAACACCGACTTTAAGCTTGATCTCGTGAGCTGGTAGACCACTTGCCGAAGGTGAATTTAGAAATCGATTGGGTAATTTGTCGCGTCGTCCTGGTCAACAACATTGTTAAAAGATATGTATACCACTTCATCTCCAATAATTTGCGCTAAGATTTTGTCATTAATGGCAGCCACTTGCTCATTCTTTGGGGTCAGTATGGCGCGTTCACATAACCAAGAATTTTCAAGGTCTAATATGGTTTGAAGTTGGCCAAATACAGACTGTATTAGTTCCTCTTCTGAGGCTACAACTGTACCCAGTAACTCAGGAAGTCTTATCTAGCCATCGTCTACTAATTTTAAATCTAAATTCAAAATCAATCAGTAAGCAAAATCGAAGTCCGTAAAGAATAGCAGATGTTTGTTATAATAATTCAACAAATTCAATATTATCTCATCTCATCTCAATTCAAAAAATAAATTCTTTAAGAATAACGCCGCCTGCCAGTGGCTCTTTATATAGTTGTGCAGGAAACATTCCGTTAGCGCGTTTTACAAAACTAACAGCGACATCTATGATTTTTTTTGTAAACAATCTGGTTCTACTATTTTTGTCAATGAATGGCATTATTTATGATTGGTGGTCTTTTATGTATGATTATTATGAACCAAGTGAGATAGTTGCCTGTGTAAATGGGAAACAACCTGTAGCAACTCCGGACTGCCACCGATTTGTAAATCATTCATTTGTTAGGTGCGAAGCCATTTCGACGCTTGTGTGGGACTCGGGTTCAACTCGCAACTTTTTGCTAGACTATAATTAATTGGTTTATTTACTGTTATTTTATTATTATAGTATTATAGTATTATAGTATACACTTCGTACGCGGCATCTATAAAATTATTTCGGAACAAATTGGTATCTCGCTTCGCCGAACCAGTAATGGTGTTTTCCTGTGGGAATGAGATATTTTCCCGAAGTAAAAAGTATCCTAAATGTTGACCCGAGTAATAAGCTACCATTGTACAAAATTTGGTAGAAATCTGTCCAGTGGTTTTTACGTGAAACGCTAACAAACATACATACAAACAGACAGACAAACAGACAAAAAAATTTTTAACCATCGTTTTGAGATCTATAACTTAAACTGAATTAGAAACAAAAAACCTTTTTTTAAACTATTTAATGTACAGAATTGGTTCAGTTACTGTTTTATTATATGTATAGATTATTTGCATTCGATTCAATAGATATAAAAAAATTACAATACGAAAAAGCGACAATTATCCTGGGATTGGGTCCAGCTATGGCCATATTATGATGTTTGGTCACAGCAAGTTTACCAGTGTTTTGCCTTATCAGGAAATCCCATACCAAAATCCAGATGCCATGGCGCAAGTCGACGCATCTAATTGCGGTATCAACATCATCATCATTATCGCATCAGCCTATAACAGTCCACTGCTGGACTTAGGCCTCCCCCAGGGTACGCCACAATGAACGATCTTCCGCTTTCGCCGTCCAGCCGCTCTCTTTAAGTCGTCGTCGGTCCATCTGGCCGGAGGGCGTCCAACGGTCTTGCTTTTCGTGTGGGACCGCCGTATAAGTTATCATAGACAGCCACCGGGACCTACGGCTTAACGTGTCATCCGAAACACGGAACCATCTTACTTACGGACAATCGGGTAGTTCAGCCCGCAATGTCCAAACCAGACTGGGAACAAATTCACAAAGAGATAAATATCAATTTTGCAAGTGACCCACCGAGAATCGAACCTGGAACCTTCTGCGTATAAGGCAGTCGCACTACCACTGCGCCACATCGGTCGTGAACGGTACGCTTGCCGAGGCGTGGTCTCCACTCGAGAACCCGCTTACTCCACCGTCCATCGGTTCCTAGACAGATGTGACCAGCCCACTGCCACTGTAACTTGCTACACTTTTGGAATATATCTGATACTTTGGTGTCTGATTTAAGGCGGATCCCACAATTGACGCATGACAGAGAGACTATGATAAAATATCGTAGCGGTCTGTCAGATACAAACTAGAAACGTCACTCCCCATACTAAAACCACACTCGACGGACGACACTGCGATAGCGCTGCGTCAATAGCGGTTGAGCGATTTTAATATGGCGATTGACATTTATAGTATGGATCTGACAGCTGCGATGAGTTTTTGCGCTCCGTCGTGCGTCAAGAGTGCGATGCGCCTAAATGCGGTAAAACTATATTTAATCACTTTTCAGCAAAAACTCTTTAAAATTACGAGATATAATGCAAACGAACGCCATCTAGATCGCGTATAATATAATATGTGTAGGAAACCTCTTAAAATTCCCGCGATGAAAATTATTAAACGTCCCTGCTAATCCGTTTTAAGCCTTATTGTCAGGTAAGAAGGATCAATGTTGCGTGCGGATGAGCTTAATATTAAAATTATGGTTTTGTAGAAGGGTAGAGAGTAGGAAATGTGAAAAAATAAAATATTTTTAAAATACGATGCTTTTTCGAAATATGCCGGTTTTCTGTAAACGGTTATAAAATTAGAATTATACGTTTACTTAATTTAAAAATCGATTAACAAAAATTTGCTTTTCTTTACATTTTCTTAAAGAGATTTTAGTGAATTTATTTATTACACATCAATTGAAACACACGAGACACCTTATTTTTTTTTGTGTTTATGGCGCTAGCTTACTTTGTGCCAATGTCAAGTAAAAAGGTAGGGAAACAAAACGCGTTTAAATTATTTTCAGCGCTTATTTTGGATAGGCACCCTAATATTGGGGTGAAAACTACGTACATACATATATCACGCCTTTATCCCTTGCGGGGTAAGCAGAGCGTTAACGGCCGTAAGGATACGGTCGCTGTCGCCACGTCTGACATTTTTGAGGATTGTTTTCCAAGGTTGTTTCAGAAAACATGAGTAACACTATAGTGACAGGTTGCCAGCCTGTCACCTAAAAATTGTAATACACCTACACCCCCGAGTCCCTTAGTCGCCTCTTACGACACCCGCGGGAAGGGTGGGGTGACGCTATTCTAAGCCGGCATCACACGGCACAAAAAAGGAAAATCTGAAATTTACGATTATTTGTCAACCTGAGGACCTCCTTTTTTGAAGTCAGTTAAAAATCGGTACTCCCATACAAAGTGGACCGGAATGTAAATTGTTTTATTTTGTTTAGGAGGTACAAATTATTTTATTTATTTTTTTCCTTGATTAAACTGGTACCCTAATAAAATCTTTAAAAACTTGCACTAGTACATAATAAATGACCTTTTTTGAAAATATTGTATTTTATTGATTTCCCAGCCAAATACTAAAATTACCACGGTAAAAATCTTGTATTTAGACTATAAAATATGTTCTTAATAGGCGGATCGCACACTTGACGCACGACGGAGCGCTAAATCATCGCAGCGGCGTATCAGATCCATACTAAAAATATTAATCTCTATACTAAAACCGCTGAACCGCGGTTGACGCAGCGCTATCGCAGTGTCGTCCATCAAGTGCGGTTTTAGTATGGAGATTGATATTTCTTGTATGGATAGGCCGCTGCGGTATTTCATCGCTCGGTCGTGCGTCAAGTGTGCGAACCGCCATAGACTCTATGAACCAATTGTGTTAAAAGTTTTACTTTGCCGTGAAATTTTCTAAATTAACACTTGTCCCCGCTCCTCCGGGAGACATTTAATCACTTTAATTTATTAACTAACTTTGTAGATAGTAATTAATTTGAAAATGTCTGTTTTTTTTCATGTGCGGTCTCCGTGGCGGGTGCAGAGCGCAGTTGGAGTGAGTATTTTTTTTTTAACAATACAAATCCATTTATTTCCACATAATTATTACCTACATTTCATTACAATCATATAATAGGCATACATACATACATATATCACGCCTTTACCCCTTGCGGGGTAGGCAGAGCGTTAACAGCCGTAAGAATACGGTCGCTATCGCCACGTCTGAAATTTTTGAAGATTGCTTTCCAAGGTTGTTTCAAAAAACATGTGTATCACTATAGTGACAGGTTGTCAGCCTGTCGCCTAAAAATTGTAAACTCTCGAGTCCCTTAGTCGCCTCTTACGACACCCGCGGGAAGGATGTGGGGTGATGCTATTCTAAGCCGGCATCACACGGCATAGGCATACAATACGCTTGTTTCCGGACAGGTCAAATGAACTACTTTTTAAAACGATCTAAAACGGTATTTTGTTTGAAGAACTAGAAGTATGACGTCACGCCGTAAGTATTTGGATGGCGTCGAAACACTTACTTTTATATTATTTTTCTGTTTATTAATTCAAACTTTGAAAATTTCGAAAAATTATGAATGAAGTCCGTAGTATTTTTGGACAATAGTTTTAAGCGTACAACTGTTATATTTTTTATGACCCAGGAAACTAGCGAGTTAGGCACGTTTCCAAAAATTACATTTATTTAGGTATTAGAACAAGTAGTTATAGTTAGTAAACTTATTAATAGATTAATAGATAAATTGCCGTGTGGTGCCGGCTTAGAATAGCATCACCCCACATCCTTCCCGCGGGTGTCGTAAGAGGCGACTAAGGGACTCGAGAGTATTGGTGTATTACAATTTTTTAGGCGACAGGCTGACAACCTGTCACTATAGTGATACACATGTTTTCCGAAACAACCTTAGAAAACAATACTCAAAAATGTCAGACGTGGCGATAGCGACCGTATTCTTACGGCTGTTAGCGCTCTGCCTACCCCGCAAGGGATAAAGGCGTGATATATGTATGTATGTATGTATGTATAGATAAATTTCCTGCAGGATATAGGAGCCCGTGGATAAATCTAGGGAATGAGCAGCAACGTTCCCTATTAAATTAATTGTTTAATTACAATATTTTCTCATTAAATTTCTTTCCATTGAAAATAGTCTACTCAAAATACGTGGTCTTTAATATTAATCTAGAAATCAATTTCACACACACACACACACACACATCACGCCTTTATCCCTTACGGGGTAGGCAGAGCGATAACGATTGCAAAATTACGATCGTTATCGCCACGTCTGACAATATTTGAGGGTCGTTACAGATAAGTCGTATATCACTATAGTGACAGGTTGCCAGCCTGTCGCCTAAAATTGCAATACACTTAAAACCCTCGAGTCCCTCAGTCGCCTCTTACGACACCCACGGGAAAGAAATGGGGTGATGCTATTCTAAGCCGGCATCACACGGCAATCAATTTCACCACTTCATAACCAATTCAGTCAATTCACCAAAATCAGTTGAATATGAAACTTAGTGACAAGTCACTAACTCTGTTTTCAGCGGTTCAGGAGTTCACGAAACGCTGAAACCTGCGGTCCATAAAATAGTAGACCTAAAGCTAGCGGCGTAACAAGGTGTACAATTTGATAAGCAGTCAAGTTTTTTCAAAATTACACTATGACGTTAGAGTCTTCCAAGAAATAGAAGGCTCCTGACAGTAATGTATTTATTTTATTTTATTTATTTATTTATTTATTAAACTTTATGCACTAAATGTGTACATGGGCGGACTTAATGCCAATGGCATTATCTGCCAGTCTACCTTAGGGCATGTAGAAAATAGGGAATGTACGTACAAATCAAACAGTATCAATAAATTTTAAGTTATTATTTGCAATTTAAAAATTCAGCTTCGGAGCATCCTTCCCAGCTAAGGCGAGGAACACACTTGACGCACAACGGAGCCCAAAAATATCGCAGCGGTCTGTCAGATTCGTACTAGAAACATCACCCCCCATACTAAAACCGCACTCGGTGGATGACACTGCGATAGCGCAGCGTCAACAGCGGTTGAGCGGTATGGGGATTGACATTCTTAGTATGGATCTGACAGACCGCTGCGATATTTTAGCGCTCCGTCGTGCGTCAAGTGTGTTCCTCGCCATAGCTACTAGACACTCCTACTTTTCTTGGTCAAACCGTCTTTCGTCTTTTGCCTTTTCACGTCACCAGCTCTTCAATTATGCTGAATACGACCACTGCCAAGAAACTAGAACTGATCTGGAAACTAGAACTGCCACGCGGAAGTTTCCGTCTGGCGCGACGTTTCAAATGTTCACAGTTTTCCTGTTTCGCGTTGGGTAGAGAGCTCTGAGCGAAAAGTGTTTCAGAGGGAACTCTGTAAAGAAAGAATGAAGCCAAGAAAAAGTCGTCGCGATCGGACCTGACGCGCGCTAAGACACGATTAAATAAACTGCGATCTATCTGTACAATCTGTCTGCATTCCTTAAGGTACTTGATTTCAGATCGAAAAATGCATAGATAGATAAATAAACAGTTATTACTAGCATCAGAAGGAAAACATAAGCTAAAAAGCTTAAAATTAACAGTGAGCAAAGACTGGTTGTATCGCTTACATAATATTTAGATTTTTGGCACTAACACACACACACATCACGCCTTTATACCTTACGGGGTAGGCAGAGCTTTAACGGTCGTAAAAATACAGTCACTATCGCCATTAAGAATTGAATTAAGTTGTATTTTAATGCGTTGCATTCAATTTGAATTGCTCAATGCGTTTTAGATAGAGCCACATTCTCAAAATTGAGTACGACGATTTTTTCATTGCTTCATTTTGCTCGATTATAGTCATCCCTCTGTAACATTTTCTCTTGCTCTGTGATAGAGAAATGTGGTTGGAAATACAAAATGGCGGCTGTTTTGCTTTAGCTTTGATAGAGAAGTCGGTTTATTGGAATTATCGAGACTTTCGAATTCGGAATAAGAATTTATCAATATAAGAATTCGTAGAAATCGTCAAAGAAAAGTAATATTTCAGGAAATATCCTAACCGTAATTTTTCGTTCGTATTTACCTAAAGTATCGCCGCTGGAATAGTCCATATCTGAAACTGTGAAAATCATGTAAATTCTATGACATAAGGGCTAGTTTTCTATGATGAGATGTCTTCTAGAACAGCAGTCAAATATGGCTTATTTGAGCTGCGATACTTTAGTTTTCCGTCGTACACACCGTGTTTCGAACGAAATGCATTATATTGGACACGTTGTTTAGGGTGAAGCCGTGTGATGCCAGCTAAAAATAGCATCACCCCATTCTACCTATGGGTGGCGTAAGAGGCTATTAGGTGATGCTATTCTGAGCATTATTATGGATTTTGTACGGGAGGTCCATACTTATTTTTACCACACTTTTACCTACATTTTTTGAAAAAAAAGTTCAAGTTCAATAATGGAATGGTTCAGCAAACTCCTATCCTAGTCCTCTCCTATTTGTGAAGAAAGGCTTTAATAAATCATTTTTTTTAATTATTCCCCATAAAAAAACTCTTGAAGCTCTCGTTTGTACGATGAAAGAAACTTTTTTAATCCTTAACCTTTTTTTCCCAGGACAACCTCCACCAGTTCCCCTGGAGCGAAGTCCCCGGCCGGGTCGAGCGCGGGCGCCGGCGCCTCCGGAGCCCCCGGGGGAGGCCCCTCGGACCCCCGCACCCCCACGGCCCACAACAAGCAGCTGCAGAATGTCAAGGGGCAGGAGCACCCGCCGCATCCATCTGTAAGTAGGGGGAGGGGCAAATAGGGGGTTTAGGAAATAGGGGGTAAGGAAATAGGGGGTGAAATAAATAAGGAGAGGGACAAATACATAGAAGAAGAAATACTATCGGGAATTATTGAATTTTTATTATTAGTATTACTATACACAGTGATAAAACTAACGATGGGGTAAAAATAAGCTGCAACAGAATGTTAAGGGGCGAAAGCACCCGCCACATCCATCTGTAAGTAGGGGGAGGGGTAAATAGGGGGTCAAAGAAATAGGGGGTAAAGCAAATAGGGTAAGAAAAATAATATTAAATTATTGAAACATAATTTGTTTGAATATAAAATACAGTGGTAAAACTGTACATCAGGTAAAAAATAAGTAGCTTCAGAATGTCAAGGGGCAGCAGCACAGGTCGCATCCATAGCAGGGGTAATAAGGGGGTTGATGAATTAGGGGGTTAGAGAAATAGGGGGTAGAGGAAATATGGGGTAAAAGAAATAATGGGTCAAGCAAATATAAGGTAAATCGAAGGGGGACTTAAATAAATAGTTGGTAAAATATGGGTTTAAACAAATAGGAGCAATACAAGAATGTATAGGTAATCAAGTAGTAGGTAAACTAGGCAACTAATGGCGCCACTCTCGACTGTGCCTTTTGTCTGTGATTGGTCAAAAACGTGTCAATGTCAAAGTTCAATTACTTCTTATTGGTGCGTTTAGGCACAGTCGCGACTGCTACCATCTGCAATAAGCTTTGAATTTTCTTCGCCACTGCAGAAATGGGTAGTTGTTTAAACATTTCACTATAAATAGTGGTAAAACGAGATGGGGGAATGGGAATGTGGTAAAATGGAATAAAATTGTGTTACATGTTTCATGAAATAGATTCAAACAATATATTATAGGTGGAAAATAAGTTCTTGAAAAATAAGACAAACTAATACAGGATGTAAAAAAATAACTGCAAATATTTTAAGAGGTGAATGAGTCCATAAAACTGAACAACTTTCCCCGAGAAGCATAGATCGACAATGAAAAAAAAATTGGCTCTCCCATACAAACTGTTCCTGCCGGTCAACACAATATTTAGTAGGTACCTATGGGAGGTTGTTTTTTTATCGTATTTCGACCTATGTTTAATGGGAAAAGTTGTTTAGTTTGATATGCTAATTCACCCCTTAAAATATTTTCAGCTGATATTTTTTACACCTTATTGTAGACAAAAATATTGGTAAGTAGGTCTGTACTTCTAGGTATGTACCTATTAGATATGAAATATCTTATAAATAAAATGGACCACAAGAAGATTTTTTGTTAATTAGTTAGATGTTGTTTGTTTACATCA
The DNA here is from genome assembly GCA_029255805.1 of Keiferia lycopersicella. Classification (NCBI taxonomy): domain Eukaryota; kingdom Metazoa; phylum Arthropoda; class Insecta; order Lepidoptera; family Gelechiidae; genus Keiferia; species Keiferia lycopersicella. The sequence goes on along the minus strand of JARACZ010000039.1, from coordinate 870,500 downwards.
AAATGTTATCTAGACGAGAATCTGAAGCAAAAACTAATTAAGAAAATCCGGCAACGCAAGGTACTTATATAATGTAATTTTTTTATTATTACTTGGTATCTACTTATATCTATCAGTAGCGCCTGAAGAAGTTCAAATAAGGGATCAAGATTATTAGATTATCATAGGTAAGTATATGTTACCTGTCGTCTGCCGTGTGATGCCGGCTTAGAATAGCATCACCCCACATCCTTCCCGCGGGTGTCGTTAGAGGCGACTAAGGGACTCGAGGGTATTGGTGTATTACAATTTTTAGGCGACAGGCTGACAACCTGTCACTATAGTGATACACATGTTTTCTGGAACAACCTTGGAAAACAATCCTCTAAAATGTCAGACGTGGCGATAGCGACCGTATTCTTACGGCCGTTAACGCTCTGCCTACCCCGCATGGGATAAAGGCGTGATATATGTATGTATGTATGTATGTAGTATATGTTACAAAAAAATCTAAAAAAAAAAGTGCAGTGTGATGCCGGCTTAGAATAACATCGCCCCATTCCTTTCCTGTGGATGTCGTAAAAGCCGACTAAGGGTCTCGAGGGTTTCATTGTGTATTGCAATTTTGTCACTATAGTGACATACACGTACATACACGTACACACACATATCACGCCTATATTCCTAGCGGGGTAGGCCGAGCGTCAACAAGCGTAAAATTACGGTCGTTATTGCCACGTCTAACAAATTTTTGAGGTACTATAGTGACAGGTTGTCAGCCAGTCGCCTAAAATTGCAATACACATGAAACCCTCGAGTCCCTTAATGGGTTTCTACGACACCCTCGGGAAAGAAATAGGGTAATGCCATTCTAAGCCGGCATCACATTGTAACCGCTATAGTGATACTCGACTTATCTAAAACGACCCTCAAACATTTGTAAGACGCTGTGAAAGCGGCCGTAGTTTTGCGGTCAATACCCCTCTGCCTATCCCGCCAGGGATATAGGCGTGATTTGTGTATGTATGTTTGTGCAAAAAACTTATAATTGATTTTAATGGTACTACCTTCAGGTGCTCTTGATAGCGTTTAGATAACTAAGTAGGTATTAATTTATAATTTTAAATGTAGAAGTAATCAATGTGTATTGTAATTAGAATTATTATTAGTAAAGTGAACTAGTTCGAATTCTATTTAAATAGAATTTATTCTAAGGTATATGTTATTAAGTAGGTACCTATTACTAGAGATCTATATGTCGTACCTACTTGTAATTTATCATAAACTTGTTTTTTTTAATTTCATAAATAATCGTCTGCCAAAAATCAGGGAATTTTAAGGAACAAAACGTACTCTATTTGAATGCATTGGTTTCCACGTTAAAAACCAGTGTCTTTGAGTTAATTCTATCTCACTTCTCTTTTTTGACGTGGGTCACTGAGTCGTTTAAAAACCCAATGAACCCTATTCAACCGCCTCTAAAGTAGCAGAATTCTGACATGGTTGTGTAACGTCCGCCGTCGTAATCATAGACAGCAACCGGGACCTACGGCTTAACGTGCCATCCGAAACACGGAACCATCATTCTTCCGGACAATCTGGTGGATCCTGCAATGCCCTAACCAGACTGGGAACAAATTCACAAAGTGATAAATATCAACTTTGCAAGTGACCTACAGAATCGAACCCAGGACCTTCTGCATTACAGGCAGTCGCACTACCATTGGTCTTCAAACCCTAAAATGTTTCAAACATTTAAAACATCCATTTATATGCTAAATATTACCTACACAAGAGATAAATTTACATTTTCATGGTATTTTCGTGTATGAAATTGGATATAAACTTTAGATTCATAGCGGTTTTGAACAACTTTGGTACATTATGAAAATTTGTATGAAAGTTATGTAATAAAAATTACTTTTGACAGCAATAAACGAAAATGATTATCATAAAAACGTCAATAATAATTTATATGACAAAATTGATAAGAGAAGGTTACGTCCAACAGTGGACTTTTCACGGCTTTATTTCATTTTAGTGCCGTGTGATGCCGGCTTAGAATAGCATCACCCCACATCCTTCCCGCGGGTGTCGTATGAGGCGACTAAGGGACTCGAGAGTTTTTGGTGTATTACAATTTTTAGGCGACAGGCTGACAACCTGTCACTATAGTGATACACGTGTTTTGAAACATCCTTGGAAAACAATCCTCAAAAATGTCATCCGTATTCTTCCGGCCGTTAACGCTTTGCCTACCCCGCAAGGGATAGAGGCGTGATATATGTATGTATGTATTTCATTTTACTTTACTTCTTTCTTTCAAAGAAGTAAATTTTACATTTATCTTTTTGCTCTTCAAAGTCAGTCATTATGAAACAAATAACAATGTGAGACACATTTTTCTTTTTCTTATAACAATTTTATGAACCTAGTGTAAAGGAAAAACATTGTTATAAAACCCACATTTAAAAAAACCATTCAGATGATATTTGAATGTGACTTAACCTAGGATTCGGGCCAGGTTGGCCTTCGGGTTGCAGAGGTCAGATGGCAGTCGCTTTGTGTAAAAACTTGGTTCCACGTCAAATCCCCTAGGTTAGGTAGCACCCCAACAGAGAACGGGATAAGGCAAGGAGAATGATGACAGTCGTTGATCGTAACTCGTGACAAATTCAGTTTTTGAGGTTTCGATTTTCTTGTGATCGTTACGAACAAGCCGAATGAAAATGATGATGCACGTTCAGTTAATGTTACTGCACCTAGAAAAGTCATAATTATTGCTGAAAATCGCAACAATCTCAAAAAAATCGCAAATTTAAATGAATTGTTCATGTATCTTTTTTTTTTTTTCTACCAGCGACTCGATGAACCCTAGTGTCAGAATTTTCTACCGCCTTCTACAAGTAGCAGGCTTCTGACATGTTTGTGTAACGACCGTCGTGTAAGTCCTGATCATAGACAGCAACCGGGACCTACGGCTTAACGTGCCATCCGAAACACGAAACCATCTTACTTACGGACAAACGGGTGGCTCAGCCCGCAATGTCCTGGAAACAAATTCACAAAGTGATAAATATCATCTTATGAGTGACCCACCGAGAATCGAACCCGGAACCTTCTGCGTCAAAGGTAGTCGCACTACCACTGTGTCGGTGTTCGTGAGTGACGCTCTGTACGTAAGCTACCACAAAATTTTGGGCGTCGAAAAGGGCTGCGTAATACAGAATTTAAAGTGACAGGTTGTCAACCCATCACCTAAATTACATTTATACCAAAGCCCTCGGGTCTCCGTTACACGCAATGTCTCGGAAAGACAGAGATAGCACTATAATAAGCTACATTCCTGACAGTGACAGGTCAAATGAGCTTCCTTATATAACGATTTACAAGTTCTACAACGGTATTTTGTATGAAAAACTGAAAGTATGACGTCATGCCTTAAGTATTTGGATGGCGTCAAAACACTTAGGTACTTTTATGTTATTTTTCTGTTTATAAAATTCAAAATTGAAACGTTTCGATAAATTATGAAGTTGCAGTATTTTTGGACAATAGTTGTAAAAGGGTTCCCTATCTATTTGCATAAAAATATTAGGCATAACATAGGTTGGCACAATGTACATTGAACTAATGATACTTACGCATAAAAATAGTAGGCATAACACGTTAAGCATAATTTATTAACCTAACCTAACCCAACCCAATCTAACCCAACCTAACCTAATGTCTATAAAAATACTAAACTGACATACATGTATAAAAAAAAGTTAGACATAAATAAGCTGTATAAAGCTAAGATAAATATTGTGCGAAAAAAATGTTTATGGCAAAGATATACACACCTACACACACACGCACACTTACACATAAACACGCTGGCTTTTTCTTTTTCTGTTTGTCGAGTTTTCGGGAAACCTACTTAGATATTATATTTTAATTATACCTACTATACCTTTATATTTCTCTCATATATTTATTATTGTTACCTTTTTTTTTATATATTATTAAGGAATACCATTATAGCCTATTTTGTACGTGTTATTTAAGGAAGGGCGTTGCCTCCAAACACAGGCTTTTTAGCTTAAATGGAGACTCCGTACAGTGCTTAATTAAGGCTCTTTTGTAAAGAAACAATAAAATATTTTATTTTATTTTATTTATTTTTATTTTATATAATAGGGGAAAAGAATTATGCGAAACATGTTTTACTAAAACATATTAGTATATATTGTAAAACTTTTATATTTATTATTGAACCAGAAAACTAGTGAATTGTATTTATTTTCCAACGCCTGTTTGATGATTTCAGAAATGGTTATGTTTCCTATGTGATGCCAGCTTAGAAGAGCATCACCCACATTTTTCTCGTAAGTGTCGAAAAGCCTGAGTTACGCGTCCGTAACGCAGCGGTCCGTAACGGTCTGTCAGATCCATACTAGAAACGTCAATCTCTATCTCTACACAAAAACCGCTCTCGACGCAGGTCCGAACGCACAACCGCCGTTGATTCAGCGTCGTGTGTTACAACCGCGTGAACAGATTGACGTTTCTAGGATGGATTTGCCAGACCGCTGTGTTACGAATGCGTTATTTTAGCGCAGCGTCGTGCGTTACGTGTGAGAAAAGATTGGAAATGAAAACGAATATTCCTATTACCATACTCACCACGCTTGGCATGCGGATTGGCGAGCGCAATGCAAGATGTTGCATTCATAGGGAATGTTGCTGACCATTACCTTGATGATTATCCCTTGGTTTTTACGACACTCACCGGTAAAATAGGGGTGATGCTATTCTAAACCGGCAACACACGGATAAACCAAAAAAAAACCGATTGATAAACGAGACGTAGGTAGGTATGTATTTTACGTAACCACTTTCAAGAAATACCCATTTATCCCGACTTTCACCACTACCGCAGTAAGGTACATTCCCAAGAGTAACAATATATTTTAGAGAGAGCACTATGAACACCAGAATGAAGCTATGAAAAAATAGTCGCCGACAACTAACAAACAACTATATTTGAGCGCCAGAATCGATTCGCTAATAAAAAGGCATTACGCTTCACTGTTCTTTGGCAAAAAGCAGACTATTTTACTCGTTTTTTCTAGCCTCTAAGGTAACTTTACACGCACACATACACACACACAAAAATAAATGTTTGGAAGATTTATGTGTTTAGTAAAATTTTATCACTTACGACTTAATTAACTTTTTGTAACAAAGTTAATACAAACAAAAGTAACTCGCCTTTCCGTATTCCGTTTTATTTATTTAACACATAAAAAACAAAATACAAACAGAAAAGCACATTAATATTAACAGACACTTCTTATTTCTAGAGAGTAAATTTAATGAGATAAGGTGTTTCAAGGCCTCATTCTGCTTGCTAAGGTTCCCTCTGCCAAAATACCTCGAACTGAGGGTTCAATATAGTTCAATTTGCCCGGTATCCCGAAGGTCGATCCTGGGACGTTGCGTCACAAATTTCATGAAACTTTGTCCATTATTTCCCCGTGAGGGGGGACACCTTTTGCGTTTCATCTGACATGCTCTGCTTACCTAAATATATCGATTAATCATATTTTAAGGGACACAGGGATTATTAGGTGGCCTCTTTTGCCCGTCTCTTGCAGCGGGGAGGAGCTGATCCTAGCTGCAGAGAACGCCATTGCGGTCGCCAAACACGTACATACACATATCACGCCTTTATCCCTTGCGGGGTAGGCAGAGCGATCATCATCATCATCATCATCATCATTAACAGCCTATTGTAGTCCACTACTGGACATAGGCCTCTCCTAAAGCACGCCATTGAACCCGGTCTTCGGCGATAACGGTCGCAAAGTTACGGTCATTATCGCCACGTCTGACAACATTTGAGGGTCGTTGCAGATAAGTCGTGTATCACTATAGTGACAGGTTGTCAGCCTGTCGCCTAAAATTGCAATACACTTAAAAACCTCGAGTCCCTCAGTCGTCACCTCTTACGACGCCCACGGGAAAGAAATGGGGTGATGCTATTCTAAGCCGGCATCACACGGCCAAACACTGGCAATCAAAAATATATGATCCATTATTGACACGACGAAGAAGAAGGGACACCGAGTCGACTAACGACCCGATAATACTTGTCTGATTTCTAAAGCCCTGAACTAGGTTACTTCCACTTCACTTCACTATTCATTCACTATGTAGATAATACATTTTGGTATATATACTGGGGAACTCAATATTTATTTGATCTGATATGCAATTCAGAAGAAGACGTCTCTATAGCGACTTGTAGTATCCTACAGCGCCATCTGTTGTAAAACTGTCTTCAACAGATTTATTTGACCATTTTGAGCATTATTTTGACTACTTATATTTCATATATTTCATAAAGAGGTCCAGTTATGAGTCTTCGTGCAAATTAAAAGTTCGTGATTTGTTTGTTCTCGATTAGGTACCGATAGCTTAACGTGCCCTACAAAGCACAGATTAAATGAGTTAAGTAAACAGATCATACGATACCAGATCGAGAACAAATACGAAGCTAAAGTTCTCCATCTTTGAAGACCGAGAACGAGAGAAGTTTCCAGTCTTTTTGCTTGTAGAGTTGTATTGAACTGGGGCAATACACACGGACAACCAGGATGGCTAAGATGAGCAACACACTTGACGTACGACGGAGCGCAAAAATATCGCAGCGGTCTGTCAGGTCCATACTAGAAATGTCAATCCCGATACTAAGACCGCTCAACCTCTGTTGACGCAGCGCTATCGCGGCTTTATTATGGGGGGTGACGTTGCTAGTATGGATCTGACAGACAACTGCGATAGTTTTGCGCTCCGTCGTGCGTCAAGTGTGTTCGTCGCCTATCTTCACACACTCAGACACATTTCGATCATGATTTCATAGCTTCATTTGTACATACTCAAAAATGTATGGAACACCCAATTCTTTTTTGCGATTTCGCAAGTGGCCCCATAATGAAAATTGTCCATAATTATGAGTAAAACACCCAACACCCAACCGAGAGATGCCGGCTTAGAAAAGCATCACCCCTATTCTTACCCGTGGGTGTCGTAAGAGGCGACTGAGGGATTTGAGGGTTTCAGGTGTATTACAACTTTTAAGGGACACAAATTATCTCAAATACTTGTCAGACGTGGCGATAGCGTCCGTATTTTTACGGCCGTTAACGTTCTGCCTGCCCCGCTAGGCATAGAGGCGTGATATATGTATGTATTTAAGTATGTAAACACTCAACTAAGTATACTCACTAAAAAATTACCCTGTATAAAATGTTAGGGATTGAATCATTTTGAGGTTTAAAAAAAGTCGGAGCATATAAAAAAGTTCCCCGTTCTTTGTGACTGTGTGTATCAGAATAACTTTCGGCTTGCCTTTTTCAATTTGCTGTTATCGGCTAACTTCAATCGGTTTTGTGACAATCTACTGAACATACGAGATACTTAGCTTTTTTACTAGAAAGAAAGAAAGAAAGAAAAAATGTTTATTTGTTACCAAATACAGCGGTTACCAAATATGCCAGTCATTAAAAAAAGATATAAACAAAAGGGTAACAAAAAGGCACCCGCTCAGCTAATGCTTTAAGAGTGCTTATACAGCACTCTCAAAGCGCTGGTCTTCCGCGGAACCAGATTCACAGCAAGTCAGCAACAATACCTAATTCACAATTTAAACAATTTCTTAACCTAAAAGAACACACCTCTCATAGCATACCACAAATTGTAGTTCAGTCAGTAACTCTTAGAAGATTTATGGCGATTTGATGACCGATGTGGCGCAGTGGTAGTGAGTCTGCATTCGACACAGAGGTTCGATTCTCGGTGGGTTACTCACAAAGTTGATATTTATCACTTTGTGAATTTGTTCCCAGTCCGGTTAGGACATTGCGGGCTGAACCACCCGACTGTTCGTAGGAAGGATGATTCCGTGTGGAACCGGTTGCTGTTTAGGATTAGTTAGACGGCGGTCGTTACATAACCATGTCAGAAGCCTGCTACTTGTAAGAGGCGGTTGAAAACACTACGATTCATTGGGTCGTATCCGACAAGAAAATATAGTTAAAGAGAATAACAATTCTAATTTCTACAACTCTGAGAATTTGATTTAGAATAGATAGACATACATACATATATCACGCCCTTATCCCTTTTGGGGTAGGCAGAGCGTTAACAGCCGTAAGAATACGGTCGCTATAGCCACGTCTGACATTTTTGAGGATTGTTTTCCAAGGTTGTTTCAGAAAACATGTTTAACACTATAGTGACAGCCTGTCGCCTAAAAGTAGTAATACACCAATACTCTCAAGTCCATTAGTCGCCTCTTACGACACTGACGAGAAGGATGTGGGGTGATGCTATTCTAAATCGGCATCACACGGCATAGAAAAGATAGACCCTCTTTTTAAGTTGAAGCCTACCGATCTAGTCAACAGAATTTGAAACGTAAATTCCGGGTTAGCTTAGGTTTGGCTGGTACGCGTCAAAATGAGGCAAATATTATTTTTATCGTCTAGTAATATTATTGTTGATTTAGGTAAGACGGATTGCACACTTGACGCACGACGGAGCGCTAAAATATCGCAGCGGTCTGTCAGATCCATACTAGAAACGTCACTCCCCATACTAAAACCGCACTCGACGGATGGCACTGCGATAGCGCTGCGTCGACTGCGGTTGTTCGGTTTTAGTATGGTGATTGACATTTCTAGTATGGATCTGACAGACCGCTGCGATATTTTAGCGCTCCGTCGTGCGTCAAGTATGCAGTTATAAACTTACTCGATTAACTAGTGCCTACGGGTTTGCTTGAATACTGCACGCAATTTTGGTGTTGGCTTTTCGGAGATTTTACTTTTTCATTACATACGGTGCACATCAAAAGCGATAGCTAGCAAACGTAAAAATGGTTTACAATTTGAGGATTTTAGTATTGCATCTCACATCTTTGACGTTTGCGTAAAGTTTTTTGATTTAATAAAATTGATATAGCATCTACAAGCCATTGTATGTAAGAATTGGTGTGCCACAAGGTTCAATATTAGGTCCACTTTTGTTTCTAATCTATTATAAATGACATAGCAGGCAGGTAGCCTGCCTTAACCTATCGGAGGCATACATCCATAAATCACGCCTCTTTCCCGTTGGGGTAGGCAGAGACCTGTATCTGTATCTGAGACTATTTCCTTCCACTTGCTACGATCCTGGCATACCTCTTTCGCTGTTTCTGTGTAAAATATACTAGACAGTTTTTCAAGGATTATACCTCTAGGTAAATAATAACTTCTCTCATAAGTGTAAAAGAATAATAACGCACTACAAGAAATTAAAAAGGAGTAAATTCGCTTTTCTGTTTTATCTTGTACCCTCCATCACGCGGTTGCGTAGCCCAGACTGTAAATATTTCATGTCCCGCACCAGACAAGTACCTCTGAATACTGTAGGGGTCTGAGTGACGTCACAGTAAAAATCTCAGTTTGTTGATTTCTTCGCTGCTGCTTACGACAGCTGCGGTTAGAAATGGGGCGATGCTATTCTAAGCCGGCCTCACACGGTTATCTCACTTTGAAGTTCATATTTATCACTTTGTGAATTTGTTCCCAGTCTGGTTAGGACATTGCACCCTGGACCATCCGATTGTCCGTAAGAAAGATGGTTCCGTGTTACGGATGGCACGTTAAGCCGTAAGTCCCGGTTGCTGTCTACGATTACGTAGACGGCGGTCGTTACACAACCACGTCAGAAGCCTGCTACTTGTAGAAGGTGGTTGAACAATTCTGACACTAAGGTTCATCGGGTCGTTGGACGACACTGTGTCTCAAATAGAAGGTTGTCTCATGTTTAGAAAAAAACACGCGAGACCTGACAGTTCTGTTCTGACGTGTCTGAAATTAATCTGTTTCCTCACAGACACACACACACACACACACACACACACACACACATCACGCATATATCCCTGGCGGGGTAGGCAGAGCGTCAACGACCGTAAAATTACGGTCGTTATCGCCACGTATGAAAAATGTTCTAGGGTCGTTCAGATAAGTCCTGTATCACCATAGTGACAGGTTGTCAGCCTGTCGCCTAAAATAGCAATACACATGAAACCCTCGAGTCCCTTAGTCGACTTCTACGACACCCACGAGAAAGAAATTGGGTGATGCTATTCTAAGCCGGCATCAAATCGGTTTCCTGCTGATTGCTAATCTTTTTTCTTCAAGAAACCATTAAACTTTTCCCTATCTGCAGAATCTTTAGCTGATTGACACACGCACCTGACGGCATTGCGGTTTCAAAAGGCTAACGTACAAATGTCAAGCTGTGACAGTCGCTATTCGATGCGACGATGTGTGTTTCATGCTATAGATTTTGTGTGAAATTTCTTAAAATAACATCACATACAGCGTTTCTTTCCCGTGGCGTGGATGTATCAGGAGGCGATTAAGAACCTCAGAAAGTTTCATGATTATGTGACAGGTAGACATCTCAAATGTTTGTAGCGATATTCTCAAGATTATTACTCCAGAAGTGATCTCTCTTTCTCTGCGAGTCGTTTGACACTCCTATGAACCCTAGTGACAGAATTTTTCAACTGCCTGCTACAAGTAGCAGGCTTCTGACATGCTTGTGTAACGACCGCCGTCTAAGTGATCAAAGACAGCAACAGGGACCTACGGCTTAACGCGCCATCCGAAACACGGAAACATCTTTCTTACGGATAACCGGGTGGTTCAGCCCGCAATGTCCTAACCAGACTGGGAACAAATTCACAAAGTGATAAATATCAACTTTGTGAGAGACCCACCGAGAATCGAACCCGGAACCTTCTGCGTCAAAGGCAGTCGCACTACCATTGCACAGCTTCACTCTTCGCTAGTACTACTTATTATTTATTCTGTGACTTGACCGTATGCGGTGTATTACCGGAAAATCCAGTGGTGTGTGTGTAAACCGCCTTGGACATCACCATTTCTTTCCGATCCCGATCTAGGACGCGCATATTTAGCATTTTTGAATGCTAAATGAAATTAAAACTTGGCTGTCGAAGTTTTCTTCGACTGATTAGGGAGTGGATGTAGACGAAGAAGTTGAAAATAAGGTAAGTTGTAAAAGAGAGTTGTATATAATTATATAATTTCTACGCGGATCGCACACATTACGCACGCTGGAGCACTAAAACTTCGCAGTGGTCTGTCAGACACCTAAAGGCGCATTGCACACTTAACGCTCGACGGACTGCTAAAATATCGTAGCGGTTGGTCAGAGTCATATTAATTCTAAAAGAACAGTACTTCCGAACAGAATTACAGAGCCCAATAAGTCACTTGAAGATCACGAGGCAAGTTACTAATAAACTTTTAAAAATACCAAAATACCACAACTTCTACGGTAAACGAACATCTGAGTACTTAGTGTCAACTCTTATTAATTTGATTCCCCTAGAAACGCGAGAGAAAATATCTAAGAACAATATTTCCCGTATACTTAAGGAAGAACTGCCAATATTGTTATCGAAGGCATAAAAAGTTGATCGAGTGTCTTTAACTAAATGCAACAGCCTGTATAGTGGAATCTGCGGACCGGTTTTACTGACTGGTCGGGATGACGTATTGGTGGCCGCCAACACGCCGCTGCGCTGGCCGACGGACTGTGATTTGATTACATACGAGTATTATTATAAATCTTTGTATACCTTCTTCCTTACGTAACTAACGTATTGTTATTGCTTAAATGTTAGTAGTTTTACTGTTATTGTACCTATAGCGGAATTATGTCTTCGAGACAAACCTTTACGAGGTTTAACGAGGGCATTGACTAATTATTTTGTTTATGTATACTATGTCAAATAAAATAATAAAAAAATAAAATAATAATATTAGAAATGTCACTCCCCTCGCCGTACTAAAACTGTACTCTACGGACGACCCTGCGATAGCGCTGCGTCGACAGCGGTTAAGATACATAAAAATAAAATTCCTTGTAGAGTAGGTTTATATAAATATTTCGGGAAAAAATTAGAGTTCTTTGTGTTTTTAAACTCAAGAGGCGGAATATTTACTATTTTTTAGAAATGTCCACAAGATAGTAATTTAGAAATTCGCCTGTTGATAGTTATAGCCCAAAATAAGGTAAGGCCCATGTTCAGCAGTGGACAGTTGTGGCTGTTAATGTAATGCTTGCGCAACTTAATACAGTCCCTAACTTATTTAAAAAAATCATAATTAATGAACGAACGAATGTGCCGTGTGATGCCGGCTTAGAATAGCATCACCCCATATCCTACCCGCGGGTGTCGTAAGAGGCGACTAAGGGACTCGAGGGTATTGGTGTATTACAATTTTTAGGCGACAGGCTGCCAACCTGTCACTATATAGTGATACACATGTTTTCTGAAACAACCTTGGAAAACAATCCTCACAAATGTCAGACGTGGCGATAGCGACCGTATTCTTACGGCCGTTAACGCTCTGCCTACCCCTTATCCCTTGCGGGGTGCAAGGGATAAAGGCGTGATATATGTATGTATGTATTTATTAATGAACGACCCAGCCTTACAATATTTCCCAGGAAATGAACGAAGAAAATTGTTTTTATTTTCTTTCCAAAACGTCTAATATAGGAGGTTTGAAAAGTTCGTAATTTTGCGAGTTTCGTATTTTGTGAAGTTCCGATTCTGATAGTACGTACTGCTATAATATAGTTTTTTTTGGTTCAACCCTATGGGATATTTCTAACATTTTCTAGTATACCTAGATGGCGCTGAGCTAAACTGAAAAAGTTTTTTTTTTTCAAGGAAACGTATTTTGTCTACTTGAGTCTCAAATTATAACTCAAATGTCAAATTTTCAACCTAACGCGACGCCATCTATGTGAGATCATAAACTATACAGAGCTAGGGTTTGAGTTTTTTTTTAAAGATCCTAGGTTAGATTCTCAAGGACATTTACAAAGTAAATATTATGCAAATTTATTTATTTGTGAGTTTAAAGACTTCGAAACACAACACTATGGTGGTGCAAGGTCAATCTCTGCTTCGAATGGCACGTTGCCGCAGGTCCCGGTTGCAATCTATGATTACTTAGACGGCGTTCGTTACACAACCATATCAGAGGCATTTAGTTGGCGGTTGGTTCTCTGACACCAGGTTTAATCGGGTCGTTGAAGGCTCGGTGTCCCACATGAAAAGAAATTGGGTCATTTATCGACACAGTGTCCTACGCTAAAACACTGCCTTTGTATAAGTAGAATCGGTACTGTTTTGGTACATCTGAATTATTCATTTGTAGACTCTAACGTGACCGAAATACTGATATTCCCTTTGTGGAAAAGTGTTAACTATACTGTTTTATAGGATTTTTTTATGTGAAGTTTTACGTTTTTCCTTTTTTTACTTGTTTTTTTTTAACCCACCATTCCACGTCCCATAAAAAATGGTTGTCTGTAAGGTCAGTTCACTGAGGATATTTGAACGTGACAACGTATAAGTAAATAGGTACTGATGGAACGGTTTCATTTTTGAAAAGAAAATTTTAATTCTATTTGTTTGATAGATATTTGCTACCGAACGCGGAGGCGACCCATATTTTTTATGGCCGTTAACGCTTTGCCTACCCAGCAATGGATAAAGGCTTGATTTATGTATGTATGTAACAGGAGAGTTGAGTTTCCGTCAGTTACTTACATCGAATCATGACGTTGTCACGTGAAAAAGACTTCTTATCTTTGAAGACTTTACAGTCAATCTCCCGCCCCCACTCTCATTGGCATCAGATTCGTCGCAACGTGTTTATGCCATATTGAATTATTTATCAAATCCCCGGGGCAATGGAAACAATCGGAAACAAGGGGGTTTATTTTCATGTGGTAGGTGGTTGGAAGTATGAAACTTCACGCACGACGGAGCGCTAAAACAGCGCAGCGGTCTGTCAGATCCATACTAGAAACGTCACTCCCCATGCTACTAACCTAACTAAAACCGCACTGGACGGACGACGCTGCGTCGACAGCGATTGAGCGGTTTTAGTATGGGGATAACACATTTCTAGTATGGATCTGAAGGACTGCTGCGATGTTTTAGCGCTCCTTCGTGCGTTAAGTGTGCGATCCGCCAGATCCGTATTTATAAACCGCACTCAATTCTGAGATTGATCTTGAGTGCGATATCGAGATGCTGTTAGTATTGACTGACATTTGTCAAAATCACTCTTGAGATCGATCTCAGAGTTAAGTCAATGAGTTGAGTTGAATTGCACTCAATTCTCAGATCGATCTCAATCACCTGGACTCAAACTCAAAGTCGTTTATTGTCAGATTATAGTAATACATGTTCTTATGATAACATTTTGGTTAACAAAATCCACCCAACATGGGCATACAATAATCAAAGAAATAAAATTTTAAAAATTAAATATTTTACATGCATGCAATCATCCGTGCCGTGTGATGCCGGCTTAGAATAGCATCACCCCATATCCTTCCCGCGGGTGTCGTAAGAGGCGACTAAGGGACTCCAGAGTATTGGTGTATTACAATTTTTAGGCGACAGGCTGACAACCTGTCACTATAGTAATACACATGTTTTTTGAAACAACCGTGGAAAACAATCCTCAAAAATGTCAGACGTGGCGATAGTGGCCGCATTTTTACGGCCGTTAACGCTCTGCCTACCCCGCAAGGGATAAAGGCGTGATATATGTATGTATGTATGTATGCAATCATCAAATTTTTAGTACGGTATGTATTGTACTTGGTACTCGTGGTAGACCAGCGCTACACAGTAGTAAATACTACTGTTGTAGCATACGCTGAACGAAGTGCCTTTTCAGTGTCCTCATTAACAAACGGACTACCTATAAGTATTGTATCTTCTAAGTGTACTGTTTACCTACTACTGTACTGCTATAGACTTGATACTAAAATGTCAATACAAACTGTTTGTTCCTACACTTAAATTGTGATGTATCTAAGGTGGTCACTGAATAAAATTTTTCTTATTATACTTGGTACTGTGTATTCAAAAATATTTTTATGCAAGAACCAAGGTTGTAATTTGGCAGATGATTATTATAGAAATAAATACCTGTTTTCATGTACTAATCGTCTTCTATTTATCATCAATGATATCTATTTGTGGTATTTTTGTTATTTACGTAAGTATATCAAACAAAACACACTATGGTTACAATATAACTTAAGAAACAAATGTGTTAGACACGAATTATATACAAGTGTATTTTATGTATACAGGCTGTCCCTCTTTAAGTCGTTAAAAAAATTGAGATTCTGGATACTGGGCGAAGAACACACATAACGCACGACGGACCGCAAAAATATCGCAGCGGTCTGTCAGATCTATACTAGAAATATCAATCCCCATACTAAAACCGCTCAACTGCTGTTCACGCAGCGCTATTGCAGTGTCATCCGTCGAGTGCGGTTTTAGTATGGGGAGTGACGTTTCTAGTATGGATCTGACAGACCGCTGCGATATTTTTGCGCTCCGTCGTGCGTCAAGTGTGTTCCTCGCCTTAGCTACCAATCTAGAATATTGTTTTTTATTATTCGAAGAAAAAAAATTGGCTCTCCCATACTAATACTAACTAATGCTGACTAATAAAGCAATTTATATGGAGTGTATAATATATTTCTTCGAAATTAAAAAAAATTCTATTCTGGATTCGTAGCTAAGGATGTCCAGAATCTAGATTTTTTCTTTGGGCCATTTAAACTGGGACACCCTGTATACATAAAACTGACGTCTTTATAATGTTAATATGAAAACAAAACATAAATGTATGTTTGGATATAAACTGAGGTGGATTACACATGCACCGAACTATATTGCGGTTTCTGACAGCTTCCAATCAAATGACAACCTGTGACAGCAGCTTTTTTGATAAAACATCATGTGTCATGCTTGGAGCATTCACACTATGGAGGTGCCAACAGTCAATTACTTGTAAAAAGCGGTTGAAAAATTCTGTCACTAGATCCCACGGGAAAAAAGAGAGAGAACGAAACATTTTCTGCCACTTTTTGCTGGAGGTAAACACGTACAGCACACAACGATAATTTTACAACAACTTGACAACCACATACAAAATGGCAACTGTCAGTTTCATATAGCGTGCAGGGCCCTAAGTCTGCTAAATGAAAATCGTTTCAGTTGGATGTCGATTGGATCTCAGTTGGATTATTTTGAGAGTTTCGTAGTCTGCTAACAGTTTGAAGTATAGAAAAATCACAATGGCAATAGAATGACAGTTGAGTTTCGATGGCGTTACAATGACAAAAAATAGCGGACTTGGGGCCCTGGTTGATGGACAATGAATTCTGGCAGAGGGGTAAGCTCAGCTTTGCCATCTCCTTAGGGAGAATGCTCTAAGGTTTTAAGTAATAATGTCTGGTTTATGCACGGGATTTTGTGATCGCCTTTTGTAAAAAAATCGGATCCGGAAAAATATCGGAAAGTTATACGGTATCTGAGAACCACTTTAACTTAGTTAAGGAAAAGTTTTAGTTTTGATAGAGATATGGAAAATGTTATACGTGTAGAATATTATTAAGTTTTATAGAGGAAAATTTGTTAAAAAAGTTATATATTATTATACTAGTTTTAAATGTGTATACTAGTGTCATGTTTAAAAAATAGTTTTTGTAGCTAGCTCTTCTGACTATCTTTTTTTTCAACTTTTTTTATATTTTGTGGTGTATTTTCTAAACGATGGATTCTCTTTCCATGCTTTCTCCATCAAAAATGGTAGGTAGAGGAGGTTGTATCGCGAAAAAATAGAAGATTTTATGAAAAAAATGATTTTTTAATAGAAAAAATGCTTTACAGATTTTTTTTTTCTTGAGCTTTTTTGAGAAAGTTTGAAATACAAAGTTCGCTTCGACACTTGAGTGAGCTTAAAATAGCCTGTAAAGCTTTTTACATTTAATTTTTTAGTTCGTTTGTACATAAATAATTTTTAGCGGCACTTCGCAAGGTTTGCTAACAATATAATATATTTATATACACATATATATATTTTTATTTGTAGTACTTTCAACTGCATTTTTCTATAACGCCATCATAAAACTGGATTTAATATCACTGATTTCCAAAAAAAAACACTTTTGGATTGCAAAATTAAACCGAAAAATAAAAATAAAAAACACCAAACACAATAAAAAATAGATTTAGAAATGTAGATCACGCTAGGAATTAGTATAGAAGGAGTGGCACTATGCAACGGCTGATTTTAAATAGAGGTTTATAAACGAAGGTTCAAAAAAACAGAATGCAATAAACTTGAAAATACATTCCAGCAAAAAAAAATACATAAAATGAGGGCGCCATTTTCTTCACGATCTGTCACATCTGACAGATAACGCTCAGTTATGGCAACCATTTTTGATACAAATTAGTTCCATTTTATTTAATTTTTACTCTTTTTTGCTGGACTGTAAAGTTCTAAAACCTTTTGTATTATTTTTTTGCATCCTGTTTCAATAAATAATATTATAAAGGATTACGTGACTGACTGATTATGCAAAATTTAGATATAAGTAGATAAAAGTGTTGTTGATATTTGTCAAGAAGTACTTCCTACATATCTAAGGCCCGCATTTATAAACCCCTTTCAACTCTGAGATCGATCTTGGGAGCGACTTTGAGCTGATGTTAGTATTGACTGACATTTGTCAAAATCGCTCTTGAAATCGATTTCAGGGTTGAGTCGGATTAATAAATATGGACCGTACTCATGATTATTTAGATCAAACAAAATTTATGGCCAATAATGAAAGTAAAACTTAAAACAACATATTGACAACATTTTTTAGTAAAATATCTATTAGTTGCACTTTTAACAATTTTGACATTTGCTGATTATTTGATAGTTTTAACCTTTTTTACAGCTATTTTTATTACATTGATGAGTAGTTCCAGAATTTTGAGAATTGTTGCTGTCATTTAATAATGAAACTTTGGAACTGCTCTTATGACATTTTGACATACTATTTTATTTTCTAAATTCAAAATTTATATATCAATGATAAGTCATTTTAGAATACATTCCAAATTAAAATTAATGCTTACAAATCTTAATTTTTGTACTTATTAATGCTTATCATGCATTACATCTCCAAATTCTTTTAAATCAAGTTTTTTCGTAGCTACCCAAATCTTAATTATATCAGAAATATTCCTAAAGATAGCAATTTTGAACCACAAATTTTACATTTTCTAGACTTTTTTTGCATTCATTGCAACACATCTCCTGTAGCGCCACATTGGTAACACATTTGTTATACAGGGTGTAAAAAAGATAGCTGCAAATATTTTAAGGGGTGAACCAGCCCATGAAACTGAACAACTTTCCCTGAGGAACATAGGTCGAAATATGAAAAGAAAAAATTTGGACCTCCCATACAAAATTACCGATTCACAAAATCAATTTGAATGGGAGATCCAAAAAAAATTTCTCATATGTTGACTTATATTTCTTCGGAAAAGTTGTTCAGTTTCATGGGCTGCTTCACCCCTTAAAATATTTGCAGCTAATTTTTTTACACCTTATACTTGCAACAACATATGTGATGCCCAATACCACACATGCAGCACATCAGAATGCAACACGTCTTCGTGCGATGGCCAGTCGCACCAGATTTGCGACGCATTAAAGTGTTTCCGCTCTGGGCTAACAGATGGCGTTCCTCCAGAACCGGTCCATCTCGCTGGTGGACATGTACATCGATAACTCGGAGCCCTCGGAGAACGTCGGCCAGATCCACTTCAGCCTGGAGTACGACTTCCAGAACACCACTCTGATATTGAGGATCATTCAGGTATGACACTATTTTCAGAGCTTTTAAAGGACATCAACTTTTTGTTAGAAAGACAAAAGGAAAAAAACAAGTAGAAAAAATTTACGCTACCGGTGAGATTTGAATCCACGTCTTCTGACTTGCCGGGTCAGACGTGTTAACTAGTACACTACAGTCTGCTCTACCCTAGGCGGTGTAATTGTGATCCAATATCAATATCTAGTATTTGATTAGAGCACCTATTATTAAAAAAATAGTAAAATATTAATTTTAGTGGACAAATCTGATTTCCTGTGACATACAGGAGATTATGGTTGCAAAAAATATCTCAAATAAGATAAATTTACCAGATAAAGTAAAGTCTCTGATTGACATGAGGATTTTTTGGACTGGTAGCAATACTTTCCTAAACTAGGTGGCTTGAAATTTTTATTTAGGCTGAAGGATTATCTGTCAAGTCCAGTGACTCTTATCTATGGGAAAACGCTTTTCATTCTCAGCCAGCGCCACCTACTTAAAACTAAACGAACATTTTCCCATTGATTTTGGCCAAGTTTAATGTTTTTCTAAGCATCAAATTTATGAACAGAAGCTATCTAGGGATATTAAATCGTTTATTCCTCTGAAATTGAAACAGTCACTGAACACAGATAACAAATACATCAAATATCCATCAAATCTAAACTGCGCAGTTAGTCGCATGAAGTTATATTTCTAAACCAAACGATAAACATATAACTACAGGCTGTAAATCTTGGAGGAGATGATAATTTGTCACTAAACTTTGACGCCAGAGGCTGAGGTCGCAAAGTTTAGTCAAATTTGAACAAACTTTGATTTGGAAATTGATTGTTATGGTTTAAATTAGGGGTCTTGTTTGATTTTCGAAAGCTTTCTATCTCCTCTATTAATGTATTTTAAATGATTGATTTTATTGAAAAGTAATCTTCAGTTCTAGAAATATTCAATACAATAAATGAAATAATCTACGTAAATATGTTTGTATGATTTCTACATGATTTCTATCTACAATGTCGTTTACGTCTGTTCCATTTCTTGGTCCTTTTGGAGATTAAAATCCTAGCCTTTATACTCATACTTTTCCAAAGAAATTCAAAGTATTTTTTAAATCTCTTAAAATAATGTAGTCTACTAAGTGGCAATTTTTTAAATATACCTACCTATTACTTTTCTTATAAATCACATCATAAATCTGGCGCAGCTGGTAGGATTATCAGTAATTCAATAATATCTCTTATTTAAAAGTATTGGAAAATATTTACCAGTTTTATATCAATTTCAATGTTGCGTAAAATATTCAAACCCATGCCATAATCTGTTGTTTGAAGTTAATCTGGCTGTAATGGTAAAATCTAATTAATTAAATCTGAAACAAATTTCACTCCGACTTTGATGTTTCCACGTGGCGTATTAATCAAATGTACCTCCAATCAGATATGTCATTGCCATTTGCCAGCCTAAGGCCTCTTACAAACGAGCTAAATGCGTTGTTTGCTATATTAGATGTTGCCAGATTTTTCCACTTAGGCGAGGAACACACTTGACGCACGACGGAACGCAAACATATCGCAGATGTCAGATCCATACTAGAAATGTCAATCCCCATACTGAATGAATGAAATAATTTATTTGCTGAATAATGGTAGGTACATACATTATTTAGATGGTAAAAATTAAATTTTTGGTTTCACATTATTCTACCTAGATTAGGCATGCAAAATTTTTTATATAAATCGGTCACATAAAATTAATTAATTACTTACAAAAATAATAATAATGTCCGAAACAGGTAAATACTAAAACCGCTCAACTGACTTTGACGCAGCGATTTCGTAGTGTCATCCGTCGAGTTCGTGAGGTTTTAGTATGGATCTGACAGACCGCTGGGATATTTTTGCGCTCCGTCGTGCGTCAAGTGTGTTCCTCGCCTAATTACGGACGCTATGGTTCTTCTTAAGACTAATTTTCGTAAATTTTTCATTCGTGAAAGGCATTTCAGCCATTTTTTCATTCCTTAAGGGCATATATTCTAACACTAGGGTCCATCGGGTCGTGGACGATTTGGTGTCCCACACGAAAAGAAGAAGGGCATATATTTTAGCCACTCTGCCAACTCAAGCCTTTTCCACTCAAACTCTCGTCTTCCACTTTCTCCAGGGCAAAGACCTGCCCGCGAAGGACCTGAGCGGCACTTCGGACCCTTACGTGAGGGTCACCCTTCTGCCGGACAAGAAGCACCGGTTGGAGACGAAGATCAAGAGACGGACCCTGAACCCGAGGTGGAACGAGACGTTCTACTTCGAGGGGTTCCCCATTCAGAAGCTCCAGAGCCGGGTATGTCCAGAGAATAAGTATGTGTGTTTTTATGGTCAAGATTTTAAGACAACCTTGATTCCGAGGTGGAAAATGGTTATATACCTTTTGGGCTTTTTGACATAGTTGCAGAGAAGCTGTAAGTGAAGGCAAAGAGAGTAGAAAAGCATGAAAAAGATAAGTAAATAGAGAAAGAGACCAGAGAAAAATTAACGAGATAAAGTTTGTGTGAAAGATTGCTTACTTTATAATTGTGGCTTACACGTGTCGGTAGCCCAGTTATACACAAACACGAACTTTGTAGTCATGATTCTGAACAACTGTTACTACAAAGTAACCTGCGAAATCGCAAATAAACTTTTGGGTGGTCCATACATTTTTACCGAGTAGGTTTGAATTTTTCTATGGAAAACCCAAATTTTTTATTGCGATTTCGCCCCATAGGCAAAGTGCAGAAAAAAACTGCAACAACAACTTAATAAAAGAAACTTTTTTATTCTTACCTACTTTGTAGGGACAAAGTGCTAAGTGACGACCGATGTGGCGCAGTGGTAGTGCGACTGCCTTTGACGCAGAAGGTCCCGGGTTCGATTCTCGGTGGGTCACTCACAAAGTTGATATCTATCACTTTGTGAATTTGTTCCCAGTCTGGTTAGGACATTGCGGGCAGAACTACCCGATTGTCCGAAAGTAAGATGGTTCCGTGTTTCGGATGGCAAGTTAAGCCGTAGGTCCCGGTTGCTGTCTATGATCACTAAGACGGCGGTCGTTTCACAACCATGTCAGAAGCCTGCTACTTGTAGTAGGCGGTTGAAAAATTCTGAAACTAGGGTTCATCGAGTTGTTGGACGAGTCGTTGTCCCACACGAAAAAAATATATCAAAATGTCAATCCCCATACTAAAATCGTTCAACCGCTGTTGGCGCAGCGCTATCGCAGTGTCGTGTGTCGAGTGCGGTTTTAGTATGGGGAGTGACGTTTCTAGTATGGATCTGACATACCGCTGCGATATTTTAGCGCTCCGTCGTGCGTCAAGTGTGCGATCCGCCACATAATAGGTATGCAGAGTGTGCAAGGGCAAATACTTTACATACATACATACATAAATCACGCCTTTATCTCTTGGTAGGCAGAGCGTTAACGGTCGCAAAATTACGGTCGTTATCGCCACGTCTTACAAATATTGAGGGCCTTTGCAGATGATTCGTGTGTCACTGTAGTAACAGGTTGTCAGCCTGTCGCCTAAAATTGTAACACATAAAACGCTCGAGTCCTTTAGTAGTCCTTTTTTTTAGCGATCTCTTAGAAATAATGTAAGGAAATATTTATTACACAAGGTAAAAGAAAAACTATCTTAGTCTTGAAATGGTTTCTGATGTACAAGTGTTACTTTGTATACAAAGTTGTACTATTTTTTATCTATTTTTCATTTTTTTTTTTGTGTAGGACATCAAATCGTCCAATTGTTTTTCATTGTATCTACCTATGATAAAAACCTAGACTAGGAGCATTACTTACTGCCTACAAACTTTTTAAAAGTTTGGCAGAATTATATAAAAATTGTAAAAGGTTTTTGTAGCGAATAAACTTATTTTTCTTTTTTTTTTCTTTTTTTTTCATTTCAGTTGCCTTTTACTTTTACACCCGCGAGTAGAATTGGGGTGATGCTATTCTAAGCCGGCATCACACGGCATAATACTTCACTAGGCCAAATTACCCATGAAAATGAACAACAATTCCAAGAAACAAAGTTTGGAATATTTAAAAACGAATAAAAAATGTAGCTGTCAGTCGGCAAAGTCAATTTATATGGGAGTATTAATTTCTTAAAAAAGCTTTTCCGACCGTGGTTCTTTGGGGAAAGTTGTTCATTTCCATGGGCATCTTTACCCCGCAAAATATTACATACATACATAATATATCACGCCTTTACCCGCTGCTGGGTAGGCAGAGCGTTTACGACCTCAAAAATACGGTCGCTTTTGCCACGTCTGACAAATATTGAGGGCCTGTTAAGATAATTTGTGTATCAATATAGTGACAGGTTGTCAGCCTGTCGTCTAAAATTTGTAATACACGTAAAATCCACGAGTCCCTTAGTCGCCTCTTATGACACCCACGGGGAAGAAATGGGGTGATTCTATGCGAAGCCGGCATCACACGGCACAATATTTGCCCCGATATAGGCCACACTCTGTATAACTGAAATGTGTTACGCAGCACTCATATTAATTAAAATTTAATTAGTTATATCTACTCTAGAGACTAAAATGGTGTGACTGAACCTAGCAACTCACGAATATTTTCCTATAGATAAAATTTGACGAAATGAGTTAAGTGAAGGTTTAAATAAAAAATTATGAAAATCTTCCTCACTCTTGACGATATAACAACAAAATACAGAGTAATTTTTTAGTCAGTACACACACTTTGTCGCTTCTTCTTCTTTTCGTGTGGGACACCGAGTCGTCCTACGACCCGATGGACCCTAGTGTCAGAATTTTTCAACCGCCTTCTACAAGTAGTAGGCTTCTGACATGGTTGTGTAACGACCGCCGTCTAAGTGATCATAGACAGCAACCGGGACCAACGGCTTAACGTGCCATCCGAAACACGGAACCATCTTACTTTCGGACAATCGGGTAGTTCTGCCCGCAATGTCCTAACCAGACTGGGAACAAATTCACAAAGTGATAAATATCAATTTTTGTGAGTGACCCACCGAGAATCGAACCCGGAACCTTCTGTGTCAAAGGCAGTCGCACTACCACTGCGGCACATCGGTCGTCACATTTCTAGTTTGGATCTGACAGACCGCTGCGATTAGCGGTCTATCGTGCGTCAAGTGTGCGATCCGCCTTAGGTATCACTGGAGCAAACTTTGAATACAAAAGATAAAAAATAGTACAACTTTGTATACAAAGTAACACTTGTACATCAGAAACCATTTCAAGACTAAGATAGTTTTTCTTTTACCTTGTGTAATAAATATTTCCTTACATTATTTCTAAGAGATCGCTAAAAAAAAGGACTACTAAAGGACTCGAGCGTTTTATGTGTTACAATTTTAGGCGACAGTCTGACAACCTGTTACTACAGTGACACACGAATCATCTGCAAAGGCCCTCAATATTTGTGAGTGGATTTCTCAAGCGAAAATTTTTCGCGTCTCAGCTGAAAACGTGGTGATGCTTTGCAGATATGACTACGATTATTTTTCTTAAAATATAAGACACATGTATCAATATGAAGCCATATAAATAATGTTTGTACATTTATTAGTTTGTAAGAAAAAAATCCATAAGTAGCGTATTCTCAATTACCATGACCTGTCCACAACCGCTTTGACAGTAAATAATCATCTCTCGGTAAAATCCCGTACATCTCATACAAGAAAGAGGGTTCGGAATATGTTAAGTTATAATTATCCTACGAGAAAATACTAAAATTTGATTTTTTAACCCAACATTTAATGAAATGTGCTACCAACTAGTTCTGTCCAAGCGTAAACACCAATTTCCGAGGACATTTTGTTTTCTCGCTCCTACCTTCCATTGTCGAGTATATGCCGAATATAAACCCTTCCCCTGCAAGGATCAGTTGTGCACTTACGCGCTGTGAAAACGGTTGTGTGCCATCTTTTTACGTTTTCGCGCAAAAAATGAAAGTACGCGATTTCAGTTAACTCGGACAGAAATTTTGCAATCTCCATGGTCAGGTTTACAATGTTTCCTCAAGTGATAAAAAATATTTATTAGTATAATAATTATAGTCCTTTGGTACACTTATAGTATACTAGTAGAAAACTTTAGTGACCTTGATAGTTATTTATTTATTTTAGATTAATGCCTTGTTTCCAGTTTCCGTGTGCAAATTTCCGTGGTTTCCGTGTCTGTTCGATGCCCACGGAAATTGCAAAGTTCCACAGAAATTGAATGTTTATATGAATTGATATAAACATTCTGACATTCCTTCACATATCGCACTTTCATCCCTTGCGGGGCAGGCAGAACTGTAGGAAACGGTGGATATTGTCACGGCTGACAAATATTTGAGGTTGATTTCAGATAAATGTCTAATAATGTAAATGTGATTCAAATCAATAAAATTCGAATTCACATGGCTTATTAAGATAATCTTGGCCGTCAACGTCGGCTATGCTCTTTTGATGAGCGGCGGCGAGTCTAGACTCTGCTCGCAGCGCCGCAAGCAAACTGCGGCTATACTTCTGCCACGACTATGCCTACCCACAGGCTGTGGCTGCCGCTGCTTGGCAAGCGAACATTGACCACGCTCGACTGATGAGTGACTTGGCCTGGCCTCCACTTACAGTACTGCAAGCTAACGCTGGCCACGCTCGCCTGATGAGCGACTTGGCATGGGCTCCAATTACAGTGCTGCAAGCTAACGTTGGCCACGCTCGCCTGATGAGCGACTTGGCATGGGCTCCACTTACAGTGCTGCAAGCTAACGTTGGCCACGCTCGCCTGATGAGCGACTTGGCCTGGCCGCTACTTACAGCGCTGCAAGCAAACATTGGCCACGGTCACCTCATGAGTGACTTGGCCTGGCCTCCACTCGCAGCGCTGCATGCAAACATTGGCCAACCTCGCCTGATGGGCGAATTGTCCTGGCCCCTACTCGGGGCACTGCAAGCAAACGCAAGACACGCTCCTCTACCAGCCGATTAAACCAAAGACCAGGCACGTCATTTGTTTAGCTTTATATTTAGGTCAGGTCTGTGATTATGGTAGCCACATACCTGTCCACTTAGCTGGTGACTGTAACTAGAGCTTGCTTGCAACGCTGCAAGCAGATGCTACCAAAAACCTAGCTGCTGGATAGGTAAGCTTGGCCAACGTTCCCTTGATTAGAGAAAGAGATTAGATAAAAGGCGGCAATAGGTTTAACTGGCAGAGGAGCGCGTCCTTCGATTACTTGCAGTGCTGCAAACAGGAGTGGCCACAAAACTTACTTCAAGCTGATAGTCTAGTTGAAATCGTCTTTGATCGCCTTGATCAGGTCTGTGACCGCCTTGATCACAGCGCAATGAAAAACTCGTAAAACAGAAATTCTCGATTTTTGTTTTATTTTCATTTTGGAAAAAAAAACTCGTAACGCACATGTACCACAAACAAAGGCGTAGCTGCGATACTGGGAACGTTTTGTATTGATGAAAATGAGAACTTCGTTATCGATCAATGCGAATATTTTGTAGAGTAAAACCTCGTGTTTGCTTAGCCATGTTTTACGTTCTATTGTAAAAACACGTCATTGCTTTTACAAGTATGTGTTTATTAGTATGATAATCTCGCATGTACGGTCGCAAATTTTTCATACCATTCGATTCGCAAACAGCTGCTTACTACGTTTTCAACTGTAGAGAAATACACAGAAATGTTGTTGCAAGTTTTTCATTTGATACTGCAATACCTTAAAAAGTACTATTATAATTGTTTTCGCGAGGTTCTCGTCATTGTGTAACTCCATTATAAATCCTAGGACTTACTAGAGTGCTGTTTGGTGCCGGCTTAGATTAACATCACCCCGTTTAAATCTGTAGACGTCGTAAAGAATGGGCATCAGCTTTTGGCGTTGCATTTGCCAACCGAGGCTGGCCATTTGGGGGTGGATTTAAACTCCTGTCTTCGGAGGGTCTCTGTGGTGTCACATAGGCACTGGGGCTTGGTCTTCTTGAGTGTGTGTATAGGTCCGATTATTGGGTAATTCCCTATTAGGAGAAGCTATAATATTGGCCCTCTGATTGATCCGGTGATGGCCTATACCTATATCATCATCCCTGAAATGAGGTAGTTGTCTTGTCCTACAGCAATAGAGCGTATACCAAAAAACAAGATTAAGGTGCTGACTATTTTAACTATTCAACGGGGATTAGTTGATGCGGACAGCTGTGGGCCACGTCAGTACAACCCCGTGTTCCCTTATCTGAGCCTTCAGTTTGCCCTCGATAGCAAAGGCCTCGCTGCAGGATAAAATTACTTTTAGTGATGCTACTTGCGTTTCTGTCCTCTTCTAGGACGGCTGATATTCAACTCCTGTATTCTTGGGTAGCCTACACGAAAAGAGGAAGATCTCTTTTGTCATGAAGCCTGCTTTGGGGACAGCTGCCATGAGTGAGAGCCCGCATTTATATCTTCTTGCTGTGCAGTCACCTTCTTTTCCGGCTCGATGGGCTTCATGAGCGATGCTGTGCTCCCTCTGTCTTTTTAACTCCATGGATTGAATCAGTGCATAAGCAAGATAAGGGTCTCGTAATTCCTACTCATACAGCTGTGTAAAATTCGCAAGCAGTATGCTTATTAAAGTTGATTCTATTATAGCAGTTTTTAATTGTTATCACACACAGTTATTTTTATCAGTCTACTCTTTATACAGTAAATTTCGGTTTCTGTGGCAAGGCATCTATTAATTTTCCATGTCTCAAATATAATTTACGTGCCTCAAATACAATTTCCGTGTAACAAATAAAATCTCCGTGGCAAGGCAATTTCCGTGGGCGAAATAACTCACTAATTACTATATTTATATAATCCCCCGTTAGAATATATACTTTAAATGGGGATAGTTCTCGATAAATCATATTTTTTTGGCCAAAATCCTCAAAACGGAAAAAAACACGGAAATTAGACAAAAAAATCCATTTGTTGAAATCGACTCTTGTAAGACGTGGCGATAACGACCGTAATTTTGCGACCGTTAACGCTCTGCCTACCAAGAGATAAAGGCGTGATTTATGTATGTATGTATGTAAAGTATTTGCCATTGCACACTCTGCATAC
This sequence comes from Keiferia lycopersicella, assembly GCA_029255805.1. Lineage (NCBI taxonomy): Eukaryota > Metazoa > Arthropoda > Insecta > Lepidoptera > Gelechiidae > Keiferia > Keiferia lycopersicella. Next base: position 842,556 of record JARACZ010000039.1, on the reverse strand, counting down.
CTATTATGTGGCGGATCGCACACTTGACGCACGACAGAGCGCTAAAATATCGCAGCGGTATGTCAGATCCATACTAGAAACGTCACTCCCCATACTAAAACCGCACTCGACGCACGACACTGCGATAGCGCTGCGCCAACAGCGGTTGAACGATTTTAGTATGAGGATTGACATTTTGATATATTTTTTTTCGTGTGGGACAACGACTCGTCCAACAACTCGATGAACCCCAGTTTCAGAATTTTTCAACCGCCTACTACAAGTAGCAGGCTTCTGACATGGTTGTGAAACGACCGCCGTCTTAGTGATCATAGACAGCAACCGGGACCTACGGCTTAACTTGCCATCCGAAACACGGAACCATCTTACTTTCGGACAATCGGGTAGTTCTGCCCGCAATGTCCTAACCAGACTGGGAACAAATTCACAAAGTGATAAATATCAATTTTTGTGAGTGACCCACCGAGAATCGAACCCGGAACCTTCTGTGTCAAAGGCAGTCGCACTACCACTGCGGCACATCGGTCGTCACATTTCTAGTTTGGATCTGACAGTCCAGGTAGACCGCTGCGATTAGCGGTCTATCGTGCGTCAAGTGTGCGATCCGCCTTAGGTATCACTGGAGCAAACTTTGAATACAGTAACTGGCAAAAGCGTAATTTGTAGAAATTGTTCGCTCACTGTGAATTTTCCAACGTTCTCCATTCATGAATTTAATTTTCGAATTCGCTACACGGAACTAAAGGCACCGCCATTTTGCCAACTTTTTAAAAACGGAACACAGAGCGTATCGCAAGTTAGTTCTTTTGCTTTTCCCGCCTTTATTGTTAAGTAGGTACATACATAGGTACATCGCCATCGCCATTTGTTGCTATCACCACGTCTGACGTTTTTGAGGATTGTTTTCCAAGGCTGTTTCAGAAAACATGTGTATCATTTTAGTGACAGGTTGTCAGCCTGACGCCTAAAAATTGTAATACACCAATACTCACGAGTCCCTTAGTCACCTCTTACCACACCCGCGGGAAAGATGTGGGGTGATGCTATTCTAAGCCGGCATCACACATTTAAAATTATTATGCCATACAATAAATCGATTAAAATAAGTACCTACACTATAATTGTCTGGAGGTCATAGTCATTAATTTAATGCCTCTGATAACAAAATATGTAGATCGTCTAATAAAATACAGCATCATTTGCCGTGTAATGCCGGGTTAGAATAGCATCACCCCATATCCTACCCGCGGGTGTCGTAAGAGGCGACTAAGGGACTCGAGAGTATTGGTGTATTACAATTTTTAGGAGACAGGCTGACAACCTGCTACTATAGTGATACACATGATTTCTGAAACATCCTTGGAAAACAATCCTCAAAAATGTCGACGTGGCGATAGCGACCGCATTCTTACGGCCGTTAACGCTCTGCCTACCCCGCAAGGGATATAGGCGTGATTTGTGTATGTATGTATGTCTAATAAAAACAGCATCATTTGTTTTCATTCCAAATTCAATTAGATGCAAATGGCGGCCATTGGTACGGCGGATCGCACACTTGACGCACGACGGAGCGCAAAAATATCGCAGCGATCTGTCAGATCCATACTAGAAATGTCACTCTCCATACTAAAACCGCACTCGACGGACGACACTGCGATAGCGCTGCGTCGACAGCAGTTGAGTGGTCGATCGATCCGCCTATGGATTAATCATTTTAACGTTTCGTTTTTTCCTTTGTCGTTATTTGTTTTACTCGAAATGTTAATAGCGTAATATTATAATGGCCATAATTTTCGTTGGACTAACAAATAAATTGGTTGTAAGGTATCTACGAAAGCATTCATAATAATAAAAAAAATAAAAAATAAAAATCATTTATTTCGGACAAAGAATCCATATTAAAAATTATTGGATTAGAATTAGTATTGAACTTAGAAATAAACATCAAATATAAAAATATGTAATTTTTTCATCTTTGGCGAGGTGCACGCGTGTCCAGTGCTGCATAACAGCGCTGTCCACTGCGCATAATAATATCAATAAAAATTACATATGTCTACAAAATTCTGTCACCTATAATGCACCAAAAAATTGCAAGTAAGAACAGATTTTGAAACTGAACAACTTTCTCTATGTAGGTTTTGTAAAGCAAGCTCATTCCGTTTTTGTACTTGAGAGTTGCGAGGCGCATGAAAAATCCAAATACCTCGTACTGAAAACATTTGACAGACGCATCGAACAACGCAAGCTCACGCCCTTCTATTCGATTTTATCGACAGATGAATGCTTGCGGATGCACTAGAATGTGCACCACGGATCGCACACTTGACGCACGACGAAGCGCAAAAATATCGCTGCGGTCTCTCAGATCCATACTAGAAACGTCATTCCCCATACGGACGACACTGCGATAGCGCTGCGATGACGGCGGTTGAGCGATTTCAGTATTGCCATTTCTAGTGTCGATCTGTCAGACCGCTGCTATATTTTTGCGCTCCGTATTGCGTTAAACGTGCGATACGCCTTACAGATATCAAGTGTGGCTCCTGTCAAAGAGTTGAATGTAATTTTATGTAATGTCCTGTGTCGTTGTAATATGCACATAGAAAAATAATCCAGTTGTAAATCCGTAGGTTCTTCACCTACACGTGTTTGACTACGACCGGTTCTCGCGGGACGACTCCATAGGCGAGGTTTTCTTGCCCCTCTGTCAGGTATATAATGTTAAGTATTGTTTCTAATTCTTAAGTAGGAAAAGCCAGTTTTGATACTACTTCACCTGTCATTAGTAGCAGTAGCTTGTCATCGCCTGCTGCTAGTTGAACTGGTTTTTAACGGCCAGTATTTTTCAAATTATTTAAAAACATTCAAAAATCGAACTTCACTTAAGAGTTTGATTCGAAATTTAAACGGTCATTTTGAATGGCATGAATATTTTTTAAAATTTATTTAAGAGAAATCTTACGCTCGCTTCGCTCGTGCCATTTTACACAACATTTTAGAATCATTAAAAAGCACATTTTAGCTTCATTCGCATTTTATCTTTATTAAAATTTATTAAATTTGCGAAGCGATACAATTGATTTTAAATTCAGAAATGAAATTTCTTATCTGGCTCGATTAGCATGTATCATAGAATTTTACTTATAACCGTGTTCTTACAAAAATGTTAAACTGTTGGTTACGTCAATTCGTATGCAAAATACGTACTTCTTTTTACTACAGTTTAATTGATTTTGTAACAACATGGTCAGGCCTTTTTCACACTTAACGCACAACGCAGCGCTAAAATAACGCAGCAATCTGTCAGATCAATACTGGAAATGTCAATCCCTATACTAACGCTAGGACCGCTGTCGATGCACTTGTGTCAAAATAACGCAACTGCGTCGACACTGTTGAGCGGTTTTAGTATGGGAAATTGACGTTCCGAGTACGGATCTAAACCGCTGCGTTACGGATGCGTTATTTTAGCGCTGCGTTGTGCGTTAAGTGTGATAAAAGCCTTAGTGTCGAAACACGTCTGCGTTTGTGTAATTTCAGTTTGAATATGACGTCAACGTGAAGACTGAAGCAAGTTGTCAGTTTTTTTTCTTTTTCAATTTTACAATCAAACTAAGGTCCGCATTTATAAATCGCACTCAACTCTGAGATCAATCTCCAGAGCGATTTTGACAGATGTCAGCCCACACTAACAGCATCTTAAAATCGCGCTCAAGATCGATCTCAAAGTTGAGTGCGGTTTATAAATACGGGCCTAAGATGAGTTTCGACCCTTAGTATGTAAGAATTTGCCTAAACTTCTTTTTTAAAGAATAAATTAACCTTAAATAATGAAAAAAGATAAAATTAATAACTAAGTAAGTATGATAGAGGATTTAAAAAAAAATCACAGTAAATTTATACACATTTTTTCCACAAAATGGCTCTCTTAATTAATTGTCCAGTCAGTTAGACCCACGTTAAGCAAAATTAAAGTTTGAGTAACAAATGAGAAATTCCGAGCATACATAGAGCCCTTAAGGTACCTAAGGACCTCAGCCCTTCCCAGGTTGCCCAACCCTTCAGGCCGTAATTAAAAACTCATCAAGTATGTCACTTTTAGCTGGTGTGCATTGCCTTATCCCGTTCTCTGTCGGGGTCGGCTACCTAACCTAGGGGATTTGACGTGGAACCAAGTTTTTACACAGAGCGAGTGCCATCTGACCTCTGCAACCCGAAAGCTAACCTGATCCGAATCCTAGATCTGAATTCAAATTTGAGTGTGAGTTTCATCACGATGTTTTTCTTTCACCGTAAGAGCAGTCAATAAATGCACGTGAGTAAAAACACATTGGTACATGGCGGTGATCGAAATCGGGTCCCACGATTGTAAGACCGGTGTTCTGACGACTTTTCCACCGACGCTTCTTGGTGTGGATGTATGGCTAATATAATTTACCTATACACATTCTTAAGTATTCTAATTTTTTACTAAAAGAGAGATACAAAATGTATTGTACTACAAATGCTAATTTATTATACTCGTGATCCGATTAGGTTTTTTTTTTTTCAATGGCAGTTTAGGGTAATTGAAAACCAAAATTTTACAGGATCATTCCTACAAGTAAGATAAAAATATACAGACTTGTATAAAATCTTTCTGTTCCCTGTTCTGTCTACACAGTCTCACCTAAATTCATTAAACGCCTGACAAAAGTTAGCGAGCAAAAATACCTTCCCTCATTGTACCTTATTTATTTTTCGTAAAATTAAGGCACTTTGTTTTCCAGTGTACTAGACCGGAAGGGTTAAAGGCTTTATTTAGTCGCTATTTATTCGTTCAAACATTTTCTTGAATCAAATAAAATATATTTTTGGATACTACACTGTCTTATGGAGAAAAATAGAAAAATCTTTCTGACTTTAGCAAAATTGTGAATGACAACTACCTACCTACCATCATCGATGATTCACAATCTATACAAAGTGTAAAAAAAATTGCTGCAAATATTTTAAGTGGTCAACAAGCCCACGAAATTGAATAACTTTCCCCAAGGAACACAGGTCGAAATCCGAAAAAAAAATTTGACCTCCGATACAAAATGTGAACGAGTCCATTTGTGTGGAGCTCAAAACTTTTTCATATGTCGACCTATGTTCCTTGGAGAAAGTTGTTCAGTTCCATGGGCTGAATCACCACTTAAAATATTTGCAACTACTATTTCTACATCTTATATAACTACAATATTTATGACATGGACCACAAAAAATGTAAAAGTCATATGTATAAAATAATGAAATTTAATAAAATATACTTACTTAAATAGAATTTAAGATGAATTTTTGTAAATTATTGCTTAGACCTCGTAGTATCCATGCCACGAAAGGAGTCCCAAAGTGATAAAATTTACTAAAAATATCAAGTCAAGTTACATGAAGTGTTTAATAGTGTCTTAATGGGAACTTTTCTAACCCATTTTCAAGTGTACATAGATGGCGCTGAGCTAAACTGAAATAGTTTATTTACAAGGAAATGTATTTTGTTTAGTTGAGTATCAATATAAGTCAAATTACAAAATTTCAACCTAATGCAGCGCCATCTGGTATGGCATCATAAACTAGCTCGAGATCTGTCAGATACAGACAGATAGAAAAGTCCCAATTGTGAGTAAAACTCATAAATTATGGCGCTAAAAAAAAGTTACCATGGAAGTAACTTTACTTTGATATTACCAGGTTTTTAAACAATCATGGATAAAAAAACACAGTAGCGAGTTTCGCCATTCAGTTCCCGGTGTTCATCTTAATTAGCTGGGTCTCCATTGAACGAGCAGCCTCAGATGCTCACTGCCGCGCGTAGCATGCGGCGCAATGCGCGGTCGGTGTGGACGATTTTTCGCCCGAGCATAAGAATTTTAACATGCGCTGCTCAGGCGAAACACGTCCACACCGACCGCGCAATGCACCGCATGCTGCGCGCGGCATTGAGCATCTGAGGCTACTCGTTCAATGGAGACCTCATAACGATATTCCTTTCGTGGCACGGCCCTTAGCTTGATCAGCACCATCCATCTCATGAAGTAGCTCACGGCTTCATGGCTCCAAGGAAGACCACCTTCTCATGATGTCCTTCTGCTTCCAGGTCGACCTGAGCGAGAAACCGTCGTTCTGGAAGGCGCTCAAACCACCTGGTAATATATTTTGTTCATAACATGTTCAAATATTTATTTAAGGTATACAGGGTGTAAAAATAATAGCTGTAAATATTTTAAGGGGTGACTTAGCCCACGAAACTAAACAACTTTCCCCAAGGTACATAGGCCGAAATATGAAAAAAAATTTGGACCTCCCATACACAGTGTCCAACCAGCAAGGTCCAAAAAAAGAATTTCTTAGTCGATCTATGGGAAGAGTTGTTATTTCTTGGGGAGAGTTGTTCAGTTTCATGGTCCGATTTACCACTTACAATATTTGCAGCTAATATTTTTACACTTTATAATGTAAAGACTGCCACTGCAAAGACTGAGAGCGACAGCCATCTGACCTCTGCAACCCGAAGGCTAACATGGCCCGAATTTATTTTATTATTATTTATTTTTTTGTGATGGACTACAAAATTCGGCCTCGATGCCATCAAATCTACGCGTGCCGGTGGATTTGATTGGGATTTGATTGGTGGGGAGCACGAGCTCACCTGGAAATAATTGTTCGGTTATTCAAACAACCAGCCCAATCACGCCCTTGGGCGAGACTGGGCTTAGAAGTTGGTCTGGGAAGAACGGATCGGACTGATTCTACCCGGTATGTGCCGGTCATTGCCAAAATGAGGCGCAAATGAGGGACCTCCGTGACCCCGCCGGCGGGGACGTTGGTTGCTTGAAAGTTGAAGAGCTTGTGGAAGTGGCTTTCATCACGATGTTTTTCCTTCACCGTAAGAGCAGTCGGTAAATGTACGTGAGTACAACGCCACTGTCCTGACCACTTGGTCACCGATAGATCTTAGAAAGAGTTACATTCTTATTGCCGTGTATAATGCCTTGTGATGCCGGCTTTAGAATAGCACCACCCCACATCCTTCCCACGGGTGTCGTAAAAGGCGACTAAGGAACTCGGGAGTATTCGTGTATTACAATTTTTAGGCGACAGGCTGACAACTGGTCACTATAATGATACATATGTTTTCTGAAACAAACTTGGAAAACAATTCTCAAAAAATGTCAGTCGTGGCGATAGCGGCCGTATTCTTACGGCCGGTAACGCTCTGCCTACCCCGCAAGGGATACAGGCGTGATATATGTATGTATGCAATATTCTTATTGTTTTCTTCCAGCCAAGGACAAGTGCGGAGAGCTGCTGACGTCTCTCTGTTATCATCCCAGCAACAGCGTGCTGACCCTCACGCTGCTCAAGGCCAGGAACCTGAAGGCCAAGGATATCAACGGGAAATCTGGTGAGCACTTCAAATATGGACCTATAACCAGTCCCTTTCTGACCAACGTCAAATAGCGCGGGTGCGAACAGGACGGAATTTTGCCGATTTAATTTCGTATTGTTGATGATAACTTAGTCAAAAAAAAGTTATTTGAAGATCGAAAACAATGGATGGACAGAGATCGCACCAGCAACAGCGTTTTGACCCTCACGCTGCTCTAAGCCAGGAACCTGAAGGCCAAGAATATCAACGGGAAATCTGGTGAACACTTCAAATATCGACCTATAACCAGTCCCTTTTTGACAAACCTTAAATAGCGCGGGTGCGAAGGCGAACAGGACGAAATTTTGCCGATTCAATTTAGTATTGTTGATAATAACTCGGTCAAATATATAGAGATGACCGCAGCAACAGCGTCCTGACCCTCACGCTGCTCAAGGCCAGGAACCTGAAGGCCAAGGATATCAACGGGAAATCTGGTAAGCAGACCACTTCAAATATACAGGATGTAACGAATACTTTGCAGGCGTGATTGGACCATGAAACTGAGCAACTTTTTCTATGGGGGCTATGTTGGGAAACGAAAACATTTTCATGGTCTAATCACGCCTGCAACGTCTCTTACACCCTGTTTTTCCGGGCCCTTTCTGAAAAACGTCAAATAGTGCGGATGCGAACAGGACGGAATCTTGCCGTTTCAATAATTTTTTCGTATTCTTGATGATTACTCGGTTAAAAAAAGTCATTTGATGATCGAAAACAATGGATGGATAGAGATCGCACCAGCAACAGCGTCCTGACCCTCACGCTGCTCAAAGCCAGGAACCTGAAGGCTAAGGATATCAACGGGAAATCTGGTAAGTAAATTGCTATCATCATCATCATCTGCCTACCCTTATCCCAATTCATTTGTGGTCGGCGCAACATGTTTTCTTCTTCCATTCATCTCTATCAGCAGTCAAATTCTCATTAATGCCCTTTTTGTTCGTGTCGTCTTTTACACAATCCATCCAAACATGTTTGGGGCCGTCCTCTCCTCCTGCATTCATCCACTTTCATGCTTCTTACTTTCTGACATTAGGTCTATTTTCCTAAACAAAATAAAATGGACCATAGCATTTGCTCCAAGGTCACACATCACAAGTATCAAGCTTACAAACTATAGGAGTAGAATAGGAACAAGAATGAATTTCTTAATTAACTCGTCAGATTGCTTCCGGTTTTGAAATTATTTAGTAACTAAACAATTACCTTGCTGTTAAAATAGTTTGGAAATTAATAAAGTTTCATACTTAGTCACCAAATTTTAGAATACTTTATGTACAATTTTAAGTCCGTACTTATAAATCGCACTCAACTCTGAGATCGGTCTCAAGAGCGATTTTGACAAATCTCAGAAATTCTTACAGCATCACAAAGTCGCACTCAAGATCGATCTCAAAGTTGAGAGTGGTTTATAAATACGGGAACCTAAAAAATTACACCACACGCCTTCCCTGTGAATGTAACATTTTACACTGCGCTCACTAATCCGCCTGCCAAGCGTGGTGAGTAGGTAGGTAATGTCTACCATTATGGTCAATACCAGGTTAGCCTTCGGGTTGCAGAGGTCAAATGGCAGTCGCTTTGTATAAAAAGTTGGTTCCACGTCAAATCCCCTCGGTTATAAAGCCGACCCCGACAGAGAACAGGATATGACAACGAGAATGATGATGGCCAATGCCTCTCAATTGGTGGACTCCCATGTCCAGCAGTGGGCTTATTCGGCGCGTGTGATAACCGCTTATTTCTTAATCTACCTCTTATTCGCGTCCCCAAATCCTAATTCAGTTCAATTTGGCAAAATTTTATCACCAAACTTTTCTGCTTTATAATAACGCTCCGCTGAAAGTAGAAGATGAAAAATATTTCCCTTGAGTTAGATCAGGATTTGGTCAAGAGCGTTTTCGACATTATTTAAAAAAAACCGTGTGATGCCGGCTTAGAATAGCTTCACCCCATTTCTTCCCTCGGGTGTTGTTAAAGGCGACTAAGGGACTCGAGGGTTTCATGTGTATAACAATTTTAGGCGACAGGCTGGCAACCTGTCACTACACATCGGAAAGGGCCCTCAATACTTGTCAGACGTGGCGATAATGACCGAAACTTTACGATCGTTAATGCTCTGTCTACCCCGCAAGGGATAAAGCCTCCTATATATTTAAAAAAACCTGCATCAAAACCCGTTGTGTAGTTTTAAAGATTTAAGCAAGGATACATACATACATACACGAAAAGCGGCTTAGCTTTATAATACTTATGAAGTGATGAAATGTACAGGGTATAAAAAAATTTGCTGCAAATATTTTAAGAGGTGAACCAGTCCATGAAACTGAACAACTTTCTCCAAGGAACATAGGTCGAAATGAAAAAATTTTTGGACCTCCCATACAAAATTACCAACGGACCAAATCAATTTGTATGAGAGTACCTAAAAATATTCTCATATTTCGACCTATGTTTCTTGGGGAAAGTTGTTCAGTTTCATGGGCTGATTCACCCCTTAAAACATTTGCAGCTAATATTTTTACACCTTGTATTTTCAGCTCTTACACAGTTTACATAATTTTCAATTTGTATTCGACGAAGGATCCATAAATATGTTTCCCTGAAGATCGTTAGTACTGAAAAACCGTAGTCGTAACTCAAGATTCTGTTACTCACGATTAATAAGGAGAAGATAGCGACTTGATTTATGTTTACATAGACTATATAATTTTTAGACAAGGCATACCTAGGTTGTGCGTTGGAAAAGCTAATCAAAACAAAATACACTACTTTATTGTAGAAATAAAAATAGGTACAAAAAACTATGGCGAGGAACACACTTGACGCACGACGACGGAGCACAAAAATATCGCAGCGCTTTCATACTAGAAACGTCAATGCCCATACTAAAACCGGAATCGTCGGACGACACTGTGATAGCGCTGCGTGGACAGCAGTTAAGCGGTTGTAGTATGGGGATTGACATTTCTCACATGTAAAAAAAAAACGATAAAATTTTGCCTAGAACATTCGATGGAAAGTGATTTTATAAGTACTTTATCTTTATCAATCTGACGTCGGCGTTATAAGTCTTTTCTTGTCTTTTCTTTTGTTGTTTTTTCTTTGGAATATAAAATAAAATTAATTGATAGCAATGGAATGTCTTCATTATATCTCTTCGCATCAGTCTACACAGCTGTCTCAGAGTATGACCTCCCATTTTCGTCATTAAGCCGCTGGCAACACTATGATTGACAAGGCGCGGCCTCCACTCACGAATGACAGTGACGATCAAAGTATAGCAAGGTCCAACAGTTTTCCAGTCTTTGTTGACGACTTCGTCGAAGCTGCCGGCGAGTTTCCGACGTAAAAGTCATTTATTTCGTTACAGCAATAATTAGCATAGTTGGAGTGTCCAGACTTTGAGTAATTTACTAGATACTTAGAGAATTGCTGCTGGAAATTGATCTTGAGAGAAAGATCGTGTTTGATGGACGTTTTGGACAAAGGCGCATCGCATACGACGGAGCGCAAAAATATCGCAGCATGTCAGATCCATACTAGAAATGTCAATCCCCATCGCTGCGATAGCGCTGCGTCGAGTGTGGTTGAGCGGTTTTTGTATGGGGATTGACATTTCTAGTATGGATCTGACAGACCGCTGCGATGTTTTAGCGGTCCGTCGTGCGTCAAGTGTGTGATACTATTTTGTCAAAATCGCTCTTGATATCAATCTCAGAGATAAGTGCGATTTATGAAAATGGACCTTAGATTGCAACATGTCGCATTCACAGGAACTTTTTCTTCCCGTTTTTTTTTTAACAAATCGTAACATTTCCTTTCTCCTTCCATTCCAGACCCATACGTAAAAGTGTGGCTACAGTTCGGTGACAAGCGCATAGAGAAGCGCAAAACGGCCATCTTCAAATGCACGCTGAACCCGGTGTTCAACGACTCGTTCTCCTTCAACGTTCCCTGGGAGAAGATCAGGGAATGTTCTCTGGACGTCCAGGTGATGGACTTCGACAATATTGGAAGGAACGAGCTGATCGGAAGGATACTTCTTGCAGGTATGTAGAGAGTTTGGAACTGGTTAGTAGATGATGGGCAAAATAGTAACTATACAGAATATAAGGTGTAAAAATATTAGCTGCAAATATTTTTAGGGGTGAACCAGCCTATGAAACTGAACAACTTTCCGCAAGGAACATAGGTTGAAATACGAAAAAAAAATTTGGACCTCCCATACAAAATTACCAACCGACCATGTCAATTTCTATGGGAAGTCCAAAATTTTTTTCATATATCGACCTATGTTTCTTGGGGAAAGTTGTTAAGTTTCATGGGCTGATTCACCCCATAAAATATTTGCAGATTGTTTTTTTACATCCTGTATTAATGAACAGTGATGTCCATTCATATAAAACTGAACAACTTTTCTTTTTTCTCAAGGAACATAGAAAAAGTTTTGGCTCTTCCGTACGAATTGACTGAGTCGAGTGGTAGTACATTTTGTACAAGAGATCCAAACACTGATTTTTCTAAATTGCGGACTCTTGTTACTTAGGGAATATTTGTTCAGTTTATAGAATGCCTTAAAATATTTGCAGTTGATTTTTAAAACATTAATAGGGATGAATTTTATATTACTAAACAATGTTACCAAAAGAATCTTCAAAATTTGATCAATCGAAAGGAAATGTAAGAGTAGGTCTTGAAATTTGAGCTAGAAATTCAGAAATTGTCATATTGTTGTAATTCAATTAATAAACAAATAACTGTATTCAGAAATTGTCATATAATAAAATCGTATTAAACAATTAGCTTTTATTATCTTTTCCGTGTGATGCCAGCTTAGAATAGCATCACCCCACATCCTTCCCGTGGGTGTCGTAAGAGGCGACTAAGGGACTCGAGAGTATTGGTGTATTACAATTTTTAGGCGACAGGCTGACAACCTGTCACTATAGTGATACACATGTTTTCCGAAACAACCTTAGAAAACAATACTCAAAAATGTCAGACGTGGCGATAGCGACCGTATTCTTACGGCTGTTAACGCTCTGCCTACCCCGCAAGGGATAAAGGCGTGATATATGTATGTATGTATGTATTATCTTTTCCGTTGTAAGTCCCATATTTATTTACAAAAATTGTTTGATTTTACGATTTATTCTCGTATCTTTCGTTTGATCAAGTCTATTAACATACAGTTGAAAATAGACTACAATTTGCAAGTTTTGTTAAAACATACAAACAAACACACATACTAACAGTCTTATTTTCTTCCCTTCTTCTTCTTCTCACACGGTACCTAACCAGGAAAGGGTTGAGTACATCTTTTCTCTATGATATTGTATAACTTTTCTTATATTCATGTATTTTAACAAAGGATCACAGATACGTGAGTTGCTTTTTATATTATTTTTTAATTTTTTCAATATATATTTTTTATATATATAAAATATAAACTCGCTAGCAAGGAGTTAACTTAATAATACATAAATAAAATTCATTATTTTTTCTGTAAAATTAGTACGTTTTGGAATATCATTTAATAAAATCAGTATAACGCTTTTTAGTTGCATTAACACATTAACTGCCCACAGCGCCCATACACGTAACATCATTTTCAATATATATAAAAAAACAGTAAAAATCAGTTATCACTAGCTAGATCACTACCGCTGTATTTAAATTAAGAACGTCATTATACTTTAGCACAACATTATTTAAAAACACTCAACAGTCGCGACATCTATACAAGCAAATATAAACCAAAAGTACAAAAGCAAATCTCACCTATGACTATAACGATATTTAAGATCGTATAGAAAAGTGATTTTATATTTTCTTGTATGAGTACGTAAGTATATATATAGACTTCAGCACCTTAAGTGCCTAGTGGCGACATCTATGCAACTTATGATTTAAAAACGTTCCAAATTCAAATTTCAGGGAAGAACGGGTCCGGTGCGTCGGAGACGAAACACTGGCAGGACATGATCACCAAGCCACGGCAGACCATCGTGCAGTGGCACCGCCTCAAGCCCGAGTAGACCAGCAATGGAGGTCATCGTAGCTTGGTCACTGGGATAAGCAGGAGAGCGGTTTGTTGAGGGCGCGAGAATCACTCGTATCTTTAGAAGTATTTTTTTCTTCAAGCCTGTATCTGGCAGAAATAGTTGCCTTAGTGAATTTTGGTACCCTAATTAATTTATGTGCCTAATAAGAACTGACTATAATAACAATAAAGTTTTCTCTTCAAACAAAATCGATAACAGTAAAAATATGTCAATATGTTTGCTTTTAGATAATTTTGAAACTATAAAAGCCAAAATTATATTTCATAAAAACAGCAATAAATAAATTCTCGTGCCCAACGAAAAATTATCAAAAGAAAATGTTACTAAATCAAAACGTCAAAAGACTGAGTGGTTGACAAAAAGAATAAAAAAAATAACAGAAAAAAATGGAATCTCTTCTAAAACTTTCCTGCTTTGACGCGGTGCACGATTAAATTAATTGCGTATTTTTGAAAATTAAATTTAACAATAATATTAAGTCACATCGTAAATGTAAATTAATTAGAATATTTTTTGATTAACAATAATTTTAATTAATTTGAATTCGAACATAAGCCGTCATGAAGTTATTTCAGTAGATGTGTTATTCACTATTTGCGTTGATACAAATCATTTTCACAGTTAAAAATTAAAAGAATTAAATATTTTCGTAAACATATATATTGAGCAAATGCACGTTCTCTGTCATCTTCGCGAATAACTAATACCTGACCGTGAAGGTATAAACATTTTCTAGAACATTTTCTCTGCATTCTAGAAAAACCCAGTGCTATCAAAACAGTGTCTTAATGAAATATTATTTTATTTTCCTTCAGTTGTTTAAATTACACAGTTTTGATATCATCTGGAATTAAAATTAGACGCTTTCTCTCTTGAAACTAAATTATTGACATTTTTGAAAATAAAAGTTGGAAGTTAAGAGTTTTAATAAATTGTTAGAAAATGTAAAATTAATTGTTAAACTGTAGGATATGGTCTACGAGAAGTCGAGTTCACGTCGCACAAACATTGTAGTGTATTTATTTTTAATCTTTAGTGCATGAACAGGGTGTTAGTAAAATATATGTAAAAACAATTGTGAGAATGAAAAAGACCCTGTTTGGTGTTCCACGGAAGGTAATGCGATATTTTCCTAACACTTTGTAGATTATTTCTAATTACATTAAAATGTAATTAGAAAATTCGAAATTTACATTGAATCATTTTGCTCAAATTGCAAAAATATGCGTGTCTTAATTTTTAAACTCCGTTGTCATCATTTGAACGAAAACAAAAGCACATACAACGTACTGCCAAAAATGCTATAACATCATGTTGTTTTTTTCATAGACGTTAAAATTATGTTTTCAAACATCTGTAAAACACCTACCAACATTCTAAATTAAACTTATAAAATTAAGAAATAAGAGTGTGGATAGTCTTTGGTCAATTTTAGGAAGATTGAGGTGTAAAAAGTTGAAAAAATGGCAGGAATAACATTTTACAAATTATCATAACATACATACAACCACCCGCTTTAATAATAAAGATATTCTTTTTCATTTTTTTGAGAAAATTGTTACAAGTATATAATTATAGAAACATAGTCAATCAGCTTGTTGTTACATGTTATGAAGCTTAAATCCGTAGTTTTTGATGTCAAAACACCTCTAAACCTTAAAATCTGAAATTGTATACATTTGTAAAAGGTTTTTATAGGTAAATGTAGCCTATTTTATAGTGATAGCCACAGTTTTAAAATTGTCAGACTGATTTGTGTTTTTAACGTGAAACATACTCTTTTTTATAAAAACTTCGCGATCTATTATTGACTATTGATAGAAAAAATTATGTACACACGTCGCACATTGGAACCTTGGTCGTAGTGCAATGAAACTAATTTATATGTACAGATCGTTTTATTGGTAAATAATGAAGACAATTTGAACTACATTATAATAATTATTAGCGAAAATACTTCGATATAGTGCGCTTTTAAATACGTGTGCTGCCATCTATGTTTTCTTTCCGATAACATTTTCTTATTGAATTAATAATAACTAGATTTTATTCGTGGTTTTGACAATTTTAAAAACTGATGCACCCGAGAGTAGTGTGTTGTAAAAATCATATAATTAGATGCTAGTTACCAAATAATGTTGAAATCCTGAAAACAAATCCTTTTTATTTCGACTCGAGTTGATGCAAATTTGAAGAATACAGTTAAAGAACACCAATAAAAAAAATACATTTTGCTATAACTTGACTCGAAAAATCAGCAGTCGATCATTACTCTTAAACCTAGCAGAGCTTCAAAAGTCGATTTTAGGTGAAGAATGCCAATGACATTAGGATAAAAATCCTACGTATATTAAGGGTATACCTAGATGTTAGTAAGTAGAATTTAAATCGGGAGCCTTAAAAATTGATGTCACTCAGATACACGATCGAGTTTTTCGTAACTGGTAGCGACTGGTCGACGCAAGCGTCTCGCGAACTGGTTCTCTGATCATAAAGTATGCTTATTTGGTATATGTACGCAATTCTTTCGCAACCGCTGGTGTGGTCGCAACCGGATAAGGGTTCGCTGCTGACAGGACCGAGTAGGCGACCTTACGTACCAAATTACAGTTTTGCCATCCCACTGAAGACGATTATTGCATCAGCGAAATCAGGTTAACGATGACAGCTAAAACAATACTTCGAGATAAAATTTATATTAAAATATTACCACATTCCATATTGTACGTTTTATGACTGTTTTTAAACTGCTTAACTGATGCACAAAGAAGTTAATACGACGTAATACTTAAGTTAAATCTTAAATTTTATATACGTTGACGATATATATAACTCTTGTATTGTGTTAATCTGTGTTTTTTTCGCAAAAAGTAGTAAAAACAATAGTAATTTGTAACTGTCGCACTAAAAAAGAAGCTTTATTTTTGCTATGCTTTAAATACGCTTGATTTATTTAAACACAAGTTTTTCGAGTAGATATAAGTTACATTAACTTTATAATTACAAACATCAAATTGCGGTTTCCTTAAAAATCAAGGCATATCCTGGTATCGATAGGAGAATAAATAAATAAAAATTTGTAAGTATAAAAGAAAGGTCAAAATGAGAGGAATTATTCTATAATTGTACATAATAATAGAATTATTGGACCCACGTCGTCTTGCGAATACAATTCACCGAGTTTTTTATTAAACTTACTGTTTTGACTATTTCAAAGTCCAAAAATACTTTCTCTTCCTATGTACCTACTTACTAACTACCTCTTGATTAATTTTAATATGATTAATATTTTTATTGACAATATATTATATTTTATCTAACAACGGTGAATGAAATTTTAAAGTTTTAAATGTATCAATCGGAATCACTTTTATTTCTTTATTAAATCGTAATTTTATCACGTTTTAAAATACATTCGTTAAAAATAATAAAAATATGTTATAATTTTCATGGTAATTTATTTACTGTAAGTAGATTTTAACCACCAATATACAAATTTTAAAATAAGCTTTTTTGACCGAAACTTTGTGATGGAGGACACTAGAACATATCAATTTTTTGTTCCAAATTGCTTCATGGAAGATATATTTTCATGGAAAATTTTCACAAAAAGAAAAGATCTATTTTTCACAACAAACATATTTTAAATAATAAACAAATATTAGCAGTTTCGAGAAAACCTTTTTATTGTTCTCTACTTCAAAAAAATAATATTAGGTTGCAAATATCATGTTTAAGATTTTTGAATCTTGTAAAACAACTCTTTTTTAACGGATTAGATTAGAAAAAAATATTAATTAGAAAAATCCAAATTTAAAAAAAAGGGCAGGATCAAAATACAAAACTTATTGGCAAATAGTTTTTTTTTAACTTTTATATATATATCAACTTTAATCATATATTTTAACTTACTTTTGGATTCTGTTTGTTTTCCTTTTTTTAATATTATGATGTCTCGTAGAAACAATACTTCATATTGTTCATATTTTACTAAAGATGTTTCGTTCAAGTCAAACTATACACAGTTATTTAGTTTTTGATTTAGTTTTGTATTAAAACAAGATATTTTGTAACTGTCCCTTTATTGTAGAAATAAAAAGATACCCTCTGAACAATAAATATAGATATTGGGCATATAATTTTCCTAAAAATCCAGTATACAGGGTGACTGGTAAATTGATGCATTCCTTTCAAGGGATGAACCAGCTCATGAAACTGAACAACTTTCCCCATGGAACATAGATCGAAAAATTAAAAAAATTTGGCCCACCCATACAAAATTACCGACCGACTAAGTCAATTTGTATGGGAGGACCAAATTTCTTTTTATATTTCGATCTATGTTCCATGGGGAAAGTTGTTCAGTTTCATGAGCTGGTTCATCCCTTGAAAGGAATGCATCAATTTTCCAGTCACCCTGTATATTAATATTTCTGTCGCGCCTTTATAAGCTTTTTGGCTGCCTTGTGTACCAGCTTGTTCGCCGTCGGTGTCTAACTTGCGCAATATATACATTTAAACAATGTATTAAATGTTACAATTAGGAAAATTGTGATTTTAACAGTATAGTTGGTTATATTTTATCGTATACCTAGATATAAATAAAAAAATCTTGGCGTGAAGACACGTTTATATAACACCCAGTTTTGAAGTAGGTAGTGAACGTGTTAACCTAAAGAAATGTGTGAAATGAAAAGATAATCTATTAAAGAGAGTGCGTGCACTTTTTGGGAAAATAGTAACGTAGTTAGTGTTAAAAGCCTAATAACACCTTTCACTATATAAGTGAACTTTTCACTATATAAGTGAAAAGGCTTACGATTGGTTTTGGGTACCATGGTATTTCTTTCTGGGTAAAATATAAACATACATAAGGTACATATTTCAAATGAAAATGTCGGTAAAAATATACGTATTAACTGAAATCAATATATGAAAAAATCAAACTTGTATATTTTTAGAGACATTTTCATAATAATATACATTGCTCAGCTTTGTCAAGATTTAATTTTATAGAATTTTATAATTTCGTAGCTAACGAATCTTTAATATATTTGCTTTTAGTTATTTTGTTTTCAAGCTTCGAATGAGAGCACTGTAGACGATTTATTTGAATATAAAAAGTTTTATAATACAGATTTGGCCATTTTTTTAAAATAAACTAAGACAAAGTTGAGCAGTGTTCACGAAAATAATTATTATGGGATATCAAAATAATGTAAGAATCAGTGTTAGATATTTCGTAGACGAGAAGTTGCAACGGTATTCATAGACTGTTACGTTTAAAAAATAATTATATATATATATATTATTACTTCTGTATTTAATATTTTATTTGCTATCATTTATATAATTCATTCTAAGTGTTTTTAAATGGTTTTTTTATCTCGGATATATCCAAAATTTTAACCTTTTGTCGTGGTATTTTTATTTATACAACGGTTATATTGTGTAAATTTTAGCCTTAGTTTGAATTATTATATATTCAAAAATATATTTGTAACCACATAATTTAGATGTATATTTTTAACTAGAAGTTACTAGTCAGAAAGATCTAATGTAACATTGTATCACAAGTATTCACGAACAATTTTAACTTTTATAATTTCTAATGTACGTATATAAGTAAATAATTAGTTATTTAGCTGTATGTTTGTAAACATAATAAAATGTTAACGGTCGTATTGATAATACACATTGAGTATTTATTATAATGAAATTCATTATTCCTGAATAAAAATTGAGTTAAATTAATAACATATTTTATTATTGCCCTCTTTCATATCTTTAGGTATCATGTTCTACTCATAAAACTGAAAAACACGTTTGTTTTTTTTTTTCAATTATGAATTATTATCGATTCTCATACAAAGTCGTCGGCTGGTCCATTTTATATGGGTGCTCCAAATTATATTTATAATTATTTATTATTTAATATTATCTAGGGTAATTCTACCATTGTCAGTGAGAAGAGATTCCAGCGCAGCAACTGCGTATCATAGGTTGTTCAGTTTTGTAAAAAATCATAATGTCAATTCAGTTTATTGCCATCGTTAAGCCGTAGGTCCCGGTTGCTGTCTATGATCACTTAGACGGCGGTCGTTACACAACCATGTCAGAAGCCCGCTACTTGTTGAAAGCGGTTGAAAAATTCTGATACTAGGGTTTACTGGGTCGTTGGACGACTCGGTGTCCCACACGAAAAGAGAGAGTTTATTGCCATAGAACTTTGACACAGGTTTTAATGAGAAGGCGAAATACAAAATGTGTATGGCATGCATCGCAGAGGATGCATTATCATAATGTAGGTAAGTAAAAAAAAACTTGCAATATTCGGTGCATATAAATAAAACACTAATTAGAAATTTTGTATTTTTTATTGAATATCTTTTCTATATTTATTTTTCATGGATCAATCAATCAATATCACAAACATTTTATAATTAGGAAGGCATTCAAGTAAAAAAATCTGATAAAAACTTCTAAAAAATCACGTCTTGTAAAAAAATACGCATTCCATGCATGCATTTCAATATGTACCTAATACAAAAACTATTTGAACAATGTGAACGGTAACTATTCGTCACAATTATATTATTTGAATAAAGAACAGGAAGTTGGAAGTAGATTTTGAATTTGGAACGCTATTGTTACACGGTTAGTCACGTCAAAATGTTTAGAAAGTAAAAAAAATAATCTCTGTGTAACGGTTGCACTGATATGATAATTACAAAAATAATTTTGGTGTTTTGAGACCAATCGCCTCCCACTTTTTAAAAAGAACGCTGCAACAGTTAAAAAGTTTAAATCAGTAATTTTGGATGATAAATCTCATTGTCTGTAGTTTTATTTTTTACTTTCACTGGCTAGAACACAATTGAACTAAAACTCCTAATTCAAACTTCGAACTGTTAATTTACTTTTTTGTCATAAAATTTTATAGACCAGCGTCCAAGTGGGATATTTTTGCATTAGTTAGGTACTACGTTTAAGCCTTAGCATCCTTGGCTGGTTCTGGTGTCTCTTCTTTCTTCTCTTCTCCTTCTGGGGGAGGAGTGGGGAGTTCAGGGTACTCCAGCTTGGCTCCATCCTCGCAAGTGAACTTGGGGCAGCATCCGGGGAAGGGAGCTGTTTTGTTGGTCTTCTCTGTAACGATAAAAAAAAACTTCAGCAAGTGCACTTGGCGCCGAGCTTTTTTTATAATGTTTTTATGTACATTTCGTTTATTTTTACGTGAAATATCGAAAAAAAATCCCTTCGATTGCGATAGGTACATATTAAATATGTCAATGTTCTAAACGTGGAGCAACAAGGTAGCTTTGCTAACAATACTCTTGAGCTTTTATTTTGCGGCAAAGTGACGAGCTCGTTTTGCTCGTGTAAAGTGTATTATGTCACAACTTTTAAACGTACTGCAATGACGAACTCGCTTCGTTCGCAATTGGTATTGTGGTACTTTTAAATGTGAAGCAATGCGAGCAGTCTTGTGGTGTTGTAGTTTCTGGCTTACAATAGCATTTCTACCCGGGGAGTCATAAGAGGCAACTAAAGAATAAATGAAACAAATATATGAATTATTTCATGAAACGGGCAGCTACGTTCCCTCTGAATATCTACAATACTTTGCACCATGCTCGCCATTCCACCTGCCCTGACCTGATTAGGAGAGGCACACTTCCAGCAGTGAACTGTTACAAATAAATTAATTTACTATACGGCTCACACAGCGCCGTCTAGCCCGAAACTAAGCAGAGTTGTCAAAAGAAGAATGTGATTAAATACTGACCAGTGTCGAGCTTGCACTTGGGGTTGGCGAGTGGCAGCGGGCCGCAGTCCTCGACCAGCTCCAAGAGCCTGGGCGGGGTGTCCTCGCTCACGACGCAGGTGGAGCGTCCGCAGAAGGGAGCCAGGTCCCAGGTCTGGCCGGGCTCCACGGTGGCGCAGCGTGTGGATGCGAAGCACATGCCCGGGAAGTCTGGAAAGACAGAAACATTACGTAAGTATAACGAAAGAACTTAGAAAAAAAATTGAGGTTATATTTTTTTTGCCACTCTCCTTGGTTTCCCGTTTCTAACTACCAGTGATTACTAATGTGATGTGACTAAATCGTCTCGAGAGGGTCGGTAAAAAGAGGAGGCCCCGTGGGACACAATACAGGCTACATAAAAATGTTTTTAGTAATCTAAGTAAATTAGTGTAATCATTTTGGCAATCACTTCATTAAAGCTTTGCCTAACCTGTAGGAGATATAAGAGTAATGTGTGTAGTTATGTATTTTACATCATTCTCAAAGAAGATAATGCACAACAGAAAAAAGAATGTTTCTACGAAAATTATGACATTTAACACCTTAACTCCTGTACTACTTTGAAACATACTTTTTAATCTGACTCAAAAAAAAAAGGTCAAGGATTTTTTAAAGCTGGCCACAAAGAATTCTAGTTTCAAACTGAACTAAGGATTGCACACACTATCCAATTATTCAACACAAGGATCGCACACACAATTCTGTGCCTCTAGTGAAAAAGGGTCCAACTGAAAAATACATACTTTACAGGAGCACCAAAAAACACTAAATTAGACCAATTATTATCTGAAATTTATATAAGGGTTTAACTTTTTTGCATGAAGTAAAAAGTGTTTATACTTATTTTTTACGAGCTTTTTAATAGAATTGTCAGTTTTCTGTTATCTTCATTAATTAGCCGTAAAAAATACTTAGATCTTTTTAAATTTATAGAAACGCTTCAGTGAATAAAGATTGAAATCAAATTAAACCCTCATTGGTTTCGTGATAAAAGATACAAATGTTGTTAGATAAGTAGATAGTTTTTAATATATCTGTGAAAACAAATTTTACTACATTTAAATCCAATGTGATTCATATGTGTGGCTAGCCTTAAGGATTTTATTAAAGTTATACCCCTGAAAATAGTATCTAATAGAGGTTTAACTACAGTCCATGTTAAAGAGGTGCACAGCTCCGTTAGCTCCGCTGCTGTCTATGATCGATCACTTCGATTGTAACAACATCAGAGGCTCAATAGGCATCTTGATACGTGGTTTAAAAACTTTTTTAATCATAAATGAATTATAAGGGCCTCCTCACACTAGCGTCTTTCGAGCGTCGTCGTCTTGCCGGCGCTCACGCAGTGTCGACGCGACGCTGGCGCAACGTCGTCGCGACGCCAGTGCTGAACCACTGCCGAACGCCGGTTCACGCAGCGACGTCGGCGTCGCGTTAGCGCGGCGCCATCGCAACGTTTTTTGCGAACAAGTACAATGCACAACGCAACTCCCTCTCCCCGCGCTGCTGCTCTGCTCGCATTGTACTTGTTCGCAAAAAACGTTGCGCCGGCGCCGCGCGTTGCTGCGTAAACCGGCGTCCGGCAGTGGTTCAGCGCTGGCGTCGTGATGACGTCGCGCCAGCGTCGTGTCGACGCTGCGTGAGCGCCCGCATGACGACGACGGTCGAAAGACGCTAGTGTGAGGGGACCCTAAAGTTTGCATTGTTTGCATAAAAAGGTATGATATTTTTTCTAGATTGGTTTTAGTCTGATGGCACTACCCGCCTTTAATAACTAAAACATTATGAGGGAATATTATAAGGATACAAATATAATCATAAGTTTTTTTATTTCAAAATCAAATATTTTCTTTAACATTAAACATTAGGTTGAAATAAATAATCAACATCAAAAAAGGTACAAAGTTTGATTACTCGGTTATTTCTTAACACACGATTGGACGTAGGACCATAAAGTACTTTAAAATCCAAACATTTAACCAAAAACTAAAATAATAACTAATAATACTAATTCCACTGCCATACTAGAACGTATCTTAATTTTAGGAGGTTTTGACATAATGGTGGGTGACTTATATTATGTAAAATATGAAAATTAACTATTACGTAAATTGTACGTACTCGAAAATAAAATACAAAAGTACAAAACTGAACTTAAGTATAAACTCCTATACTATAATTAAAACAGACATTGTCCCATTTGTAAAATGGATGTCCACTGTGTAAAATATTTGAAGATTTTTTTTACACTTAAATTTATTGTCTAACGTAGGTACCAACCACAATATGAAAGACTTTCATCCATCTAACGCATTGAACAGATGGGTGAAGGTGGATCCAAGTTAAGATTTTAAACCATGTGAATGAAAGAAAATAAAAAAATAACTAATAAAAAGGAATTGAAACGTAATGTCCTTAATCATTCATCTTCTTCATTGTTCTCCAAATCAGGATCAATATTGGGAACATCGTCATTGCTTTTCAAATCAACGTAAAATTGTCTTGAATGAGCGTCGATTAGCGTTAAAATAGATAACAGATCAGCTTTTTTCTCCGTTGATATTGGAAGAGGGCCGTGATAACAGCGAGGAATTACTTGGTAATCTGGAACTTGTCTCCTTTTGCGTCCATAGTCCACTATTTTAAATTGCGTACAGTCGTCGGGTTTGTACATAAACTTAGGAAAAATTTCCTTTGTGTATTTGAAAATTCTGACCTCAGTAGTTAAAAACTTTTCTTTTTCTGTGTTCACGCAGCGAGCTACAAAAATGCCCTTAAGAAGACTAGAAAAATCCAGAAAATTTTCCTGGGTCATTTCCTGCACTGAGATTTTGTTATTGCTAGATACACTTCTAACAAGTTGGTACCAGTCCCGTGGGTGATGAATCTTCATGTTTGTCTTTTTTTTGGCCTTCTCAATAAGTGCGTGATCTGTATCACTTTCCATATGCGAATGACCAGGTATAAAAAACTTATGTTCAATTGTCTCAACGTGCGAATTTTTTATCGCTAGAAGGAACATAGCAATGATTATCTTGTTTTTGTTCTGACCTGAGCAAGAATCAGAATAGAGAATAATTCTTTTGATGCTCTCAGGCACATTATGAAGAATGAAGTGGTAGATACAGGAGGCAATCTCATTGCCACCTCGAGCCGCTTCAGCTTCATGCCACATATAGCACACAGCTTTATTTGATACACAATCATGTATTGTCAGATTGTAAGTCCATAACTGACGCTTGTAGAATGCAGCGCCGGTTGTCAGATAGGGCGTGGGCAGGCATTGTTGCAAATCGAATGTGAGAACCATCAAATCTTTTGCCGTGGATTCTCTAGCATCATTCTTATCTGTGCGTTTCGCTTCATAAACTTCCTCTGCAGTTTTTTGGTGATTAGTAAGGGTTGACTGTAACTGTTCCTTTTCGTTTTCTGAGGCAACTTTAATTTGTGCATCTAATGTGTCACATTTTAGGCAAGTATCAATTTTTGGTGGCTTAAAAGACAAATTTTGAGCCTTGAAAATAGTTGTGTAAATAGTTTTACTGACAGGATTAGGAGTTTCACTCACATACAGCTTGTACATCTCAGTTATCGTAAGATGACTAGGTAAAAACTTCTTCGAAGTATTAGAACGACCGTAGTGGCTCTCGTAGGCAGGAAAAGATAAAATGTGTTGTTTGACCTGCTCCAGTCGTTCTTCACTGACAGCTTTGTAGCTTGGTTGCATTCCTCGCTTAGAATTCTCAACGACTCTAGAATTAGATTCTGCCATGGACTTTCTTACTATTTGAACGAACTTGTTAGATTCATTCAAAATTTTTAAGAAACAATTCTTGCACACAGCATATTCCTTGTCCAAATACCGTAGAACATATTTATTCGAAAATACTCTTTGCCGTGATCCTTGGACATCTAGCCGCGCAGTTTTTTTCAGTCCCATGTCTATACAGCTACTTACAAATCTCCTTCTCTTTTCATAAGTTCCTAAATTCCAATAATATTGGAAAACATTTTTGCGGAAATCTTCAGGTATTCTTTCTGAGCATTTTAACTTTTTACACGGTTCTAAAATTTCTTGTTTCCTTTCTGGTATTAGTTTTCCTTTTTTAGTTATGTATGCTTGACCTGTATTTCTTAAAAGTTGTCTCTGATTCCTATCCTCTCTCCTCTCTTTTTCACTTTTACGCGGTTTTTTCTTCTTTCCATTTCTCATACCTTCACGATCCCAAAAATTTCCTTCTTCCAAGTCTGAATCTTCAATTACTTTATTTGGTCTACGCTGACCTCTCTTTTTCTTTCGCATTGGCGACACTGAAGAGTTCTCCGATTCATAAGAATCTGGAATAAATTCATCAGAAGATCCAGCGCTGAAATCGGAAAAGTAAAAGGTATCTAATAATGATGACAAAATATCCAAACATACGGTACTACTTTCAAAACAATCCAAATATTCGTTCTCCGGTGATTCTTTTGATTGTTCTTCTTGAAACTCTTCGCCAAAAATGTCCATGGGTGACATTGGTTTCATATTACCATTAGAACTGCGTATGTTTTCCTTCTCGACAATATCTTCAAAATCATTGACCATTAACCACTCTGGGTTTCCTTTTTCGAATTCAGATTCCTTTCCTTGACCAGAGGATTTTAGTGAAATGTTCACAAGCGGAAAAGAGTTTCTATTGGTACTAAAAATTTCCTGCGAATCCTCTTCCTCCATTTCCGGTGGTTGATCCTAAAAAAATATTAATGTTTACTCATAAAATAAAAACTGCCAGAAAAAATACCAAAAGCGTCCCGAAAGGGTAGTTGTTATTGAATATATTGAAAATTGGGAACTTGTGTCCCAGCTTCTGTGGCTTTTGGCGCTCTGCCTTCCCCTTAAGGGATAAAGCCGTCATGTGTGTATGTATTTAAAGTCTACTATATAAACAACAGTGTTAACATAATCGTACTAACGTAACAGCACAATAAGATCATTACAATAATTAGAAATTAGTTTGAACTAGTCTATAATTAACAGAGTAGGTAGGTACTATAATAGCACGCGACAAAACGAGTAAACTAAATTTTATCAACAGCCCACATTAGTCCACTGCTGGCGTCTCCAATCCTACGCAACTGAGCACGCACGATTCTTATCTAGTTTTTAAGGTTCCATACCCAAAAGGCCGAAAGCGGACCCCATTACTGAGACAAATTAGTTAATTAGATGATGTATGTTTATTGTCTCAATACCTCAAACTAGATTAATAGAAAGTAGTTTTCTTACCATTTTTTCTTATAACTCTACTCGTACTTTGAAATTGCTGGTCCGCAGTTTTTTTTTTCTCCTTTATCAAACTTCTTTGTGGTAAGATTTATCTGAAATAAAAGTATTATTAAGATTTTTATCCTATAATATTCTCATAAGATACATGGAATAATTTTAAACGAGAGATACGAGCTAATTTTATATCCTTCATTAGACGAAAGAGAGCGAGGTTTATGTAGAGAAATATCGTTTAAACATGATAAAATACATTTTAACATTGGGTTCAAGACAAATTATATCCATAATTTCAAAAGAAAGTCTTCGGTGAAAAAAGGTTCAGTTTAAATCAAATCTCACAAGCTAATGGTTTTAGTCCACTTAGATCTAATATAACCACAAAGTTTGACGTGTAAAATGATCCAACTCACCCCGTCGCTGTGAATCGCGCGTCCTTCCGCTTTAGTAGGTATCGGTCGAATGAACGAGCGAAGACGGCGGTTGCGGCGCGCGCGCTGCTCTTCACCCCACCTTATTACCTCCCCCCCGTGATCCTAGCCTAAATAGATCATCCTTCTCCCTCCGATGCATTTGATTCTTTGTATTTTTTGCACTCGCACACTTAGTTGAATCGTTCTTCACAACGCAAATATGTTAATTTTAACGAATACAAATAAGGGAAATTTTATTCAACGATAATTAAATCGCTTTTCACAGCTAGTTTAATAACATTCAATCTAGAATACATTGATTCAAGTCAAGTAGGATCCGTTCTCACGGAACAAAATTAAAATTTAGTTTTGTTAGAAATGACTTATTTGTAATTGAATCTTTGGGGGGGAATATTAAGCGATTTAATTAAAGACATATCTTTTTTCACAGATCCTTTAATAAATTATTTTCTTTATAATTTTGAATGAATCCATACGCACGTATTTTTTGATTAGTTAAATCGTTTGACACAAATTGTAATTCGGGCATTTTTCAACTTAGAAAAGTGTGAGTTAGACCCTTAGAAACGTTTTGAAACGCAGATTCTGTATTTGAAAAAAAAAGTAAAAGGGTCTAAGTTACTTGGACCGTTTTTCACTGGAGGCACAGAATTCTCTACGGAGTTACGACACAAGGCACAATAGTGAATAGTCTGTTTGTGACCCTGAGCAAAATTTTGCATTATTGTTCCTAAAACAATGAGCTGTCTTGCGACTGAGCTTAATAGCTTCGAGGTCAGCTAAGTTGTTTTTAGACCACAGTGGAATCTCAAAGCTAGAAATTTTTTCAAAGACATATATACATTTATCACGCCTTTAACCCTTGAGGGGTAGGCAGAGCGTCAACGACCGTAAAATGACAGAGAAATATTTGAGGGCCGTTTTAGTTATTCTTGACATCAGTATAGTGGCAGGTTATCAGACGTCTAAGATCGGAATATATCTGAAATCGTCAAGTCCCTCAGTCGCCTCTTACGACACCCACAGGAAAGAAATGGGGTGATGCTATCCTAAGCCGGCACCACACGGCATTTTCAGATACCTTTTTTAGAGAGAAGAATAGAACCAATCAGACTGTTTTTTCTACATAAATTATTTTTCTACATAACTATAATCACTCCTCTTTCCCAGAGGGGTAGGCAGCGACTACATCCTTCCACTTGCTACGATCCTGGCACACCTCTTTCGCTTCCTCAACATTCATCAGCCTTTTCATACATGCTCGTTTTTTAAGATCCTTTTGACCTGACCTTTCTTTAAACGATATTTATAGTTCTAAATCCAATAGCATAAACCCCACTGAGTTGCCCTTCAAAACTGTCATAAACATAGACAGGAGAAAATGGCTTATAGAGTAAATACCTAGCCTTCGTTGTACAAGCCTACGTTTGAAAAACATAGCATAAAATAATATTAAATCGACATAGAGTGATCCTGTTAAAGTGGTCCAAAGAAAAAAATATATATTCTGGACTCGCTTAGCTACAAATATAGAAAATGGTTTTCTAAAATAAAAAAATGATAATTAAGCACTCCATACAAAATGCTCTATCAGTCAGAATTATTAGATGCGCACACTTAACGCACGACGGACCGCTAAAATATCGCAGCGTCGTCCGTCGAGTGCGGTTTTAGTATGGGGAGTGACGTTTCTAGTATGGATCTGACAGACCGCTGCGATATTTTAGCGGTCCATGCGCCTTATTTCTATTCTTTAAGCAGATTTTCGCTTGAAACAAAAACGAACGTTTCAAAAATTTACCTCCTAACTGGCAATTGTTTTGGCTTCAATATTTTTACTAATGAGATACCCTCTGTCATATTTTTTACTCTACACAAAATATTGCGTCACAAAATAGAGTAAGAACTAAATTAGCTAACAAGGGAAGCCGTGGGAGGAGTAACTCAATGGAAAATGTTTCTTTAAAATTGGATAGTTGGGATTAAATTAGTTCAGGCTATGCTCCATTTTAGGTCTAATTGGGCTAGTTACATACATACATAATTACATATATCACGCCTTTATCCCTTGCGGGGTAGGCAGAGCGTTAACGGTCGTAAGAATACGGTCGCTATTGCCACGTCTGACATGTTTGAGGATTGTTTTCCGAGGTTGTTTCAGAAAACATGTGTACCTAATTATCACTATAGTGACAGGTTGTCAGCCTGTCACCTAAAGTTGTAATACACATGAAACCCTCGAGTCCCTCAGTCGCCTCTTACGACACCCACGGGAAAGAATTGCCATTCTAAGCCGAATTGCTATTCTAAGCCGAATTGCTATTCTAAGCCGAATTGCTATTCTAAGCCGAATTGCTATTCTAAGCCGAATTGCTATTCTAAGCCGAATTGCTATTCTAAGCGGGCATCATACGCGCCATCTATGACTACACCTAACTAAGTAATCTAAGTATACTTAATACTTATAGTCTGTCTGTTTGCAAGACTTTTACTCGTCTGTTTGCTGTTATTCAATACTTGAATGAACAGTGGAAAACTAGAAAGTTGTAGATCGACTATTATATGCACATTATATCTCTATAAACAGCGTTTACAAGGCATACATTTATTGTTAATAAATCCTTACTATAGAGATTGAATTGTTTGATTGAATTCGATTGGAGAAATTTACTAGATACTCGTATAATCTGTAGGCAATGAAATTGCAATCAATAAGTAGTTAGGACACCTGTCTTAATATCGTGAAACCCGAGTTCGATCCCCGCCATGTACCAATGTGTTTTTACTCACGTACATTTACCGACTGCTCTTACGGTGAAGGAAAAACATTGTGATGAAACCCACATTCAAATAAAATTTAAATTCAGATTATATTTGAATGTGACGTAACCTAGGATTCAGGTTAGCCTGATGTGTATTGCAAGGCGACAGGCTGACAACCTGTCACTATAGTAAAACACAGTTTTCTGAAATCACCCTCAAGTTTTTGTCGAACGTAATGACCGTGTTTACGCCCGTTTACACTCGACTCTCCCACAAGGGACATGGGCGTGATTTGTGTGTGTATGTATGAATAATGCTTGTTGGTATGACCCTCACCAGTCTAGGTTCTGTGTTGAAGATCTGGATTTACCACTTTCACTAACCTAACGCTAAGCATTCCGCAACCAATCCACGATTGTGTTTGAAACACATATATGACACCTTTATCCCTTGCGGGGTAGGCAGAGCGTCAACGGCCGTGAGAATACGGTCGCTATCGCCACGCTGACATTTTTGAGGATTGTTTTCCAAGGTAGTGTCAGAAAACATGTGTATCACTATAGTGACAGGTTGTCAGCCTGTCGGCCAAAAATTGGAATACACCAATACTCTCGAGTCCCTTAGTCGCCTCTTACGACACCTGCGGACGGATGTGGGCTGATGCTATTCTAAGCCGGCATCATACGGCAAAACGGTGTTTGAAATATCTGTGCATTTATTGTATCTATGAATGAAAACAAATGGGGATTGACCAGTAAAAAATTAAAAAAATGTTTTGAAATTTTTTTTATGCAAGAAAAACACTAAACACGCGATATTTGAATGTGACTTAACCTAGGATACGGGCCAGGTTAGCCTTCGTGTTGCAGAGGTCAGATGGCAGTCGCTCTGGGTAAAAACTTGGTTCCACGTCAAATCCCCTAGGTTAGGTAGCCGATCCCGACAGAGAAACGGTGTAAAGGCAAGGAGAATGATGACGTAGGTTACTTACATACTTTCCGTAAAAAGTACGGTTACAAACTATTTTTGCTGTATATTTAATTTCGCTTGGCTATTTTATTTTCACTATTTTGCAATTTAATCTAAGTCATCATGATTGCTATTCCATCAAATCATTATCACTCAATAAAACAATCACCACTTAGTCTAAGTGCTTCCAGAATCGACCACTCGAAAGTGAAAGGAGGGCGAAATTGCAATTTCGTACGTGAACCGTTTTGACACCTTTCTATTCATCTAACAATGCATTGAGTAATGAATGTAAAGGCTGGGACAATTCTATTCTCTGTGAAACAAAGGAAATAGTTTAGACGAAATTATGTACGTATAGGTAATTTTAGCCGCATGTCTATTGAGATCTCTTCCAATCATCATCATCATTTTGTGGCGCATTGGTAGTGCAACTGCCTCTGACGCAGAAGGTTCCGGATTCGATACTCGGTGGGTCACTCACAAAGTTGGTATTTATCCCTTTGTGAATTTGTTCCCAGTCTGGTTAGGACATCGCGGGCTGAACCACCCGATTGTCCGTAAGTAAGATGGTTCCGTGTTTCGGATGGCGCGCTAAGTCGTAGGTCCCGGTTGCTGTCTATGATCACTTAGACGGCGGTCGTTACACAACCATGTCAGAAGCCTGCTACTTGTAGAAGGCGGTTCAAAAATTCTGACACTAAGGTTCATCGGGTCGTTGGACGACTTGGTGTCCCACACGAAAAAGAAGAAAGAAGAAGATCACATCAGCCTATAGCAGTTCACTGCTGGACGTAGGCCTCCCCCAGAGCACGCCATAAGGCACGATCTCCCGCTTTCGCCATCCAGTCGCTACCAGCCGCTCTCTTTAAGCCATCGGTCCATCTGGCCGGAGGGCGTCCAACGGTACGCTTGCAAAACATTATGATACAAATGAAAGATGAGAAATTTCTATTCATAAAGAAACTAAACAAATGGAGGCGAATAGAACATGTTGTTTCAAGATGAAATTTAATAGATATGTTATCATCATTAGCTCACAGAAGTACATGAGTCATTCACGTTTCAAATTAGCGGGAAGGAATAATACATACAAATCACTTTCGTCCCTAGGAGAGAAAAGTTGCAATTGTCAAAACTTTCGTAAAACGGGACGTGAATCTGTTTTATGAAACAAAATGAAATACTTGGCTGAATGCTTTTGTATGACATTAATAATAAACAAGTTATTTTTTAAATAAACAAGCTATCTTTTTTTTGGTTGAACTGTTTTGGTATTAGTATTTCCCTTGTTTGTTCTTACAGGTGTAGTATAAAGCACTATGTATCACTCGGAAGAAAGTCCGATTGCAAACTCGTGTGTATTGATGGCCTCAGCTGCGCTTCGGGCCTCAAACTACACCCTCGTTAACAATTGGTTCCTTTCTTACCACATGTACAAAGTACTTTTTATTCTTTATAGACGTTACGTTACAGAAAGATTATAAAAGGTATGTCTCTTAATTTACCCTGCGAGATTTTGTTCCTAAATTTAATAATTTTCTGCTAAACTAACCTTATGAATGTTATGCATGAGCACTATTGAATAGGTGCCTAGAGACAAAACTCATTATAATATTTAGTGCCCAATCACCAGAAACGGTTACAAGGCCCCATCTTAAATTAATAGGGCGGATCGCACACTATACGTGCGTTGAAGCGCTAAAACATTGCAGCGGTCAGTCAAATCCAAACCAGAAATGCATAGCAGAAATGTCGATCCGCTGCGTCGACAGTGGTTGAGCGGTTTTAGTATGGGATTGACATTTCTGGTATGTATCTGACATACTTACCGATGCGATATTTTAGCGCTCCGTCATGCGCTAAGTGTGCGATCCGCTTTAGGTGTGCCTTGTAAATCTTGTAATTGCAATAAAATGATGTCTATTTTCTATATTAAATTATTACGTATTCATTGTTGTGAATGTTTACAATTTTATAGAAATATCCACAATATTATAATTTCAAATACTTGTGTTTTAAAAATAATTGTCACGCTTGACAAAATACTTTTGTGTTTCCTTTCTATTTTCCGATATTTTACGTAAATTCTCAATTTTATATTATTGTCAAAATGCTAAACAGGCAATCATAAAATTGTAAGCATTCCAATATAAAACAATGCAAGTTATCTAAGGTATTTTCATGCATAATAATTACCTAGTAGATATGTAATTATTTATTGAATAACACCAAGTTAATTAAGCAGTTTTAGGAAGTGCAGTAAGTAATTGTTCCGGTGTTGTGTGAGTTACAGAAATATCTTTGCTTACATAATTAGTCGAGTTCAGTTAAAAAACAATATATACACACATAAATCACGCCTTTATCCCTTACGGGGTAGGCAGAGCGTTAACGGCCGTAAAAACACGATCGCTATCGCCGCGTCTGACATTTTTAAGGATTGTTTTCCGAGGTTGTTTCAGAAAACATGTTTATCACTATAGTGACAGGTTGTCAGCCTGTTGTCTAGAAATTGTAATACACCAATACTCTCGAGTCCCTTAGTCGCCATAATAATTTATGACTGAATATTTAAAATTCAAGAAACGTTCGAGTATTGCAGTTTTCTCGTAGTTATTTTGACTACGTATTACCAAACACCTCTACTACTACACAATACTGTTTAGAATGCATATAGAGCTATCACGGTGAGTAACTTGTTGTAATCACGCTAGACACTCACTCGTATGCATTTTAAACTCTTTCCAGATCTTTCTGCAATCAAGGCTGTATACCGTTCACTTACTGACTCACAGATTTAAATTATCTTTGTCATTTTATATGTCCTCCTTTTAAGGCCACCAGGAAACTGTTTTTGCTCTATTATTTTTTTAAGAAGAAACTTGATTGCATTTTAAACTAGATGTTGGATGTAATTTCCGTAGTGTGACAATGCGAATCTTATTATTCAAGTAACCAAAGTACATGCAGGCTCTTTAATGAGAAACTACAATGTTCTATCACCGTGTGATGCTGGCTTAGAATAGCATCACCCCACATCCTTCCCGTGGGTGTCGTAAGAGGCGACTAAGGGACTCGAGAGTATTGGTATATTACATTTTTTAGGCGATAGGCTGACAACCTGTCACTATAGTGATACACATGTTTTCTGAAACAACCCTGGAAAACAACCCTCAAAAATGTCAAACGTGGCGATAGCGACCGTATTCTTACGGCCGTTAACGCTCTGCCTACCCCGCAAGGGATAAAGGCGTGATATATGTATGTACAATATTCTACTTCTAAAACAACTTCAGTATTCTTCTTCTTCTTGAATATTCTATTTTCTACTATACTAACACAAGGTTTCATTGAGTCAGTGGACGACTCGGTGTCCCATATGAAACGCAGAATAAACTATAATTATTAATTTTGATTAAACTCATTAGGTATTAATTACAATATCAGTGCCACTAAGCAACCCGAAGGAAACGAATTTACTACATTACAACTTTACTTATAAAAGTCTTATATTTAAGAATAATGTTTTATTATTTGTGATGTCAACGTAATTTTTATAAGCCCGGACTGTCTTGTCTTTAAAAAGGTCCTTGTGTTGTATAAATACTTTCCATAACTTAGATAGCGACAAGTATCTTTAGGTGAACAATCTCTTCTTCATATTTTTATCAAATGAATTAGTCAAAAATTACTTCATATTTATTTAAGTGTGTAAGAAGTCTGTAGTCATGATAATAAAGTAAAGTATAAACAGGATTTATGACAATGCGTTTTTGTATGTCAAAACTTGTTTCTTGACCTCTTTCCTTAAGAGTCCAAAAATTACATATTACGAGGAAGCATCGAATAAGTGGTCCCTTGTTTTTGTGTAGTCCGGGAGCCGAATGCAGGAAAAGGCAATTGAATGAGTCATTAAACCCAATCAACTTCTCGGAAGTATAAAAATCTTGATGAAGGTAAATTACAACGAAGACTTTATTTTTAAGTACCTGCAAAAACATCCAATGCAATAATTGGTTCAATAATGAATAACAAATTTTGATCCCTCCAATGTTTTTACAGACCTGTTAAGCTTTATAAAAAAGACAATATTTTACCTACTCTTCATCTAAAGAGCCGATGAACCTTGGTGTCAACCCTACTCAAACATACTGAAATAGCTACAATGACAAGGTCCCATCATCCATCGGTTTCGCTGTACGATTGCAACCATTTCACACAACTGGTTGCAACAGGCGTTGTCGCAATGTTTTATATATACGCGGAAATGTTGCAAGAGACCATTATGTTCGGACGAACGCAATCGGGCTTCCGATGTTGAATGAAAATGATAAAATCGATAAATATATGATGAATCCTTTTTAGTTCAGTATTTAAAATGACATTTAGATCATTTGTGAAAGTATGACATAGTTTTATGTTTATTCTAGTTAAAGCTTTGATTTCGCTATTTAAAATTTATTTGTTTATTTGACTTATTGATTAATTATTTGCTCTGTTTTTATATGTGCTACGTAATACATAACGTATACCTCATATTTTATTTATGCACTAAAACATTCAATTTAGCGAAAAAATTAATAATCGTTGAATATTTTTACACTTCTTGGTCAATTTGTAAAACAAGTCTAAATATGCACGAAAATTGTGCAAAAACCACTTCCGAATTGATTTGTGTCGGCTTATTTTATCACAAATTAACATAAAATTAACGCGTTCCCATTGCATTATACATTAAACCGAAAGTGATCCAAAATTGCTCACTGTTACATAATCCAAACACGGACAGATTTATGTATCCTTTACATGGATAAAAAAATTAAAGTTACGTAAATATTGAGAATATTCACATATAAGACAAACTTCTTAACATTTACCGATCATAATTTAGTTTTATTACAGACTTGAGGTATTGAAGTTTCGCAACGATTTGTTTATTTGGATTTTTGGCTAAAAGAGTAGTTGGTATTGTAGATTGAGTCCATAACTATCAGGGGCTAGATGTTCAAATTAACAAAGTTTTCAAATGCAGTGACAGAAAAAGTTTTATTTTTATTTTAAATCCCATTTTTGCTGTGTATTTCGAGGTCAAGGTTATCTGGTTGCTTTGAGATTAAATTATGTAAGTAATCCAACTAATAAAATCGAATCAACATAACAACACATTAATATGCATATAAACTTTAGATCTAGATTAAGTGATGACACATAAAACGAGTTTTAAATCCCTAGAGATGGAAAAATTTGTAACGAGTAAGTTTGACATAATAGATATCTAAGGTTTAAATGTTGAGTTAGGAAAGAAAATAACATAATATGCTTTTACGAACAGAAAATCTTCAAATCCATAAATTGAACTTAAAAAATGGTGTAATTATACTATTAAAAATATATAACAAAAAATATATAATAAAACACGCCTGGCATGAATTCATGACAATTGCGATCTCATTTGAATTAATTATAGTTGGTGTTAAAACGTTAGGTAAATGCCTATTGGGATCCAGATCAGGTCGTGACTTAGCCATAACCAGTTAGGCAAGAATGAATTATAAATCTAGAACAACTCCTACGTTAGCTTCAAGTTTACATAAGCACTTATCTGATTTGTTCAGATTGAGCTTAAGACTCAGTCTAGAACGTTCCAAATTGCTTAAGTCGTTTTAAGTGAAGTTGGCTAACCGATAGAGATTTCGGATTTGCTAATGCAAAATTAGAACATTGATTTTGATCAAGTGGTTTGTACCTAGTATGTTCCTTCATAGACTTATAGAATCACACACAAAATCATAGTCTAATTTTTATTATCGCACACACAGTGTTTTGCAGTATACTTCTGAAAGTAGGTCTTATTCTTTGCAACAAAAGCATACCTGTATAAAACACTTTTCATAATACATCCATATTCAAGTCTCTGGTTACTTAACAAAGCTTTTTTTTGTTTCGCTCGAACAGTTCCGCCACTTTCATTTTCATTTCTAACAAGAAAACGTGCGTTTCGTTTTCACTTTTCTTTTACTGAAACGTTTTAAAATTATGTTCTATAATTTTAGTTATTTATTACTATAGTAGTAAATTTCTTTGCCTGAATTGAGACTATTCATTATCGGTATATAAATCTAATTGGACTAGTTTTTTGTGTAACAAGCGTATGTCATTCAACTCTCATAATCGTAACACGCGATAGTTACAAAAAAATGAAGCAATGCAATACGATGACATGAATTATAAACAACTAGGTACATCAAACTAGTTTATAATCGTTATGAAATAAGAACTAAAATTAGCATAATCAACATGCACGCTTAACTTCTTAGCTTAAGTAATAGTTACTTAATATAAGTATTCGATGAATATTATGAAACCTATTCAAAAAAATCAAAATTACTTGAATTTTTTAAAATCTTTGTGAATAGCAAACCTTTCCAAACTAAAATATCATCCACATAAACTCATTGCGTCGATTCCTTAAAAATATTCATGCACTCTTCCACTGAACACAAAGCAGATCACTCTCATAAAATATTTCTCAATTACACTGACCTCTTAAGACGTCAGCCGGGATAAGCCTCCTGAAGGTTTTCGGCCTTTCATCTTCCTTCTCCTCCGCGGCAAAGGCGAGGGCGAATACAGCCAATACAACCAGGTACTTCATGATTACAATATAAACAACACCTTACGAGTGCTGGCAAGATAAAAAAAGAAATAAAAAAGTAAAATTATAAAATAACGCGCGCCTTTGGTCACCGCGGTCCCGGCTACTATGAGTTCGGCGTTCGATTTTCGCGCGGTTTTATTTGAACGAGGCGGCGGGGAGCGACAGACAATATGGCTGACAGTGGGGCTTTATGTTTTCGGGTTCCCTAGTGATTGTTTCGTTTGCCAAGCACTAGATCAGTCTGAAGAAAGATTTTTATATCCTGATCTGAATTGTTTGTTTCTGCTGGTAATTTACAAATCTACTGAGAATAATGCGATATAAATAAAAAATACCTTTGAGATATTCACTACTAGTATCAAGTATCTAGTAGTAGTATTTTTAGTCTCCTGGACTATTTTTATATGAATAAAATAGGCACGTCATAAAATGATTTCAATTTAGTTAAGCAAACCTGCACGTAAGAAATTTTGTTCGGAAGAGGAAACTTATTAATATTTATACTATTATTCATAAGGCACTAAATCACCAATTGACTATTATCTATGACATTAATTAAAATAATTATCCTTTTAATTTATAAAACTACATAACACTTACCTAAGTGCTTATGCTTTTGCATGTATTCATTCGAATTGATACATGCAACTTCCGTAACTTCCTATTTCATGTTTTTTCTAGTTTATAGTTTGTAAAATTTAGCTTGATACCTGTGACATTTGTGACCTTGGGGCAAGTAGTATACATAAGGTCCATTTTACTTTGTTTACTACGAAAATAGACCTTATGTCATAGCATTTGTTTCAACGTCACAAGTATCAAGCTAAATTTTACAAACTATTGTTAGATCTTAGGAAAATCATAAAATACGGAACCCACTAGTAATAAACGAAGTCACTCTTGGTATTTTTGTTTACTTTATTTTTCAGGGTTGGTTGCAAAATATGTTTTGTCTTTTTTTTCTTTATGTCTTTATTGTTATAGAAGTGCACTTGAATCGTGTGAGCTGCGTTTTTATTTATTCGCGCGATTTTCGAATATTAGGATACATTATAAAAAAGATTTGTCGTTACAATTTCGCTTAGAAGGTTAAAATTATTGAGCTTTGATTATTATTTTTAACATTTTATAGACATGTTAACGTTTAAATTTAAACGACATAATGCCCATAAAAATATCAAAAATAATTAAGTAAGACTCAAAATTGAGCCATATTTTTTTATATTAACTCCTGGACTATTTTTATTTATACGTCCCAGCCTTCTGCAAAAATTTTCACCAAAAATAAAAAAAAATTCGGCAGACTAATAACCATCTGCTATCATATGAGACAGTGAGTTGACGAACGACTCGATGAACCCGAGTCTAGTGTCTTTAACAAAAATAGACACATATCACGCTATTGCGGTCGCCAAATACTGGCAATCAAAAATATAGT
The DNA here is from genome assembly GCA_029255805.1 of Keiferia lycopersicella. Classification (NCBI taxonomy): domain Eukaryota; kingdom Metazoa; phylum Arthropoda; class Insecta; order Lepidoptera; family Gelechiidae; genus Keiferia; species Keiferia lycopersicella. The sequence continues at coordinate 803,691 of JARACZ010000039.1, read as the reverse complement.
GATCCATTGACACGACGAAGAAGATCACGCCTCTATCCCTTGCGGGGTTGGCAGAACATTAACGGCTGTAAAAATGGGAGCCCTATCGCCATGTCTCTCTTTCAGATGATTCGTGTAGGTACCACTAATAGTGACAGGTTGTCAGCCTCGATTCACTGTATAGATATCTGTTTTCTTTTTTATTTTCTACTTTAGTTCTCTCTTTTTACAATATTATTTCAATCGCCTTAGATTAGTAAAATAGCATTGTAATCTTCTTTATTTTTATGTTGTAATTTGTCAGTAGCCGTGTGATGCCGGCTTAGAATAGCATCACCCCAAATCCTTCCCGCGGGTGTCGTAAGAGGCGACTAAGGGACTCGAGAGTATTGGTGTATTACAATTTTTAGGCGACAGGCTGACAACCTGTCACTATAGTAATACACATGTTTTCTGAAACAACCTTAGAAAACAATTCTCAAAAATGTCAGACGTGGCGATAGCAACCGTATTCTTACGGTCATTAACGCTCTGCCTACCCGCAAGGGATAAAGGCGTGATATATGTTTGTATGTAATTTGTCTGTAAATCTTCCAAATACATACATACATACATATATCACGCTTTTATCCCTTGCGGGGTAGGCAGAGCGTTAACGGCCGTAAAAATACCGTCGCTATCGCCACGTCTGACATATTTGAGGATTGTTTCTCAATGTTGTTGCAGAACACACGTGTATTACTATAGTGACAGGTTGTCAGCCTGTCGCCTAAAAATTGTAATACACCAATACAAGACCAATACTCTTGAGTCCCTTAGTCGCACCTTACGACACCCGCGGGAAGGATGAGGGGTGATGCTATTCTAAGCCGGCATCACACGGCTTCCAAATACAAATAAATAAATAAAAAGTTAAGTAAAAAGGTGATTCAACTCCGTTCCATATGTTCACTAGCGTGTCAATCGATCAATCGGTTCATTCAATCATTCGTGACGTCACAGTCATGGTTGATCAGCGGTTGACCTGCTATATTGATACAACAATAGGGATGTGGGAAAAAAGTTCAATGGTTTATTGAGTAAGTATACTTATTGTGATGCCGGCTTAGAATAGCATCACCCCGTTTCTTTCCCGCGGGTGTCGTAGGCGACTAAGGGACTCGAGGGTTTAATGTGTATTGCAATTTTAGGCGACAAGCTGACAACCGGTCACTATAGTAATAGCACGAATCATCTGAAACAACCCTCAATTTGCTGCCGTGGTGTTGGCGACCGTTTTTTTCCGGCCGTTAGCGCTCTGCCTACCCCCCAAGGGATAAAGGCGTGATATATGTATGTATGTATACTTATTATAGTCTGATGCCTAGTCTTCTGATCTCAACTTTTTGTTAGAAAATCAATACAAACGTAACAAGTGGAAAAATTCACGTCACCGATGGGATTTGAACCCACGTCTTCTGACTTGACGGGTCAGACGTGTTCACCACTACACCACGGTCGGCTCTACGGCGGATGGCACATTTAACGCACGACGGACCGCTAAAATATCGCAGCGGTCTGTCAGACCTATACTAGAAATGTCAATCCCCATACTAAAACCGCACTCGACGTACGACACTACGATAGCGCTGCGTCCAGTGTGGTTGAGCGGTTTTAGTATAAGGATTGACATTTCTAGTATGGATCTGGCAGACCGCTGCGACATTTCAACGGTCCGTCGTGCGTTAAGTATGCGAACGTAATTTGGCGGCGGATTTTGAAATCGAAATGACCAAAATGACCATCACTTGCATTTACCTAATACCTATTATTTCATTACATAAAACCATATCGTTTGTTATCTACAAGCTAATTAGTGTAAGTACTATGAATACGCTTCTGAGGCGAAAATGTTTCAGAGGGAACCCAATGTATGATCATAGCTAACCCATTTAAAAACTCGTCTCAATCTTTGCCGCTGGCTCAACACAAATGCTCAAAAACATAGTTTACGAAAAACTCAAATAAGATCGTTACCTAATTAACTAAAGTTTTATACATTTCTGCCTGTCAAATTAGTTGATTTATAGGTTCCTCATGAATGGCAAGATCATATGAAAGTGACCTTAACTGACACATTAAGTCATTCAATGCTTTTATTCTTGAGATTCGCTTAGACAACCAAGGATGATAAAGTTCTAAAAAAGTAGGTAAGATTGAGTGCACGTGCAAGTATAGAATTACATCAAGTTTAACCCTTAATAAGAGAGCCAGTCTATTGTTTTGGGTAATTTATGCTAAAGCATCAAAATAAGATCCAATATAATTTATTAATAATAATAAAAAAAATATATATTTTTATTTGACATGTTTTTTTTTTCTATATTGTATTCAAGTGTGTTTATGTATTTTAAATAAATGTATGATCGTATATAATTTGGAAGGAAATTTTTAAATCATACTGTCCATGTTTAATATCTAATTTTGTAAGTGGTAATTAATCATTTACCCCTATCTTTATTTGGCTTCACTCTCATTGCTATATGGTTCCCTCTCAACATTTTTCTCCCTTTGCTCCCCCGATGTTGCAAAGACGCTAAACGGTGATGCGCTGCCTGCCCCAGATGTTTCATGGGCGTCATGGTCGGTAGCCATGAGGCTGTATGGTGAAACCATGATGGGGCACTTGGGTGGTAATGGTAAAGCATGGAAATACATACATACATATATCACGCCTTAATCCCTTGCGGGTTCGGCAGAGCGTTCACGACCGTAAAAATACGGTCGCTATTGCCACGTCTGACAAATGTATGAGGGCCGTTTCAGATAAGTCGTGTATCACTATAGTCGCCTAAAACTGCAATACAGATGAAACCCTCGAGTCCCACAGTCGCCTCATACGACACCCGCGGGGAGGATATGGGGTGATGCTGTTCTAAGCCGGCATCACACGGCAAATACAGGGTGTTAAAAAAAATACAGCAAATATTTGAAGGGGTGAACGTGTCTATGAAACTGAACAACTTTCCCCAAGGAACATAGGTCGGAAGAAGAGAATTTTTTTTGGACCTGCCATACAAATTGACTTGGTAGGTCGGTAGTTTTGTATGGGAGGTTTTTTTTTTTCATATTTCGACCTATGTTCCTTGGGAAAAATTGTTCAGTTTCATGGGCTGGTTCACCCATTAATATATTTGCAGCTAAGTTTTTTACACCCTGTAGAAATAGAATAGCATCATCCCATTTCTTTCCCGAGGATGCCGTGTGATGCCGGCTTAGGCGGATCGCACACTTAACGCACGAAGAAGCGCTAAAATATCGCAGCGGTCTGTCAGATCCATCCAGAAACGTCACTCCCCAACTCCTCATACTAAAATTGCACTCGGCGGACGACGCTACGATAGCGACGCGTCGTTAGCGGTTGAGCGATTTTAGTATGGAAATTGACATTTCTAGTACGGATCTGACTCGAGGGTTTCATGTGGTTTTCATGTGGCTCACAACCTGTCACTACAGTGATACACGATAATCTCGGCCCGCAATACCTGTCAGACGTGGTGATAAGGACCGTAATTTTGCGATCGTTGACGCTCTGCCTACCCCGCAAGGGATAAAGACGTGATTTGTGTATGTATGTGTGTATGTGTATAAAATAGGTATTAAATAAAAAAAAATTAAATGGTTGCTGGATAGAGAAAAAGGGAGATCATTTCAGTATATTTTCCTGTTTGATGGATGAATGACCTCAGCAATGGCCGAAACATGTCATTGACACGTCATGTCAGTGACTTTGACAGCTTTTTATTGTTAAAGTACCCGCAAATGTAACAAAAGGATTCACTGATTGGAAAAACCACGTCAGTGCTATAATGTAGGTAAGTACCTACTTAATTTTAATTTAGGCAGATTGTAATCTGACAGGGAACAAATTAATTTGTAATTCTATTGAAATAAGGCGAAACAAAAACTAACATATAAATTGCGCACTATCAAATCACACACATACAACGCCTCTATCCATTATGGGGTAGATAGACCGTCTGTGACCGTAGGGTATCATCGTAATATCGCAAAGTATGACACATATTTTGAGGGTCGTTTCAGAAGCATAGTGTACTATTAGTGACAGGTTGTCTGCCTGTCCCCTAAACTTGTAATACACATGAAACCGCATGAAACCCTCGAGTCCCTTAGTTGCCTCTAAGATAGATCTTTGGAATGCTATATAGGGTGATGCTATTCTAAGCTAGATTTTTGACTGTCCCAATGGCGTAGCGGATAGTACCCCTGCCTTCTACGCCGTGGGATGTGGGTTCGATTCCCACCGGACACTGAAATTTGTTAAGTAATTTTTCAAATATTTGTGTCTAGTCTGGGTGTTTTCTATGTATTTATTTACATAGTATAATAATAAAAAATAAAATAAAATATGATTATTTTCTCATGCTTTTTTAATCATTTTGTTAAAAGAAAATAAACATATTTTATTTTATTTTTTATTATTTTATTTTATTATAAGTATTGATATCAGCTATCTAGTTCCCATAGTACAAGCTTTGCTTAATTTGGGGCTAGATGGCGCTGTGCGAACTGTCTAAGATATTTATCTTAGCAAATCTCTGGAAGAAAAGGACTGGTTTCAAAAAATCTTCCATAGCCAAAAAATAGTTTGTTTTTTTTTTTGTGTTGGACTCTACGTTTTTGGCCCCAGAACCATCAAAACTACGCCTGTCGGCTTGGTGGGGAGCTCGAGCTCACCTGGAAATAATTGATTGGTTGTTCAAACAACCAGCCCAATCACGCCCTTGGGGCGAGACTGGGCTTAGGAGTTCTGGGAAGAACGGATCGGACTGAGACGGAAAATAAGTACGACTAGTTTTCAAGTACTTTAGCTAGCTAGAAAGTCAAATTAACCTAACACTAATTTTACCGAGGGAAAAATTGGTAACAATACTATTAAAAAGTATTTTAGTTTTCGCTTCCTTTTCTTTGTCTGATTTCTATAAATATTATGTTTTAGGTTTTGTCAATTGTGAGAAAATTTGGTCAGAGATAATGGGAAATCTAGCCATTCTTCTAGTGTACTACGGTTCATCGGGTCGCTGGCCGACTCGGTGTCCCATTCGAAATCATCATCCTCCCTGCCTTATCCCGTTCTCTGTCGGGGTCGGCTACCTAACTTATGGGATTTGACGTGTAACCGATTTTTTACACAGAGCGACTGCCATCTGTCCTCTGCGACCCAAAGGCTAACCTGGCCCGAATACATTAAGTCACATTCAAATTTCATCTGAATTCAAATTTTATTTGAATGTGTGGTTCATCACGATGTTTTTCCTTCACCGTAAGAGCAGTCCATAAAATGTTCGTGAGTAAAAACACATTGGTACACGGCGGGGATCGAACTTGAGTCTCACGATGGTACGGTGTCAACTAATCGCCTTTCACATCACCTGCCGGAAAGATTGGGGTGATGCTGTTCTAAGCCAGCATCACGCGGCATTCGTACTACTTTACAAAAAAGCCTAAAAATAAGTGACCTCACGATTAGGGTCATATGATTCGTGGCGCGACCACTAACCATGACTACTATAACAGTTCATTCGCTCAGATGGTGTCGCGACCAGCGTAACTATGACTGCGCGCCCGTAGATGCGTGTATCGAGCAAGAAGGTCAAGTTACGCTGGTCGTGACACTATCTGAGCGAATTAAGCATACCTTTGTTCATTTGTTGTAATCTAACACAAAGGAACATAGTTTATTTCCTATTTTTACATTTAATACATAAATAAGTACCTAAGTTTTACCTAAAAGTTAAATAGGCTTTAGTATGGATGAGTCAGAACTCAGAAAATTAAGTAGGTAGGTATAAAGGGTATAAAAAAATGTTGCAAATATTTTAAGGGGTGAACTAGGCCATGACACTGAACAACTCTCCCCAACATAGGCAGAAATATGGTAAAAACTTGGACTTCCCTTACGAAATGTATACCAACGGAGTCAGTTTATACGTGAGGTCCAATTTTTTTTCATATTACGACCTATGTCCCAAGGGGAAAGTTGTTCAGTTTCATAGGGTGGTTCATCCCTTGAAAGGAAGTTAGTACCTACTTATTCTAACTCCTTGTATGAAATATCGAATTATCTTCATAAAATGTTATAATTTTGAATTGAGACTGTTTATTTTGAACAAAGAAACAACATAATTCAGTCATTTTGAGGATTTCCTATATTAACACAGAGAGAAACAGGATTGCTAATTATTAAGTATCTACTTATCTATTTTAATATTTCCTGTGACTTGACTTACGACTAAAGAACAACTATTGATGTTAAGTAGGTAAAAAATTAAATACATTTTTTAACAGGGCCTATTTTCAGAAACTTCGTGATACGCTTCCGTATTGATGTAGGTACAAAACAAAATTTATAAAATATTAGTTAATGTTGCCAACAAGCCTGTCGCCTAAAATAGTTTTACGAGAAGCAATAATTACTTACTTACATACATACCTACTTGGAACGTAAACTGTGAATTTTGTCACCTTCGTTGCGAAAATCCATATTAGATTCAGAACAACAGCAAAAATACACGAAACGTGGAAATGATTGAGTCAAATGGTCTTTTTATAGTTTGATTGATTGTCTGATGATGTCAACCCCATACTATACAGGGAGTTAGGGACAGCGTCCCGAATACTGATAGGGTGCAAGCAGACCATGAAACTGAACAACTTTCCCCTAGGAACGTATGTCAGGAAACGACAAAAAAATTTCGACCTCCCATACAAATCGCGATCAGCTGACTGCATTAACTATGTGAAGCCAAAATTTTTTTGACGTTTCCTGACATAGGGGAAAGTTTTTCAGTTTCATGGTCTTCTTGCACCCTATGCAGTATTCGGGACGCTGTCCCTTACACCCCATATAGAAGACATGTCATCATAGTTCATGCATGTCATCTGTCAAAAGCTAGACGTTGACATCTGTCAAACAAATATAAAATGTCGACCGGTGATACTGTAGGTACCTAGTAGGTTGTATCAAACATGCCTAACATACCTACATACTTACACCATACCTACATACTTATCCCTTGCGAAGTAGGCAGACCGTCAACGGCCGCAAAAATACGGTCGTCATCACATCATCCCGGCTATTTCGCAATAATCTATCTATCTATAGTGATAGGACAGATTTTTTTTTTTTTTTTTTTTTTTTTTACATGTAATAGGCCCGCATTTGTCTGCCATCTCACCTGGTGGTAAGTGGAGATGCAGACGAAGATGGTACATGCTTGCCTAGATAATGCCTATTCACTCTTGCCTTAAAAAGGCCCAAGTTATATTGTTCCGGAAAAAGATCCGCCGGCAGGGAATTCCACTCTTTAGCCGTACGCATGATAAAAGTTGAAGCGAAACGCTTAGTGCGGATTAGAGGTATATCTACAACATAAGGGTGGAACCCCAGTCGGCGCCTCGATCCTCGGAGATGGAATGGGGAAGGGGGTATCAGGTCGTGGAGTGATTGAGCACACTCTCCGAAATGTATCCTATAGAATACCGACATGCATGCTACTTTACGACGATGTTCAAGGCTCTGCAACTTAGCCTCAACCAGTGCTTCGTCTGCTATGAGCTTCTTGGCGCGTTTTTCAATGGAGTCTAAGGCGGCCAGTTGGTATTTGGCAGATCCATCCCAAAGGTGGCAGCAATACTCCATGCAAGAGCGAACTTGAGCTTGATAGAGTTGTAGAAGCTGTTCAGGTGCAAAGTAGCGCCTAACCTTTGAGAGGATACCAAGCTTTTTTGCTGCAGTCGTGGCCAAAGATTCTATGTAGCGTCCAAAGTTCAGGTCTGACGTAAGAGTCATGCCAAGAAGATCAAGGTGGTCAGAAATCGGTATGGATACATCTCGGAAAGTCGGAGTAAGTGTGAAGGGACTCCGTTTAGCCGAGAATAGACAAGCCTGTGTCTTTGATGCATTGAACTTCACTAAATTGGCATCACCCCACTCGGATATTGCCTTGAGTGAAGAGTTCAGATGTTGGACTATGGACTCTCGACAAGACTGGGTGGTTTCACTGCTAGCCTTTGCACTGGACAGGTATCTGTCAACAACCGTGCTATCATCTGCGTACCCAAAGGTGTCGGGCGTCAGCATGTCGTTGATATGCAACAGAAATAGTGTTGCAGACAGAACTGATCCTTGAGGGACTCCAGCATCTATGACCAGATATGGGGTAATGCTATTCTAAGCCGGCATCACAGGGCAATTACGGGCAAAACTGTGTGATGCCGGCTTAGCATATAATAGCATTACCCCATTTCTTACTAATGTGTGTCGTCTGAGGCGACTCGAGGGTTTCATGTGTATTACAACTTGATAAAAAAGGTTGACAACCTGTCACTACAGCGATACACGAATCATCTGAAGGAGGCCACAGCATTTGTAAGACGTGGCGATAGCGACTGTATTTTTACGAACATTAAAGCTCTGCCTACCTCACAAGGAATAAAAGCGTGATATGTGTATGTATTGTATGCATCTAGGTAAAATTATTATTTACTAGCGGTCCGCCCAGCGGCTGCGCCCGCTGCAACTCATTTTCCCGTGGGAATAAGGATTTTTCCCGGCAAGTATTATACATAAAAACCTTCCTCTTGAATCACTCTATCTATTAAAAAGCCTGCATCAAAATCCATTGTGTAGTCTTAAAGATTTAAGCAAACATACAGACAGACGCGAAAAGCGACTTTGCTTTATACTATGTAGTGATTTCCCAATCTCAAGCACTAATGAGGAATTGTCTAATTATGTCAATTCATACATTTGTATGGAACCATACAATGCTTGACGATTTTTTTCAAGTCTCACACTATCATTGTGATTTGACAATGAGTTTGAACAATGTTTTTTTTTGGCTAATTCTCATAAAAACGCTAATGTAGGTCATACGATACTTACAAGAATAAAATAAATTATTTTGCGTCTGTGAATTTAGGTCTAATTCGCATCGCACGGTTAACGCACGACGGAGCGTTAAAATATCGCAGCGTACTGTCAGATCCATAGTAAAACCGCACTCGACAGATGACGCTGCGATAGTGCTGCGTCAACAGCGGTTGAGCGGTTTTAGTATCGGGATTGACATTTCTAGTATGGTCCGTCGTGCGTTAACTGTGCGATCCACCTAAAAAATACTTTTTGATGGTATTTTGATCTAACTACAGTTATTTTTTAATCAGTACATATTTTGTATGGTGTTTCTATTCATGATTCTGAACAACTTTTACTATGAGGCCACCTGAGAAATCGCAAACAAATTGGGTGTTCCGAGTTCCATACATTTTTGCAAAGTAGGTATGATTTTATAGGACTGAAAAACCGATACGTTGACGCAGAAACAACGCAGAAACTTGCGTTGCCATCTGTCTCTGTTACACATTTAGGTACTACAGATGCAATGCTATATACAGAATGTAAATAAGTATCTTCAGATACTTTGAGGGGTGAACCAGCCCATAAATCTGAACAACTTTCTCCAAGGAGCATAAGTCAAAATATGTATGAAAAAACATTTGGACATACCATATAAAATTAGTAACTGCATGACCAAGTCAATTTGTATTGGAGACAAATGATTGCATATTTCTTGGGGAAAGTTGTTCAGTTTCATGAGGTGGTTCACCCCTTAAAATGCTTGTAGGTAATTTTTTTACACCGTGTATAGATTACATGTGTTTGTGTTGTACCACACAACATCATCAGCATCATTGGCCTCACACGTCTGTGACAGACGATTTAATCAGTGTCTGAGGCATGACTTTCCGCACGCTCTACAAGTGAAGGTGGTATTATAGACTTGAACATGCATGTTTAGGTGTCGTTTTTGCCTTTTGTTGGCGAGACCAGAGAACCAGGCGTCGTCGTGAGACTTACGCCCATCAAATACACGCTTTCGCCATTCGTCCCTATCCTCAGCAAGCTTCTCCCAGCTTTGATGGTCGATGTCAAACGCAGCCATATCCCGCTTGGCGCAATCTTTGAAACGCAGCATGGGTCTTCCAACCCCTCTTTTGGCGTTAGCTACGGCACCAAGCAGGACACGCCACACAACACAATATATATAATATAATATAATAATTCGCCTAAGATGATGAATCACACATAGAGACTTATAAAACCTCCCCATAATATAATAGTCGGATCATGACGCAATTTAAGTATTAATTATCCAAGTTATAAGTAAGCAGGAATGGGAGTTTAGCAACAAAAAATCGAATTTTCAATATTTGATTATTTTAGTCAGAACAGAACACTAACAGTTTTAAAATAAATCGATAATATTAAAAGAAGATAATTTTTGTGTATTACCGGTTTCTTTTTAAACTGTTGTTATTCTGACTAAAATAATCAATTATTGAAAAATAGATATTTTTATAATATGATTTTTTGATCGTTTTATGATATTATAACGGCATTAATTAAAGAAATTTTACCACTGTCGGTAAATAATTGTAGAAGTAGTTTATTAAGGAAAGGATCTAGAAATGGCGGCGGTTACTTAAGTGTGAGGGAGATAGCATGAACGCCCGGTATATGTCAGATCCTCAGCGGGAAAGAGAAAGCATGACGATCAGCCGCCATTTACAGATCTTTTCTTGTAAAAAATCGGGTTCTACAATTATTTACCGACAGTGGTAAAAACATTTCTTTCCGCCTGAACGAAACTTCTAGGGACCTAAATTAGGGTTGGTTTCGTTTGTTCTAATACGTGGCCAAAAACTACGAGTTTTTGTACTTAAAGATTATTAATTTTAATTGCGTAATCGTTTTAATAATCGATCATATTTTCACATCCCTGTAAGTAAGTGTAAATTAAACGATTATTTCAAACTGCATAATCGTTTATGAAAAAATCATCTTTTGCGAAAATCGATTATTTAAAAAATCTATTATTTTCACATCTCTATAAGTTAGTATGACTGACGGTTGCATAGATTGCAATCTAGTTAGTATTAATAATGCAGTGTTGATAATTGATCTCCTTGTTTAGATTATGACATTACAAACTGGTTAGGGTGGACGTACCGGTCGTACACCAGGGCCCCAATCGACATCATTGTGTGACTACACTGTAAGTATTAGATTACTGGTTCGTTGGAAGACTTGATGGCCCACACGAAAAGAGAGAGAGTATTCATAGACAGAGACCGAATCCACACCGTGCCTTCCAAAGCACGGAAACATTTTTCTCTTTCGTACATTCATCAGATAAAGGAGAAAATAATGTTCACGTTGTACAGAAACATCGAATCATCTACAATTTTACGATCGGTAATTCTCTGCCTACCCCGCAAGGGATAACGGCGTGACTTGTGTATGTGTATGTATGTCGTACAGAGAAGTCAGGGAGAAGGCGGAGGACAGAGATAATTACATTTTCACGGCCCATAACGCTGTTTACCTCACAACGGATAAAGGTTTCTCTTATGAAAGACGTATGTCTGTGTGTGTGTGTGTGTGTGTGTGTGTGTGTGTGAGTGTGTGTGCGTGTGTGTATGTGTGTGTGTGTGTGTGTGTGTGTATGTGTGTGTGAGTGAGTGAGTGTGTGTGTGTGCTTGTTTCTCGGTGAGAGTGTGTGGTGTACACAGATAAACAGTCAAAAAGTACTTGTCACTTTTTTGGTTTTGTACTATCGGTTTTGTATTTCAGCAAACTGGTTTGTAATAGTTACATAGACCTTAAGTGCATTTATAAATGCAATAACTAAGTGGCATGTTATGCTATAGGTATCCTTATATGGGAAACCCACAAGAACTAAGTATTATATAGCTATATATTATCTTTTATATAGAAGAATCGCAAACTTGATCCTTCACATCTACAATAGGTACTAGAGATGAGCCGAATGCCTATTCGGTTTATATTCGGTACTCGGCTCTTTCTCTTTTCGTGTGGGACACCGAGCCGTCCAACGACCCGATGAACCCTAGTGTCAGAATTTTTCAACCGCCTTCTACAAGTAGCAGGCTTCTGACATGGTTGTGTAACGACCGCCGTCTAAGTGATCATAGACAGCAACCGGGACCTACGGCTTAACGTGTCATCCGAAACACGGAACCATCTTACTTACGGACAATCGGGTGGTTCAGCCCGCAATGTCCTAACCAGACTGGGAACAAATTCACAAAGTGATAAATATCAACTTTGTGAGTGACCCACCGAGTATCGAACCCGGAACCTTCTGCGTCTAAGGCAGTCGCACTACCACTGCGCCACATCGGTCGTCGGTACTCGGCATGTTCGTTAGATTTACCGAACGTTCGGTTTCGGCCAAATAAACGGTGAAAGCCAAATAATACATACATACATACATACATACATACATATATCACGCCTTTATCCCTTGCGGGGTAGGCAGAGCGTTAACAGTCGTAAGAATACGGCCGCTATCGCCACGTCTGACATTTTTGAGAATTGTTTTCCAAGGATGTTTGAGAAAACATGTGTATCACTATAGTGACAGGTTGTCAGCCTGTCGCCTAAAAATTGTAATACAGCAATACTCTCGAGTCCCTTAGTCGCCTCTTACGACACCCACGGGAAGGATGTGGGGTGATGCTATTCTAAGCCGGCATCACACGGCATAATAATTGACCGAATAAAACGGTTTTGTTTTTATGTATAAATCGCTGTAATTTTTTACTATCAAAACAAGGAGTGAAGCAATTTTCTAATATGTTGTCAATGTTTCTCATGTAAAAAATTAAGAGTGGCGGATCGCACACTTAACGCACGACGGACCGCTAAAATATGGCAGCGGTCTATCAGATCCATACTAGAAATGTCAATCCCCATACTAAAACCGCTCAACCGCTGTTGACGCAGCGTTATCGCAATGTCAGCCGTCGAGTGCGGTTTTAGTATGAGGAGTGACGTTTCTTGTATGGATCTGACAGACCGCTGCGATATTTTTGCGCTCCGTCGTACGTCATGTGTGTTCCTCGCCTTATTCGACTTTTACGACCCGTGCGTAGATGTGGGTGATGCTATTATAAGCCGGCATCACGTGGCTAAAACATAATTTAATAACACTATTAGTCATAAGGAAGTCCTTGTTATTAGAAGCATTGTTAGAAATTTTAATTGAGTAGTTAAATAAATAATGTAACAATAAATACATACATACATAATAACTAATGTAATAATAAATTATTAGATAAATCTCGATTCCTTATTATTACACGTCTATTCTAATTATACTTTTCGGTTCAGTTTCAAAGTTTCCCCAAGTTTTCAGTTTCATAGAGTTACAAGTTTCCCCAAGGAACATACATAGGTCGAAATGTGAAAAAAATTTTTGGACCTCCCATACAAAATGTAGAAGGCGAGCGAGTTAACTGTAGGTCCATTTTTTTTTTCATGTTTCGACCTATGTTTCTTGGCGAAAGTTGTTCAGTTTCATGGGCTGATTCACCCCTTTAAATATTTGCAGCTATTTTAACACCTATTTTATATGTTTTAATGGTCTGTGATATCTGAGGTGATATCCTAATACATAGGTACATACATACATCACGCCTTTCTCCCTTGCGGGGTAGGCACAGCGTTAACGGCCGTAAGAATACGACCACTATCGCCATCGCCACGGCTGACATTTTTGAGGATTGTTTTCTAAGGTTGTTTCAGAAAACATGTGTATCACTATAGTGACAGGTTGTCAGCCTGTCGCCTAAAAATTGTAATACACCAATACTCTCGAGTCACTTAGTCGCCTCTTACGACACCCACGGGAAGGATGTGGGGTGATGCTATTCTAAGCCGGCATCACACGGCAAAGACAGAGACATATAACAACACAAATTTCTGCGTTGTTCCTGCGTCAAAGTAGAGTATGGGAAATTTGAAATCATTTCAAATCGTCAAAGACGTAGGTAACGTTTTGAACCATATATCTCGGAATGGTTACACTTTCGTTCGAAAATAAGAATTCAACCTAATAGTCCAAAAAGATTTCTTAACATGCGTTACGAATGCCGTGTGATGCCGGCGTAGAATAGCATCACCCCACACACTTCCCGCGGGTGTCGTAAGAGGCGACTAAGGGACTCGAGAGTATTAGTGTATTACAATTTTTAGGCGAAAGGCTGACAACCTGTCACTATAGTGATACACATGTTTTCTGTAACAACCTTGGAAAACAATCCTCAAAAATGTCAGACGTGGCGATAGCGACCGTATTCTTGCGGCCTTTAACGGTCTGCCTACCCCGCAAGGGATAAAGGCGTGACATGTGTATGTATATGTTACGGATGCGGAAAAAGACGCTGCGTCGTGCATTAGATTTGGGAGAGGTGAGTTATTTTTAGTTAAGAATTTTAGAAGAATCGAGTCTAACAACGACCTACCTACCTAACCTAATTATTATTATTATTATTTGTTTTGGTTTTGTACCATCTCGGCTTATTTCAGCCGGTTTTATAGCGCTACGGGCCTAGGCCAAGTGAACGCTATTACAATTGTTTGTTTGGGGCTCTGTTGGTTGGTCTGTACTTTGCAAAAATTTCCGGACTATCCTACATGTGTTTAAAATGGCTGCTTTTTGCAAGTTTATATACGTGTTCTTTGGTAGATCTAACAAACTGATACTTTGGTGGAGTTGCCGAGGGATAACGCCTGTGGTGGAAAGTACTATTGGAACTATAGTAACTTTTCGCAGATGCCACATTCGTGTTATTTCGTCTCTTAGGTCTATGTATTTATTTAATTTTTCTGATATTGTTGACTGTAAGTTGTGAGTATTGGGTATCGCTATATCTATTATTTTTGCTGTATTATTAAGTTTATCTATAATGGTAATATCAGGTCTATTGTAATGTGTAGTCTTGTCAGTGAGTATTGCACGATCAAAATATAGTTTGTGACTAGAATTTTCTAATATTGAATCTGGGACATATTTGTAATATGGTACTGGTTGTGAGTCTATGAGTTTGTATTTGAGGGCAAGTTTTTGGTGAATAATATTGGCTACTTGGTCATGTCGGTGCTTGTAATCTGTTTGTACAATACTCTTACAAGACCCTGTAATGTGTTGGATAGTCTCCGTGGAATTATTGCAGCGTCGGCACACGTCTAACGTATTGGGGAGTTTCAATATGTGCTTTTGGTAGTTACGTGTTTCGACTATTTGGTCCTGGATGGCGATCATAAATCCTTCCGTTTCAGGGAAGAACTCTCCGCGCCTGAGCCATTCGTTCGACGCTTCTTTGTCGACGTGTGGTTGGTTCAGGTCGCGGTAGAATCTTCCGTGCAAGGATTTATGTGCCCACTCATTCAGCTTGGTTTCTTTTGATAATTGAGATTCATTTTTCTGTATTAATTGACTTTTCAGATTAAGGGGTGTAAAATTACGATCGTTTTGGACTATGGCATTATGTGATACGGATGTAATCGTTTTACTGCGGAAATATGCTCTCAAACTGGTAATTTGTTTAGGGCTTATAGATATTCTTAATTTGCATAATATTATGCAAATTAAGAATATCTATAAGCCCTCTGCCTCCTAGACTTCTTGGTAGGGTAAGCCTTTGCACACAAGATCTTGGGTGGTGCTTTCTATGCTTTGTCATAGTGACATTGATAAGGCGTTGTAGGCTAGTGAGTTCGCATTTGGTCCATTTTATAATACCAAACGAGTATGTGAGTACTGGAATCGCGAATGTGTTAATAGCTTTAATTATGTTTTTGGACCCTAAATGCGTACGCATGATAGAGTTCAGCCTGTGTTTAAATTCTTTAGTTAACCTGTTTTTAATTTCTTTGTGTTGTATAAGTTTCGATTGTATATAGCCTAGATATTTATATACCTCATTTTCATTTAAAGACTCTATTTGCTCTCCAGTTTCTAGTTGATATTGGTGTTCAAAAGTTTCTCCTGCTTTAACGGAATTGATCTTACACTTGTCTATGCCGAAATCCATACAAATGTCCTTAGAATATTGTTCTATATTTTCTGCAAGTTGTTTGAGGTCATTCTGATTATTTGCGTAGATTTTAATATCGTCCATGTAGAGTAAGTGGTTTACAAGACAGATCTGTTTTCCGTTTTCTGCATCTATATATTCAAGAGGGTAGCCTATGCTGGTATCATTTAATATTGTGGACAACGGATTTAAGGCCAGACAAAACCACAGTGGGCTGAGAGCATCGCCTTGGAAAATGCCACGTTGTATTTTAATATTTTCTGTTTCTATTGTGTCATACGGAGTGTTAAGTTTAATGTGTGTTGTCCAGTTACTCATGTTGTTCTGCAAGAATGAAATTATAGTTGGGTGGATTTGATAGACTTCTAACACTTTCAGTAACCAGGAATGAGGCACAGAATCATATGCTTTCTTGTAGTCTATGTACATTGTGCATAAATCCTTCTTCTTCTGCTGAACCTGTTTTAATATTACGGAATCTATAACTAATTGCTCCTTACAGCCTTGGCTAAACTTACGGCAGCCTTTCTGCTGTTCAGATAGTATATTGTTTGTATCTACATGAGAGTAAATAATTGAAGTTAGGCAAGCTGAAATGATTTTGTAAATAGTTTGTAGACAAGTTATGGGTCTATACTTAGAGGGATTTTTTAGGTCGTTCTTGTCTTTCGGAAGCATGTACGTTATTCCGGTTGTAATGTATTTTGGCATAGATTGGGGATCTTGAATGAATTTATTGATGTGATTGTGCAAATGTGGATGGATGTATGAAAACTTCTTGTACCAGTAATTGTGAATATTGTCGGTACCTGGTGCTTTCCAGTTATGGAGATTTTTCAGTACATTCTGGAAGATTTCTACTGGGACAAACTCAAACTGCATAGGTTCAGTGTTTTTAAATTTAGCCTTTTCAGATTCGATCCACCACGCATCCGTATTGTACGTTACAGGGTTTTGCCAAAGCCGAGACCAATATTGGTGCAAATCATCTGGATTAGGTGAGGCGTCATGCGGTGTAACCTGTTCAAGATTGTTGCCAGTGGATGATTTGAGTTCCCTATAAAATTGTTTTTCGTTTACCTGAAATTGGTTGTTTTGAGTTTTACGAAGTGTGCATGCCCTATATCGTTTAAGACGACTGCTAATGACTGTGAGTTTTTGTCTGAGAGTATCTAAAAATTCTGTTAGTTGTGTATTTGGTGGTTCATGTGTTGAATGGATTTTATATTGCTCTAATATTTTTTGTACATGTTTCGTTATTTTTTCCGTTCTATTTCCTCTAATATACTGTGAAAGTCTACCTATTTTAGCTCTTAAATCTTCAACTCTTCTTTCCAGTCTTTTTTGCCACTTTGGTGCTCTTTTATGTTTTTTCTTATCATGCTTTTCCACTACTGGGGGTATTTTAATTTTAGCTCCATTGAGTTTTGCTGCTGTCCACGCCGCGCAGTATACTATGGTCTGAAGCGTGCTGAACTCTGTATTTATGTTAATGTGCTTAGGTAAAATATTGGTGTTAATGTAGTCCACTGTAACAGCTAGTTTTCTAGAAGCTCTTTGCTTTGGGATATGATTTCTTTGTGTTGGAGTAATACTAGAGTAGTATTGAAGAGCCTGCTCAAAAGTTGTTTCTATTTCAGTTTTTTTATTATTATCAATTTGGTCAATGCTTGGTTGTGTGGTTGTTTGTGGAATATTAGGAGATGTGTGTGTGAATGTTTCTGTGGTTGTTAGCGGAATGTTAGGAGCTGTGTGCGTGAGCGAATCTGTGATTGTTAGTGGAATGTTTGAAGATGTGTGTGAGTATGTTTCTGGATCTAAGTCGGTACAAAGTATAGGGTTTTCGCTCCTGTTTATTTCTGTTTGGCTCATGACGATAGTTGTTGCAGTTTGCCTCTGAGAGTTTATTTGGGCAACTTCAGCATAAGAGAGGAGGGGCTGGCAAGGCCGATTTTGACTATTATCGATGTTTTGAGTTTGTTTATTTGTAAACACTACATGTCGTTGTATGCCATTTTCCTGCTGTACTTGTGTCTTTATTAGCTCTCTATCAGCGGGTAAGATTTTATTGTTTCTGATTATAACTCTTATTTGGTCAGCTAGTCTTTGCTCTGAAATAAATTCAAGATCTGGGTAGGTTTCTGTGAATTTTTTATAAAGTTGTGGTCGAAATCCTGTAAGATTAGTTTCGCAATTAGTTACTATGTAATAACATTTAAGCAGTTCAACATTTACTTTATCAGGCCATTGCATTCGTTTTCTTTCCTTTCCAGCTTTCGTAGTTGCAGGACGCATATTAAGTAAGATTGTGTTCGATGAGGTGCTTTGGCTATTAGTACTTTGTGAATTGTGTGTAATTTGAGTAGAACAACTACCGTTCGTGGGTGAATTTGTCTCGGGTTGGCTTACAATTTTTAATGAATTCTGTACTTCTTCTCTAATTTGTTTCAGTATTTCCGGTGACATTAACTTTTTGTTTACAATATCTCTCCTTTGACTTCCTACTCTGTGCTTCGTTACTTTAATTTCAGGAAATTTCTCAGTGAATTCTTTATGTAACTGATCAAGAAATCTTTTAGTATGTTTTT
The DNA here is from genome assembly GCA_029255805.1 of Keiferia lycopersicella. NCBI lineage: Eukaryota > Metazoa > Arthropoda > Insecta > Lepidoptera > Gelechiidae > Keiferia > Keiferia lycopersicella. The sequence continues at coordinate 785,155 of JARACZ010000039.1, read as the reverse complement.
CAAGTTTTGTTAGAAATAGGTATGTGCGCCATATGAATTTATTCATTTTTTCATCAAAGATAACTCGTGCGCGCTTGTTGTCTACAGTGGGAACAAGATTTAGGCAGTCTGCCTCTTGCTCAACATCTGTTGACATTGGAGTAACAGTAGATGATCTGGAGTTAACTCGATATTCAAACGGGTTTGGTGAGGAATCAGGTGACGGAAACAAACTATTATTTGATGATATGGGTGATGTTGGATAAGTATCCGGGTTTGTGGATTCTCGGCCTACAACAGTCGGAGACTGGGCAGGTTGGGATACACCGATATTGTCGGCTGTCGTATATTCTTCGGGGGGAACCCGCCTGTTCAGTCCCCCACCGCCAGTGGTTCGCATGCTGGAACACCCAGCACCGGCTCCAGGTGTGCCCCGGCGACCCCCGGGAAGCGGCCGCAAACTATACTTTCTCTGATTCTTACTTTCCATATTGAGATGAGGAGTGGGGTTTTTGGGTTTGGGATCGTTGGTTGGGAAGGGTTGTCTTGCTGCGCGACATTTGTACCAGTACCTTATAAACGGTGATTGCATAAGATGTGCTTAGCTTAGATATCCTGTACCTTACTTCCCGTAAGCCCCCCCACCACGGCAAGGTGATCCCTCGGGGGGGTTATTATTATTATTATTATATTGACAGCACGTAATATAAATTAATTAAATCATCTAGAGTTCCTAGTTCCGTGTAAAACAGTACGGTAGGTACGTCAGTTAGGATTGCAATAGTTTTTTGTGCGCCGTGTGATGCTGGCTTAGAATAGCATCACCCCATTTCTTTCTTACGGGTGTCGTAAAAGGGATGAATCCCAGGTTATTATCGTGATGAAACCCACATTGAAATTACATTTGAATTCAAATGATATTTGAATGTGACTTAACCAAGGTTTCGGGCCAGGTTAGCCTTCGGATTGCAGAGGTCAGATGGCAGTCGTTCTGTGTAAAAAGTTGGTTCCGCGTTAAATCCCTTAGGTTAGGTAGCCGACCCAGTTAGTTAGATTGCCCAGCAGTGGACTGCTGTAATCGAAGACAATACTTGGCCTACGAGGAGAATTGGGGTGATGCCATTCTAAGCCGGCATCACACGGCTTTACGTATACTAATGCATTTCTTGTTGAGAGTTCATGCGGAATATTCCCAAGCTACTTTCTACTGCTGAGTCATGAGGCCACGAAACCGGCGATAAACTGAAAAAACCTAACCTACACACATCTGTGGTCTCACAGAATACCAGCGCTGTAGATGGCTAACTGCTGTCTGCCGCATATGCTGAGTGAGGTCCATTTTCGGTACATAACATGTTCCTAGTATAATAGCATAATTTTTCCTTTGTTTTTGTGTTGTGTTAACTGAAATAAATTTATTTTCTTTCTTTCTTGCTAACAAGGCTAATATTGTAAGACACATGCTGTACATTAATGAATTTTTTTAAAGAGAACCATTTCACCGGACGTATAAAAATGCGAATCTCCACTTTTTTGTAGGTTAATATGCCTACAATTTAACCTTCTTACTCTGACATTACTCAATATTTTTCTGAAAACCGCATCAAAATCGGTTTATCCAAACGCGAAAAACAACAAACATACAGGTCAAACTCAGAACCAACTTTCTTTTTGAAATCGTTTTAAAACTACGGATATTTAAAAATAAGTTAGTAGGTTTCAATTTGCACCGTTTATATAAATATGAATCCATCCAAATTCATTTTTAAGTTCCGCCGTTTTCGTAGCCCCAACACGAACAGACTACAAGTCTGTCCACTGTTAGGCAATCACATCGAATAGCACACACACCGCACGATATTGCAGTTTGCGGCAATCATGATACAAATGACAACCTGTTTAAGCCTCTATCTCACTTCAGCGCTAAAATAACGGTGCGCTAACGTATTCGCCTGTCAGATCCATACCTTCCAGACCTACTAGAAACGTCACTTCTTAAAAAAACCGCTCTCGACGCAGTTCCAATGCACAACGCTGCGTTAGCGCTAATCCGTGCGTCGAGAGCGGTTTTAATATGGGGATTGACGTTTCTAGAATGGATCTGACAGCATACGTTAGTTCCACTTCAAGCCTTATTAAAAGAATGCCTCAGAGCAAGATAACGCCGTATGAGTCATGTTTTTGGTGCATGCAGCCGGCTCTATCCAATTATAAGACGTTGTCACGTCAATAACTATCCTACATGTTAATTCAAATCTCTATGTATGTGCCAGATTTGATGAATATAGGCAGTTTTTACGCGAATGAGTAGGAACAGATTTTCGCATGAATCGAATTGTAAGACAATGTCACGTCAAAACGCCAGGAGCTCTATTTCTGAAACGTACGCTTCTGTTTCATGCGGAAATCTGCCACTTGTTATGATTGTATCTCACGTTCTACTTGACTTATTGACTCCCACATACTCTCAAAGATTCACACATATTTTAGACTTACAAAAACATCAAATAAAAGTTTAAAAACATATGGTTAGACCAGTCGTTTTGGACTTTCGTGCACGGAACCGAAAAATAGAGCTTCAGGTTTTTTATATATATATATATATATATGTAATAGGCCCGCATTTGTCTGCCATCTCACCTGGTGGTAAGTGGAGATGCAGACGAAGATGGTACATGCTTGCCTAGATAATGCCTATTCACTCTTGCCTTAAAAAGGCCCAAGTTATATTGTTCCGGCAAAACACCGGAAAATCACGCAGTATGTGTGGGAACCGGCTTACGCCTACCGCCTACAATATGCCGAAATATCCTGCCTGGTGACATCTTAATACAACTGGTTTCCACCACGTAAGGTTAATGATGAAGTAATTTTGCTTGTGTTACGAGCAGGTTACGAGAAAGCTTTTTTTACCTAAACGATGATAATAAGTATAGGATAAATAATAATAATGTTGGTATCAATCTTAAAGATGGATAACGACCGATGTAGTGCGTGTGGGACACTGAGTCGTCCAACGACCCGATAAACCTTAGTGTCAGAAGTTTTCAACCGCCTTCTACATGTAGCAGACTTGTAACATGGTTGTGTAACGACCGCCGCCTAAGTGATCATAAACAGCAACCGGGACCATCTTACTTATATAATCAACCGGGATCATCTTATAAATATCAACTTTGTGAGTGACTCACTGGGAATCGAACCCGGAACCTTCTGCGTCAAAGGCAGTCGCAGTACCACTGCGCCACATCGGTCGTCATTGTGCACAGAACTTGACAGATGATCCCTCAATCTGAAAATGCTTCAACACCGCCTCAATCAGGCCTAAAATTCTCATTCCACTAACATTTCATTAGGATTCCAAAACAGAATTTTCCTCCAACTTCTTTTTTAATATTTCCAAATGCGACTTCTTAGTAGTTTACTAAGTTCTGCTAATTTTGTAAATTTTCCTTGTTTAAGCAATCATAACAATCTCAAGGTTTTCAATAGAAATATAAACAAGATAAGTTTAACTTTAGTGTCTATTAAATTAGCACCTAGTTCCTCGCATATTGACACTACGTATGTACTAAGCAAACTTGTTACTACGAAACTTGTATTATGTTTCTATTTCTACCTAACTATGCCAGCTTAGAATAGCATCGCCCCACATCCTTCCCGTGGGTGTCGTAAGAGGCGACTCAGGTATTTCGAGAGTATTGGTGTATTACAATTTTTAGGCGACAGGCTGACAACCTGTCACTATAGTGATTCACATGTTTTCCGAAACAACCCTGGAAAACAATCCTCAAAAATGTCAGACGTGTGAATGTTTCTATTTCTACTTAACGTTAGGTAGAAATAGAAACATAATACATACGGTAGGTACGAATTATACATACATATATCACGCCTTTATCCCTTGCGGGGTAGGCAGAGCCTTAACAGCCGTAAGAATACGGTCGCTATCGTCACGTCTGACATTTTTGAGGATTGTTTTCCAAGGTCGATTCGGAAAACATGTGTATCACTATAGTGACAGGTTATCAGCCTGTCGCCTAAAAATTGTAATACACCAATACTCTCGAGTCCCTTAGTCGCCTCTTACGACACCCACGGGAAGGATGTGGGGTGATGCTATTCTAAGCCAGCATCACACTGGTAGAAACTGAGGTAAAAACGTGAACTTATTACAAATTCAGTTTTTAAGGTTTCGATTTTCTTGCGATTGTAACCAACAAGCCGCATAAAAATTATGATGCACGTTCGTAGGTAAGGTGTAAAAATTATAGCTGCAAATATTTTAAGGGATAAATCAGCCCATGAAACTGAACAACTTTCCCCATTAAACATAGGTAGAAGTAAAAGAAATTTTTTTGGTCCTCCCATACAAATTGTTTACCTACCTCTTATTTACCTACCTACCTAACTAAAATGAAAATCCACCAGTGCGACTGCCTTTGACGCAGAAGGTTCCGGGTTCGATTGTCGGTGGGTCACTCACAAAGTTGATATTTATCTCTTTGTGAATTTGTTCCCAGTCTGGTTAGGACATTGCGGGCTGAACCACCCGATTGTCCGTAAGTAAGATGGTTCTGTGTTCCGGATGGCACGTTAAACCGTAGGTCCTGGTTGCTGTCTATGATCATTGATCACTTAGATCAGTCGTTACACAACCATGTCAGAAGCCTGCTACTTGTAGAAGGCGGTTGAAAAATTCTGACACTAGGGTTCATCGGGTCATTGGACGACTTGGTGTCCCACACGAAAAGAGAGACCTTAACAAGGGTAGGCACCTACAGTAGACGTTAGTATTATTGGAAGCTACCGAGGCTACCATAATTATTATTGGCTATTTAAAGTCTCAGCTCGTGAAGTGAACGCCGCAAAACTTTTATTTCGGACATAGCGATTAAACATCGGAGTCAAGGCGACCCCAAAACTATACACTCATCACGCGCCTACAAGCGTGAAGGCAACACGACAATTCACTGCGAGCTGCGTGCGACCTAAATGTATGGGAAATGGTAAAATATTGTAGTGAAAAATATCGTTCGAACGTTTTTTGGCGCTAAAACTTTGTAAAAGTTTTGTTTCTTTCAAGAAATTTTAGGAAAGCGACATCTAGTTTCAGGTTTTGTAACCTTTGAATGTCTAGCGACATCTATGGAATAATTTTAGAACTAATAGATAATTTATTCCTGAACGAAAAATTTAATGTCAAGTAATTTCCGAACGAAAGTTTTTGCTGTCGTGTTGCCAACATTGATGAAGTGGTACCAAAAATACTCACTCGAAAATGTAAGACTTCTCATGTCACACAATACAAGCACAACCGAGTGTGCATATTGAGCACAAGCTCTATATGCATGGCTTACGCCTACCTACATTATAAAATAGATATATTCACTCGGCTCTTTCTCTCTCTTTTCGTGTGGGACACCGATTCGTTCAACGACCCAACAACACGGCTGTGAAAAAATGCTAATGGATAATGCGATTTCTCACTAACATTTTAAATTCAAATTCAAAATTATCAAGCCTTTATCCCTTACGGGGTAGGCAGAGACCTATTCCTTGTTTTTAAATAGTTCATTTAAATAAACGGGCATAAAAAGTACGAATCATGTGCAAGCAAAACCGCGGGACAAATTAGGTTTGTAGTTCATGGTACCACGTTTGGTTGAGAGGTTGGCAGCATTGCTTTGATGCGATTGGTTGATTGAGATAGTTGTCATGGATGATTGCTCAACAACTTCACGCCATTCAAGTAAACGCGAATTTGTCATCGAAACGTTGGTGATAATTTTGATAAAAATTACAACAAATAAATCATTTCTTTAGTGCATCATTGTACTGAAACTAATTATTTTAAACATTAAAGTGTAGTGATCGTGTGAAGAACAAGTTGTAGTGAGGTTTTTACGGATGGTGCCAGTGTAACCAAAAAGTGATAAAAATGAGTGCTACGAGAGTTCCAAAAACCAGCCCAATAACTGAGGATTATGAAATTTCCAACATAGTTTTGGGCCTCGGAATCAACGGAAAAGTAAGCATTAGTAACATTATAGTAAAAACTTACGAAATTAGTTGGAAAATCGAGTGATTCTTCGAAAGGCTATCGGTTTGTTTACACAATATGACGTAAAAGACAAAATTAACTCACGACTGGTTTTTTTTACTATCGTGCCTGAATGAAGACTGTGGGCGTTTCGTCACAGATTTTGAAAGGCTTCCGGGAATTTCACGGTCTCATTCACGGGTGTCATTGGATTCTAGTTAGTTTGATTTGCGTTTTATACATACACAAATCACGCCTTTATCCCTTGCGGGGCGAATCAGCCCATGAAACTGAACAACTTTCCCCAAGAAACAGGCCGAAATCTGAGACAATTTTTTGTACCTCCCATACAAATTGAGTTAATATATGCAGCTAATATTTTTCATGTTATTTATGAAAGTCATGTGTAACATACAGTCCAGAATATCAAATTAGAATCGAAGCATACATACACAAACATATCACGGCTTTACCCCTTGTGGGCTAGGCAGAGTGTTAACGGCTTTTCACCACATCTTATAAATATTGTAAGTTATTTCATATAATCCGTGTTATACTAAATTGTCTGCTTTAAGTTGTTATACATATGAAACCCTTGAGTCCTCATGCAACACCCTACGCAAAGAATTGGTGATGCTATTCTAAGACGGCATCACATGGCAAAGCCATAATGTTATATTTTATACGTAGGTATTCTAAGGAAACACATAATAATTGTGGAATGAATGTTTTACAATGATCATAGAAAGTTTAATTTTATGGTGTGAATGTTTAGTTCAATAATTTTGCATTTATTTCAAGAATTTCCCATCCGTTTGTTTTGTTTTATAATTAACTACCGGCCCCCTCAACGGCCAATGTAAGAATACGGTCACTATCGCCACATCTGACATTGCCGTGTGTCATGTGATGCCGGCTTATAATAGCATCACCCCACATCCTTCCTGCGGGTGTCGTAAGAGGCAATTAAGGGACTCAAGGTTTCATGTGTATTACAACTTTAAACCTGACATTTTAGTTTATATTATATGAATTTAGATTATATGAATGAAATGGCTTACAATATATAAAAGATATGGTGACAAGCCATTAACAATCTGCCTACCCCAAGGTAAAGGCGTGATATGTGTGTGTATGTATGTGTAAAACTTAGAGACAATGACCTCTGTGATGATGTCATCATAATACCATTCTGCTGTTTGCCGTAAATTTAACCCATTTACAAGATTTACCTGCTATTGTATGTGTTATAGTATGGCCGTTTGAATAAGCCATATTAGACATCTGTCAAAATCATGTTAATGCTATGACATAAGGTCTATTTTTCTTTGTTAACATGTCCTTTAGTATACATTTGAAATCTGTATAATATAGCCCATTAGAACATCAATATCTGATTTAGGATAACCATGATATATATTATAATAGTGCTTTACATACACACATAAATCGCGCAATCCCAGTGGGGCGATGACAATCTCGTCTGCTTCAATGCTTCAAAAACGCAGGCGTGTCTTTTCTCCGCAAAAAGGAGTCCTTTCACCTTTTCTCCTACTTTTTGGGGTATATCTGTTCCAGTGACCAACACTCTTCAACTCCTTGGCATGGAGCTGTCCTCTGACCTCAACTTCGGCACCACCATCGAGTCCAAGACTCAAATTGCAGCTAGAAAGTTGGGCGTCCTGAATAAAGTCAAGCGGTACTTCACGCCTGAACAGCTTCTAACTCTTTATAAAGGCTCAAGTGCGATCTTGCATGGAGTACTGCTGTCACCTTTGGGATGGCTCGGCGAAATACCAACTTGCTGCACTGGATTCGGTGGAACGCAGAGCCAAGAGATTAATAGGCGATAAAAACTGGTGGCGACCAAGCTTCACAGCCTGGCTCACCGCCGTAAGGTTGCTTGCCTATCGGTCTTTTATAGATTGTACTTCGGAGAGTGTGCGCGTGAGCTGCATGAGCTCATACCACCGTCTCCTTTCTTTCATCGGACATCCAGACGCACGGCCGGCTACCATCCGTTCTTAGTTGAAATACCCACATTACGCACTAAGCGCTTCAAATCATCTTTCATTATGCGCACGGCTAAAGAATGGAATTCCCTGCCTGCATCTGTATTTCCGAGTGCATATAACCTGAATCTCTTTAAGTCTAGAGTGAATAGGCATCTTCTGGGCAAGCTCGCCGTAGATCCCATCTCTGCTCTAGGGTAAGATTGGGGTCAAGAGTAAGCCCATCATAGATAAAAAAAATGTATCTCTTGTGAGGTAGGCAGAGCGCAAGCGGCCATAAAAACGGTCGCTATTGTCAGGTCTGACTATTTCTAGACTAATTTCAGATTACTCTAGACATACATACATACACAAATTACGCCTTTATCCCTTGCGGGGTTGGCAGAGCGTTAACGATCGTAAAATTACGGCCGTTATCGCCAATTCTGACACGTATTGATGAGATGATTCTTCAGATGATTCGTGTATCACTGTAGTGACAGGTTGTCAGCCTGTCGCGTAAAGTTGTAATACGTGGTAATACACATGAAGCCCTCGAGTCCCTTAGTTGCCTCTTACAACACCCGCGGGAAGAATTGGGATGATGCCGGCATCACACGCCAAGGTTCAGATTACTATGACGACCTAAAAAGCGCTTATGATAATTAAGCCAAGCTAAGCTTCTTTCTTCTTTTCGTGTGGGACACCGAGTCGTCCAATGACCCGATGAACCCTAGTGTCAGAATTTTTCAACCGCCTTCTGCAAGTAGCAGGCTTCTGACATGGTTGTGTAACGACCGCCGTCTAAGTGATCGTAGACAGCAACCGGGACCTACGGCTTAACGTGCCATCCGAAACACGGAACCATCTTACTTACGGACAATCGGGTGGTTCAGCCCGCAATGTCCTAACCAGACTGGGAACAAATTCACAAAGTGATAAATTATCAACTTTGTGAGTGACCCACCGAGAATCGAACCCGGAACTTTGGGCGTCTAAGGCAGTCGCACTACCACTGCGCCGCATCGGTCGTCTAAGCTAATCAGTCTTAATTAACTAATGATAAGGGCATACTCTGTACACGCTTTCCCTCATGTAATTATCAATGAAATTATCATGTTATGATAATGGTTATGTGTCCATTATCTATCACTAGCAGACGACCGATGTGGCGCAGTGGTAGAGCGACTGCCTTTGACGCAGACCGTTTCAGGTTCGATTCTCGGTGGGTCGCTCACAAAGTTGATATTTATCACTTTTTGAATTTGTTCCCAGTCTGGTTAGGACATTGCGGGCTGAACCACCCGATTGTCCGTAAGTAAGATGATTCCGTGTTTCGGATGGCACGTTAAGCCGTAGGTCCTGGTGGCTGTCTATGATCACTGATACACAATCATGTCAAAAGCCTGCTACTTGTAGAAGGCGGTTGAAAAATTCTGACACTAAAGTTCATCAGGTCGTTGGACGACTCGGTGTCCCACACGGAAAGAACAGTGACTACATAGTATAAAGCAAAGTCGCTTTTTGCGTCTGTATGTATGTTTGTATTTTGCTTAAATCTTCAAAACTACACGACGGATTTTGATGCAGGCTTTTTTAATAGATAGAGTGATTCAAGAGGAAGGTTTTTATGTATAATACTTGCCGGGAAAAATCCTAATTCCCACGGGAAAATGAGTTGCAGCGGGCACAGCTGTTGGGCGGGCCGCTAGTAGAAAATATAATTTTAAAAAGTACCTTTGCCGTGTGACGCCGGCTTAGAATAGCATCACCCCAAATCCTTCCCGCAGGTGTCGTAAGAGGCGACTAAGGGACTCGAGAGTATTAGTGTATTACAATTTTTAGGCGGCAGGCTGACAACCTGTCACTATAGTGATACACATGCTTTCTGAAACAACCTTGGAAAACAATCCTCAAAAATGTCAGACGTGGCGATAGCGACCGTATTCTTGCGGCCGTTAACGCTCTGCCTACCCCGTAAGGGATAAAGGCGTGATATGTGTATGTATGTATGTAAAAAGTACCACATTTGACCCGCCAGGTGTCTAGCGTATTACAAAGATTTAAAAATTTACTCCCTGACAGCTCTCTATTGTAGATACATACATACATATATCACGCCTTTATCCCTTGCGGGGTAGGCAGAGCGTTAACAGCCGTAAGAATACGGTCGCTATCGCCACGTCTGACATTTTTGAGTATTGTTTTCTAAGGTTGTTTCGGAAAACATGTGTATCACTATAGTGAGAGGTTGTCAGCCTGTCGCCTAAAAATTGTAATACACCAATACTCTCGAGTCCCTTAGTCGCCTCTTACGACACCCACGGGAAGGATGTGGGGTGATGCTATTCTAAGCCGGCATCACACGGCATCTCTATTATAGATAGTCTTATATTCTGTTGTCTCTGCCGAAAATAGATCCGCCCGCGGTAACCGATCCTATTTACTTAGTAACTCGCAAACTGTAATCAATACTGATCCCCAAGAGTTTCAATAAAGCGATAGCTGTCAATTATATCGTTCATGGAAACGAATTTGAGTTTCATTCTTTACTAAAGTTGTGGGTGGTCTTGGATAAAACAAATCTAATTTTATCAATTTTCGAAAAGGCTTCCTTTTTGGCATCAGATTACCGTCAAGTAATACACATGTTACATCGTATGTTACATGTTATACCGTCGTTAGTGATAAGCATGTTTTCTGAAACAACCTTGGAAAACAATCCTCATAAATGACAGACTTGGCGATAGCGACCGTATTCATACGGCCGTTAACGCTCTGCCTACCCCGCAAGGGATAAAGGCATGGTATATGTATGTATTACCGCCTAGTTATGGAATCATTCCTAATGATTATTTTATCCGATAACGCAGATAATAAATTGAGGTGATGCTATTTTAAGCCGGCATCATACGGCGATGGCAGCTATCACATTTATTCCTAACTTCTTCTTCTTCTTCTCCTTAGCCTTATCCCATCATCTGGGGTCGGCTCTCCTTGTCTGTCTTTTCCATTTGTTTCTGTCCTGTGCGGTTTCGGCGTCCACATTTGCCTCTTTCAGATCTTTCTCGACCGTCGTGAACCAAGTGGCGGGGGGTCTTCCGCGGCGTCGCGTCGTTGTAGGTATATTTAGGGCAGCTCGTACCATATGGTCTTCAGGACGGCGGAGCACATGTCCATACCATCTTAAGCGTCGTTCTTTGACTTTATCTGCAATAGGGGCAATCTTGTAGCTTCCTCTGATGTGGACATTACGGACTTTGTCCAACAGTGTGACACCCGCTGACCAGCGCAACATTCGCATTTCTGTCGTGTGCAGTTTCGACAGGTGTTGTTTAGTTGACGCCCAACATTCTGTACCATATAGTATGGCAGGTCTAATCGCCGTTTTGTACAGTTTTCCCTTCAGTTTATTGTCGCACATTACGCCTGTGAGTTGTCTCCACTTCATCCATCCCGTTGTTGTTCTGTGGGTTACGTCTAGGTCGATTTTACCGACCATTTTATCACATTTATTCCTAACGTACCTGATTATCCGATAACGCAGATTATCACGATTACAAATTGGCATGATGACTGGCAGGTCAAAAGAGCTAATTTTTAAAACTATATTTTGTATGAAAATACGAAGAGATCTTCTTCTTCTTTTCGTATGGGACACCGAGTCGTCCAACGACCCGATGAACCCTAGTGTCAGAATTTTTCAACCGCCTTCTACAAGTAGCAGGCTTCTGACATGGTTGTGTAACGACCGCCGTCTAAGTGATCATAGACAGCAACCGGGACCTACGGCTTAACGTGCCATCCGAAACACGGAACCATCTTACTTACGGACAATCGGGTGGCACAGCCCGCAATGTCCTAACCAGACTGGGAACAAACTCACAAAGTGATAAATATCAACTTTGTGAGTGACCCACCGAGAATCGAACCCGGGACCTTCTGCGTCAAAGGCAGTCGCACTACCACTGCGCCACATCGGTCGTCATGAATTTACGAAGAGATGACGTCATGTCTCTCTAGTTTCGATCGTGTCAAAACACTTATATTATTTTCCTGAGTGGTAATTTTTATTTTGAATATATCGAAAACTATAAATGGAGTATGTAGTATTTTTGACAATAGTTTTAAGCGTACTTCTTTTTGAATTTTATTGATGACCCAGCCATCTAGCGAATTGGGGTGATGCTATGCTAAATCGGCATGTCACGACGACGACAGTTATCAAATGCATTCCTATTCGTATATCTCACAAAGTTTATATTTATCACTTTGTGAATTTGTTCCTAGTCTGGTTACGACATTGCGGGCTGAACCACCCGATTGTGCGTAAGTACGATGGTTCCGTGTTTCGGATGGCACGTTAAGCCGTAGGTCCCGGTTTCTGTCTATGATTACATAGGCGGCGGTCGTTACACAACCATGTCTAAAGCCTGCTACATGTAGAAGGTGGTTGAAAAATTCTGAAACTAGGGTTCACTGGGTCGTTGGAGGATTCAGTGCCCCATACGAAAAGAGAAGAGATTCGTATATCTGCCTACTCCGCCAGGGATATAGACGTGATTTGTGTGTGTGTATGTGCATTCCTATTCCTAATGTGCCCGATAATCTGATAAAACACGATTATCACGGCAGCTTGAAGCCGAGGTCATTATCAACACCGGAAAATAGTCACGACAACGTGGTTTGACCTTCGTTAAAACATTTTACGTTTACGTTATTTACGTTGTTATGAAATAGCGTCGCAAAATCAAATCAAATTATTGATTAATAAATAAACATAATTAGTAATAGGTAAAACTATAAAGAACAATTATGAGGCTAAACTATTTCCTAAACTAAGAATAGTAATCCCTGTGTCTTAGGTAAACTGTCAACCAACATAATTGTTCTAAACAATAAAATATAACAATAAGAATAACTATAAAGTTAAAATAAACTTAAATACGCAAAAAATACCACAAAAACTAAATAATACAATATAACTTAAGTCTAACTAAGATACTATAAAAATACACTAAAATTATAAACTATTAGCTAAAATATACACACACTAGCGGCCCACACTCATTTAACTCATTTTCCCTTGGGAATTAGTGGTTTTCCCGGCAAGTTTTATACACGTATAAACCTAAATAATAAATAATAATAATAATCTTTCAATAGAAATTGGTACACAATGGCGAGCCCGCACTACACACATCGTCCCTATAGTCTTATCTTCGACAGGCGTAGTCCCTAAAACTCTAAAAACTAACTTAAACACATTAAATATCCCCATACAATTGATTAATATCTTACAAAAGGCTACTATATTAAACACTTGCCGTATCACACGTAAATTCCTAACGTCTTCCGTCATATCCATCTTTAACACAGACCCAGCTTCACTTGGCTAAGGCCCGTGGGTTGGGAGAATACCTCCAAAAGGAGAGATAAAATAAATAACACTACAAATAATAATAATATTCTTTATTGCACACAAAACAAAACAAAAATAACATAATAAAAAGAGAAATTTCGATGGTCCAATGAGGCGGCCTTAATGCTAAAGTAGCATTCTCTTCCAGGCAACCTCTAGACGAAAAAGAAAGTGCGAAATGGTTAGCGGGATAGTGCAAACCTACATATACTACTTATACTATAATACACCTTAATACATAGATATGCACATAAGCAATAAGATATATACTAAATACATAACAATTAAACGATAAACTAATTCATATATATATACCTACAATATACTATGGATGTAAGGAAAATACATAATTAAAGAAGGAAATGGGAATAAATAGATAACAGTCTAAAAGGAATATCTATTTCTATTTCAGCCTATTGCAGTCCACTGCTGGACGTAGGCCTCCCCCAAGGAACGCCATAGGGCACGGTCTCCCGTTTTTGCCATCCAGTCGCTACCAGCCGCCTTTTTCAAGTCATCGGTCCATCTGGCCGGAGGGCGTCCAACGCTACGCTTGCCGAGGCGTGGTCTCCACTCGAGAACCCGCTTACTCCACCGTCCGTCGGTTCTACGACAAATGTGGCCAGCCCACTGCCACTTCAGCTTGCTACACTTCCAGACTATGTCCGTCACTTTGGTCTTTTTTCGGATGGCCTCATTCCGGACTTTATCCATTATAGATATACCAAGCATAGACCTTTCCATAGCTCTCTGAGTGACATGTAGCCGGTGGGCCAGTTTTACTGTCAAGTTCCACGTCTCAGCTCCGTAGGTCATGACTGGTAGGACGCATTGATCGAACACCTTGGTCTTGAGGCATTGTGGCAAAGATGATTCGAGGATGTGACGCAGCTTTCCAAATGCTACCCAGCCAAGCTGCACTCTTCTGGTGATTTCAGCCTCAAAGTTGTCTCTTCCCATCTGCAAGGTCTGCCCAAGGTACACGTATTTCTGGACAACTTCAAGGACTACACCTTCGACGGAGACCGGCTCGGGGATTATGTGTTGATTGAACATGACCTTCGTCTTATCCAAGTTCATCCCAAGTCCAACACGTCTCGAGGCCGAGTTAAGACTAGATAGCATTTTTTGCAGGTCCTGCAGCGATTCGGCCATTATGACTATGTCGTCGGCAAAGCGGAGATGCGTGAGACTTTCGCCGTTGACGTTGATGCCCAGTCCATCCCACTGTAGAGTTTTGAAGACATCCTCCAATGCGTTAGTGAATAGTTTCGGGGATATAACGTCACCCTGTCTTACACCACGGAGCAGTTGGATGGGTCTTGTATAATGGTTTTGTACTTGAACGGACATCGTAGCCATTTGATAGAGGCTTCTCAGCACCTCCACATACCGCCAGTCGACTTGACAGCGCTGCAAGGACTCCAAAACAGCCCAGGTTTCGATAAAGTCGAAGGCTTTTTCGTAGTCCACAAAAGCCATACACAGTGGTTGGTTGTACTCCTCTGTCTTCTGTATAACCTGCCTTACAGTATGGATGTGGTCCACGGTACTGAAGCCCTTGCGAAACCCGGCCTGTTCCGGTGGCTGAAAGGCGTCAAATCTTGATGCCAAACGATTCGTGACGACTCTCGAGAACAGCTTATAGACGTGGCTCAGAAGTGTGATCGGCCTATAGTTTTTGAGAAGCGTTTTGTCTCCTTTTTTGAAAAACAATGCCACTACACCTCTGCTCCACGCCTTAGGGGTTGTCCCATTGGCTATTACAGAGTTAAAAAGCCTTTTCAGCTCCTCAAGGACAGGTTTTCCACCGGCCTTAAGTAGCTCAGAGGCCACTCCGTCTTCCCCGGGAGCCTTCCCATTCTTAAGCTGTCTGAGAGCCGCCGCGATTTCGTCTATATCTACGTCCGGGAGATCTTCTGTAAAGTGGCGGGAGAGAGGAGCTCTTGGGTCTGGGGTCGCATCAGGTGGAGGCTTTTTCGCATGCGAGGCATACAGATTTCCATAGAAGTCCTCAATTTCAGCGAGAATCTCTGGAACCGATGTGACAGTTACACCATTCGAGGTAGTTAGCTTTGCCAGATGACTCCTTCCCAGTGTCTTGGTAAAAACTTTCGACCCTCGGTTTTTCTTAATCGCCTCCTTTACGAGTCGAGTGTTGTAGCTTCGGAGGTCGCGTCTTACCATACTTCGGATCTTTTTGTTAAGTAACTGGGGATCTGGCAATGCATCCTCTGGTGTTTCCCGTCTAATTCGCATCAGTTCCAGGGCCTCGCTTGAAAGTTTGGACTTCTTGTCTGTTCGCCTTTTACGAAAATGCTTCGTCCCCACTTCGCGAATAGCCCCGACTATGCTCTCTAGGTCCTCGTCAACGTTTGCCGGGGTCTCCAGGGCAGCGAATCGATTTTTTAGTTCAAGTTGGAACTCCTCATGTCCGGCTTGGGGCAGATTGGGACGGAGAACTTGCTTCACCATGCGGTTTCTTTCTAGCTTGAAGTTGATATTTAGGGTGCCTCTTACTAGTCGGTGATCACTTCCGGTATTGAACCTATTGATCACTGAGACATCCCTAAATATATGCCGTTTATCCGTCATGATGAAGACGATCTCGTTCTTCGTCCTGCCGTCAGGGCTCTTCCAGGTCCACTTCCGTTGGGGCTTTTTCTGATAAAAGGTGTTCATACAGAACAGCCCTTGCCTGCTAAGGAAGTTGACTAGCATTTGGCCCCTCTGGTTTCTGCTCCCGTAGCCATGTGGTCCCAAGCTTGATTCACCGCGCTCCTGTCCCACTTTAGCGTTGAAGTCCCCCATGACAACAGTGAAGTGGGTCTTAGTGGTTTGGTGTATGGCTTTCGACACGTCGTCGTATAGGGCCTCCACCTCTTCATCTGAGCTGCTCGAAGTCGGCGCATATACCTGTACGACCTTGAGAGAGTACCTCTCGGTCAGCTTCAGTACGAGGTACGCTACCCTGTTCGAGACGCTGCTGATCTCCATCACGTTGTCACAGAGAGCCTTATTGACAAGGAACCCTACGCCACCCTGGAATAGGATAAAAGGAATAGAATAAGAGATATTATACAACAGATTTAAATAAATAATATTTCCTGGTTCGGTCCTTAAAGGTTTCAAGGGAAGGGGACCGACGGACTTCCTCAGGCAGAGAATTCCACAGCTTGATGGCTCGCACTGTGAAAGAATTTGCAAAGAAGTCCGTCTTGTGTGGAGGAAGGTTGATTCTCAGACTGTAAACATAAATAAACATCCTGGACAATTCACACAGCGCCATCTAGCCCCAAACTAAGCATAGCTTGTACTATGGGAACTAGATAGCTGACACTAATACATATACTTTTTTTTGTAAATAAATACATATTATATATAGAAAACGCCCAGACTCAACACAAATATTTGAAAATTTTACTTAACAAATATTTGTGTCCGGTGGGGATCGAACCCACGACCCTCGGCGTATAAGCATGCATACATATACGTACATACAGACGCGAAAAGCGACTTGGCTTTATACTATGTAAAGATGTATCACGCCTTGGAGTAGGCTTGGGTAGGCAGAGCGTTTTTTTTTTTATGTCAACAGCAGATATATGAATATGGTTGCTGTAGTCGGTTTCAGAAAAAATCCGTGTATCACTCACTATAGTGACAGGTTGTCAGCCTGTCGCCTAAAAAACTTATTACCACATGAAACTGGAGTCCCTTAATCGTCTCTTACGACACCCGCGTGAAACAAATGTGGTGATGCTACCTCTAAGCGATGAAGTAGCATCACGCTGCATTCGTTGTAATGGTAATTTTATATAGAATCAGTCTTTAAAAGTTTATTAATTCTTCTTTTCGTGTGGGACACCGAATCGTCCAACGACCCGATGAACCCTAGTGTCAGAATTTTTCAACCGCCTTCTACATGTAGCAGGCTTCTGACATGGTTGCGTAACGACCGCCGTCTAAGTGATCATAGACAGCAACCGGGACCTACGGCTTAACGTGCCATCCGAAACACGGAACCATCTTACTTACGGACAATCGGGTGGTTCAGCCCGCAATGTCCTAACCAGACTGGGAACATATTCACAAAGAGATAAATATCAACCTTGTGAGTGACCCACCGAGAATCGAACCCGGGACCTTCTGCGTCAAAGGCAGTCGCACTACCACTGCGCCACATTGGTCGTCAAAGTTTATTAATTGTTTTAAACGTAAAAGTGAAACCCGGTTAATATGTTTTTAATTGAATTGTCAGAACCAAACTGATAACAATTACAAAAACAAGTTAAAATTCGATCGCAATAAACGCTGAGGTTAATTACTAATGATAATTACTACATAGTATAAAACATAGTCACTTCCCGTTGTCTGTCTGTTTATAAAAAAATTACATACACATATCACGCCTTTATCCCTTGCGAGGTAGGCAGAGCGTTAACAGCCGTAAGAATACGGTCGCTATCGCCACGTCTGACATTTTTGAGGATTGTTTTCCAAAGTTGTTTCAGAAAACATGTGTATCACTATAGTGACAGGTTGTCAGCCTGTCGCCTAAAAATTGTAATACACTAATACTCTCGAGTCCCTTAGTCGCCTTTTACGACACCCACGGGAAGGATGTGGGGTGATGCTATTCTAAGCCGGCATCACACGGAAAAGCCGGCATCACACGGAAAAAAATTACATTAGATTTAAAGTAAATGTATGTAAGAGTCTTTTGGTACCCCATAGGTAATATCTTCATTTATTGACTTCAGGAGTGTGTAGACCGATGGTGAGATAATAAAGAGACGTTGATTCGCTGATCACACTTAATTTTTATAAACAACTGTACTTGGTGGGTGTTTTACATTATCTTTTTGTTCTAGTAAGTAACAGGGCTTCGCCTTATAATAACTTATACTGCCTGTCTATACAGACTAGCAGAGCAACGTTCCGTTTGACGTATGATCCGAGGAGTACAAACTAGAGTAGTCATCTCCTCGACGTCTGCGGATCGAATGATGCTCGAGCCACGCGCTCGGCCTTTTTATAGAACGATCAAAACAACCCCGCCAGTCCCCACTGCCGGGCCGGGTGGCGGCAGGTAGGATACGTCATGCCACCTGCACGTGGTTTCGTTTACATACTCTTTGTTCTTATTTCTAATTGAATTCGGTACAATTGTGATTAAATAATTAAGTTAGAATTATTTAGATTAATTAACAATAATAAATTACAAGAATGAAATTATCAATTGAACATTAAAGCAAGAAATGAGAATAAAACGTTTAAAAATTGTTGACATCCTCGCTGCGCTATCACGACCATCCTGACGAGCAGCTCGTGCTCGAGCTAGCGAACTCCAAAATCTAAAAAAGAAACAAAAATTGATCAAGCAATTTGAATAACGACACTGAATCAGTAGCCGCCTCATTTTTATTTTCATGGCTATCACGGTCTATTTTTGTATGACTCAAAACTTTTTAGTAGATATAAATGGGATCTTAATTTTTTTTCTTTAATTTTTTTTTTTTTTTTTTTTAGTTCCTAGCAGATGGCGCTTGGAGTGAATTATACGGTGAAATTTTTCATAGATAGGGGTAATCATTTTTATTGGGCACTGAACTGAACTTGACAATAATCCTCAATTTGAAATAGCGCCATCTGGTTCAGACAAGCGTTGCTATTAGCCCAAAAATGAAGTAAATTAAGTTAAATAATTCTGCGTCTTTCTAATGTGGTCATTAACATTTCGTTCGGTCATTCTGAAAATAATAAATGCTCATGTGATACCTAATATGAAAAAAAATACGTTCATATCAAATCTTTTAAATATTTACCGTAAATAAAGATTTGTAAACGGTTATGTAAACGGTAAACAAGTAGTAAAGAATAAATAAACTTTGTACATGGTACAGGTACTCTTATGTGAATTAATCAAAGTATTTAATTTCAAAGTGTTTCATTGTACTAATAAAAATATTCAGTCTTATCATAAGTCAGATCTTCATCAATGCTTAGGTAAAATATACAGTTTTTTTTTTGGCTTTTTAATTTCGTATGACGTTTCAGCTCTTTTAGCTACTTTAGTGGCTATTACTGCTTCTTTTGGAAGCTATTTCTGTTCTCTTGGCGGCTATTACTACTCTTTTGGTGGCTATTACTGCTCTTTTGATGGATACAACTGCGCTGTTACTGCTCTTTTGGTGGCTACTACTGCTCTTTTGGAGGCTATTACTGCTCTCTTGGTGGCTATTACTGCTCTTTTGGTGGCTATTACTGCTCTTTTGGTGGCTATTATTGCTTTATTTGGTGGCTACTACGGCTCTTTTGGTGGCTATTACTGCTCTTTTTGGTGGCTATTACTGCTCTTTTTGGTGGCTATTACTGCCCAATTCTGTCATATGACACCATACACAGAATTTTGTTCATTTCATTTCTTCTAGCTGGCAAGTTATTCCACAATAAGCTTTTCTCTTCTTTCTTTATTTGAATGTAAGGCACTGTCCCATTACTAAATATTCTGTATTTATTAATATTTTTGGTACTTATGTGCATTGCTTGTTTCATGCGTTCTAAAATCCTTATTTTAACTTTTGCTTTTTATATCTTACTATTTTATATCATAATTGAATATAATAAACACTGAAATTGTAAATGCGTAAGGGATAATTGTCCCTTATAATGTCTTTCATACTTGGAAAAATATTTTCCCAGGAAATCGTAAGACAACAAACATTGCTTTATCATTTTATTTTTCTTGCATTAATAGCATAATATAGCCCAGAAACCAAGTGTTTTATGATAGCACAGTTACTAAAATACTTAGTTTGAGAGACTAACGCCATAATGTCATAACGTTACTACACAGTGTTAAGGATTGCATTTTCTAATTCTTAGTAGCTTGTTATTTTATATTACCTGATGGTATACTATTATTATTATTTTTATATTATCTGATTGCGAGAAAAAAAAAATTGTTTCAAAATTTGCATCTGAGATCTACCCAAATAAGGATATCTGTAACTAGACAATTTAATTGTGCAATGTGCATTGTTCAATAGACAATTCAATAATCTTAATTAAAAATATTGTGAAATGAAGTAATGAAGCTCCAGTAAAATAATAAATAATCTGTAATCTTCGTAGTAAGATGGTTCATGGAGTTCATCGAAGGTGTTCCATGCGAGAGAAGTAGAAGATTGTCTACGTGTAGTGTAGCACATGAAATGTTTAATACTATTTAATAAAGTAGTGAGTGTGATTCATTTAATTTAATGAAACAGTAACTTGAAGTGGTGTAGGTTATAGAACTGAAACTGTTATTTATGCAACAAGGAGAATTGTTTCCGGTAGTAGTTTAGTGCAAAAATAGAATGGAGATAATTTGTGGATTGTATCAAGAGGATGCCATCGGTTCCTGCAGATGGCACTATTACACTACTGGAGCCACGACATGAGCACTGGAATCTGTATTTACTGACACTGACAGAATTACCCTAAATGGGTAGAAGCCCATATTAATAAATAAACTATACTTCATATTATTAAACGTGTCTTTTTATGCCTTTCTAAATCTTGTAGAATTTTCGCCTTTAATTCATTGTGGTAAAGTAGAAGAAATAAATCCAAAATTTGAGGGTATTTCGTTACAATAGTAGATTACGTACTGAGGTATGTAAGCTATCAATAACAACCGAGGTTTTTTAACGCCCGAGCGGAGCGAGGGCGGTACCTTTCCGAGGTTGTTATTGATGTTACATCCGTGGTACGTATACTGCTTTACATATCGAATGAAAAGAGAGTAAAATAAAGCGATAAATACAAGAAAACGATCCATAAATGACGATTGTATCGTCTGCTATTCAAATTACACCACTAAACTTTTTTTTCTATGATTGAAAAATATTGAATTAATATGAAAGAAAAGTATCCTAACATAAAGTAGACATTTTTCTGATCGTAGGGATATTAGTAATTTTTACTTTTGTCATTGTAATATTGAGTAATAATTCGACAAACTCATTTATTGAGGTTATAAAAATACAGATTAAAAATATAATTCCTGCGTTCAAGCAACACAAATCGTAGCGGCCAGTTCGAAATTTAAAATCGTATACAACTAATTGGGTGCAACTCCTTTAAAAATAAGAAGAAATTGATTTTAACTTTTTAATTGCCGCGATTCTATTGGTTCTTTTTCTAGTTCCATATTTAAAATTACTTACAGGCTTAGTTTTAAAACCTCGCCTGTAAGTTGAACTTACAGGTCGTGTTTTTTGTCAGTAATGACCTACTTTCAGAGCATGAGATATGTAAAAGTATTTAAAGGTTAATAAATGATTCGGGGCCCCACATGTTTTTTTTTTTTTTTTTAACTACCGCTACTTTACACTTTATAGTGACGCTGTAAGTTTTTATACGCAAGGTTTCACGAAAGTACGCAGGCGTTTTTGTTTTTATTTTAAACAGTGGTCAATAATTAAATGGTTTTAGCTTCTCTGTTGACTTGATCATAAAGGTAATTTAATTTACGTGTTCTAGCTAGGCCAACAATGTAGTAGGACAAAAGTATTCATTGATAAATTATTTAATTTCTAATTGGACACTAATTTATCAATAGTAATGTTATTTTATGTAGAAAAGCGCAAATTGTTCCTTTACTGTCAATTTTTTTCCGATTTTCAATTAAGTTTTTTAGGGGTTTGAAACCTGAAGAAACATGCCTAGTATAATGGAACAAACTCACAGAATTTTCAGCGGTATCCTCATTTCTTATCCTTTAGTTATTTTGTATGGCCTGATGTCTGCAACACAGGGGTAAAAAGTCCACGTTGAAATGCTTTGCCATGTTGCTACCGTATCACAAGCGTAGGACAGAAGTTCATCTGAAATTAATATTAAAACTGGTGAACACGCTAACCTGATGCAATTAATCACAATAAGTTGCCACTAACATGGAACAAACTCACCGGCTTAGTTTTCATCCGTCATAATTGAGAACTCAAGCTCAATCTCGTGCCGTTCCTTTTTCCTGTAGGTGCTGGTCCAACAATTATATTGTCAAGGATATTGGCCAGAGATCATGGCGTTTAGATCTTCGTTTCTGCACTTCTGATGTAAGAGTCTTTTGGTACCCCATAGGTAATATCTTCATTTATTGACTTCAGGAGTGTGTAGACCGATGGTGAGATAATAAAGAGACGTTGATTCGCTGATCACACTTAATTTTTATAAACAACTGTACTTGGTGGGTGTTTTACATTATCTTTTTGTTCTAGTAAGTAACAGGGCTTCGCCTTATAATAACTTATACTGCCTGTCTATACAGACTAGCAGAGCAACGTTCCGTTTGACGTATGATCCGAGGAGTACAAACTAGAGTAGTCATCTCCTCGACGTCTGCGGATCGAATGATGCTCGAGCCACGCGCTCGGCCTTTTTATAGAACGATCAAAACAACCCCGCCAGTCCCCACTGCCGGGCCGGGTGGCGGCAGGTAGGATACGTCATGCCACCTGCACGTGGTTTCGTTTACATACTCTTTGTTCTTATTTCTAATTGAATTCGGTACAATTGTGATTAAATAATTAAGTTAGAATTATTTAGATTAATTAACAATAATAAATTACAAGAATGAAATTATCAATTGAACATTAAAGCAAGAAATGAGAATAAAACGTTTAAAAATTGTTGACATCCTCGCTGCGCTATCATGTATATGAATGTATATGAATATATATGAATCTACGCAGCGGGTTTTGATGCGGTTTTTTTAGTGGGAACTTTTCTATCTGCCCGTATCTGACAGATCTTGAGCTAGTTTATGATGTCATACCAGATGGCGTTACGTTAGGTTGAAATTTTGACATATGAGTTATATTGATACTCAACTAGACAAAATACATTTCCTTGGAAAGAAACTTTTCCAGGTTAGATCAGCGCCATCTATGTACTCTTAAAAACAGGCTAGAAAATTTCCCACTGATAAAGTAATTCAATAGGAAGGTTTATCACTACATAGTATAAAGCATTTTGCCGTTTGATGCCGGCTTAGAATAGCATCACCCCACATCGTTCCCGCGGGAGTCGTAAGAAGCGACTAAGTGACTCGAGGGTATTGGTGTATTACAATTTTTAGGCGACAGGCTGACTCTGGAACAACCTTGAAAAACAATCTGCCTACCCCCCAAGGGATATAGGCGTGATATATTATGTATGTAATATAAAGCAGTCACTTTTCGCGTCTGTTTGTATGTATGTTTGCTTAAATCTTTAAAACTACTCAACGGCTTTTGATGCAGTTTTTTTTTAAATAGATACAGTGATTCAATAGGAAGGTTTTTATACATGTATAATACTTACCGGGAAAACATCTTATTCCCACGGGAAAACAGTTAGAAGCGGGTGAAACCGCTGGGCGGGCGCTGTATGATATGACAATGACCTAAAGAGTTAACCTTCAGATACTAAATTCTGACGTTCGATATTGTTGCGTTAGTCCACTAAGCAAACTAATCCAGCGATACATACACAAATCACGCCTTTATCACTTCCGGGGTAGGCAGAGCGTTAAAAGCGTAATATTACGGTCTTTATTGCCACATCTGACAAGTATTGAGGGCCCTTTCAGATGATTCACTGTAGTGATAGATAGGTAATTGTAATACACATGAAACCCTCGAGTCCCTTAGTTGCCTTTTACAACAACCGTGGGAAGAAATGGGGTGATGCTATTGTAAGCAGCATCACACGATAATACGGAAACTATTAGCCTTTTGGAATAGGCAAATATTACTAATAATTGATAACCGATGTGGCGCAGTGGCAGTGCGACTGTCTTTGACGCAGAAGGTCCCGGGTTCGATTCTCGGTGGGTCACTCACAAAGTTGATGTTTATCATTTTGTGAATTTGTTCCCAGTCTGGTTAGGACATTGCGGGCTGGACCACCCGATTGTCCGTAAGTAAGATGGTTCCGTGTTTCAGATGACACGTTAAGCCGTGTAGGTCACGGTTGCTATCTAGGATCACTTAGACGGCGGTCGTTACACAACCATGTCAGAAGCCAGTTACTTGAGGAAGGCGGTTGAAAAATTCTGACACTAGGGTTCATCGGGTCGCTGGACGACTTGGTGTCCCACACGAAAAGAGAGAGGGAGAGACTAAGAATTCTTTAAAAATATTACTAAGTATAATATAGTATAGAGGCGACTAAGAAACTCGAGAGTATTGGTGTATTGCAATTTTTAGGCGACGGGCTGACAACCTGTCACTATAGTGGTACACATGTTTTCTGAAACAACCTTGGAAAACAATCCTCAAAAATGTCAGACGTGGCGATAGCGACCGTATTCTTACGGCTGTTGACGCTCTGCCTACCCCGCAAGGGATAAGGGCGTGATGTGTGTATGTATGTATGTATATAGTATAGTAAATAATAGCCGTTACCGGTGATCCGCGCCAGGTCAGAGTTGGACTTTGGAAGGAGAGGGTTCCCACTTCATTCGTTGGAGCATCTGAAACCCTACCCCCCCGGTCATGATTTGACATGGCCGACTTGGAAATCTTTAAACAGATTGCGGACCCAGGTCGGCCGCTGCAAAGACAATCTGACTCGGTGGGGCTACATCGATAGCTCCAGTAACATATGCGAATGCGGTGTAACTTCTCAGACCATGGAACATCTCCTGTCCTGCTCCGCGTGCCCCAATACCTGTACGCTTGATGACCTCATGAAGGCCACAGAAAATGCTGTCCGGGTGGCTGAATTATGGGCACATAAAATCTAAATTTGGCATCGACACGATAAGAAGAAGAAGATAGCTGATAATTACGTTTCGTTCTTTCTAAGAATACAACGTCGTATCACCAACCTACCTCTTTATCTTTTGCTGATATTGCGACATATTACTCGTAAATGGGTTTGTTTGATGACGTCATGGCCTCGTACGCGTTTGTGACGTCACTTCATCCCGTTCGAGTTTGAGGCGTGACTCATCTCCGCAGTTGACTCACGAATTTTACGTCCAATTTGAAATTTCGTAAACAAACATAATTTTATAGGTGTTTCACTTGAGAAATGTTTGTTGATTGTTGACTTATTTTTAATTATGCTGTGTAACGTCGCTAAATGATGCATTTGGACTGATGTGTTAATGTACTGTATACTACACCTACATAGAAAATGCCCTATAGCTTAATGAAATGTAAAAAGGAAAGTGAGTCATTGTTCACGTTTAGCGGGAGATAAAACTCCATATAAATCACTTTCCTCCCCAGGGGAGCAAAGATCCAACTGGCAAAGTTACGTAAAATGGATTTAGCGATTTAGCGAAAAAATGTTTATGGCAAAGATATAAAAGGGGAAAAAGAATTATGCGAAACATGTTATGCTAAAACATATTAGTGGAAAAAACATTATGCTAACGAAAGGGATCCCCCTCGTTAGCAATCGGTTCTTTTCTTACCGAATGTCCAATGTACTGTTAATAAATTTTTTTCTCTTTATGTCAAAGGGTTCGGTGATTAATCATGTTTCCGTGTGTAGCTGGTTTAAAATATCATCACCTCATTCCTAACCGTGTGTTTCTGCCATGTCATGTCATAAGTCATGTCATAGATGCCGTGTGATGCCGGCTTAGAATAGCATCACCGAACATCCTTCCCGCGGGTGTCGTAAGAGGCGAATAAAGGACTCGAGAGTCGAGAGTATTGGTGTATTAAAATTTTTAGGCGACAGGCTGACAACCTGTCACTATAGTGATACACATGTTTTCTGAAACTACCTTGGAAAACAATGCTCAAAAATGGCAGACGTGGCGATAGCGACCGTATTCTTACGACCGTTAACGCTCTGCCTACCCTGCAAGAGATAAGGGCGTGACATATAGTATATCATAAGAAACTATCACATTTTCGTAAATGAGTTGTTACTACATACTATTATCGATTCGATGAAGACGTATTGTAGATTTTAATTTATCTAATCGAATTTTACCCTTATCATGTTAGCAGCTGTCATACTTTGACACAATCACGTTTTTGTGTAGGCGCCCACTCTTGTCGCTGGGGTACCTTCAAATACTTTCAATCTTCTGTCTTCTGCCTATATACATGCATATATCAGGCCTTTATCCCTTTTGGGGTAGGCAGAGCACTATAGCTGATTGTTTTTATTAAATTTAGGTCTATAAAAGGCATATCATTTTCTTTTCTTAAAAAAGAATGGAAAAAAGGCATTTTATTTTACTATGGAGAAATATAATTGCTCAAAATTTTCATAATGTAATAATTTTTATAAAAATGAAAATAATAGAGGCTTACCTTTGGAGGTCAATTTAGTAAAAAGAATTATAGCTCTAAAGGTATTTATTACTCGGGAAAAAAACAGGGGAATACGTCAGTATAAATATGCCCACTCTTGGATCATCTTGATAGGACTCATATTTATAATATTGTGAATTCAAAAACCCCACATTGAATGAACTAATCAGTTTGTTCACTTGTAAACTGCGTATTTACTCGCTTGAATTATCACTGCCGTGTGATGCCGGCTTAGAATAGCATCACCCCACATCCTTCCCGCGGGTGTCGTAAGAGGCGACTAAGGGACTCGAGGGTATTGGTGTATTAAAATTTTTAGGCGACAGGCTGACAACCTGTCACTATAGTGATACATATGTTTTCTGGAACAACTTTGGAAACCAATCCTCAAAAGTGTCAGACGTGGCGATAGCGACGGTATTCTTACGGCCGTTAACGCTCTGCCTAACCCGCAACGGATAAAGGCGTGATATATGTATGTATGAATTATCACTACATACATACCTAGTATAAAGTAAAGTCGCTTTTCGCGTGTATAGGTATGTTTGCTTAAATCTTTAAAATTATACACCGGATTTTGATGCAGTTTTTTAATAGATAGAGTGATTCAATAGGAAGGTTTTATATATAATACTTGCCGGGAAAACATCTTATTCCCACGGGAAAATGAGTTGCAGCGGGCGCATAGTATTTATAATATTGTGAATTCAAAAACCCCACATTGAATGAACTAATCAGTTTGTTCACTAGTGAACTGCGTATTTACTCGCTTGCATTACATTGTATGACACACACAGTCACACTTACTTGTTATGATAAGGAAAACAGTAACAAATTGAATTAGTGCTTTTTAATAACAGTATTTTAAGTTAACATACATACATATATCACGCCTTTATCCCTTGCGGGGTAGGCAGAGCGTTAACGGCCGTAAGAATACGGTCGCTATCGCCACGTCTAACATTTTTGAGGATTGTTTTCCAAGGTTGTTTCAGAAAACATGTGTATCACTATAGTGACAGGTTGTCAGCCTGTCGCCTAAAAATTGTAATACACCAATACCCTCGAGTCCCTTAGTCGCCTCTTACGACACCCGCGGGAAGGATGTGGGTGATGCTATTCTAAGCCGGCATCACACGGCATCATTTTTTAATTTAAATAATTAATAACGCGGTGCGAAAGGAACCGATTGCTGACGACAGATGTGGCGCAGTGGTAGTGCGACTGCCTCTGACGCAGAAGGTCCCGGGTTCGATTCACAAAGTTGATATTCACTTTGTGAATTTGTTCCCAGTCTGGTTAGGACATTGCGGGCTGAACCACCCGATTGTCCGTAAGTAAATTGGTTCCGTGTTTCGGATGGCACGTGAAGCCGTCGTTACACAACCTTGTCAGAAGCCTGCTACTTATAGAAGGCGGCTGATAAATTCTGACACTAGGGTTCATCGGGCCGTTGGACGACTCGGTGTCCCACTCGAAAATAACAGATTGCTAACGAGGGTGTAGTTTGAGGCCCGAAGCGCAGCTGAGGGCATTAATACACACGAGTTAACAATCGGACTTTCTTCCGAGTGATACATAGTGCTTTATTGGTATAAACCCTGCACTAAACTACACCTGCAAGAATAAAAAAACAAAAATACGGATAGACATATATACATATATCACGCCTTTATCCCTTGCGGGGTAGGCAGTGCGTTAACGACCATAAGAATACGGTCGCTATCGCCACGTCTGACATTTTTGAGGATTGATTTCCAAGGTTGTTCCAGAAAACATGTGTATCACTATAGTGACAGGTTGTCAGCCTGTCGCCTAAAAATTGTAATACACCAATACCCTCGAGTCCCTTAGTCGCCTCTTACGACACCCGTGGGAAGGATGTGGGGTGATGCTATTCTAAGCCGGCATCACACGGCTAATACGGATAGAAGAACAGTTCAATATACCTAGAAAATTAGGGAATGGGCACCAGCGTTTTCTGTGAATATTATCTACAATATTCAGATTCAAGATTCAAGATACAATCGTTTATTTCCAAGTAGATTCACAATGAATACTTTTAGAATGTCAGAGAGTTACAATACAATACTGTCACTGAATAAATGAAACAATAACAATTTTAAGTTCCTAATAGAATCGCGTACGAGTGGGATTAAAAAATAAAAAATAAATAAAGGCACTACCTCGGGGCTGGCCAGGCTGACCACACATCATGTAACTTACGTTGACATATCTTGCACTGCGCTCGCTAAGCCGCATGCCAAGCGTGGTGACTGGTGAGTATGGCAATACCCTCCAATCTGGGAGAGGACCATGTCCAGCAGTGGACTGTTGTGGCTGTAGAAGTAGTATTTCTTTCTTACTGTAAAGTAAAGACTAATCAATAATTTATACACCTAGATAGGTATCTACACATCACGTCGTTTATAACCCTAAGGGCTAAGCAGAGCGTGAATGGTCGTATGAATTTTGTAAGCAGTTTAAGAACTTTCTCGTATGTAGTCTACCAGTCGACTGCTGTTTAGACTCACAGGCAAGACATTACGCGTTTATGACATTATGCGTTTAGGTCATTACGCGTTTAGGACATTATGCGTTTAGGACATTATAAGTTCAGGTCATTGTGCGTTTATGTCATTATGCGTTAAGGACATTTTTAGGATTTAGGACATTATGTGGCGAGAGGGTTATTTTGAAGTATGTTTCACTGTAGTGACAGGTTGTCAGCCCATCACGTAATCTGAAGTTTTATTACACTTAACTCTCGAGCCCTTTCGACTTACAATACTAGCGGGAAATGAATGGGGTGATGCTATTCTGTGCCGGCATTACGCGGCAAGTAAAAGATTTTCTGTGAAATAGCGCCACATTGTATTTATTTACAATGTAAACACTAAATATTCATGTCTGTTAATTATTCATTTTAAACAATAATGTTTATTGTTTCAACAATGTCTAGATGATAATGAACCTTTCTGGATTTATTTTGAAAAGTAATTTGTTTACCGAATACACACTCACACACACAAATCACGCCTTTATCCCTGGCAGGGTAGACAGAGCGTTAACGATCGTAATATTACGGTCGTGATCGCCACGTCCGACAATTAATGAATGTTTTCAGATGATTCGTGTATCACTATCGTGACAGGTTGTCAGCCTGTCGCCTAAAATTTGCAATACACAGAAGCTTCAAATCCCTTAGTCGCCTCTTACGACACCCACGGGAAATATATGTGGTTATGCTATTCTAAGTTGGCATCACACGGTAAATCAATGTACTATTTCAATTTTTTTTTCAGGTGGTCGAATGCAAGGAGAAACGAACTGGTACCCGAAGAGCCCTTAAGGTCCTTCATGACAGCCCTAAGGCACGACGGGAGGTAGAACTACATTGGAGGGCCAGCGGATGCATCCATATAGTTCAGGTGAGTCTGTGCTTCGGAAGGCACGTTAAAAGTATTATACGACAGCCCTAAGATGCGACAAAAGGTGCTCAGAGCTAGCAGATGCATCCGCGGAAATTATATTTAAATATTTTTGTCTATTTGACATTTGTTATTACTTTATGGTCTTGCTACGCTGGACAGAGCTTCAATAATCTAAGGAGTTTGACATTGTTATTAATTAATTTAAATTGTAGATTTTAGTTTCAGTTAGCGCCACACGGCAAAATATAATAATTTTTTAAATAGCTTATTTACACGTTGAAAATATATTTTGTTTTCCCCTTTCATCTAAACTTTCATCGTCGTCGTTTCCCCAGATAATAGACGTATACGATAACACGTACGGCGGGAAGCGATGCCTGCTGGTCGTGATGGAGTGTATGGACGGCGGAGAGCTGTTCCAGAGAATACAGGACAATAGAGACGGAGCGTTCACAGAGCGACAGGCTGCCGAGGTAATACACACACCCAGACACACACAAACGCCTCCATCCCTTGCGGGGTAGGCAGAGCGTTTACGGCCGTAAGAATACGGTCGCTACCGCCACTTCTGTCATTTTTGAGAATTGTTGTCCAAGGTTGTTTCAGAAAACATGTGTATCACTATAGTGACAGGTTGTCAGCTTGTCACCTAAAAATTGTAATACACCAATACCCTCGAGTCCCTTAGTCGCTTCTTACGACACCCGCGGGAAGGATATGGGGTGATGCTATCCTAAGCCGGCATCTCACGGGTCTGAGGTAATAGATACATTCGATTCAGTTGTCGGCTCTCTTTTGCTCGCAGTACATTATTCTCCCTGCCTTATCCCGTGCTCTGTCGGGGTCGGCTACACTAGGGTATTTGACGTGGAACCAAGGTTTTACACAGAGCGACTGCCATCTGACCTCTGCAACCCGAAGGCTAACCTGGCCCGAATCCTAGGTTAAGTCACATATTTGTGTCAATGTCTCATAATTCAACTTGTTTAGCTTCGCTCGCTATACATATTTGTGTAAAATTTTCGTAATTTGCTTATGTCCAAGCTAGCTTTGCTTGCGTTACGTATGTATACGGGGTGTAAGGGACAAAGTCCCGAATATGGATAGGGTGCAAGCAGATCATGAAACTGAACAACTTTCCCCTAGGAACATATGTCAGGATACGTCCAAAAACTTTTTGTTTCCCATAGTAAATGCAGTTGGCTGATCGCGATTTTGTATGGGAGGTTGAAATTTTTTTGTCGTTTCCTGACATATGTTCCTAGGGGAAAGTTGTTCAGTTTAATGGTCTGCTTGCACCCTATCAGCATTCGGGACGCTGTCCCTAACACCCTGTATACAATTTCCTGTACCTAGGTTGCCTGGAAGAGATTGCCTATTGTACCCTAATTCTTATACACCTATTCAACGTGTAATGTTTCTTTTAGTGTGCAAATACATATACATACATACATATATCACGCCTTTATCCCTTGCGGGGTAGGCAGAGCGTTAACAGCCGTAAGAATACGGTCGCTATCGCCACGTCTGACATTTTTGAGTATTGTTTTCTAAGGTTGTTTCGGAAAACATGTGTATCACTATAGTGACAGGTTGTCAGCCTGTCGCCTAAAAATTGTAATACACCAATACTCTCGAGTCCCTTAGTCGCCCCTTACGACACCCACGGGAAGGATGTGGGGTGATGCTATTCTAAGCCGGCATCACACGGCATAATGTAATCTTATCAGGTTTTTAACCATATTTTTCTTGTTTTTCCAGATAATGCACTCAATATGCGTAGCGGTGCGCCACCTACACGACTCAGACATAGCCCACCGGGACATCAAACCCGAGAACCTACTATACACGAGTATGGAGCCTAACGCCGTGCTCAAACTGACAGACTTCGGGTTCGCTAAAGAGACTCTAGCTATTGCTGACTCTTTGCAGACTCCTTGCTACACGCCATATTATGTCGCGCCAGAGGTAAGTAGTACATATATAGACGACACAAAAAGCCAATTACTAACTAGCGACAAAAAAAATGTAGCGACATAAATACTCAGATATAGCGACAAAAACCCGAATACAAAAACGACAAAATAGACAAATTCATACGTATAATAGCGCTAAAAGAAAATAGGATCATAAAAGCCAAAACAGTTACAATAAACTCGTTAGTTATGGTACAGGCTGTAAGCCTATTCAAACTACTTATACATACCAACACTACGATAGTTTTAAGAGCGCTTTAAATTGTTAATTTCAAAATCTAGTCGCCATCTAGAGTCACCAAAATACACTATAGACACAAAAAACTTCGTTAAAATCAACAAAAATCTGTCAATAAATAAACAATGCTTCATTTCAATAAATGGTCGCCATATTAAAAGACTCAGACATAGCCCACCGGGACATCAAACCCGAGAACCTGCTGTACACGAGTATGGAGCCTAACGCCGTGCTCAAACTGACAGACTTCGGGTTCGCTAAAGAGACTCTAGCTATTGCTGACTCTTTGCAGACTCCTTGCTACACGCCATATTACGTAGCCCCAGAGGTAAGTAGTGATGCTGGTTGAAATAGCATCACCACCGTACTCAAACTGACAGACTTCGGGTTCGCTAAAGAGACTCTAGCTATTGCTGACTCTTTGCAGACTCCTTGCTACACGCCATTTTATGTCGCGCCAGAGGTAAGTCATTCACACACACATATCACGCCTATATCCCTTGCGGGGTAAGCAGAGCATCAACGATCGTAAAGTTACGGTTGTTATCGCCACGTCTGACAAGTATTGAGGGCCCTTACAGATGATTCGTGTATCACTGTAGTGGCAGGTTGTCAGTCTGTCGCCTAAAGTTGTCGCCTAAAATTGCCTTTTACAACACCTGCGGGAAGAAATGGCTATTCTAAGCCGGCATCACACATACATACATACATACATAAATTACACCTTTATCCCTTACGGGGTAGGCAGAGCGCTAGTTGCCGTAAGAATACAGTCACTATCGCCACGTCTGACATTTTTAAGAATTGTTTTCTAAGGTTGTTTCAGAAAACATGTGTATTACTATAGTGACAGGTTGTCAGCCTCTCGCCTAAAAATTGTAATACACCGATACTCTCGAGTCCCTTATTCGCCTCTTACGACACCCGCGGGAAGGATGTGGGGTGATGCTATTCTAAGCCGGCATCACACGGTCAGTCATTTGCCATATAAAAAAAGAATAAAAATGTCCAGGCTAGGCTAGGCTTTTCTTTATGTCGCATCAAATAAGATTTCACAAGAAAACATTTTTTAAAAACGCAAATTTTTTTTTTGTTGTTTTAATCAAACACTGAATATTGCTATTTAAGCAAACGAAACAAGTGGAAAGAATTCACGCCTCCGATGGGATTCGAAGCGTCTTTTGACTTGATTCGTTTTAGAAAAAAATATTATCATGTGGACAATTTCTACAAAATAGTAAACATTCGATAACTACTATTTTCTTTTGCTTACAGGTGCTAGGCCCAGAGAAATACGACAAATCGTGCGATATTTGGTCGCTAGGCGTCGTGATGTACATCTTACTGTGTGGATTCCCGCCGTTCTACTCCAACCACGGCCTGGCCATCTCACCCGGCATGAAAAAAGTGAGTTTTTCATATCACACATTTCATATCACACTTCATCATATTACACTTTTTCGATTACCAGTCATTTTTATTGAGAGGCATTTCTTGTCTTAAGAGAGTGATTTTTCGTCTTGAGAGTCATTTTCCACCGTTCGAGATATTACCCATTTCTTAGAGTCATATCCCACCATTTTACATTTTGTTAAGAGTCATTTCCCATCTTTAGAGTCATATCCCACAATAAGAGCCATTACCGACCAAAAAAGTCATTCCCAAACTGCCAAACATGACAGAAATATGACAAATTGCGTGACATTTATTTGGTCCCTGGGCGTAGTAATGTACATCTTACTGTGTGGATTCCCGCCGTTCTACTCCAACCACGGCCTGGCCATCTCACCCGGCATGAAAAAAGTGAGTATATATATCATATAACACTTTTCATATCACACTTCATCATATTACACTTTTCCGCTTACCAGTAATTTTTTACATTGAGAGTCATTTCATGTCTTTAGAGAGTCATTTTTCGTCTTTAGAGAGTCATTTTTCGTCTTTAGAGAGTACCCACCTAAAGAGTCATTCCCAAACTGCCGAACATGACAATAACACGAAAAATCGAGTGATATTTGATCGCTAGGCCTCGTGATTACATTACACACGTTTCCGCTTAACAGTTATTATGTCGTTTTTTTTTCATTTTGAGACATTTCCCATCTTTCGAGTCATCTTTCGTCTCTATAGTCAGTTTTCACCGTTCGAGATACTACCCACTTCTTAGAGTCATATCCCACAATTTTGCATTTAGTTTACTTTAGAGTCATCTTTCGTCTTTAAAGTAATTTTTCATCGTTCGATATATTACCCACTTCTTAGAGTCATACATACATACATATATCACGCCTTTATCCCTTGCGGGGTAGGCAGAGCGTTAACAGCCGTAAGAATACGGTCGCTATCGCCACGTCTGACATTTTTGAGTATTGTTTTCTAAGGTTGTTTCGGAAAACATGTGTATCACTATAGTGACAGGTTGTCAGCCTGTCGCCTAAAAATTGTAATACACCAATACTCTCGAGTCCCTTAGTCGCCTCTTACGACACCCACGGGAAGGATGATGCTATTCTAAGCCGGCATCACACGGCAATCTTAGAGTCATATCCCACTATTAGGGCTATTACTCACCTCAAGAGTCATTCCCAAACTGCCAAACATGGACAATAATACGACAAATCTCGTGATATTTGGTCGCTAGGCCTCGTGATTCCCGCCATTCTACTCCAACCACGGCCTAGCCATCTCACCCGGCATGAAAAAAGTATGTGACATCCATTTTTTACAATTTGACACGTTTTCTACATTTTGACAGCCATTGTCTCTACATTTTCTTTGCCAAATTCTATATTTTGATAGCCATTTTCTACGATTTGGATTTTTATTTCCTACATACATATATCACGCCTTTATCCCTTGCGGGGTAGGCAGAGCGTTAACGGCCATAAGAATACGGTCGCTTTCGCCACGTCTGACATTTTTGAGGATTGTTTTCCAAGGTTGTTGCAGAAAACATGTATAACACATGTATTTTAACATGTATTAACATTTTGTAACATGTATTTTTATTTTCTACATTTTGATATTCCTTTTCTACATTTTGACAATTGTTTTCACCATTTTGACTGAGATTATCTACATTTTGACAGTAATACTCTACATTTCGTTCTCTACATCTTGCAAGCCATTTTCTACATGTACCACCTTGTCATTTACCACCTCGAGGGACATTTCCATCATTTTGTCTTGAGAGCTATTTTCTAACCTAGTCTATCACATTGAAACTAATTTAGAGTCATTTGAGAGTCATTTCTTAGTCAAAGAATAGTTTCTGACTATATATTATGAGTTTTATCAACAATGTTTTTTTTTTTTTTTTGCAATAAACCTTTTTGTTTCTAACAGCGGATAAGACTGGGCCAGTACGACTTCCCCGAGCCGGAGTGGTCGAACGTGTCTTCTGAAGCAAAGAACCTGATCAAGGGAATGCTCTCCGTCGACCCCGCCAAGAGGCTGACCATTCATCAAGTTAGTATGGCGTGTTAGTGATGCCGGCTTAGAATAGCATCACTCCATTTCTTCCCGCGGGTGTTATAAAGCGTTATTAAGGGACTCGAGAGTATTGTTGTATTACAGTTGTTAGCGACAGGCTGACAACCTGTCAATATAGTGATACACATGTTTTCTAAAACTACTTTTGAAAACAATCATCTAAAACTACAGTTGTGGTGATAGTGGCCGTATTCTTACGGTTGTCAACGTTCTGCCTACCCCGCAAGGGATAAAGGCGTGGTATATGTATATATCTATGTAAATTTTTCGCAATTTTATTGTACTACCCGTTTACGATACCGAATCAAACATTATATATACTCGTATCATATTGATTTTTTTATTTTTTATTAATTATATCCGAAACACGGAACAATCTTTTCTAACAGACAACCGGGTGGTCCATCCCGCAACGTCCTAACCAAACTGGGGACAAATTCACAAAGTGAATCAACTTTCAATTCAACCATATTTATTTTTCCCCAGGTAATGGCAAGCCCGTGGATCCGTCAGTACACCCAAGTGCCACAAACCCCCCTCTACACCCACACCTTGCTCAGGGAGGGGGGGGAGGCTTGGGCGGATGTGCAAGATGAGATGACGCGGTCATTAGCTACAATGCGGGTAGACTACGACCAGGTGAGTGCCACTCAAACTCAAATTATTCGATGTAGTAAATTTAACATTTATATTTTTGATGGTCAAGTATTAGTCATTGTAAAAAAGAGAAAAATGTAGCCCCTAAAGCACTGCCTCGGGGCTAACCAAGGCTAACCAAATGAAATAACCAAAGGCTGTAATGTTAGGTGGTAAATAAAATTAAATAAAAACGAGTCCATGTGAAGAAGAAAAAAAAAATTGTTACACGTTGTGAACTCTAGAACCTTCCTACGCATCACATATATTATACCTTACTAAGGGAGGGGCCCTGTTGCCAGGTTTCAACTTTCCTATCCTATT
This sequence comes from Keiferia lycopersicella, assembly GCA_029255805.1. Lineage (NCBI taxonomy): Eukaryota > Metazoa > Arthropoda > Insecta > Lepidoptera > Gelechiidae > Keiferia > Keiferia lycopersicella. The sequence goes on along the minus strand of JARACZ010000039.1, from coordinate 748,304 downwards.
GCCACTTCAGAACCTTCCTACCAAGATTTAAGATGTCCACTCTTCAGATTTAATTCAAATCAAAGTTCATTTTGAAATTTTATAATTTACTATATCATTCAGAACCTTTTTATTTCATCTATAACCACTTTAATTCTATCTAGAACTTTTTTATTCAATCTAGAACCTATTTATTCCACCTTATAAAACTTTATACAATTTTTTCAAAACCTTTCTAATCCACCAAAATATTTTATATATTTCATGCAAAAACTCAATGTTTCATTTAGAACCTTCCTAGCCTATCTAGAACCTATCGTGAACCAATCTAAATTAAATTTGAGAAAATATTTATAAGATTTTAAACTTATAAAATTGTAATACAAACTTAGGTCTGTATTTATAAATCGCACCTAACACTGAAATCTATATCAAGAGCGATTTTGACAATCAACCATTACTAACAGAATCTCAAAGTCGCGCTCAAAATCGATCTCAGAGTTGAGTGCGGTTTATAAATACGGGTCAGGTATGCATACAAATCGAAGTTAATTTAGAATCTTCCAATTTACTACAATAATCCAAAACCTATTTTGTTTTTCATCTAGAACTACTTTAATTCAATCTAGAATTTTCTGATTCAATTTAGATTATAGACTCTAGAACCTAATAATTTCATCTAGAATTCTAGAAAACTTCGTATTTGTTCTAGAAATTTTATATTTCATGCAGAAACTCTGTATTTCTCTTAGAACCTACCTATCTTTTTTTTTAACCTCTATTGAAATTTGCATACAATGTCATTTTGTTTTAAAATAAATATCTTATCGTCCTATTTCTATGGAATTTTAGATTTTTTTTGTTATACAATTTTGAACTTGTAAAATTGTAATCATACCTACAAATCGTATCTGGAATAAATTTAATACAAACTTTACTTTTTTTCAATTTCAGGTGCAGATCAAGGCATTGGAACAGAGCAACAACTCGCTACTCAACAAACGACGGAACAAAGTAGGCGCTTGAATATCATCCACATAGTTTACAATAGTCATTACTGTATAATATGAACTGGGTATATAAGGTGTAAAAATATTAGCTGCAAATATTTTAAGGGGTGAAACTAAACAACTTTCTCCAAGGAACATAGGTCGAAATATGAGAATTTTTTGAACCTCCCATACAAATTGACTTGGACGGTCGTAGTTTTGTATGGGAGGTCCAAAATTCTTATTTAAATATTTTGACCTATGTTACTTGGGGAAAGTTGTTCAATTTAATTGGCTGGTTCGCCCCTTAAAATATTTGCAACTATTTTTTTACACCCTGTATTTAATATTGTCTGTCCCGATGGCGTAGCGGATAGCCTTCTACGCCGAGGGTCGTGGGTTCGATCCCCACCGGACACAAATGTTTGTTAATTTTCAAATATTTGTGTCTAGTCTGGGTGTTTTTTATGAATAATAATATGTATGTATTTACAAAAAGAGTATATAAGTATAAATATCAAATATCTAGTTCCCATAGAACAAGTTTTGCTTAATTTGAGGCTAGATGGCGCTGTGTGAACTGTCCAGGACATTTGAATACAACTTTAATAAAAGTTAAATTTCTGAACGTCGTAATTAAATTCTTACGAAATCTTCTCTCTTTAAAAAAACCTTGCTTAAACTAATGCCTTACTAATTATTTTCATGCTTTCTTCTTTTTCGTGTGGGACACCGAGTCGTCCAACGACTCAGTGAACCCTAGTGTCAGAATTTTTCAACCGCCTACTACAAGTAGCAGGCTTCTGATATGGTTGTGTAACGACCGCCGTCTAAGTAATCATAGACAGCAACCGGGACCTACGGCTTAACGTGCCATCCGAAACACGGAACCATCTTTCTTACGGACAATCGGGTGGTTCAGCCCGCAATGTCCTAACCAAACTGGGAACAAATTCACAAAATGAAAAATACCAACTTTGTGAGTGACCCACCGAGAATCGAACTCGTAACCTTCTGCGTCAAAGGCAGTCGCACTAACACTGCGCCACATCTGTCGTCATTTTCATGCTGATTTTTTTTCTTTTCTTCTTTAATTTGATATTTTTCCCAATTTTCTCGCAGGAAAACAGCACCGCTTTCCCGTCTCTCCCGCACGCTTTGAACGTGGTCACTCGCTTGTGATGACGTCACTTCCGCTAATGGCGTAACTTCCTGTGCACAAAACTAACACACACGCTTATAAATGAAAATAAGAAATTTAAAAAAATTACAACACAAAAATAATAAGAAAAAAAATAACAAGATTGGACCGGGAATCGAACCCAGGACTGTCGAAGCACCGATCGACCCGAAAAATTGCCAATTTTTCAATATCTAGATGCTTTTCTTTCAATTTCTTACTTTCATTTATAAAAATATCAATGGGGTGTAAAAAGAAATTGCTGTAAATATTTTAGGGGTTAATCAACCATTTTAACTGAACAACTTTCCCCAAAGAACATAAATCGAAATGTGGAAATAATTATGGATCTCTCATACAAACTGACCCGGCCAGCCAACACATTTTGTATGGAAGGTCCAAATTCTTTTCATATTTCTACCGTTTTTCATTTGGGAAAATTGTTCAGTTTCATGGACTTGTTCACCCTTTAAAATGTTTGTAGTTGATTTTTTTTAAATCTAATATACTGGCTGACGCTTGCAATACTAATAAATTGGGCTAAAAGTCTTGCTAAAATGTAGTAAAATACTCGGTATTTTCATAGAAATATAGTAAAAATGTGTATTTTTTTTTATGAAAATGTCGAGCTTTTTTTGCTCTACTTGAAAACTATAGCCGTTTATATACTAACTTTATTTACGTTATAGAAAAACAGAAAAAGTCTACAGGGTGTAAAAGAACTAGCTGCAAATATTTTAAATATTGAGGTGAACCAACCCTGACACTGGACAACTTTCTCCAAGGAACATAGGTCGAAATATGAAAAAAGCATTTAGACCTCCCATACAAAATTACCGACCGACAAAGTCAATTTGTATGGGAACGGGAGATCCGAAAAAAATCTTATATTTCGACCTATTTCTTGGGGAAAGTTGTTCAGTTTCGTGGGCTGATTCACCCCTTAAAATATTGACAGCTAATATTTTTACACCTTATATAACTTTTCCATTAAATATTGCACTTACTAATATTTCTTAGCAAAATCTTTTTTGATTTTCTCCCCTAAGCGTCATTTCTAAGCTATTTATTTTCGTTTAATAGTTAATTTTGTTTAAACATTTTGTATGAAATACTGCTAAAATATATACAAAAACTACTTAAAAATTATCACTTTTGAAAATTAAGTTAATTTTAAGTTGTAATTATAAGCAATAGAATAACATATTAATAATGTAGGAGCATAAAAATATACATTTTATTTACAAGGACATTTACCGACGCAAAATGACCTAAGTCCTTAAAATGTCCTAAACGCATAATGAACTAAACGCACAAAGCCAAATTTCGACTTTTGGTACAGCACCTTAATGGGCTTAGGACATTGTGCGTTTAGAGCATTACGCGTAAAATATTATGCGTTTAGGACATTACATACATACATATATCACGCCTTTATCCCTTGCGGGGTAGGCAGAGAGATAGTGGCCGTAAGAATATACAGCCACTACCGCCACGTCTGACATTTTTGAGGTATGTTTTCCAAGGTTGTTTCAGAAAACATGTGTATTACTATAGTGACAGGTTGTCAGCTTGTCGCCTAAAAATTGTAATACACTAATACTCTTTAGTCCCTTAGTCGCCTCTTACGACACCCGTGGGAAGGATGTGGGGTGATGCTATTCTAAGCCGGCATTACACGGCACATTTAGGACATTATGCGTAGGACATTATGCGTTTAGGGCATTTTGCGAGTAGACCGACATTAGTAAATGTCTAAAGTTAGTTATACAGTAGATATACAACGTGTGTCGGTTTACAAGTTTTGACGAATCATTGGAGACAATAAAGAAAAGTATTATTTATGTAAATATACTAAATAATTATATTAATCACGTAATTCTTGGACTTTCGTTCCTTGTGTGGTCAGTAGTAAGTTTTTTATATACAAAAAGTAAATATTTAAATTCAGTGTAAAATACGTGATTTAAAAACCGGTGTACCTACCATGAAAGTGAACAACTTTTATTCTAGCTTATATTAATATGTTACAATAAAAAGTCTAAAAAAGTCTTTTCCCAATATATTATATTCAAAAAAAGATGTTCAGTTTTACTATGTTATAATTTTTTCCTTTTTCCGTCTTCTTCTTCATATTAATAAAAGACACAATTATTTTTAATTTACCTACCTAATACCTATCCTTCTAAAAGTAGGTATATACCTAGTTAATATAAGAGTTACGAATAGGTATTCTAAAAACCTTCGTCGATTGCATTAAAAATACGCATAGCTTTACAAAATGTTGTATTAAACTGAACAACCTGTCAATTTAGGTGAATATATTGGTGCTGTCACAAATATACTATTCTGGTCTTTTTAGCTTACTATAATCTAAATTAAATATATCTGTAATACTTACTGAAAACTATTATCTATCGTGTAGTTTTTTTAATGTTTTGTAGTAATAAAAAGTACAAAGGTACTAATAAAATGTTTTTTTTTTTCTTTTTTTTTTTGATGTATATACTTATATATTATATCGACCGATATAAACAGATAAATCTAAGCTATCATCTATTCAAATATAGAAGAGATGGTTCTTCGAATACTGATCGTATGCATTCAGACTACAAACTGAACAACTTCCCGTAAAAAAAAACACAAAGAGACATTTTTTTATATAAGGTGTATTTTAAAATATTAGCTGAAAATATTTTAAGGAGAGCAACAGCCCATGAAACTGAACAACTTTCCCCAAGGAGCAAGGTCGAAATATGGGACAAATTTTTGAACCTCCCATACAAAATGTAGAACCCGAACGAATCAACTATATGGTAGGTCTAAAATTTTTTTTCATATTGCGACCTGTGTTTCTTGGGGAAAGTTGTTCAGTTTGATGTGCTGATTCACCCCTTAAAATATTTGCAGTTAATATTTTGACACCTTATATATTGGTCTATTTTTTCCCTAAATATATTGCTGTACTGTCTTATGCTTAGAGGGTGTATTTTTACTATAATAAGTAGATGTTTTGGGTGTATTACCTATAATATAATAGTCTGCCTACCCTACGAGGGATGTAGGCGTGATTTGTGTATGTATTATAGTCATAATCAAGCTTGCCCGGCTTGCCTTCAAAAATCTTATGAGTGTTAGAATTATGAAAAATCTAATAAATATAAATATAACCCGTACAGATAAAGAAACGATCAGTGAGGCGGCTGATTGTCGTGCTTTCTCTCCCACTGAGGCTCTTACATACAGGGTGTAAAAATATTAGCTGCAAATATTTTAAAGGATAAACCAGCTCATGAAACTGAACAACTTTCCCCAAGAAACATAGATCGAAATATGAAAAAAAATTAGGACCCGCCATACAAAATTACCGACCGACAGTCAATTTGTATGGGCGATCCATAAATTTTTATATTTCATAATTTCGAAAGTAAGTAAATAAGTAAGTAAAGTAAGTAAGTAACTTGTTCAGTTTCATGGGCTGATTCACCCCTTAAAATATTCGCAGCTAATATTTTTACACCTTATATACCAGGCGATCATGCTTTCTCCCTCACACTTAGGTAACCGCCATTTACAGATCATTTCTTTATCTGATGATGTTAAATGTAAATCTAGTGAAAATTGTCTATGGGAAGCTTAATTATTTTTGCCGTCCATTTTCATTAGAAAGTATATAAAAATATATTTTCTTAAAATTTGCATATGTTAAAATTAAAATTCGACAGAAAATGGTATTTTGAAATATTATGGCTGATAGCAAAATCATTATTACCTAGCGATTCTCGTCACCCCTATACATACCTACTAATTTGAGTAATATACTTACTATTTTATTAAAATAAATGTCTGATATTCTAAAAATAAATCCTAGTACAAAATGTCTTTTTTTGTTTGTTAATGAAATAATGTGAATTCTTCTTTTCGTGTGGGACACCGAGTCGTCCTACGACCCGATGAACCCTAGTGTCAGAATTTTTCAACCGCCTTCTACAAGTAGTAGGCTTCTGACATGGTTGTGTAACGACCGCCGTCTAAGTGATCATAGACAGCAACCGGGACCTACGGCTTAACGTGCCATCCGAAACACGGAACCATCTTACTTACGGACAATCGGGTGGTTCAGCCCGCAATGTCCTAACCAGACTGGGAACAAATTCACAAAGTGATAGATATCAACTTTGTGAGTGACCCACCGAGAATCGAACCCGGGACCTTCTGCGTCAAAGGCAGTCGCACTACCACTGCGCCACATCGGTCGTCAATAATGTGAATTAAAATGAATTATCTTTATGTTATTTTTATTTGTATTTTAATTCGGTTGCACTCAAGATTTTTTTTAATGCAAAAATAGGTTAAAAGTTGTTCAATCTGTTACACTTTGTGATATTCTGTCAATTTCAGTCGAATTTTAAATTATCTCTGCAAGAAGGATAGAATGAGAAAAAAAAAACATCCTACGGGGTGTTTGGCGGAAGATATATATACATTCAGGACGTATTCTAAACATAAAACTGAACAACTTCGCTTAATAACCTTTTTGTCTAGAATAATAAAATTGGACTCTATACAAAAATGTTTAGGTAACTATGGGACAGTTATCTTTTTGATAGTTCGATAGTTGTTCAGTTTTAAGTCTAGTGAAAATATCTGCACTATTCTGCCAAACAGCCTGTATGTAAGTATAAACTTATTTTGCTAAATATTTTGTAAGAATTACCTATAGTAATTTAGTTGTGTTAGAGGATTGTCACAAGTAATTTTAGTCATATAATTTAAATAATTATACCGGGTGTAAGGGACGGTGTATGGAAAACTTTGCAGGCGTGATCACACCATGAAACTGTACAACTTTTTCTATGGAGGCTTTATAAAAAAAATAGTTCAACCTCTCATACAAAATTCTCGGCTGATATTTCTATATTCTATAAAACCTTTCTTTTCTCGACTTAGGTTCCATAATAAAAGTTGTTCAGTTTCATTATGCCTGTAAATTCTCTACACCGTCGCTTACACCCGGTATATAAAAAATAACCCTGTATTTTATGTATGTATGTATTTTATTTTTTCTTGTATGACATCACATAGAGTGATATTAATTCGCTAGTTTCCTGGGTCATTAAAAAAATATAACAGTTGTACGCTTAAAACTATTGTACAAAAATACTACGGACTCATTCATCATTTTTCGAAATATTCAAAGTTTGAATTAATAAACAGAAAAATAATATAGAAGTAAGTGTTTTGACGCCATCCAAATACTTACGGCGTGACGTCATACTTCTAATTCTTCGTACAAAATACCGTTTTAGATCGTTTTAAAAAGTAGCTCATTTGACCTATCAGGAGACAAGCCTTTTGAATGTACTTACATAATTTGTTTGTTTGTAAAAAAATTAACATATGATTACTACCACAGCCACAAGAGTCCACTGCTGGACATGAGCCATATGTCATAGGCCAACTCAAGCAAGCGGACAGGCGAGTGCAGTATAAGATGTATTCATGGGACAAATGGGAAATTTTATTCCTTGAAGTGTTTTTTTTTGAGATAGTAAATTGACTGTGCGTGTCGTAAAAGCCGACTAAGGGACTCGAGGGTTTCATGTGTATTGCAATTTTAGGCGACAGGCTGACAACCTGTCACTATAGTGATACACGACTTATCTGAAACGACCCTCAAACAGTTGTCAGACGTGGCGATCACGACCGTAATATTACGGTCGATAACGCTCTGCCTACCTCGCCAGGGATAAAAGCGTGATTTGTGTTTGTGAATAAATTTACACCTCGGGTTGCTATTTCTTATGCAAATCTTAAATAGTGATGTGCTAATCATCTGTCAATTTCAGTGCATAATAAATAAATAACGATTACGCCGATCTATGGAAAATGCCGTGTGATGCCGGCTTAGAATAGCATCACCCCACATCCGTCCCGTGGGTGTCGTAAGAGGCGACTAAGGGACTCGAGAGTATTGATGTATTACAATTTTTAGGCGACAGGCTGACAACCTGTCACTATAGTGATACACATGTTTTCTAAAACATCCTTGGAAAACAATCCTTAAAAATGTCAGACGTGGCGATAGTGGCCGTATTCTTACGGCCGTTAACGCCCTGCCTACCCCGCAGGGGATAAAGGCGTGATATATGTATGTATGGAAAATCACTGCTGAGCTTTTACATCATTCGCGGGAGCGTCATCTGCTAGGAAATATAAGAAACACACACACAAATCACGCCTTTATCCCTTCCGGGATAGGCAGAGAGTTAACAATCGCAAAATTACGGTCGTTATCGCCACGACTGACAAGTATAGATAAGCCTTTTCAGAAGGTTCGTGTATCACTGTAGTAACAGGTTGTCAGCCTGTCGCCTAAAATACACATGAAACCCTCGAGTCCCTTAGTTGCATTTTACAACACCCACGGGAAGAAATGGGGTGATGCTACTTTAAGCCGGCATCACATGGCAAATAAAAGAAACAGATTAAAAAATTCCCAAAAATGCCAACCTAAGATGTCAATTTACTATCTCTCAAAAAAAACCATACGTTTGTGGCAGATTTTGTGGGGACAAATTGGAATAATTTTAGCGATTTATCGATTTTTGTGCATTTCACAATAATATTATTATTAGTTACATATTGAATCCATTTATTTATATGGATATTGGGCATATTATTTGTTAAGATTTTGTTTAGAAAACTATTTTTTGTAGTTTATGTTTATTGAATTTTACTAATGCGAGTGAAAAAATAAATCTAGATTTACTAAAATTATTCTCTTTTACTTATCAATTCTATCTCAAAAATGAACTATTAAAAAATAAAACTACGTATCATCACTACATTTGACACTAGGGTTCATCGGGTCGTTGGACGACTTGGCGTCCCACACGAAAAGAAGAAAAACTACATAGTATAAAGCAAAGTCGCTTCTCGCGTCTGTCTGTATGTATGTTTGCTTAAATCTTTAAAAGCACACAACGGATTTAGATGCAGTTTTTTAAAAGATAGAGTGATTCAAGAGGAAGGTTTTTATGTGTAATACTTGCCGGGAAAACATCTTAGGCTGGTTTCAGAGCGGCGCGTCTCAGCAGCGCTGCCCAGGCGCGCGCGGCTCGGGCGCGCCTGGGCAGCGCGTTCGCTGTGGAACGACATTCAGACGCGCGCGCTTCGTTGTGGTGTACGGTCGAGTGCAGAGAATCATTATGCCAGCAAACGTAAATATCACTATATTAGCTATATACGTTACATGGAAAAGAGTGCAACAACGACGTCTTAAAAGATTGCAAGTCGACGCTACTGGCAATCGAAGGAGATCCGACCGCGGCGCGGCCGAGACGCGGCCCAAGACGCGTCACTATGAAACGCTACATACAATCTAGTGTAATGCGAAGCGCGCGCGGCTGGGCAGCGCTGCCGAGACGCGTCGCTCTGAAACCAGCCTTATTCCCACGGGCATGGGTGCAATGATGGGAGGGCTGCTAGTTTAAAAAACAAAACTACACAATATATATATAAACAAATTAATTTTATTTATATAGTTCCCCCCAAGCCATTGGAATGTTATTCAATATTAATTGAATACAAAATATTAAAAAAAAATAGATTTTCTTTCCTACCTACTATATCCTTTAAAATAACCAGTCTTATAACTACTACTTAAATATAATTTGACATAAGTACGTTAATAATACCGAAATGAATACTTTTGAGACGCCAGTGCCCTATTTTATTAAAATACAGGTTACCAGTCTACTACAGACAAAATTCGCTAGATGACTGGGTTATCAATAAAATACAAAAGTTGTAGGTACGCTTAAAACTATGGTTCAAAATTTTCGGAATATTACAATATACAAAGTTTGAATTATACACACACAAATCACGCCTTTATCCCTTACGGGGTAGGCAGAGCGTTAACGGCCGTAAGGATACGGTCGCTATCGCCACGTCTGACATTTTTGAGGATGGTTTTCCGAGGTTGCATCAGAAAACATGTGTATCACTATAGTGACAGGTTGTCAGCCTAAAAATTGTAATACACCAATACTCTCGAGTCCCTTAGTCGCCTCTTACGACACCCGCGGGAAGGATATGGGGAGATGCTATTCTAAGCCGGCATCACACGGCAATCTAAGCCGGCATCACACGGCAAATTTGAATTATTGAACAGAAAAATAATATTAAAGTTAGTGTTATAACGCCATCCAATATAGAGAGACATGACGTCATCTCTTCTTATTTTCATACAAATTTTTTTTTTTTAAACTAGCTAGCTCATTTGACCTGCGAGCCATCTGTCTTTTCTTAGTACATTGCGTAGCGGGTTTAATACACTACAACTAAATACGAATTCCGCCAGTAAAATTGTAACCTGTAATTTGGTAATGTTGAGCGTATAAGAGATTCTTTTTTGGTTCTAAATAATACAAAGTCTAAATAACGGTGTAGCGAAAACTTTGCAAGCGTGAGACTATGAAAATGAACAACTTTACCTATAGAGAATTTGTTGGTAGACGAAAAGAAAAAAATCCCATACTGCTAATTTTTTCAATAGGTGAACCATTTTTTCCAAAAATAGGCTTTGAAGGCAAGTTGTTCAGATTCATGGTCTAATCTTGCCTGCAAAGTCTTCGATAAAACATGCCTTATACAGTTGAAACTTATTAAGAATTGTTATGATTTTTTATTACTCTCTAAATGTTTAAATAATTCAAAAGCTTTTTTTCACAGTTACATAATTATACATAAAAAATGAACCACAGTTTAAGCGCTCTTTCCCATCTATTCTATTGAGTTGTTCCATGATAGAACAAATGGGACCTTTAAGCCCAGTTTTTCCATTGCCTAAAAATGTTTCTATGAAATAAAACTTCACACTGATGAATTGACACTTTTAGTAGCAATCCTGCCTACCCCATAACAAATAGAGACGTCATTACAAGCATTGTATTGGATTTCATTAATGACACCTTCAGAACTCGTATTTATGTAGAATGACAGAAAAACTTTGATAGCGCGCTTTAGGACTGCGAGGTTTGGGTGTTAAGTAGATACCTCCTCGTGTGTTAGGGTGGTATCAGTCCACAGGGGGGCACGTCTACCTATGGTACAAGACCATGGGGAGACGGGTCTCTTGTGGAACGTTACCATTCTTTCCTGGTGCACCTGGGCAACAGCGGCTAGTAATAAGTTTTTCGAAACTTTTACTAGCTGATGGCTAAAGTCTACTCGATTTCACTGAGCGATGTGGGTGAGCTCAGGGAAGTATTCCCCCCCCGCCCCTCGCCCCTCCCCCTTCCCCCCTCCTCCCATCCTCCCCTCCCACCTGCGCTAGGACCTGCGTAGGAGCGCCGAGTGCCGGGATGACGGAGTCCTGGGGGGTTGAGCCGAGCGGTGCTGCGGGTTTTCGCATCGTTAGGCAACACGCCCCCTTTGGTCCCGATTTCAGGCTTCACGGCGGCCTTGTCCGCTAGCCACGGGCAAGGAAATGGCCATGGTGCCCCGTCAGAGGGTCACCGGCGAGGGCCGTTGGGTAAGATGGAAAGCCATGCTGAAGGCTTGCGGGAGGTGATCAGTTCCGGAGGCTACAATGGATCCGCCAACGTAGTCCTCTCGGCCGCCGATCAATAGCCTGATGTCGCGCTGAAAGTCCCCCAATGTCCCTATATCTTCCTGGTAATCCTAACGATCCGAGGCTGTAAGGTTGTAGGACGTTCCCATATTGCGGGCTCGATGGAGGGTGGGAAACCAGGGAGACGAAACTCAAACAACAATGTATGGACAAGGATCCACAGACAAACCCAAAGGGTTTACAGGTTCGGAGGCGCAAGCAACCGGAACCACAAACAGCGGAGGTACGGCTTCGGCCGGATTTCCAACTGCGACCGGTATGGGCAAACCAGATGGTTGCTTGGAGGGGAAACCCAACCCGAGCACCCAGGGGGTGAACAAACCGGTAGCGATACAAGCTCAGGTGACTGACGGCACCGAGAGCTCCCACGCACGGCAAATAGAGCAGGCCTGGCAAGTGGTGGAAAGAAAGAAGAAGCACTCGAAGAGTGCCAATCTGAAACCTGCCGCAAACCAAGCAACTGAGCAGAAGCCGAGAAAGCCAAGCCAGAAGCAGCGAAGACGAGCCCAAGAGAAGGCTAGGGCTGCGGCAGCTGCAGCTGGAAAGACACAACCCCCCGGCAAATCCCATACCCAGACGAGCGGTACGGCTGCTGGTGGCTCAGGTGGTGTGATCGGGCCTGGGGAAACCCGGCATTGTGAACAACCCCGAGTCACTGGCTCTGGTCCCGGCACTGTTAGTCTGGTTGAGGGTGCCGAAGGGCAAAAACAAAAGAGCGCCAACAGGCCTGACAAAAAGACGCGAGCCCGCCTGGCTAAGAAGAGAGCCCGCATGAACGAGACTATCTCGCCAAGCGGTGAGCAGAAAAAGCCGAAAGTGGACAGGCCACTAATACAGCCTCGCCAGAACTACGCGGAGGCGACGAAACAGGACTACGCAGTAGCCATCACACAGGTGAGCGGCATCCTGTCACAGGAAAGCGCGGACTGGATCCTCAAAGAGATACAGCTGAGAATGATCAGCGAAGCCCGTGCTCGATCACCAGAGGACAAAGGCCCGGTCTTCAGGGCGAAACCTTCATATGCGGAGGGCTACCTGCGCGTATGGGGTGACGGCCAGAGGACCGTGGACTGGCTTAAACAAAAGGTCTCCACCATGACGCTGCTATCTGGAGAAAGGCTCACGGTGAAGACCCAAGCGGAGATACCGAAAAGGACGCGAGTCGGTATCCTCATTCCGGACCCTTCGGGAGTCTGGAAAGACACCAAAGACATCGGTCACGTGCTCGCCTGGCAAAACGAGTGGGCACAGTGTGAGAGATGGCTGGTGCAAAAAGCTTTGAAACAAGCGGTCGGTTGGTTCATGGTAGTGTCCGTCCCAAACGACCTCGTGCCCATACTGGTGGCGAAGAGGCGCTGTCTCTCGTGCCTACTGGGAGCCGTGTACATACGGTTTCAGGGGCCGGGGGGCAAGTACTTCGAGACGCCACCAGAGGACACCATACAAGGACCCAAGGGGAGCCTCAAAATCACAGGCGTACAAATGCCCAGCACCAGCAGTCCCGTGCAGGAGAGCAGTACCATGTCAGTCGCCGAGGAGGAGTCCGCGGCGACCGACAGCGACATGGACGAGACTCGGAAACCTGCCGAGGAAGCGACCTTGAAGGCCTTCGAGGAACTGCTGCTTGATTCGGAGGGGGAGATGTCGTCGAAAGATGGCGTCCCCTTCGTCTGAAATCGAGGTAATACAGGTTAACCTCCAGCACAGCGTAACAGGTACGGCTCAAGCTAGAAAATGGCTGGAGGTTAACCACACAGCCATAGCCCTGATCCAAGAGCCATGGATCAGCGGCGGACGCATACGAGGGCTCTTCAATCTTGGAGGTAAGCTACTTGTATCTACCGACCATGAGAAACCTAGAGCCTGTATATACATTACAAGAAACATAAATGCACAGCCTTTAACAGAGTTCTGTTCCAGAGATCTGTATGCTGCAAGGCTACAAATACCAAACCATGAAACTATGTCAGAACTGGTCGTCGTGTCGGCCTACCTGCCTGAAGACGATGAATCGCCACCACATGACTTCATCAGACTCGTGGACTTCTGTGAAAGAACAGGGTTGGAAGTACTGGTAGCGACTGACGCAAACGCACACCACGCCCTCTGGGGAATGGACACAAGCAATAATAGAGGTAAGGCATTAGTTGAATATCTATTCACGACAAATCTGAACTTACTCAATACAGGCTCAGAGCCAACCTTTGTCACTAAACGCTGTAAAACTATTATCGATCTCACTCTAGCTACAGATAAAGCAAGAGACCACATCAGGAACTGGCATGTCTCCACGGAGGCGTCGTGCTCGGACCACAGATGGATACGATATAAAATACAAGTAAATATACTCTCAATCCCACCGAGCAGGAACCCACGCGGAACCGATAAAGTAAAGTACAAAAAACTACTGGATCGGAAACTTGCGGAGCTCCCTGCCCCTGAGGCACTAGAAAACACCGCACAAATAGAAACACAGGTAAATTCTGTCACCAGCTCCGTGATAGAATGCTATACAGAAACATGCCCGCTGACCGCCCCATCGGACCAACCACCTAGCGATGGCAAATGGTGGGGACCAGAGTTAGAGCGCTTAAGGGGTAAGGTCAGGAAATTACTGAATAGGGCCATGAACACATCTGCAGACCGAGATTGGGACGCCTACAAGGCGGCCAAATCTAAATACAAAAAACGTCTAAGATACAGAAGTACAGCCTCGTGGAGGAAATTCTGCAGTAATATCACGACGTTTGAACAAGCAAACCGGGTAAGGAAACTCCTATCCCAACAACCGCAGAACGAGGTCGGAAGCTTACGAAAACCCGACGGCTCATACACAAGTTCACCAGACGAAGCTAATAGACTACTCCTGGAAACTCATTTCCCCGGTTGTGAGATAGTACAGGAAGTCAGCTGGCAGGACACTAACGAAAGCATTCCCACATCACAAGATTGGGAATACGCCCATAAGGTAGTATCCTTAGATAAGATAATATGGGCCATAAACAACTTCCAGCCATACAAGGCGGCGGGGCCGGATGGTGTATTCCCTGCGCTTATGCAGTGGGGAGGACAAAATCTGGCTGTGCACCTGGTACGTATCTATAGGGCATGCCTGGCGCACAGATACATCCCAAAAAGCTGGAGAGAAGTCACAGTAATATTCATCCCCAAACCAGGAAAGGGGGACTACACCAATGCCAAATCCTTCCGTCCCATCAGCCTTACATCGTTTCTACTAAAGACCATGGAAAGGCTGTGCGAACGAGAACTTAGGGATCAGGTATTAAAAAACAAGCCACTACACGGTAACCAACACGCCTACACATCAGGTAAATCGACTGAATCAGCCTTACATATGGTGGTAAGTCAGATTGAGGCAGGCATACAGGGCAAAAGCATATGCATGGGCACCTTTATTGATATTGAGGGAGCCTTCGATAAAACAAACTTCACCAGCATCAGCACAGCCCTCCTTAGCCACGGGGTGAACATGATGCTGACAGAATGGATTACAAACATGCTACGCAAACGCAGTGTCAGGTTTGCAGGTAATAAGCAGCAGGCTATAGTGGCAAAAGGATGCCCCCAGGGAGGTGTTCTCTCACCACTTTTGTGGAATATGGTAATAAATAGCCTGATAACAGAACTTAACAGAAACCATTTCTTTACAATTGGGTACGCGGACGATCTAGCCATACTAATCACAGGTAAGATGGCCAGTACAGTCTGTGACCTCACGCAAGCAGCCCTGCGTATCGTGGAACGTTGGTGCAGCAGGTATAATCTATCGGTAAATCCCACAAAAACCGAAACGGTCATGTTCACGCTGAAACGGGTTTTGGGCAACTACCATCTACCAAAACTGTTCGGAACAAGACTACAACTTTCAAACGAGGTCAAGTATCTAGGGATAATCCTTGATCAAAAGCTAAACTGGAACACCCACCTAGACAACAAACTAAACAAGGCCTGCATCGCGTTTTGCCAGTGCTGCAGGATGATTGGCAAGAAATGGGGGCTCTCGCCGAAAATCATCCTGTGGTTGTACAAAATGGTAATCCGCCCGATGGTGTGCTACGGTGCACTAGTATGGTGGACAAGGTGCAAGCTCGCGACAGGTATGAATAAACTACAAAAATTTCAAAGATTGGCTTGCATGGCAATCACGGGGAGCATGAGAACAGCCCCGACTGCTGCCCTGGAAGCTATGCTGGATCTGCCACCGCTCCACCTGTTTGCCAAGCAGGAGGCAGCTGCTGCTGCGGTAAGGCTCAATTCTCTGAAACTCTGGCGAAACAACAACACCCCACATACCAGCATCTTAAATGAAGCGCATGCAGACCTGCCATTACTCGCAGCTGTAGGTGACAGGATCCCAAAACAATTTATATTTGATAAAAAGTATAAAATACAACTTCACGAAGACGACTTATATGAGGGCCTTACCCCAAAAGAGCTTAGGATCTTTACGGATGGCTCTAAGACAAAGTCTGGTACAGGATCCGGTGTTTTCTCGGAGGACTTCAACATCAGACTCTCTACGCCACTGGGAAGCCACAACTCAGTTTTTCAAGCTGAATGTTTGGCGATATCGGTAGCCGCAACAGCCATAGCTGCCAGGGAAGTGAAAGGTCATTCTATCCGGATACTCTCAGACAGCATGTCTGTACTGCAGGCACTGAACAGTCATGTAATAACCTCAGGGCTAATATACGAATGCCACCAACGGTTAATGGAGGTATGTCAACACAACCAAGTAAGGTTACAATGGATCAAAGGACACAGCGGCTCTAGGGGCAATGATGCTGCGGATGAACTGGCCCGAAGAGGATCGGACACCATAGCCTACGGGCCGGAACCGATCATACCTATCCCGGTAGGCAAAATCCGCTCCCTATTAAGAGAACGCACCAAAAACGAACATAACACACTGGACCGGTTTAGAAGACTGCAGGCAGGCTAGAGAAGCCCTGCCGACAATATCTAGCCGCCTATCCAAGAAGTTGCTCCGACTGAAGAAAACCCAACTTCGTATGGTAACCAGCGTCATAACCGGTCACGGTCACTTCAACAAGCACCTCTCAGTCATAGGTGTTACTGACAGCCCCCTATGTAGGGCATGTATGGAAGAAGAAGAAACAGCCGCCCATGTGGTGTTACACTGCAAAGAGGTGGCAGCATACCGGGCAAAATACCTCGGAAACCCGAGGTCAATCCCCGAGGTACTCAGTGATTTGGTAGGGTTACTGGGCTTCCTTGGGGAAATAGGATGGCTCGAGTAGGGAGCCCCCACCCTTTACGCAAAATAGGCGCATGCAGACGTCGAGTTGCGGAAAACAGCCCGTCTTACCATTACCATTACCATTAGGACTGCGAGTTTCTTAAAGCGACACATAGATGGCGCTACAGTTATTACAACCTAAAGACACTAAAATTTCGTCCAAGTTAAAATGAAAACTGAAAATAAGACCTATGTTCCTTAGGGAAAGTTGTTCAGTTGCATATAGCTTGGCCAGAAAGAGTGGAATTTAAATAAAATGAAACTTGAAAAATTGTATGAAATATTACTGCCATAGTTAAGCGTTATCTGTCAGATTTGACAGATCGCGAAGAAAGTGGCCAGCTTTATGGTCAAGCTATAGTTTGGTTGACACCTTAAAATATATGCATTTTTTGTGTTTTTGTTTGTAACTATTACAAGATGATTACAAGCATAAATTGGTTCACACTTTAAAATACATACTTCGTGCTTTTTTCATCAAGAAAATATGGTAATTGAATGGATAACAGCTTTTATTATTCGACTAATCAACTTTGCTTGGTTGCTTCTTATCGAGTGGGACACCGAGTCGTCCAACGACCCGATGAACCCTCAGAGTTTATGAAACTACAAGCAGCTCATAATGATGTAAATGATAGGTGCCGCCCACGCGCTATGCGTCATGCTGAGACCTGTCAAACACGCCACGAAGAACCAGAGTAGCCAGATGAGTAAGAGTTGCCAGACCACGTGGAAAGCCAGCAGCCTGCGGAGAAAAAACTGTGTTAGGACATACATACACTCACACAAATCACGCCTTTATCCCTTGCGGGGTAGGCAGAGCGTTACCGATCGTAAAATTACGGTCGTTATCGCCACGTCTGACAAGTATTGAGGGCCCTTTCAGATGATTCGTGTGTCACTGTAGTGACAGGTTGTCAGCCTGTCACCTATAGTTGTAAGACGCATACACATGAAACGCTCGAGTCCCTTAGTTGCCTCTTACAACACCCGCGGGGATAATTGGGGTGGTGCCGTGTGATGCCGGCTAGAATAGCATCACCCCATATCCTTCCCGCGGGTGTCGTAAGAGGCGACTAAGGGACTCGAGAGTATTAGTGTATTACAATTATTAGGCGACAGGCTGACGACCTGTCACTATAGTGATATACACATGTTTTCTGAAACAACTTTGGAAAACAATCCTCAAAAATGTCAAACGTGGCGATAGTGGCCGTATTCTTACAGCCGTTAACGCTCTGCCTACCCCGCAAGGGATAAAGGCGTGATATATGTATGTATGTATGTATGTATGCATGCTGAAAAATGCCGGCATCACACGGCAAACTGTGTTAGGAAAAAGGCAAAAACAAATATATAAATAAAAATATGAAATTGAAAAATTGACTCGACGGGATTCGAACCCGGGTCGCGTACGGTACGGGCCCACTGCGCTACATCGGTCGACAAAACAATAATACTTACATAGTATCCTTGCTCCTGGCGGCTGGTAGAGTCTTTTCCTTCTCATTGTTGAGGTAACGCCTCACCCCAAGCAGTAGATTGGTGAAGTAACTCTCCCACTAAAAATAAAATACAAGTTTATTCACTACATAGTAGGAAGCAAAGTCGCTTTTCGCGTCTGTCTGTATGTATGTCGTTATATGTATATGTAAAAAAAAGTATATAAGTATTAGTATCAGCTACCTAGTTCCCATAGTACAAGCTTTGCTTAGTTTGGGGCTAGATGGCGCTGTGTGAATTGTCCAGGGTATTTATTATTATTATTTATTATTATATGTATTTTGTATGACCGACCAGCGTAAGTTGAACTTTTGTACTTATTTCTCTACTTTACGAGACCCTACGTTTGATAAAGACCAAGAGAGGTCAACTTTTCTGGCTGGTTTATGTATTTTGTATAACCAGCAAGCTTAACTTGAACTTTCGTACTTTTTTTTCTAAGACCAAGACCTAGGAGAGGTCAACTATTCTGGTCGATTTATGTATTTTGTATGAGCGCCCAGCATAAGTTGAACTTTTGTACTTTTTTAGCGACAAAATTAATAAATACTTACATTTATAGAAGAAATATCGATGTAAAACAGTTTTTTATCAGCCTCGTTCAATTTCTGAGCCAGTTCCCTTGTATTAGTGTTGTGGAATCGCCATTCTGTGAATATAAATCGTTCCAAGCGCGCCAAAGAGTTCCATACGTTCTTGTGTAGACGCCAGAGGCTGGAAAAATAATAAAATAACACTTTATTAACATAAAATAATAAAAAAAACACTAAACTGTAAAATAAAATATCATGGGCAATTCACACAGCGCCATCTAGCCACAAATTAAGAGCAAAACTTGTACTATGGCAAGTAGATAGCTTAGTACATACATACATATATCACGCCTTTATCCCTTGCGGGGTAGGCAGAGCGTTAACGGCCGTAAAAATACGGTCGCTATCGCCACGTCTGACATTTTTGAGGATTGTTTTCCAAGGTTGTTTCAGAAAACATGTGTATCACTATAGTGACAGGTTGTCAGCCTGTCGCCTAAAAGTTGTAATACACCTGAAACCCTCAAGTCCCTCAGTCGCCTCTTACGACACCCACGGGTAGGAAATGGGGTGATGCTATTCTAAGCCGGCATTACACGGCTTTAGAAACATAAAATAACAATAAAAACATTAAACTGTAAAATAAAATATCATGGGCAATTCACACAGCGCCATCTAGCCACAAACTATTAGCAAAACTTGTACTAAGGGGCTAAAATAGGCAGTATCGTAAACAAACAAATATTATGAAAAATCTTATTATATACAAATAATTGTGACCGGTGGGGATTGAACCCACGACCTTCGGCGTAGAAGGTTCCCCTGGGTACTATCCGCTGTGCCATCGGACAGAAAATATTGTGTAGAAAAAGAAATCATAGCCCTTCTTTTTAAACCTTCTTCTTTTTTCCGCAGTCAGGTCATAAAATAAATAAATCACGCTTTTATCCCTCGCGCGTAATACATATGAAACCCTCTAGTCTCTTACTCGCCTCTTACGACACCCACGGGAAAGAAATGGGGTGATGCTATTCTAAGCCGGCATCACACGGCAGAAAAACAAAATCCAGTGATTCTCAGCAAGTAATCCAACAACATCATGCATGAGTAACGTGCCCTCTGAGGCGCGGATACTTACATAGGCCGTCCTCCAGTGATCCTTAGGAGATTGTCCAACAATATCGCGGGGAAAAAATGAACAAAAATGGCGGATAACCGGAACATGAAGAGAGATGACACGAATTTCAAATGCGGGTACCTGAAATTAAATTAAAAATGGGCGTATGAATAGTTACACCCCCTTTTTACCTCCTTAGTGTTTGAAATATTATAAAAACACTTTCTTAGTGGATGGTTATGTGGTAAAATGAAACTACATAAAATTTTTAGAAAAATAAACAATGGACATCCTTCATCCCACATCCTTCCCGCGGGTGTCGTAAGAGGCGACTAAGGGACTCGAGAGTATTGGTGTATTACAATTTTTAGGCGACAGGCTGACAACCGTCTCTACGTATATAGTGATACACATGTTTTCTGAAACAACCTTGGAAAACATTCCTCAAAAATGTCAGCCGTGGCGATAGCGACCGTATTCTTACGGCTGTTAACGCTCTGCCTACCCCGCAAGGGATAAAGGCGTGATATATGTATGTATGTATGTATGTATGTATAAACAATGGAAAATTTCATGTTTCTAACTCATCATCATTTGCCTCACACGTCTGTGACAGACGATTTAGTCAGTGTCTGAGGCAAGACTTCGTGCCTATATAAGCCAATCTTCTTTTCGTGTGGGATACCAAGTCGTTCAACGACCCAATGAACCCTAGTGTCAGAATTTTTCAACCGCCTTCTACAAGTAGCAGGCTTCTGACATGGTTGTGTAACGACCGCCGTCTAAGTGATCATAGACAGCAACCGGGACCTACGGCTTAACGTGCTATCCGAAACACGGAACCATCTTACTTACGGACAATCGGGTGGTTCAGCCCGCAATGTCCTAACCAGACTGGGAACAAATTCACAAAGTGATAAATATCAACTTTGTGAGTGACCCACCGAGAATCGAACCCGGGACCGTCTGCGTCAAAGGCAGTCGCACTACCACTGCGCCACATCGGTCGTCGTATAAGCCAATGCGGGAGCGGCATAGTCTGTAAAATAAAGGATGATCCCTGTGACGTTTGTGATCTTGGAGCAAATGCTATGACATAAGGTCCATCTATCTATCTATTTCTTGGTTATGGCGTTTTCATTATGATTTCGCCAGTCTCGAAGTGAAGTAATGAAAATGTGGCATTACGCCGAGGGAGAGTCCACAACACAGGAGACCCTAGTCTTACGACTAGGGGCTGTGATGCGCAAAAATGTGTAGTAACAGAAACTTGATAGTATAATTTTCTGCACCACGTGGTGGCCGCTCGTCACTATTACACAATGTGGAATATATGCGTTAATTACAATTTCCTATTTACTGATTACATTCAGAATAGTTTATTGCATAAAACACTATCAGAATTATGCACCAAACACTCAAATAAACAAGAAAAATTAAATTATAATCAATACCCAACCGCCATGATGAAATAGCGGCGAACGACCCCCATAAGGTCCATTTTTCTAGTAAACAAAGGAAAATGGACCTTATGTCATAGCATTTGCTCTCGAGGTCACAAACGTCACAGGGATCATCCTATAATTTACAGAGTATAGGTAATTTTATTTACGAGCCTGTTGTATCCCACTAGGCAAGTACTA
This sequence comes from Keiferia lycopersicella, assembly GCA_029255805.1. Classification (NCBI taxonomy): domain Eukaryota; kingdom Metazoa; phylum Arthropoda; class Insecta; order Lepidoptera; family Gelechiidae; genus Keiferia; species Keiferia lycopersicella. Next base: position 726,439 of record JARACZ010000039.1, on the reverse strand, counting down.
ACTAAAAAAAACTAATACAGGGTGACCGGTAAATTGATGCATTCCTTTCAAGGGATGAACTAGCTCATGAAACTGAACAACTTTCCCCATGGAACATAGGTCGAAATATGAAAAAAAAATTAGGTCCTCCCATACAAATTGACTTAGTCGGTCGGTAATTTTGTATGGGTGGGCAAATTTTTTTTTTCATTTTTCGACCTATGTTCCATGGGGAAAGTTGTTCAGTTTCATGAGCTGGTTCATCCCTTGAAAGGAATGCATCAATTTACCGGTCACCCTATATACAAATTAAATACTAAATTGGCAACACCAAAATTATAAGCGCACGAAAAAATAATAAGTGAGCACAAAAAATTTGGAATGGGGGAAAGAAATACATGTGAATGAATCACAAAACTTCGTCTTGATCTTCCAATATTACTCGACCAGAAATTGGTCTATTTTTGGCTACTTCCATTTTGTGAAAATTTCACGTTGTTATTGTAGGTATAACAATAAATGTCGTATTTTTAGTTTGAGAATAAGGTGTATTGTTTATTTTATGATGTTTTATAATGTCATTAGTATTAAAAAAAGAATGATTTCATTACATAGTAATTAGGTTTAATCTTTTAAGGTTAATATAATTGTAATTTATAGATACATACATACACACATAAATCACGCCTTTATACCTCGCGGGGTAGGCAGAGCGGCGACGACCGTAATACCACATATGACAATAGTTGAGGGTCGCTTCAGATAAGTCATGTACCACTATAGTGACAGGTTGTCAACCTGTCGCCTAAAATTGCAATACACTTAAAACCCTCGAGTCCCTCAGTCGCCTCTTACGACACCTACGGGAAGGAGGTGGGTTGATGCTATTCTAAGCCGGCATCACACGGCAAATAATTGTAATTTATTAAATAAATAAATAAAAATGTACTATTTTAGAATAAAATAGTAAAAAATACGTTTATTCACTGTAAACATACAAAGACATATTAAAAAAACTTACCATACGGCACTTTTCAGTGGGTACTGATGTAAAAGCCCGTTGACTTTTGACTCCAGCATTCCCCAGTGGAACGGCTTTTGAGTAGACGTCGAACAATGGTAGACAGTTAGACCGGATCTGTAAACAAAACGATCAATTTTAAAACTTGACTGAAATTGTTCAATAATAAATAAATATGAAACCATATGTATAAAAAAATTTTACAATAGCAGTTATTACATAGTTTACATACACACATCAAGCCTTCATCCCTTTTAGTGTAGATATTTGACTGTCCCGATGGCGTAGCGGATAGTATGCCTGCCTTCTACGCCGAGGGTCGTGGGTTCGATCCCCACCGGACACAAATATTTGTTAAGTCAATTTCCAAATATTTGTGTTGAGTCTGGGTGTTTTCTATGTATAATATGTATTTATTTACAAAAAAAAAAAAGTATATACGTATTAGTATCAGCTATCTAGTTCCCATAGTACAAGCTTTGCTTAGTTTGGGGCTAGATGGCGCTGTGTGAATTGTCCACGATATTTATTTATTTATTTATTTATTTATTTATTTAAAGGCCGTAAAAAATAGCGTCGGTGGCCAAGTGGTTAGGACAGGTAGCGTCGGTGGCCAAGTGGTTAGGACACCGGTCTTACAATCGTGAGACCCGAGTTCGATCCCCGCCATGTACCAATGTGTGTTAACTCACGTACATTTACCGACTGCTCTTACGGTGAAGGAAAACATCGTGATGAAACCCACATTCAAATAAAATTTGAATTCAGATGATATTTGAATGTGACTTACCCTAGGATTCGGGCCAGGTTAGCCTTCAGGTTGCAGAGGTCAGATGGCAGTCGCTTTGTGTAAAAACTTGGTTCCACGTCAAATCCCCTAGGTTAGGTAGCCGACCCCGACAGAGAACGGGATAAGGCAAGGAGAATGATGATTAAAGGCCGTAAAAAAGCCGGCGTCTCATTCGAGAATAAAAATTAATCCTAATCCGCCTGTATTATCTTTCTGTATGTCTTAATCACTTCCTGTAGGTCAGCTAGAAGATTTTTTTTAGTTGAAATAAGGTGTCCTGTTGTGTCATTTTTGTTTGTAAATGTGTCTCTAAGTATGATTTTGTGTACAGTAAACGGTTAAGTATAATAATAATAAATATTATTTTTCATTCGCAATCAATGCAAAATTTTAATCTATATATATCTTCTACTTTTTCGTGTGGGACACCAAGTCGCCCAACGACCCGATGAACCCTAGTGTCAGGATTTGCCAACCGCCTTCTACATGTATCAGGCTTCTGACATGGTTGTGTAACGACCGCCGTCTAAGTGATCATAGACAGCAACCGGGACTCACGGCTTAACGTGCCATCCGAAACACGGGACCATCTTACTTGCGGACAATCGGGTGGTTCAGTCCGCAATGTCCTAACCAGACTAGGAACAAATTCACAAAGTGATAAATATCAACTTTTGTGAGTGACCCATCGAGAATCGAACCCGGAACCTTCTGCGTCAAAGGCAGTCCCACTACCACTGCACCACATAAGTCGTCATATTATCATCGTCATATTTAAAATAAAGATCCTAGAAGCATAAAATAATTTTGACATAACACAGCAAAACCTGTTTCGGACATCTTTCTGTCAGTCAACACTATTATAAACTAACTAATCTCTTTGTTAAAACTAAGAAAAATGATTCGAACTTGACATTAGAAGAATACGCCATTTTTTACCGTCTTTTGTGACCCAATTGTAATTCTTTACACAATACCATAATAAAAGATTAATTGTTAGATTCAAAAAAAGTCTAATCAGACACAGTCTTAGCTAGGGTAGCTTACGTCTTATGGTACAAATTGTTAATTGAGAATAGGAGCACTTTTGAACAGGTTTTTGAATGGTTTTCCTGTTCAGGGGGTCAGGCTGATTAAAATGTAAATATTTGTTTTTATATTCAGTTTAATTGTTTGACTTCACACATTGACGGTGGTGGCGTAAGTTGCATGCTGTGTGGTCAGGCTGGCCAGCCCCGAGGCAGTGCCTTTATTGCCTATTAAATTTTTTTATCCCACTCGTGCCGCGTTTCTACTAGGAACATCAAATTGTTTTAAAAAAGAGAATGACAAATTTACAACGACTAATTCATTTATTTAGTGACAGCATTGTATTTTAAATTCCTGACTTTCTGAAAACATTCTTTGATAATCTACTTGGAAATGAACGATTGAAATCTTGAGTCTTGATACTTACTTAGACTTAGCCGCCTGCCATCCAGCGACTAATAGCTCGTTCACTACGACATCTACTGGGATATAATCAGCGATGTTTACAGTATACATTTTAAAATCGTTTATTTCCAAGTAGATTCACAACGAATGCTTTACAATACGATGCAAATACAATTTATTTATATAGTGACACTATATAAATAAATTAGTCATTGTAAAATGAGAAAATTGTCAGATAATTTTCTCCTTTTTATAACAATTTTATGTTCCTAGTAGAAACGCGGCACGAGTGAGATAAAAAATAAAATAAAGGCACTGCTTCGGGGCTAGCCAAGCTGACCACACAGCATGTAACTTAGGCCACCACCGTCAATGTATGAAGATATTGTATGTATAATCAATGTATGCTCCTATCTTATCTATTGCCGTGTGATGCCGGCTTAGAATAGCATCACCCCATTTCTTCCTGCGGGTGTTGTAAAAGGCAACTAAGGGACTCGAGGGTTTCATGTTGTCTGCGCGGACAGCGCTGACCACGACGCGCGGGTTGAGGGAGGCGAGGGAACTGCATAAAACGCCGCTGCGCGCGCCCCTCTTTCTTCTTTACGGCACATCTCAAACGCCGAGCACACGCATTCACTTTTGTAACTTCAAAGTAATACAAGTTTTGTCAAAAGTATCTCATCTTTAATTTCTCTGCACCATAAAAATCATTGTTCATCCCGAACACATGTGTATTACAATTTTAGGCGACAGGCTGACAACCTGTCACTACAGTGATACTGAAACCATCTAAAAAAGCCCTCAATACTTGTCAGACGTGTGGCGATAACGACCGTAATTTTGCGATCGTTAACGCTCTGCCTACCCCGCAAGGGATAAAGGCGTGATTTGTGTATGTGTATGTATCTTATCTAATCTAAGGAAGCTTACTTAGACTTAGCCGCCTGCCATCCAGCGACCAACAGCTCGTTCACAACCACGTCTACTGGGATGTAATCAGCGACGTTCTCAGCAGCCAAGGGAAGACGACGCACCACACCTATAAAACATGGCTTTTTTATAATAAAATACTGAAATTATCCACCAAGTCCAGGGCTTCAATGATGTTGGAATTTCTCCATTCTAATAAACATAATAAATATACATACATGAACTCTGAAAACATTACACTCTTTTTTTGGTTCGGCAGTCGTGTAAAAAGTAAAGTGAAAAAACAAGAACGAACATTTTATTTGTATTATTAAACGAACAACGAAATAATGAATATTATATTTACTTCAAAAATAAAGTATGATTAAATATGAATATCGGATACGGATGAATATTCTAGTTTTAAATTATATAATTAACAAGTAGCACTAATTTATTATGTAGGTTTACGCGACTTAGTTGATTATAGGTAAGAGGGTTTCTTTGAAACGTAAACGACCTTCTACCAGTCGCAGAAACATCCATTAATATTAGAAACTTTGTTACCTTTAGCGGCCCCCATGAGGAACCCCTGAGGTCCAACTTTGGAGCAGGTCCAGCCAGGTATGGGCTCCTTCCATGCTGCTACAACTACAAGAACAAAAATAAAATTACTTATTCCTGCGGGAAAACGGGAAACAGCGGATGAAAAACGTGGTATAGATATATTGGATAAACCATGAAAACCATTTATTTTTACCACACAGACAAACATACATATATGTACCAATGCAGCATTACAGTGCGTAGTAAAAAGTTAGGTAGGTATACAATTAGGTAGATAATTTTAAAAAATGATATGATTTGATACGTGTCAAAAATGTCAATCTCTAAAACTTACTCATACACACACATACACAAATCACGCCTATATCCCTTGCGGGGTAGGCAGAGCGTTAACGGCCGTAAGATTACGGTCGCTATCGCCACGTCTGACATTTTTGAAGATTGTTTTCCAAGGTTGTTTCAGAAAACATGTGTATCACTATAGTGACAGGTTGTCAGCCTCTCGCCTAAAAATTGTAATACACCAATACCCTCGAGGCCCTTAGTCGCCTCTTACGACACCCGCGGGAAGGACGTGGGGTGATGCTATTCTAAACCGGCATCACACGGCATCACTTACACGACTCACGACTTACTCATAGTGGGCCTCACAATGGTGCAAGGGAAGAAATCAGCGCATTTGACAACCTCATGCTCAGCTAGGTGTTTGGTGAACGTGTAGGTGTTGGGATGAGTTTTCAGCAACCTGTGACAGGGATGACAAAATGTATAAACAGTAGATACACACATAAGGCCTTTATTACTTGCGGGAACGTAAACGATAGTAACATTTAAAAAAATTACGGCTGTTATCGCCACGTCTGACAAGCATTGAAGGCCCTTTAGATGATTGGTCTATCACTATAGTGACAGGTTATCAGTCTGTCGCCTAAACACACACATAAAGCCTTTATTTCTTGCGGGATAAACAAATACGCTCGTGGTCGACACGTCTAACAAAAATTTCAGGGTCCACCGTTACTGCAAAAACATTTACCTAGCACTAAACTTATAAGAGATATGAACAGTCCCTAAGTCACCAAAATCCTTACAAAAAGCCATGTGTGAGACTTACTTGGGCTCAAGTTCATCCAGCGCTTCGTCAGTCATGGAGTTGACGAGCGATATAACCTGGAAAAAAACAACATTTGTTAACATTCTTCCTTAGACCACATCTTTCAGAGATTTGTTCACGAGTTACTTTGATTCGCAAGGCACTTAGAAAAGGGGAATTTTTAATTGCACCTCTAATTATAATTTATGCAAAAGGAACTTATTTACTAATAAACCTTCTGCATACCAAATTATTAACTGCAATACAAATTAACTACTTAATAACCTAAACACGTTCTTAAATAAAAATTATTAACTAAATCTAAACCCGATGGCCTTTTCTACTTTATTCACTACAAAAATCTGGCATAAATCCCAGATAATTAGATTTTAAAACAAAAAATCACATCGTACATCAAAAATACTGATTTGCACACTAAATTATCTAATCGTATAACGCAATTTTAATAAGTGATATTTAAACCTGCATAACAATAATGCATGCTTATATTGTCAAATTACATTCACTTATTTACTACTCGGGTAACTAAATCTCCTATCACCTAACTTTTATTCTTTTTTTGCATCTGTTTTATGGAAAAAATATTTTGGACGCAAATTATACAAAGAAGACCTACTTGATTGCAAGTTCTAGGGCATCTACAATTCAGTTTGGGCATGACTGGAATTGTTTTGACGAATATAAACAGAATGCTTTGGCATATTGTACAGTTGTATTGCCCACACACAAAGACCAATGGAAAAATGGTGAATGTAACTGTCCGGATTTTTTCAGAAACTACAGTTGTAAACATGTCATTGGACTGGCGATCGGGTTGAAATATGTAACACCTCCTGTAGAAGCGAAATACTTACCTATCGGCATCAAGCACAAACGTGGACGTCCAACGAAAGCCAGACCTGCCCTTATCATTCAATAGAATCCTATTTTTATGTTATTATTACAAAACAAATTAATTTGTTAAGTACTGACTACTCAGTACTGCTCATATCTTTGTTTCGCGTTGATTATTCCGTGATAAGAGTACATTTTGTTGATTTTTTGTGAATTTAATTAGACAAATATGACTGTATAATGGTGTTTCATTTAGAATAACTCATGTTATCAAAAGTATAAATGGTGATAGTTTCTAATAAAATAGAGTTAAATATTTTGTTGCTCTCAAAGAGTTAATAGATTTGCTCTCAGTTATTAGGAAATCATTCAGTAAAACAGTTTGCTGAAAATATCAAACAGTTAAGCATTTTCAATTAAATTAGTGTGCAAATTTAGTGTGCAGTTCAGTATTTTCGATAGAAAAAAATGGGATTTAAAGTTATATGATTAAATACTACCCCTTAGAAAACTGATATTTGTTATGAGAATTTAATCTCAGTTGTGTTAGGTTAGGTTAGGAAACATGAATCCGTCGGCTACACATGATAGTTTAGAATCCGTCGGCTGCACATGATAGCTTAGAATCCGTCGGCTGCACATGATAGCTTAGACGGTGCTCGTTACACAACCATGTCAGAGGCCTGCTAGTATTAGGAGGCGGTTGAAAAACTAACATCAAGGTTGATCGGGTCGTTTGCTGGCTCGGTGAACCACACTACAGAAGATGGAACAGTATAAGTGTATCAATTTGCATTTATAGACGCTAGGTAGATGTAGTCATATTACGAATTCAGTTGCGTAAGAATAATGTTACATTGTATTCACGACAGTCGCTTGAATAGTATTTTATTAGGTGCTTAAATATATTTCCTATAAATTCTGAAAACAACAAAATTTCAAATTGCGATTGAATTTAAAAGAAATAGCAAATAAGCATCAATTGTATTAAGGGGCTGACAAGAGCTAAAAACCGGTCCCTTTCTGACAAATGTCAAACTGCGCGCGTGCGAACGGGACGGAATCTTGCCGATTCAATGATATTTTCGTATTTTCGATGATAACTCGGTCTAAAATAAGTAATTTGAAAATCAAAAACAATATGTCGATAGAGTATTGTAAGGCGCTCATTCTGATAATAAACACTTAATTATTGCGTGGGTTTTGTTCGTACAGTTTGCGATATAATAGATTTTTAGAGGTAACTTTACGATGTTTTTCTATCAAGCTAAATTACTAATATCATGTTTTGGAAACAATAGCACTACAGCAAATATCCTGAAGATTATTACCTTTTTTTTTCGTGAGTTTTTCTGCATTTTATCTAGGGTAGAAATCACTTATAAAAGTAGCTTTTAGCTCTACTCAGCCCCTTAAATAAAAGTAACTTGGAAATATATTTTATTAGGTGTTTAAATGTTGTCGCTAAACTATCAATTTAGAAGACAAATAATTATTTGAAGTTGCGACTGATGTTTAAAAGAAGCTGCATTAAATAAGCGCCAATAAAAGTACATACATATATATATCACGCCTTTATCCCTTGCGGGGTAGGCAGAACGATAACGCCCGTAAGAATACGGCCACTATCGCCACATCTGACATTTTTGAGGTTGTTTTCTTAAGGTTGTTTCAGAAAACATGTGTATCACTATAGTGACAGGTTGTCAGCCTGTCGCCTAAAAATTGTAATACACCAATACTCTCGAGTCCCTTAGTCGTCTCTTACGACACCCGCGGGAAGGATGTGGGGTGATGCTATTCTACGCCGGCATCACACGGCAAAAAATAGGCGAATCAATAGCCGATACTGTTGAAATGTGTATTCTTATTCTGTGTTAACGTATATAGACGATACGTGTATGAATAACAACATGATACATCGGGTCGTTCGCAAACTCAACGTCCCACTAGACCTACCATGTCAGTGTCTTCGGGAGCCTCATAGATATCAGATACATGTATCAATGACAACAAAATTCATCGGGTCGTTGGTAAACTCTAAGCCCCACTGGACCTACCTCCTTAGGGTCTTGCAGCGCCTCATAGACCTCCTATACATGTATCAATGACAACGGGTTCATCGGGTCGCTGGTAAACTCAATATCCCACTGGAACAACCTTCTCAGGGTCTTCTAGCGCCTCATAGACCTCCTAAACATGTATCAATGACAACAGGATACATCGGGTCGTTCGTAAACTTAAAGTCTCACTGGACCAGCCTTTTCAGGGTCTTGCGGCGCCTCATAGACCTCCTATACATGTATCAATGACAACATGATTTATCGGGTCGTTGGTAAACTCAATGTCCCACTAGACCTACAATGTTAGGGTCTTCGGGAGCCTCATATACTTTAGATACATGTATCAATGACAACATGATTCATCGGGTCGTTGGTAAACTCAATGGCCCACTGGCCTTACCCTCTCAGAGTCTTTCAGCGCCTCATAGACCTCCTAAACATGTATCAATGACAACATGATGCATCGGGTCGTTCGTAAACTCAACGTCCCACTGGACTTACCTTCTCCGGGTCCTCCGGCGCCTCGTAGACCTTTTCGTGACACTCTGTCAGATATGAGTTGACGTATGCGGAGGAGACGTGGATCATAACCTGAGGGAATAAACAAATAAACGAATTTAAGTAAACAAGTAAACATATCTCAGCGATGCCGACTTAGAATAGCATCACTCCACATCCTTCCCGGGGGTGTTGCAAAAGGCAACTAAGGGACTCGAGGGTTTCGTGTATATTACAGCTTTAGGCGACAGGCTGACAACATGTCACTATAGTAATATACGAATCATCTGAAAGGGACCACAATATTTGTCAGAGATGGCGATAGCGACCGTATTTTTATTGCCGGTAACGCTCTTTCTACCCTACAAGGGACAAAGCCGTGATATGTGCATGTATGTAGGTATGACGATTTTATGGCGTATGCAACACGCCATACTTAATTTGTGATCTAGCAGTTTAACTCAGTTTGACAGATAACGGAAACAAATGGTTAATATCCTCAATTAATTTCATAGTACATAGTAACACATGACAGATGTCACTTCCGTCCGAGAAGATGCATGTATAATCATCTGTGACAGCTCGATTAAATAATAGAGAATGTTAATGGTTTGTAAGACGAGTTATAATAGGCATGATGACTTGATATTTTGTATGAAAATATGAATAGATGACGCCATGTCTCTCTAGCTTAGATGGCATCATTTATATATATATTTTTTTTAATTCAAACTATGAATATTTGGAAAAAATATAATAAATGGAGTAGGTATGTGGTATTTTAGCACAATATTTTTGAATTTTATTAATCAAATAAGTAAGACGACTAAGGGACTCGAGGTTTTATGTGTATTCATCATGCTGACAACCTGTCACTAATGATACAAGATTTTTCAACAACTGCCCTAAATGTTTTGTCGGATGTGGCGATATCGACAGAATTTTTATGGCCGTTAACACTCTGCCTACCCGTAAGGGATAAAGGCGCGGAATGCGTGTACTATATTGCTTTTTTTTATGTGGGGTCCTCTTAAAGGTCAGCATTATATCATCATTCATCATCACAAGATGTACATGGTAAAACACCGGTAAGGTATTTATAGAGCATTTATTTACCATGTACGTACAAGTCCAAAGATCATATTTGGCTATTGAATCAATGACGTAAATAAAATAACACCTAATGTTATGACGTAAAATTCATCTTTAGTAATCATCAATATCCTTGCCTTATCACATTCTCTGTCGGGGTCGGCTACCAATAGTCTGTAAGTTTAAGTACTTATTTTGTAAACAAACTTTGTATGAAAGTGACACTTCTGAACTGTCAGTTTCATACAGAATTTGTTTACAAAAAGATAAGTACCTAAACTTACAGACTATAACCTAGGGGATTTGTTGAACCAAGTTTTTACACAGAGCGACTGCCATCTAACCTCTGCAACCCGAAGGCTAACCTGGCCCGAACCCTAGATCAATTGTATAATTACCTAGCAATTACGAAACACTGTGGTTTTAGCCGTGTGATGCCGGCTTAAAATAGCATCACCCCGCGTCCTTTCCGCGGGTGTCGTAGGAGGCGACTAAGGGGCTCAAGAGTATTGGCGTATTACAATTTTTAGGCGACAGGCTGACAACCTGTCACTATAGTGATACACATGTTTTCTGAAACAACCTTGGAAAACTCAAAAATGACAGACGGTTTTTATTTATTTTATTTAGTTTTATTTTGACACAACAGAAAACTTACAGCCAACATATTTTACAATACATACACATACACACACAAATCACGCCTTTATCCCTTCCGGGGTAGGCTGAGCGTTAACAATCATACAATTATGGTTGATACCGCCACGTCTGACAAGTATTGAGGGCCCTTTTCGATGATACATGTATCACTGTAGTGACAGGTTGTCAGCCTGTCGCCTAAAATTGTAATACACATGAAACTCTTGAGTGTCTTAGTTGCCTTTTACAACACCCGCGGGGAGAAATGGGGTGATGGGGTGATATTTTACAATAGCATGAAAAAATAGGCAAAACTGGGCCATCAACAAGTTTTCACCTTTAAGATTTATGATAATATGGAATGACAACAAGTTTTTTTTTCTAATATTATTATTATTATTATTATTTTGAGACAGTTATGTCCTACTGCAGAGCTTTTTTTGTCATTCTGTTGTTGTCAACAGTGCTATTCCAAAAATATCTATAACACAACATCATATCAGCATATACCAGACAATTACTGGATGTAGCCTCCCAGGGTATCAACACACAGGGTGTAAGGGACAGCGTCCCGAATACTGATAGGGTGGGTGCAAGCAGACCATGAAACTGAACAACTTTTCCCTAGGAACATATATCAGAAAAAGACAAAAAAAAATTTGACCTCCCATAGAAAATCGCGATCAGCTGACTGCATTTATGGGAAACCAAAAATTTTTTTATGTTACACCCGTATACCAGAACAGAACTAATCAAAAACAATATCTCACCTTCAAATTCTTGATCTGCCGACACAACTCCATAACCCGCCTGGTCCCCAGCAAGTTAATCGTCACCGTCGGCTGCAAGTTCTCTTGAAAGTCCAGCGTGGCTGCCGAGTGGATGACCACGTTGACATTCTCCACGAGGGTCTGACGGTCCGCTGCGGAGAGACCGAGGTTCTCCTGCCCTACATCCCCGGCCATCGGGATCAGTTTCTTGAATATGTCGTTTGTGTTTGTTTCTAGGAGTTTTTCGAATATCTGTAAGTTGGAAAAGTGATTTTAGCAGTGATATATCTACAGTTGCAAACCTCTAGTAAAGTAAGACAATATTATGTAAAATTATTAAAACACACAGCGTTTAAAACGATTTTACAATGGAAGTAGAAAATAATAATAGATACCATAGAAATATAGTACCTAAACATGAGAATTTTAAAAAGTGTTTAGATGTTTCACAAAAATCTTGGAAATTATGACATATATGGAAAATTAAGACAATTTTACATAAAACCACTAAAAAACACAGCCTCTTAAGAGGATTTACAATGATTCTACAATGGAAATAACAATAAATGTAAACTTTTTGTAGGTTATGACCGACTTACCGGATTTTTCGGAAACTCCTCAAGCCGCTGCGATATCTCCTTGCCCTTCTTGGGCCTCATGAGCAAGTACACCTTGCCTGCATCAGGAATAGTCCTCAAAATCTTTTCTATGAGACACAATCCCACAAAACCAGTTCCACCCGTAATAAAGAAATTCTTCCCGCTGTAAAAAGCGCGGACCTCCGACTCTTCAGGCATTTTGGAGGTTTTCAGTTCCCTGGTTGTCTGGAAAGAGCACTTTTGATAGAGATTTATGTTAGAAAATGCAAGTTTTTGCTGTTTCAAAGTGAGAAAGTTGTTTTCGGGATGTGACGTGACGTGTGCAACCAAATGAAATGTCAAACTTTTTCTTAATTTTCCCTGTAACAGTTTACGCAGAGGGCTTAAAGTTTGTGCAGCCTATGTAGGTATTAGGTACATAAAGTAGAAAGTGGTGTGGTGTGGTGTAGCCATTCGTTTCGTGATTTTTGGATTGCTAGCTGATAGATTATTTTACAAGATGCAACTTCTTTTTCTCGTTTCCCTAAATCACATAGTCGTATACTCGACCATCTTCTGTAAAGTTCTGTGGCTGTACGAGTAATTTTTTAGCGCCATAGATTTTCCCAACCAACTAGTTACTACTACTAAAACAGGTTTGAATTGTAAACAAACTAAGGTCTTTCAATATTTAATCACGAAGACGAAAATGCGCCAATTGTACATTGAACTCTATCTCAAGGTGAACAAGTATAAATATTCCACAAATAATTCACGAGCGGGGTCAACTATTATAAAAGGATAGGTAACCATGTAAGTCATGAACTAGGTAGGTTTTAAGGGATTAACTTATTTTGGTTTCTCATACTAAACTGTAGAGTTACCAGTCTAAGTCGACCCCTTAAGCAGGTAGGTTGATTTGTATCGCTTAGTACCTAACCTATACCTACCTAACTATTTTGGATTCGTATAAGTAAGTAGGTGCTCTTTTTATTGATTGAAAAGTATTTTTACCTATGCACCATGCACCACAGAGTAAAAACAGCATGCGGGCGCAAGACTAAGTCGGTCGGTAGGTTGGTAGGTAGGTACTTTTGTATATATCCACCTGTGTTCCTTTGTGAAAGTTGTTCATTTTCATCTTTAAATATTTGCAGCTAATATATTTACACCCTGTATAGTGAAACTCTCTATCGTCGTCGTCGTCTCAGCCGATAGACGTCCACTGCAGGACATAGGCCTCCCCCAAGGATCTCCACGATGATCGGTCCAGCGCCACCCGCATCCAGCGGCTTCCCGCGACCTTCACCAGATCGTCGGTCCACCTTGTGGGAGGCCTACCTACGCTGCGTCTACCGGTCCGTGGCCGCCACTCGAGAACTTTCCGGCCCCAGCGGCCATCGGTCCTACGAGCAATATGCCCCGCCCACTGCCACTTAAGTTGCGCAATCCTTCGAGCTATGTCGGTGGCTTTGGTTCTTCTCCGGATTTCCTCATTTCTGATTCGATCGCGGAGAGAAACTCCGAGCATAGCCCTTTCCATTGCCCTTTGAGTGACCTTGAGCCTTCTTATGAGGCCCATTGTTAGCGGCCACGTCTCAACTCCGTAAGTCATCACTGGAAACTCTCTATAATAAAACTAAAAAACATTACCTAATGTATAAGTTGGGAATAAAAAGTTACTTTGGACCATTAAGGAGGCCCTCTGTTATCATCATGAACTTTTTATGCGACTGTACATACCTACCTACCTAAGGATTGCTTATACCTTTCACAGATCACGATTATACAGCAGGTAAGTAGGTAGCTGTTTACGCCATAACTGTCTAGTTTTCCGCGACCGCAAATGTAAATTGAAGAAAGTCGCATTTGGAGCCGCGTTTCATAAAACTACAATTACAATTTTATACAGATAAAAGTGCAATGTAGGTAGGTACATATAATCTAAACATTTCTCATTTTCATTTTTACCTATTTCACATTTTTTTCAAGTATGCAAGATCGAATTTCTCTCTGTAAGCAGTCTACATACACCCAGAAAAACCTACATACTTTTATTTTATTCATCCATCACATCAGTTCGTGGATGGCAAACTTAACGCACGACAATATCGCAGCGTCGTGCGTTAAGTGTGCGATGCGCCTTATACGTTATAATATTAATTTAGTAAAGTTCTTTTTGTACAACTTTAGATCCGCAATCTTAATACCTATTGAAACATGTGGCCAAACAAACAAGTAAAAAACATTACTTACTGTTTTTTTTTTACCGATTCACTTGTAAATTAAGTAAGTAAGTTATTTCGGTCAGTTTTGGTCAGAATTTTATTTGAGTGGTTATTATGTCGAAATTTTTTGGTTTTTGGTTTTTCTTATTTGAACAACAGTTTTGGTTTTCTTATTTGAGCGGTTAATAAGTCGAACTAAATTACCTAAGGCAATACCCCCCCTTTAGAGGGAGGCTCATATCTAGCTATAGCCTATTTTGGATGTAGTAAAAGTAGATTAACAATTACTATACTTTAGAATTATATGAAATTAACGGACTGTCTAGCTAGTTACAATCACCGCTAGGTTAGTATCACAGATAATATTATAATACTACTAGAGTAGTACAGATACCTAACGTCATATAGAGGGAGTTCGATTGCCCTAGGACGGCTATGGGCCGGCTGTTTGATATGTCGACACAGCTCGTGCGTTGCTAGCGACATCTATGTTATTTATTGGATACTTCGTATTGACGTCATTTGTATTGGAAAATATTGCAAAAATGTAAATAATTCGCGTGTTTTCCGTCTCAAAACATCTTAAATAATGTATTTATAATTATCCAATACTTTGTTTTTGTAAATTTGCCTTTATTTCAGACTCTTTAAGTTACATTCGCTACCTGTATCGCCATCTATTGATTTTTTTCTGTACTAATTTCCTTTAGTAAGGAATGAGACCCCATGGTTAGTATTATGTTTCTTGGTCACAACCTATTTCTTCTTGAATCACTTTATTTATTTTATTATCAGCCTACGCTGTCCCACTGCTGGGCAAAGGCCTCCCCACACTTCTTCCACTTATCTCGATCCCTACCAACCTCCCACCAGTTTTTGTCGTAAGCATCCAGATCGTCTCGCCATCTTTTGCGCGGTCTACCCCGTCGGCGTTGTCCATGAGGGGGGACCCATTGGGTGACAAGGTGTGCCCATCGCTCCGGGTGCATACGACTAACGTGTCCGGCCCAGTTCCACTTCAACTTAGCAGATGTTTTGCCCACGTCAGCAATACCAGTCTTGGCACGGAGCGTGGTGTTTCTCACTCGGTCTATCCGCTTGAAACCCAGTATACTGCGCTCCATTGCTCTCTGGCATACCTTGAGTCTGGACTTTTGACTCTCAGAATCACTTTATCTAATTGAAAATTTTAAACATAGCATTTTTTATAATTCAACTAGTTATTGTATATTTAACAATATATAGACGCATTCTAAAAGTATTCGTTGTGAATCAACTTGAAAATAAACGATTGAACTTTGAAAACGGCATTAAAATCCGTGGCGTGGTTTAAAAGAAGCGGTTCAAATACTCTAAGGCGGATCGCATACTTAACGCACAAAGGAGCGCAAAAATATCGCAGCGATCTGTCAGATCCATACTAGAAACGTCACTCCCATACTACAACCGCACTCGACGGACGACCCTGCGCTCCCGTTGAGCAGTTTTAATATGGGGATTGTCATTTTTAGTATAGATCTAACAGACCGCTGCGATGTTTTAACGCTCTGTCATGCGTTAAGTGCCTGAGTAATACGAAACAGTATCTTTCCATTTATGTTTTGATGCGGCACTTCAGCCGGCTTTCGTAATAACTGCATCAATATCAGTTTAGTATAATTTATACATACCTATATACATATATCACGCCTTTATCCCTTGCGGGGTAGGCAGAGCGTTAACGACCGCAAAAATACGGTCGCTATCGCCACGTCTGACAAATATTAAGGGCCGGTTGAGATAATTTGTGTATCACTACAGTGACAGGTTGTCAGCCTGTCGCCTAAAACTTGTAATACACATGAAACCCTCGAGTCCCTTAGTCGCCTTTTACGACACCCACGGGGAAGAAATGGGGTGATGCTATTCGAAACCGGCATCACACGGCTAATAATAATATATATATTTTAATTATAATAATATTAAAAATAGTATAATTTATGCATACTTCAAATAGACTGTTATTCTTGCCTACAACGTGCTTGGAGGTTGAATTATATTTTATGCCAATGTCTTATGGACATGGGCAATGATAAATATAATTAAATGCCTAGGCAGGTAGAGTAGGTACAAAAGTAGAGGTGTGTTCAGACCGGGAGTTAAGTCAGGGAAAAAACCTTTACCTTTATGTACCTCTCTCTCTCTTTTCGTAAAGGACACCAAGTCGTCCAACGACCTGATGAACCCTAGTGTTAGAATTAATCAACCGCTTTCTACAAGTAGCATGCTTTATGTACCTGATAAGTATAAATAAACTATATATTACTTCAGCCATTCGCAAACTGAGCGGTTGGTCAAAAACTGTAAACTTTTTTAAGGCATTGATAATGTACTGTACCTTACCTACATACGGGTGTAAGAGACGGTGTAGCGATAACTTTGCAGGCGTGTTCAAACCATGAAACTGAACAACATTTTCTACGGGGCTATGTTAGTAAACATAAAAAACTTTTTGACCTCCCATACAAAATTGCCGATCAGCTGACTGACTTTGTATGGAAACTAGAAATGTAAAAACATTTCTCAACATAGCCCCCATAGAAAAAGTTGTTCAGTTTCATGGTCTGATCATGCCTGCAAAGTTTTCGTTACACCGTCTCTTACACCCTGTATATGGGATTCTTTTCATGGCACAAACATTAAGGCCGGTGCTTTGCCGGAACCGGTTTTTGACGTATTTTGACTAAATTCGGATATTATAGCATACCTACGACGTACGTCACACAGTATGGCGGATCGCACACTTAACGCACGACGGAGCGCTAAAACGTCGCAGCGGTCTGTCAGATCCGTACTAGAACTGTCAATCCCCATACTAAAACCGCTCAACCGCTGTCAACGTAGCGCTATCGCAGTGTCGACCGTCGAGTGCGGTTTTAGTATGGGGAGTGACGTTTCTACCTAGTATGGATCTGACAGAACGCTGCGATATTTTAGCGCTCCGTCGTGCGTTAAGTATGCGATCCGCCTATGTGTGAGATCTATCCATAGGACCTATCATTCATACAACTCGTCTGTAGTCACCTTTATTTTGCAAAAAAAGGTGATTGACCTTAAGTTTAGGTATGAAAATTATCATTCGTGATGTTTGACCTCAAATTACCTGTTTGAGTACACCTATCCTAAAAAAAATGCTATTTTGTCAATCGTTCACTATAACATATTACCTACTGAAGTTTTAGGGAAAATCATGTTTTAGGTACAAAGATAGATAAAGCAATTCAACTTTTATGTCAATGAATATCTCGTGAAACAACACGTTATTTTTCAATTGACCATCAAACTCATAGAACAGGATAATGATATTTAATTAAATAATGACTTACTTACGGCTGTATGCGCAGGAGTTCACACTTCACCGGTTTTTGTGTTCTAAATTCAAAATCACAGCACTGCACGCGTATTATCAACAGCAAGAACGAATTGCGACTGCGCGTCGTAATGATTTTTCCGACGTAGATCTTTGGGATCGTGATCGTGACACACTGGGCGCAAATATTGAGGGAATGGTAAAAACACAATATTTGCATATTAGAGTAGAGTGAACTTTAAAATGACCTCTCATGATGGTCAAGGATTTTATTCAGGTACTTCTAAAATCTTAGTTGCTTAAAATATGGTGGGTAAAAGGTGTTACAAATATACTAAGACAGAAAGTTCTAACATTTTTTGCCAATTCTTTTGTATTCTGATAATATTCAAGCATCTTTTTTATGAAAGTTCGATGCTCGCTGCACTAAAATATCGCCACTCCAAAAGCCAATTTTGACAGCTGTCAAACCCATACAATAAAACACATTCACAAAGAAAAATAAACCTTATGTTGATATTGACAAGATTTTGACAGCTGCCAATTATATAACCGCCAAGTACAGCCTAGAGTCCACGCCGCGAAAAAAGTCCCGCGAAAAAAGTTAAAATTACCATTATAATACCCTTATAGACATATTAGGGGTAGCTTTCGCGGGACTTCTTTCGCGGCGCGAACTCTATTCGAACGGTGACACTGTGATGCTCTTACTGTGCCCCAATCTTATTAATTGCCCAGTACCACTACATCTCTTCACTTGCTCGACCTAGTTGTACGCTCGTGTACACACAATATGCTGTGAATTTACACCTTTAATGCTGTTGAAATAAAGTACAGTTTGGTTTACTATACAGCGGATTGACCATCGACGAAGTGCCGGCCGGTCATCTAAGGTAAGTACCTAAGTAAGTTGTTCTTGTTCATAATGTTTTTTATCCGCTATAAAAACAACGTAAACAGGAATTACATTACATACATACTTACATAAATCACGCCTCTTTTCCGTACGCAGAGACTATTTCCTTCCACTTGCTACGATCCTGGCATACTTCTTTCGCTTCTTCTACATTCATCAGTCTTTTCATGCACGCTCGTCGGTTTAGAGTACTTCTGACCTGACCTTTCTTTATATAACATCCCCGATTTGATTTGATTTGACTGGAATTACATTAATATAGCAAGAACTATACATATTTTATAAGTAGTAGATAAGCGTTTGTTTAAAACTAATCCAATTACGCAAATTTAATTACCTATTAATATTTTGTTGATTTGCTAATTTGCAATATGTGATTCCCTTAATGAGGTCATTCGTGCAAAACTGCTGACTTGATACATACCAAAATTTTATTATGCAGCTTAGTTTAGATCACTTTTTACCTATCTAATAAGGCCTCGATACATAAAGTTACAAATTACAATTCTGTAGAAATTAAAAGCTTTGTAGTTTTTATGTCAAATTAATGATGACAGGTAAAAACCAAAAATTTTAATTTTTTGATGTTTTTTTTTTAATTAGATAAAGTATTTAGGTATGCGGACTATCACAACAATATGCTGTATATTATTTACCTGTTATAAGTCAGTCAATCAATAAAGGTACCTACCAGCTACCTACTATTCATGTAAAATAATAAAGCCTTGAAATTTATTTTTATTCATCTTTTGCTCTTAGCATGAAGTAGGTAGGTTATAATACATACACAAATCACGCCTTTATCCATTGCGAGGTAGGCAGAGCGTTGACGATCGTAAAGTTACGGTCGTTATCGCCGCGTCTGACAAGTAGGTATTCAGGGCCCGTTCAGATGATTCGTGTATCACTGTAGTAACAGGTTGTCAGCCTGTCGCCTAAGATTGTAATAAGTGGTAATACAAATGAAACCCTCGAGTCCCTTAGTTGCCTCTTACAACAACCGCGGGAAGAATTGGGGTGATGCTATTCTATGCCGGCATATATGAGGTACGAAAGTCGTTTATAAAATAAATGCAGGTAATTTTCTTCCATGTTATGCATTTGGTTCTTCTCTAACTACGTTCTGCGAATTTCCTTATAAATATCGTATATACATATAATCACACCTCTTTCCCTGAGGGGTGGGCGGAGACATCCTTCCACATGCTACGATCTTAACATACCTCTTTCGCTTCCTCAATATGCCTCTTCATACATGCTCGTCGGTTTAGGGTACTTTAGACCTGACCTATCTTTAGAACGTCCCCGATTTGATCTAGGTCATTCATTCTCCTTGCCTTGTCCCGTTCTCTGTCGGGGTCGGCTACCTAACCTAGGGGATTTGACGTGGAACCAAGTTTTTACACAAAGCGACTGCCATCTGACCTCTGCAACCCGAAGGCTAACCTGGCCCGAATCCTAGGTTAAGTTACACTCAAATAACATCTTTGATCTAGGTACGTTCATAAATATTGGTTTATGGGTAATAATGAAATGCCAATTTAGTGTCCATGCAAAAATGTTAGTGGATGGGCGTTAATAATATTAATTTATTATGAAAAACTATCTATCTTTAAATAGGAATTGTGGCGATATCAGTGTACATACATACATACATACATATATCACGCCTTTATCCCTTGCGGGGTAGGCAGAGCAGTAACGGCCGTAAGAATACGGTCGATATCGCCACGTCCGACATTTGTGAGGATTGTTTTCCAAGATTGTTTCAGAATACATGTGTATCACTATAGTGACAGGTTGTCAGCCTGTCGCCTAAAAATTGTAATACACCAATACCCTCGAGTCCCTTAGTCGCCTCTTACGACACCCGCGGGTAGGAAATGGGGTGATGCTATTCTAAGCCGGCATCACACGACAAGTGTACATACTTTATTTATTTATTTATTTATTTATTTTCTTTATTTATTTAGAACTTAGTACTTTTAGGTATTAAAAGAATCATTAAAATAAAAGATTATTGAACCTCTACATTTTATTTATTATTTCTTACGCTGATACAAATTTGTGGATATCTTAAAACTATAATTTCTAAATCTAGAGAGTTCATTATAAATACTAATAGGTACCTACATAAATTAATTTTCATAATTTAATCACTAAATTCTAAAATTCCCAAAAATGGCGGATCGTTTGATATTTTCCATTGCAAATGCAAAATAATGAGATTGTGATGTTCATGTACGATTAAGAAATATCTTAAAAAAGTTAATATATTTTATTCACTTCAAAACTGTAATGTTTTAATAATATTAATCTATTTCTTTATAGTAACTTATAAAGTAAAGCAAATTTTATTTAAAAAAATCTTTTATTACAATGGGATACAAAGAAAATAAGATTGATTTTAAGACGATATTTACGTATTGTTTTGGGTAATTTTATGATAGAAGTGGTAAATGGCAAGAAAGTAGTTAATTATCGACCTTAGCTAGAAAAAGCGTCAATTTACAAGAGCAAAATTTGATTACAATAGATTACTGTAATTTTATACTTTTTCATAATAAACAAAATAAACAAGTAAATGTCTTTTGTGATGACAAAAATGTGCACCAAACGTTACAAATTGAGCATTGATATACAAAAACAATTCTTATTTCTACTTAAGTACAGATACGGAATGTGCGTAAAAAGAGTTATGTTTAAGCATCAGAAATTGTTTTGTGACCCTAAAAAGCACCTGAAGGGTGAAAAATATAACAGATGACAGTCAAATCAGACTACTTACATTATATATTAGGTACGACATTTCTACACTAAAGATAGAAGTATAGAAAAATCTCTTTTTTATTTTTTTTTACGATCGAATTTAAATAAAAAACAACAAAGACAGCTATGAGTATTACATTTATAAGATCCAAGAAAAATACAAATTATAATCATCTATAAATACTCTGTTTTTTCTAATAGAGATAAACTTAATCTAAAAGAACGATAAAGCTGAAAAATACATCTCATCAAAAAAACTGGTGTACAGCTAAATCTATCAGAAATAAGATAAAATGATTCTCAAAATACAAAAATATAGCAACCACCATTTTGTATACTTACAAAAAAAAATATAATTATAAAACTAAACTCAATAGAAATACCAATTCCTTTAACAACAATTAAATTAAAAAAATAATAAATTTATAATGATTTCTAACGAAATAAGAATGTTTTGACTTAAATATTTTTACAATTTTCTTAGACGTACTTAATTAAGTTCATATAATTATATGACACCTAGGAAGTCTATTTAGTTTAGTCCCAACATTAAAAAAAATGTTATGTCGATTGTGTCCTAGAAAAAACAAAAAGACACAAAAATTTGCTCCTTCAGTCGGTAAAAAAAAACAAAGTACTTATTTTTTTAATAATATCGTGAGTTAATTTTTATGTAAAGGGTAAATGACATTTCTATGACAGAGATTCATATTTAATTCTTAATAAATAAAATATTATAGGTACGCAATATTATGATAAAATAATACTATGTTTTATGTAGCATAGTTACATAAACATGGATAAAAATAATAAAAAATATAATTTTTATTTTGTTTAAATCTTTTTAGAGGACGGATACAAATATTACTTATATTCGCACTTTGGGAATGTAAAGATTATTTCTTATGAAATTACTACACACATATATATATATAAATTATATTAATTACTTATTTCGATTTATATGTATTTAATAATATTGTGTATTAGATTAATTACTAAAATTTTCAAAGCAACAGATTCTTGAAGAATTTCATGAATATTTTATTTTTAAATGACCTGTTTATGAGATTATACATTATGTATTTTTAATTCGGACATAGTTATGTATATTTATTTTGTGTCGGCTACCTGCACCGATTCTTTTATCCAAAACATTAGTATGAAAAATGTTTACTTGCGTAAAATATTCTTGTTAATATTATTATAAGAATTTCGTATTTTTCTAGTTCTTTATATTTTACTATACGGAATTGACCTTTATTTCTTATTTTTCTGATTACATTTTCCGGAAGCTGTATCTAAACTTCAACAAACCCATTGTATTTTGACTTATGTAGGAATCATAAAGTGTTAATTTCTTTCAATAAACAGGTGTTAATTTCTTATCCATGGCTTGGCAACACTAAGGCGTAAGTCGATAAATGCGATGCTGTGATTGGTTGAAATTAAACTCGCATATTTTTTACATTATGCTGTACATTCTAGACAAATGATCTCTGTAAGTTGTAGCTTCGTGAAACAGGGCCCGTTTTCTGTCCGATATTCTTAAATGCATAATTACGGTATGTTTATTTTAGTTATGGCAATCTCTGTAGATGTGTATGTTGTATTCGACGAACGAGTTGTGTTCTGGAGATAGATAGCACAGGTCCTGAAAAAAAAATGTTATTTGTAAGTATCTTGTATTTTCCGAATTTTGTGTAGCGCAAGTTATTTAATATTAAATAGAAGGCTGCTGCTCATTCCCTGAGTTAATTTATAGTCGCTGTTTAAAATACCCTCAGAAATATGGCGATGCTATTTTATACTCAATGAATGAATCATTCATTTACATTTTGTCCGGATAAACTGACTAGAGTAGACGTGTTATTTGTCGTTCTACATACATACATATATCACGCGTTTATCCCTTGCGGGGTAGGCAGAACGTTAACGGCCGTAAGAATACGGTCGCCATCGCCACGTCTGACATTTGTGAGGATTGTTTTCCAAGGTTGTTTCAGAAAACATGGTGTTTGTCGTTCTGTCGACTTATAATTTAGATTTGTGCATAAAAGTCATTAGTTTAAAATAAATATATCAACTTAAACATTGATATTAAGTTATCTACGCACTGGATAGGTTGTCCCATACAAATGACAGCTAGTTTTGCGAACCCAGTTGAAGCGCCACCTACGAGAGTACGGCGAACTTTCGTATTGCTTTCCTTGACTGCCAGCGCCAAAATTGCGATTTTCAATGAGTGCCACAATATTGTAGCTACAACCAGTCCAAAGCTAATTTCAGCTCAGAGAACTTAAAGCATTTAGAAAGTACTTCCGGGTTGTGTAAAAATATAAATATAAAGTGCAAAGTAGCAGTGGATCACCGTAACATTGACGACCGATGTGGCGCAGTGGTAGTGCGACTGCCTTTGACGCAGAAGGTTCCGGGTCCGATTTATTTATTTATTTAACCATTTATTGTACACAGTATAACACAAAGGACATAACATTAAGAACAATACACAACAGGTCAGCTTATTTCTAAAAAGAAATCTCTTCCAGCAGACCTAGGGTAGTGAGATGGCATAAAGTGAGGGCAGTTGACGTGTACAACATACTAATATACCTATGCTAATTTATAAAACAAATATTTTAGCAATAATACCTACTTATATAAATAATATACCTACAACTACATAATTATTACATAATAATACCTATATTTTATATACGTACATATAAATACACCATAAATATATATACCTATAAATTAATTTGGGTGACTCAAATCGATTCTCGGTGGGTCACTTACAAAGTTGATATTTATCACTTTGTGAATTTGTTCCCAGCCTGATTAGGACATTGCAGGCTGAATCACCCAATTGTCCGTAAGTAAGATGGTTCCGTATTTCGGATGGCATGTTAAGCCGTAGGTCCCGGTTGCTGTCTATGATCACTTAGACGGCGGTCGTTACACAACCATGTCAGAAGCCTGCTACTTGCAGAAGGCGGTTGAAAAATTCTGACACTAGGGCTCATCGGGTCGTTGGACGACTCGGTGTCCCACACGAAAAAGAAGAAGCTAACTTACTTTGACATTATTGAACTGCGCCCGAATATTCACGACTCGATCCATGTTACACTCCAGAGTCATGGTGGAGGTCCAAGCGTCACTGGTGGGTATCGGTTTGGCAGTTTCGCGTATCAACTGACAGTTCTTAGACGAATCGTACTTGCAGCGTAAGTCGCACAGGCGTAGCTCCTTCAGCTTTGTCGATCTGGAGAGCAGAATAAGTATTAAAAATTATTATGAGTGTCTAAGACGAATACTTTTGTTACTACTGTTTCGCATTTTTTTTTAATGTGCAATAAAGAATTTATTATTATTATTATTATTATTATTAATACTTATACTATGATGCATAGTCTCGTTCTATAACACGAAAACGAAGAATAGCCTTTTTTTTTATTTTGACATTCAGAGGGCATAGTCATATTCACATTTACGTATATATTACAAAAACTATGCATGAAAAATACGTGTACAAATCTAGTTTCTAGCTATAATGTACACATCATACGCTTTCCCTCTCTCTCTAACATGCCTACGCACACAAACACACACACACACATAACACTTACACACACATACATACACACATACGCACAACACACACACACACATACACACGCACAATACCCACACACACATAACACACGTATAAACACAAAAGTACCTACAATTGATTAGCATTCATAACGGTCATTTTCACAAATAGTACTGGAATGTGAGAAGTTACACACACACACACACATAATACAAACACACACGTACCTGAATACTATGTCGATGTGTTTCTGTTGCACATATCTCGACAGCGGAGCGGTGTATGTGTGATATCACACACACACGCATAAACACACAAACACACACACACACACATACATGAACAAACACAAACACACGTACCTGCATACAATATCAATGTGTTTCTGTTGCACACAACCCGACAACGGAACGGTGTATGTGGGAAATCACACACACACACACACACACACACACACATAAAGACACAAACGCACACACACATACATGAACCAACACAAGCATACACGTACCTGAATACAATGTCAATGTGTTTCTGCTGCACACATCTCGACAGCGGCACGGTGTACGTGAAGTTGTGTACAGTTTTCCCGCAGATCTGCTCCTCGAATAGCGACATGTTCATAGCTATCGACTTGATGCCCACTTTGACTAAGTCGCATTCTGAAAAAATAAACAGTTGCCACACTTAAATTTGCATGATTTCGCAGGCAACGATTGAGCTTCAGAAGCCCAGAATAATATTCGTTTCATGCAAAAATCTGACGTACCTATTTCGTTTGTATGTTACGTTCTACCTTACTTCTAGATTCCCACATACCTTCAAAAATTCCCACATATTTTTGACTATAACATCATCAAGTACTAAAAGAAATTTAAAAACTCTAGTGTCAGAATTTTTCAACAGCCTACTACAAGTAGCAGGCTTCTGACATGGTCGGTTGGTTCAGAAGGTTCCGGGTTCGATTCTCGGTGGGTCACTCACAAAGTTGGTATTTATCACTTTGTGAATTAGTTCTCAGTCTGGTTAGGACATTGCGGGCTGAACCACCCGATTGTGCTTAAGTGAGATGGTTCCGTGTTTCGGATGGCATGTTAAGCCGTAGGTCCCGGTTGCTGTCTATGATCACTTAGACGGCAGTCGTTACACAACCAGTCAGAAGCCTGCTACTTGTAGAAAGCGGTTGAATAATCCTGACATTAGGGTTCATTGGGTTGGACGACTCGGTGTCCCACATGAAAAGAAGAAGTTTGTTTACCTTTTGCTCCAGGAATTTCATCTGACTGTTCGCTCAAGGTCATTTCCTCTGAACTACTCCTCAACAAGGCTTCGTTAGTCTCTCGTCTCACTCTTCCATCAATCTTCCCCCGTCTCTCCGTCTCTTTCTTCTTCGTCACTCCTACCAAATCGTCTTTCTGATATGTCCTGTCTGTTACACTGTTTATAGTTGAAATTTTTCCGCTTTTCAGATCTGTATTAGTTTTATTGTGTAGCAAATTTATAGATTTGATGACATCGTGATGTTTTTTACCATGTTCTTTGAGTTTTTTCGGTATGATGTCTCTTTTGAGACGTATTTCTGTTAAATTCTGTTTTGTAGAATCTAGTAGATTTGATTCGGCTATGATTTCATCGTTAATTTTGTACGTGTCTGCGTCTTTTTTCAATGTGTCATTGTTTTTCTCGGGAATGATAGGTATGATGGGGACTTTGTCTTTTGTGATTGGTTCTAAGGGTCTGGAGAAGGTCTCGTTGAGTTCCTTTTCCGGGTTTCTTTCTAATGGTTCTTGGTTCTCGTAGGTTTGGGGTGGTTCTAGGCCACATGATGACTGGAAAAAAAAACGTTAATATATATTATATAAGGTGTATTAGCTGCGAATATTTTGAGGGGTGAATCAGCCAATCTAGAAACATAAGTCGCAATACGAGAACATTTTTGAACCTCCCATACAAAATGACTTGATGGGTTGGTAATTTTGTATGAGAGGTACAATTTTTTTTTCATATTTCGACCTATGTTTCTTGGAGAAACTTGTTCAGGTTCATGAGATCGTTTACCCCTAAAATTATTTGCAGCTAATATTTTTACACCATGTGTTTGAATTTTCTGTTTTCTATGGTTTACCACATAATACATATTGTTAATTCAGGTGAAGTAGAACCTTACCATCAAATAATTGATCCATTTTGCGATTATTTTGATATCCTGAGCAGCGTGTAACAAGTTTCATGATATACAATGCAATAGAAAAGCGACAAAGGAGCATGTTTGTTTATTTATAATTTTATCTACTAATGTAACGTAACTGAGTAAAATGCGGGAATTTGTAAATAAAATACTTACATATATCACGCCTCTATCCCTTTATATTATTTTTTATGTTTATTACATACACATACATACATACATCACGCCTTTATCCCTTGCGGGGTACGCAGAGTGTTAACGGCCGTAAGAATACGGCCACTATCGCCACGTCTGACATTTTTGAGGAATGTCTTCTAAGGTTGTTTCAGAAATCATGTGTATCACTATAGAGACAGGTTGTCAGCCTGTCGCCTAAAAATTGTAATACACCAACACTCTCGAGTCCCTTAGTCGCCTCTTACGACAACCGCGGGAAAGATGTGGGGTGATGCTGTTCTAAGCCGGCATCACACGGCATATTTGTAAATAGATATTGTATAAATGACTTACCTGACATTCAGCCTCTAGTTCATTGTCAGTATTGACGTTGAAGTTGCAGCCACCGCCAATCACCTGGTAAAGAAATTGATTATGATTAATTGTAAATTGTTTACACATACACACAAATCACGCGTTTATCGCGGGGTAGGCAGAGCGTTAACGATCATAAAATTACGGTCGTTATCGCCACGTCCGACAAGTATTGAGGGCCCCTTCAGATGATTCGTGTATCACTTTAGTGACAGGTTGTCAGCCTGTCGCCTCAAGTTGTAATACGTGGTAATACACATGAAACCCTCGAGTCCCTTAGTTGCCTCTTACAACACCCGAAGAATTGGGGTGATGCTATTCTTTGCCGGCATCACATGGCATGATTTATTATTATAATTTTTTTATGGTTTCATTAAAATTGGTATAAAGAGAAGAAAATTGTGTCTGACAATTTTCTCTTTTTTACAATGACTAATTTATTTATATAATGACAGCATTGTATTGTAAATTCCTGACTTTCTGAAAGCATTCGTTGTGAATCTACTTGGAAACAAACGATTGAAATCTTGAAATCTTGATTACTTTTGGAATAATAAAGTAACTTTTTTTCAAAGAGAGCCGACTTCAAATCAAATGAAATCAAATTATTTATTTAAAGTAGTAAATTTTACATTTCGCTTTTTGATGGTCAAGCATTAACAATTTTAACAATAACAATTTTATGAACCTAGTGTAAACGCGGCTCGGGTGGACTAAAAACTTAAAGAGTGTGCCTCCATTTTGTTGTCTGTTAATATGCCTAAAACCTTCCCCTAAGTTCAACAAACACTTTTTTGAAAACCGCATCAAAATCGGTTCACCAAACGTGAGGTAATCGCGGACAAACATACATACATACAGGGCAAACTGAGAACCTCCTTTTTTTAAAAGTCGTTTAATAAAGAATATCTTACATATTTATTATAAATATCTATCATATATTTAGTGTATAACATATATCACGCCTTTATCCTTTACGGGGTAGGCAGAGCGATCATGGCCTTAAGAATACAGCCACTATCGCCACGTCTGACATTTTTGAGGTTCGTTTTCCGAGGTTGTTTCAGAAAACATGTGTATATAGTGACAGGTTGTCAGCCTGTCGCCTAAAAATTGTAATACACCAATACTCTCGAGTCCCTTAGTCGCCTCTTACGACACCCACAGGAAAGAAATGGGATGATCCTATTCTAAGCCGGCATCACACGGCATAGTGTATAACATGACTCGATATCCCATACGAAAAGAAAGAGAAAGAGTGTATTATAACAAAGCTTAATTGCTAATTAATTATTATAACTATTAACTATTTACTCTGAAAATTATGGATCACGTGCCTGAAATAAAACATATTCAATTTAATTAAAATTTATAAAATCGAAATCTTACCTAATATTATTCAAAAAGCAACAGTCAAGCAAAAAAGAGTAAAAAAATCTGGGCGCCACTTTCGTCGCGATCTGTCAAATCTGACAGATGACGTTTAGTATGGCAACAATTTTTCATACAATTTTTTTAGTCTAATTTTATTTAATTTCTACTATTTTTTGCTGGACTGTAAAATACTATTTATTAATAAATTAACAATGTAAATAGATTATTTTTCTCTTACCTCTGCTATTCTTGAAATGGAGATTGGTCGCTCGAATTTCGGCGGTGCGGAAGTTTGTTCCATATCTGAGGGTAGTAATTTACATAATTATTTTAACATACATACATACACATACACAACTCACGCCTATATCCCTGGCTGGGTAGGCAGAGCGCTGACGACCGCAAAATGACGTTCATTATCGCCAAGTCTGACAAAATTTTTGAGGGTCGTTTCAGATGAGTCGTGTATCACTATAGTGACAGGTTGTCAGCTTGTCGCCTAACTCGAGTCCCTTAGTCGGTTTTTACGACACCCATGGGAAAGAAAGGGATGATGCTATTCTCAGCCGGCATCACACGACAATTATTTTAATTTATCTAATATTTTCTAGATCCACTAATTATTAGAATAAATTACACTCATTGTCTATGAATTTATAGTTCAGGTTCTGAATAATAGATGGCGTTACTAAAATTACATACATACATATATCACGCCTTTATCCCTTGCGGTGTAGGCAGAGCGTTAACGGCAGTAAGAATACGGTCGATATCGCCACGTCTGACATTTTTGAGGATGGTTTTCCAAGGTTGTTTCAGAAAACATGTGTATCACTATAGTGACAGGTTGTCAGCCTGTCGCCTAAAAGTTGTAATACACTAATACTCTCGAGTCCCTTAGTCGCCTTTTACGACACCCACGGGAAGGATGTGGGGTGATGCCATTCTAAGCCGGCATCACACGGCCTAAAATTACATTAATATTTTAATTTGTCACGTTAAAATTTACAATGACATTTAGACAAAGCTATTTACTTATATCAAAAACCTTCATTTGAACTAAAATATTTAAGAAAAGTTCGTTATTATTTTCTTTGTTAATATTGGTTATATACTCACGTAATACGTTTTTGACGTAGTTTCTCGAAGCGTGCAAAGTTGTGGCCAATGTGTGCGTGTTTTCCGTAGGGGAGGTGGTTGTGTAGTCTTGTGTGGTTTTATGTTGACCTTTCTCTGCAAAAGTAATTAAATTAAAATTAAATTGAATTGAAAAATTTAAATAAAAAAAAAATTAAATTAAAAAATAAAATGAAATGAAAATTAAAAAATTAAATTAAACTAAAATATGAGAATAAAAATAGTTTATTTCAAGCCATTGCAAAAACCCATGTTCAATTTGTACAAACAATAATATCTTAATAAACAATACGTTTACGATGTCATATGCATATAAATAAAATTAATGTGTATAAAATTAATGCATAAAAAAGTAATGCAATGTTATTTTTTTTGTTTCATTTTAGATATACAAAGTGTAAGAGACGGTGTAACGAAAACTTTGCAGGCGTGATCAGACAATGAAACTGAACAACTTTTTCTATGGGGGCTAAGTTGGGAATCGAATTTTTTTTCTACATTCCATACAAAATTCCCAATCAGCTGACTGCCTTTGTATGGGAACTCAAAAAAAAATATTCGTTTCCCAACATAGCCCCCATAGAAAAAGTTGTCCAGTTTCATGGTCTGATCACGCCTGCAAAGTTTTCGTTACACCGTTCCTTACACCCTGTATGTGGTAAATATTCTAGCGATTAAATATTACTCCATCTACCGTCAACAGTATATAATCTTACGTAAAAAAATATTACTTAAACCAATATAAATTATCAATCATATAAATAATTTTAAGAAATAATTCAGTTACCTTTAGTAGTTTTCTTTGAGGTTGGATGTTGGGCTGGTTTTAGATTCTGAAAATATAATAAAAATATATATTAATGAACTTTATATGTCTATTTATTGACATTTATTATCCTACATTAATAGATTTCTTAAATATTTGAATTATTCAAAAACTTCGAGAGACCTTATACTGAATTTAAACTTTCGTAATGCAGACTGCAGGTAGTTGATAAATTGGGAGTGGCCATTATTATTTGTTCTAGCGCCATCTACTAGCAATTTTGTGAATTATCCGATTATTTTTTTCTTACTTGTATCTGAATATAGTCGGTTGGTCTATGCTGCGTTGATGTATTGAACTTCCAGTAATGCGGGTATTTGGTAAATTAAGCGTTCATTGATACTACTTAAGCGTCATCTATCGGTATCATTGCGAACTATCTTGTATTGGTATTATCTATTATTATCTTATTTGTTTGTGCCAGAGGTTTATTATTTGATAACACTATTAATATGTTTTTTAAATCTGTATTGTAGGTACCTATGTATATAGGGTGTTAGTGACAGCTTCCGAAATACTGATGGGATGCAAGCAGACCATGAAATGAACAACTTTCGCCTAGGAACATATGTCAATAAACGACAAAAAAAAATCTACCTCCCATAAATAAAATCGCGATCAGGTGACTGCATTTACTATGGGAAGCCAAAAACTTTTTGACGTTTTCTGACATATGTTCCTAGGGGAAAGTTGTTCAGTTTCATGGTCTGCTTGCACCCTATCAGTATTCGGGACGCTGTCCCTTACACCCGATATAATTTTATGAATAACAGTATCTCACTCACTTGTATCTGATTATGGTCGGGCGGTCTGTGTTGCTGTGCCGTATTGAACTTCCCGTAATGCGGGTAGTTGGTGAATTTCTCGTGAAGCCTGATCTCCTTCATCGAGAGCAACTCCTGGTGCTCTCTGAAGTATAGCGCCGACATCACCACCAGGCTGGAAGGAATTGAAGGTTAGAATGTAAAAAAATGTGTGATGCCGGATTAGAATAGCATCACCCCACATCCCGCGGGTGTCGTACGAGGCGACTAAGGGACTCGAGAGTATAGGTGTATTAAAATTTTAGGCGACAGGCTGACAACCTGTCACTGTAGTGATACACATGTTTTCTGAAACAACCTTGGAAAACATTCCTCAAAAATGTCAGACGTGGCGATAACGACCGTACTCTTACGGCCGTTCACGCTCTGCTTGCCTCGCAAGGGATAAAGGCGGGATATACGTATATGTACGAGTATGTATGTAATAGTAAAAAAATCATAATTTAGGTGAAAAATATCTGGTACTTAGGTAGGTGTAATAAAAGGTAAAAATAAATAATTGAAAAAAAAAAAGTATTCGTACAAACAAAATCAAGATTGGATTTGCTGTTTTAGAAGGAAAGAACAGACATTGAAAAAACTGCAATAAACGGAAAAGATAAAATAAATGCAAGAGGAATAGTGGATTTTATCACAAGATATTCGTTACTAATCTGACAAACGCATGACGGAGATGCTGGTAAATTTAGGGAGATAGATAGAAAAGAGAAAAAAAAGTAGAAAGTAACCTTTGTGTCAATGTTTTACTGCAAGGCAAAAAAGCCTTTACTTTCCTTAGCACAAAATTATTCAACAATATTCTTTTACTCTAATTTACTGTACTTGATATAATTAGTAAAAAAATAAACTTACCACACAGCCATAATAAATATCAATATCGTTATAATAATCTGCAACAGTTTATTAGAAATGAGTTCACTGCTAACATCCCCGTATCGGTCCTTCTTTCTACAACAAAACGCCAATCTAGAACTCTCGTATCCGAAATCTTGTCTCATCCACAGATTAGAATCAGGTGTATCTGTCTCTTTCTTTTTCAAGGAATCCGAGTAATTTTCCGATTTCGGTTTCGACTCTAAAGTGTCTGTGTAAGTTGGGAACACAGATTTCTCCTTAGACACGTATTTTGCTGAGGTTTTATTCGAATTGTAGTATTTCCCGTATTTGGATTGTGTGTGGCAATTCCGGCATTGTTTCCTCGTGTATTTGGGGGAATGGTGGCTGAGTTTCTGGCAACACTCGTGCTTTCTGATGTTGCGCGCGATGTCGCGGATTTGTTCGATGGAAATGTTGCCATCGCTGTGCATCGACTTTGCTGATATGACCGAAACGCGGGAATCTGAAAGGAAAAATAGATTTCAAGTTTTCTATCCAAGTAAATTCACCCTACTAATATTATAGATGCGAAATTTTGTATGTTCGTTTGTTTCTTTGTTTCTTCTTCACGCAAAACTGCTAAATCTATATTTAAAAAAAAAATAAAGTTGTGAATGAATAAATATATATTGAATTGAAATATACCGTGTGATGCCGGCTTAGAATAGCATCACCCCATATCCTTCCCGCGGGTGTCGTAAGAGGCGACTAAGGGACTCGAGAGTATTAGTGTATTACAATTTTTAGGCGACAGGCTGATAACCTGTCACTATAGTGATACACGTGTTTTCTGAAACAACTTTGGAAAACAATCCTCAAAAGTGTCAGACGTGGCGATAGCGACCGTATTTTTTCGGCCGTTAACGCTCTGCCTACCCCGCAAGGGATAAAGGCGTGATATGTGTGTGTGTGTGTGTGTGTGTGAATTGAAATAAAATTTAAAATTGATTCAAATACAAATAAAGATTTAGAAAAGAAAAGTTACCCTTTTAAAAACTTATCACTTTTTAGAGAAAAATATATTTTTTAAACAACATGCTTTCAGCAAAATACCTATTCAATTTCCCCACTGTCCAGGTTAAATTGTCCCAGGTGGCGCTCTTACGAATGATGGCAAAGCCAGTGACTTTCTTTAGACAAGGGTAAAAACTTTTTTAAAATTATGCACTGTACGATGATTCCTCAATCTGAAAAAGCGCAAACAGCGCCACCTATTTATGACCAGTGTTGCCATCAGCCAAAAAACTCCTCATTTTTTCTTACCATTACTAGCACTAGATCGTGAGCTGTCTCGCCGCTGCAGAATGCTCATCTTGCACAACTTCTTGTTGATCTTCTCCAGCTGATCGATCCTGGACTCCAGGTGACCTGTCACTTTGCACAGCTCTTTGACAGCGCCCAGGTTCTCCATGAAGATGCGGTCCTGGAAGGTAGTCATATTAATTTATTTTTTTTGCCTACATATCAGTTGCACTGATAAAATATATTTTTTTGCATTGTGAAAACGTCAATTGTACTGTTAAAATGTAATTTGCATTACACTGTCAAAATGTCAGTCAGTTGCACTGTCAAGTTGTTAGTTGCATTGTTTAATTGTCTTTAGCATTGCAAAATATCAGTTTTATTGTCAAAACGTCAGTTTCATTCTCAAAATGTAAGCTGCGCTGTCAAAATCGTGTTACATTATTGACAACAGGGAATTCCTGTGTAGTGTTTCCGGTAGCGTCACATCACCCGCCTCCTTCACTGCTTCGGAAAGCACAGTTCTCACTTTCTGAGCTATGACGCTAGTGTCATGTTTGCGTCCCTACATCTTACCCACCAACTTCAGTTGCAAAATGGCAGTTGCTCTGTCAAAATGTTACACGTACTTTAAATTGTCAGATAAACTGTCAAAATGTCAGTTATTCTGCCAAAATGAAAGTTTCACTATCAAAATGTCAGAACGGACAGCAAGATTTTCAGTTGGATTTTCAAAATGTAAGTTACACTTTTATAGTGCCAGTAACATTGTCAAAATTACACTTTATCTATCTTAATTATCTTATTAACAACAAGAAACTTCTGTATAGTATTCCCATTTGGCAGCGTTACGTCGCCCGCCTCCTTCACTGCTTCGGGAAGCACGTTTCTGACTTCCTGAGCGATAACTCCCATGTCTGAATACGCGGCTTGGGTCGCCCTTTATTTATCAACTACCTACCTACCAACTTCCATAGGAAAATGACAGCTGCTCTTTCAAAATGACAGTTGCTCTGTCAAAATGACAGTTTCACTGTCAAAATGTGAGTAGTACGTACAGCTAACGTGTCAGTTGCACTGTCATAATGATAGTTTCATTGTCAAAATGTCAGTAGTACGTACAGCCACTGTCAGTTGCACTGTCAAAAGCTCAGATTAACTGTCGAACTGTCTCTTGCGCAGTCAAAATTACACTTTATCAATGATAATTACCTTATTGACAACAAGAAACTTCTGTATAGTATTCCCATTAGGCAGCGTCACGTCGCCCGCCTCCTTCACTGCTTCGGGGAGCACGTTTCTCACTTCCTGAGCGATGACGCCGGTGTCAGAATGAGCCGCGCGGGTTGGGTCATAGCCTAGTAGGCCTGAGTGCTCGGCAAATGAGGGGTTGTAGTTGAATCTGGTGAATAATTTAGAGACTTTTTAGAGCCACAGATCACATTTATGTATTAATTTATTTCTGTATTAAGGTGTATTATAGTATATGTAGGTTTGCACTATCCCGCTAGCCATTTCGCACTTTCTTTTTCTCCTAGAGGTTGCCTGGAAGAGAATGCTACTTTAGCATTAAGGGCGCCTCATTGGACCATCGAAATTTGTCTGTTTATTATGTTATTTTTGTTTTTGTTTTGTTCGCAATAAAGAATATATTATTATTATTATTTATTTGTTCTGAAGTTTAAGTCAAGGGCCACGTCATTTAAAGAAAATATAGATTGCGCGCAACGGGTCATTGGGTATTATTGCTATAACATTCTTTAATCGGGCCATCAGTATGCACTAAAAGTCTTACTCCTACATAAAAACTGCCATTGAAAATAGGAAACTGAAAATTTCGGTAGCTGCTACAAGAAATGTAAAGGTAAATTTTTACGCTATTCCGCTTTTATTCTACAACTGTCGGAAGGTTCTAGAGTGAAGTTCAAGGGGAAGATGTTAAAATATTCTGTCTGTGCTAGTGGTAAGAAGATTCTAGAGTACCTACTATCAGCGGGTTCTAGAGTGACGTTATTTAACAGGGTCGGAAGGTTCTAGAGTGGGGAACTTACTTGACCACCCTGATGCTCTGCACATTCTTCAGTTGCTGAGCGGTATCCAACTCCTCAATATTATGTTTGGCGCGAGCGTCCGAGGGTTGGACTATGTGGCCCATCACTTTTAGGTTACCTGTTTGACATAAACGATGATAACATACATACAAATATCACGCCTTTATCACAAGCGGGGCATTGTGGGGTAGGCAGAGCGCTTACGACCGTGAAAATACGATCGCAATCGCCACTTCTGACAAATATTGAGGGTTCTTTCAGATGATTTGTGTATCACCATAGTGACAGGTTGTCAGCCTGTCGCCTAAAATTGTAATATACATGAAACCTTTGAGTCCCTTAGCCGCCTCTCACGACGGAAAAGAAATGGGGTGATGTCATTCTAAGCCGGCATCACACGGCGTATAACATATAGCATAGCATAAATTGTAAATAACCCAGTCTATCGTTACAATCACCCCCATATTTTTCACGATCACGATCCACTATAGTCTGTAAAATATAGGATGATCCTTGTGACGTTTGTGACCTTGGAGCAAATGCTATGTCATAAGGTTCACTTTCGTTTATTTACTAGGAATATGGACCTTATGTCATAGCGTTTGCTCCAAGGTCTATGATTTGCTATGATGTATTAGGTTTTTGGGGCTAGTTTGAAGTTATAACAAATAGAAAAATGTGACCTACATTTTTTTATTTTTTTACAATGACTAACACACAATCAAAAGGTTAAATGTAGAATTCACTACTTTGAACAAATAATTTTACTTTGACTAAGCTTTGCTATGCATATGTTATGGTAAGATACCATAATACATCATAGCATATCATAGATAGCAATCTATGGTATGCTATGGAGTATTATGTTATGTTATGTTATCTTACCATTAATGACACAGGATTCATCCGGTCTGTCCGTATTGATGCCGACTCTACCATTAAAATGGACACTGTTCTCCGAAACCCCTCTCTGCCACCAATTTTCTGAACAGTCTGATTCGAATTGTCCCGGGTTTGATGCCTGGAATAATAAAATCAGAATAAATTGGCATATTTGCATGCGCCATAAGAAAAAAATAGCATTTATATCTTTTGGTATATAAAAAAAAATGTCCGTTATACTTGGAATAACTTAGGTAAAAAGTTTCTTTTTCGTAGAATATACCTACTTAATTTTATGGTACCTACCAACAATTACACACTTAATACAAAACTTAAGTAAAAAGATATATGGACTTATATTTTGGGGAAACACAACTGATTATAAAATGGTTTATAAGTTCTTTAGTCAAAAATAATTTTAAACAAAGTGTGTGTGCATGAGTGTGTATGTATTGGTTTGCTAGGTGTGTGTGTGGGGGAGGGACGGGTGTGTTGGTGTGAGTGTTCATTGTGTGTGTATTTCTATGTATGTATGTTTATATGTATCTAAGTCTATGTTCCTCAACCAAAAGTAGTTATGAACAAACTGTGTGTGCATGTCTGTAAGTGTGTGTGTATGTGTGTGTGTCTGTGTGTGAGTTTGTGTATGTGTGTGTGTTGGTGTGTGGCGTGTAGTGTGGTGTGTTTGTGTGCGTGATTATAGTATGTGTGTTTATTGTGTGTGTGTAATTCTGTGTGTATGTATCTCTATCTACGGCAGATACAGCAATTCAGCGATATCCAACAGCAGAGCTTGTTTTTCTGGGGGATTTCAATGCCCACCATAAAGAGTGGCTGTTCCCATACCAGAAAACTGACCATGCTGGGCGAGAGGTGCGTAAACTAGCATTGGCGCTAGATCTCACCCAGCTGGTGGAACAAGCGACGCGAATACCGGATATCACAGACCACACACCCAATTGCCTGGACCTTCTGCTGACTACTGATCCGCTCAGACATTCGGTTTCGGTCTCAGCTCCGCTGGGATCATCCGACCACTGTGTGGTGAAATCCGTGTCCATCTGCTCTCCTCCGGATTACACCCCTAGGGGCACGAGGAGAGTATGGCGATACGAGTCAGCAGACTGGGACGAGATGCGTACTTTCTTTGCTTCATACCCGTGGCGGCAAATATGTTTCTCTTCGGAAGACCCCTCATGCGTCGCTGATGCGATCACAGCTGTAATCCGGCAGGGAATGGAATATTTCATTCCTTTCTCCGATATCCCGCTCGGTTATAAAGCCCAACCTTGGTTCAATGCGGACTGTGCTCGAGCTGAGGCTCGTAAACAGTCCGCTTACCAAGCTTGGGTAAAAGCTCGTGATCGAAAAGTGCGAGCGAGAAGAGTGCGAGCAAAGAAGAGAGCATATAATGCCGCCGCCAGGTATTGCAAACGGGTGCTACGAAAAGCTAGGTTCGACCATATCAGCCGTATTGGGACAAAGCTTGCATCATACCCACCGGGTAGTAAGCAGTTCTGGTCCCTTTCGAAATCAGTCGAATCCAACTTCTGCCGTCCCACACTACCTCCAATGCAGAAACCTGATGGATCACTTGCCCACACCGCGGCAGAGAAAGCAAATTTATTTGCCGATCTGTTTGCGAGCAACTCTCGTATAGACGCTGGCTCGAAATATCCACCCACCTTGCCTCACTGTGATTCTTTGATGTCTGAGATCACAGTGCACAACAAAGAGGTCCGTAGAGCCCTTCGTAGTCTGGACGTGAACAGGGCCAGTGGTCCTGATGGCATACCAGCAAGATTGTTGAGGTATTGTGCGCCTGAGTTGTCTCCTGTACTGACGCGCCTGTACCGCCTCTCTCTCGTGTCAAAAATTGTACCAAAATCTTGGAAGCTTGCCAATGTGCAACCTGTGCCCAAAAAGGGCAGCCGTGCCGACCCTAGCAACTATCGACCGATCGCCATCACTTCCGTAATCTGTAAGGTTATGGAAAGAGTTCTGAACTGCAAACTGCTTTCGTACCTCGAAGACAATGATCTTCTCAGTGATTGTCAATATGGCTTCCGCCGAGGGCGTTCCACGGGGGATCTTTTAGTGTACGTAACGCATTGCTGGGGCGAGGCCATTGAAAACCACGGCGAAGCAATAGCAGTGTCGCTGGACATTTCAAAGGCCTTCGATAGGGTGTGGCATGCGAGTCTGTTGAGCAAGCTTCCAGCGTACGGCATCCCCACTGGCTTCTGTAGCTGGGTGGCTGACTTCCTGAGTGAACGGTCGATCCGAGTGGTCATAGACGGCTGCTCCTCTGACCTCAAGGCTATTGACGCCGGAGTTCCTCAGGGGTCTGTACTCTCCGCGACGCTTTTCCTGCTGCACATCAATGACCTTCTATCTTCAGGAATTGTTGGGTACGCAGATGACAGTACTGTCGCCGAGAAATATCTGTCCGGTGCAGGAGCCAGTGGTGATGAAATCCAAAGATTGAGAAAGGCTATGATTGAGCGTACGAACCTGACGTTAAGTAACGTCTCCCAGTGGGGCGATGACAATCTCGTCAGCTTCAATGCTTCAAAAACGCAGGCGTGTCTTTTCTCCGCAAAAAGGAGTCCTTTCACCTTTTCTCCTACTTTTCGGGGTATATCTGTTCCAGTGAC
Source organism: Keiferia lycopersicella (assembly GCA_029255805.1). Lineage (NCBI taxonomy): Eukaryota > Metazoa > Arthropoda > Insecta > Lepidoptera > Gelechiidae > Keiferia > Keiferia lycopersicella. The sequence goes on along the minus strand of JARACZ010000039.1, from coordinate 686,703 downwards.
CAACACTCTTCAACTCCTTGGCATGGAGCTGTCCTCTGACCTCAACTTCGGCACCACCATCGAGTCCAAGGCTCAAATTGCAGCTAGAAAGTTGGGCGTCCTGAATAAAGTTAAGCGGTACTTCACGCCTGAACAGCTTCTAACTCTTTATAAAGCTCAAGTGCGATCTTGCATGGAGTACTGCTGCCACCTTTGGGATGGCTCGGCGAAATACCAACTTGCTGCACTGGATTCGGTGGAACGCAGAGCCAAGAGATTAATAGGCGATAAAAAACTGGTGGCGACCAAGCTTCACAGCCTGGCTCACCGCCGCAAGGTTGCTTGCCTATCGGTCTTCTATAGATTGTACTTCGGAGAGTGTGCGCGTGAGCTGCACGAGCTCATACCACCGTCTCCTTTCTTCCATCGGACATCCAGACGCACGGCCGGCTATCATCCGTTCTTAGTTGAAATACCCACATTACGCACTAAGCGCTTCAAAACATCTTTCATTATGCGCACGGCTAAAGAATGGAATTCCCTGCCTGCGTCTGTATTCCCGAGTGCATATAACCTGAATCTCTTTAAGTCTAGAGTGAATAGGCATCTTCTGGGCAAGCTCGCTCCACCGTAGATCCCATCTCTGCTCTAGGGTAAGATTGGGGTCAAGAGTAAGCCCATCATAGATAAAAAAAAAAAAAAAAAAAAAAATATCTCTCTGTGTATGTGTGTTAAACTCACTCTGACTATGATCCTGTCGCTAGCATGCGCGGCAATCATGCACTCCCCGCCGGAAGTATGCGCTCGCAGGGCTACCACCAGCAGGAAATGTCGCTGGTCAGGGTTGGGCCTGCCTTTTTTTCTCATGTTGTTGTTAGTGGTCTCGGCGAAGTGCAAACGGCCGACGGTGATTTTGGCGCCTTCGCGACGGATTTCGACACTGGTGAAGGTATATTTTGATTCAAAATTTAAAAAACTAGGAAAAAAACATATAATGGTGGGATAATGGCGTAAGGCTAAATGAGAAAGACTTGCAGACACTCAATATCTGAAAATTGAGAAAAAAATCAGTTCGTAAAGAAAAAAATGTTTATACATTCACTTGTTTTGATAAAACCCATACAACTTGACGCATCTAAAATCTATTCGTCTTTCTACGGTGCACATCATAAGCCGGCTAAAACTCAACCCGAAACATTCTAGAGGTTATTGAGCCAAGATAATCAGAATTCCGAAAATTCCTGTTTTTTTTTTTCTATTTTTTTTCGAAATACATATTTCTATATTTGAGTAAAAACTACTTACGGTACTGGATGAAAGGGTTTCTTTGTTCGATCCGACTGACTTTGTTCTACTTTCACCTCCTGACTTGTATCTTCTGCCTGAAATAGAATAAGTAGGGTGAGATGAATAACTTTTTTAGAAAGGACCCGACTTCAAAGAACGTGTAGAAATGCAAACCTCAAATTTTTTTGTCAGTTAAGATAAATCTTTTCCTAATTCTGACACTTTGCTGAAAACCGCATCAAAATTGGTTTAGCCAAACGTGAGATAATCTCGGACAAACATACATACAGGCCAAACTGAGAACCTCCTTTTTTTGGAAGTCGATTACAAATGCTTCAATACACACTATAACAGCCGCAACAGTCCACTGCTGGACATAGGCCTACCCCTATGAGGGGTATTGCCATGCTCACCACGCTTGGCAGGCGCATTGGTGAGCATACAATAAATACCTACATACATTACACCTATATTCCTTCACACATATTATCCCTTTTTGAAAATTTCCTTAAGGGGCTGACACGAGCTAAAAACCGGTCCCCTTCTGACAAATGTCAAACTGCGCGCGTGCGAACGGGACGGAATCTTGCCGATTCAATGATATTTTCGTATTTTCGATGATAACTCGGTCAAAAATAAGTAATTTGAAAATCAAAAACAATATGTCGATAGAGTATTGTAAGGCGCTCATTCTGATAATAAAACTTAAACTACGGCTTAACGTGCTATCCGAGACACGGAACCATCTTACTTACGGACAATCGGGTGGTTCAGCCCGCAATGTCCTAACCAGACTGGGAACAAATTCATAAAGTGATAAATGTCAACTTTGCGAGTGACCCACCGAGAATCAAACCCGGGACCGTCTGCGTCAAAGGCAGTCGCACTACCACTGCGCCACATCGGTCGTCAAAAACTTACCTTAACACCATAGAAATGCAGACAAAAATTATTGATCTTCTTAAATCCATCCGGGGTCTTGACATAATGCGGGTCACCCTGCATCTGAATCTGACAGGTGACCTGGAAGTGGTTCTTCTTTTGACAGACGAAAGCTTCGTCTATCTGTGAATAGTTGAACCCCTTGTCTGCGCCCACTACGTAGGAGAGGGTTGGCCTGGGAAAGAGAGAGAGAGAGGTGATAATGAGTGAAAGAGATACTCATAACTAGATAGGTAAATTAAATCACTGCCTATGGCCTATGCAACGAAACTACAGGCTACAATTCTAAAGGTGAAATTCGATGTACATTGCGTAGCCAGTGGGACATTATAAAACCAGGATTTTTGACCCGGTACGCAATGTACATCGAATTTCACCTGTAGAATTGTAGTAGCCTGTAGTTTCGATGAGAAAAAAGGGATAGATTATAGTAGCTCCAAGATACTGCCGTCATGTCAGCTGTATCTTGCAGGTGACCTGGCTGTATTTGGCGGGTGACCAGGCTGTATTTAGTGGGTGACCGGACTGTATTCAGTGGGTGACCGGACTAGGGGTAATTCCCTTCGGCCGCGTACGAAACCAAGTTTCGAAACTGGTTTCGAATCAAGATTAATATTTCTTTAATCGAGTCTTTATTTTCTTTCAATAACGTATTATTTACAAGTTTCGTAAGAAAAAATACTATTCTTTTTACGCTGCCGGTTTCAAATCAAGAAAAATAATCCTTATTACGAAACTAGTTTCGATTAAAGAAATATTAATATTGATTCGAAACCAGTTTCGAAACTTGGTTTCGTACGCGGCCGAAGGGCTGTTAGCGGGCGACCTGGCTGTATTAGTAGGATGGCCAGGCTACACTTAATGGGTGACCTGGCTGTGTTTAGAGGGTGACCTGGCTGCATTTGGCAGTTGACCTGGCAGTATTTACTGGGTGACCAAGCTGTATTTAGTTTGTGACCTGGCTGTATTAGTAGGGTGACCGGACTATATTTAGTGGGTGACCAGGCTGTATTAAGTGGGTGACTTAACTGTAATTAGATGGTGACCTGACTGTATTTTTCGGGTGGCTTCGCAGTATTTCGCAGGTGATTTGGACTCAGTTCTACTTACAGTGGCTTCAAGTTCCCGTCATACAAAGGCAGCCAATACGAGCACTGGAACTGCTGGAACTTGATGCTCTGGAGGGGGGCCTCGTCACCAGCCTCTGAGCCATCCACGGAGGGGGGCGCCGGGCGCGGGGGCGGGGCGCTTTCTGGTGAGAGCGCTGTTGGAGAGAAAAAAGGCTTTATTCACTGGATTGTAACAACATATAACTTAACCCTATTACAGACTGCCAAAGAAAGAATTTTCGTTTTAAATAGTTAGTCTTAGCTCAAGCTTTATGCTTTTTGGGCAACCTAATACATGAAAATACATTAAGTGCTTTTCTCCCGGTAGATGTTCAAATTGACATTTTTTGGACCTACTGGGATTAAGTAAGAATAAATAAAAAAATCAAGCCTTTATCCCATGCGGGGTAGGCAGCGCATTAAAAATCGTAAAAATACGGTCGTATTGAGGGTATACATAGTTATTAAGAACCCTTTCAGATGATACGTGTATCACTCTAGTGACAGGTTGTCAGCCTGTCGCCTAAAAATTGTAATACACCAATACTTACGAGTCCCTTAGTCGCCTCTTACGACACCCGCGGGAAGGATGTGGAGTGATGCTATTCTAAGCCGGCATCACACGGTAGGTAAAATGAGGTGTAAAAAATCAACTGCAACCGTTTTATGACAAAAAATATTTCCACGAAATATGATTAGGGGTGGACCAGTTCGTGAAACTGAACAACTTTCCCTAAATATGATATTTGGTTTGACTAATATTCATTGCCATTTTGTCAAAATCGCTCCTGAGATCGATCTCAGAGTTGAGTGCGATTTATACCTACGTTAAATATAAATACGGCCTTTTATTACTTTTTTTTTCTTATTTATTATTATTATTATTATGAGCCTGAAGTGTCCCACTGCAGGGCAAAGGCCTCCCTCCCCTTCTTCCATTTATCCCTGTCTTGAGCCACCTCCATCCAGTTCATCTCTTCATCGTTTTCGTGGTCGACCGCGAGCGCGTTTCGCGTTAGGAGGGACCCAAGTGCTTGTAATATTTGTCCATAGTGTGTTTGGCATTCTAGCTGTATGCCCAGCCCAAACTCATTTAAGGTATGCTGACTTCTGACCCACATCAATAATTTGCGTTCGAGCCCTAAGCGTTGTATTTCTGACTCGGTCAATCACTTTTTTTTCTTCGAATATAAAAATTCTCCAGAGTTTTCAGATTCATAAACTAGAAAGTCTTTAGATTACATACGTGACAAATGTCTATTGGCAAGAGTTATTACTTCAATTATGAAGTTCTTCACGGTTCTTTGACTGGCATACCATGACCAGTTCGTTTAAATTGTTACGGACATTTTCATGTTTGTTTCTGATTAGAGTTGCCAGGCGTCCGGCAAGCCGGACAGGATCAGGCTTTTTGGTTACCTGTCTGGCCAAAATAAGCGGCGTCCGGCCAGGCATTTTATAACTCGAAATTCGCGCGGATCGAGACCGAAATGTGAAGGAACAAGCACATGCTGGACGCTCTGTCGCCTCCAAAGCTCGTCACAGGGGTTGGTTTTTTTCACCTTTTAACATTAACCCCGTAAATCCTCAAAAATGTAAGGTGTCCAGCTTTTCTACTCAAATGTCCGGCCAAACAAGCTTGTCCTTACAGATTTTTTTATATGAAAACTGAAATTCGTAAAATGCTAGATGTTCAGATTTTTTACCAAAATGTTCGGCCAAACTCGTAGATCTGTCCGGCCTTCAGGTGAGTGGACCTTGCAACCTTATTTCTGGTCATGATTAAGTACTACGATGTTTTAACAGGCCCTTCCTTCGCGTCTGTCAAATCGTGTAATGTACGTTAAACCGTCGGGTCCTGAGAGCAGATCCGATGGCAGTTGTTTAGTTACAAAACCACTTCAGAAACCTATTCACTTCCCAGAAGCTCATCGGGTCTTTCGTCAACTCGGTGACCCATACTATATGAATACGAACCTGGTTCACACTTGACTTGGGAGACATCTTGGGAGTGCTTCCTCTTCTTGCTGGAGGGTTCCTGAAGACTCGTGTAGACCGGAGTCAGGGTGTCGTGGTTGAGGGAGACCAGCTGAGGATTGATGATGCCTGGCTCCAGCTCGGGGAGCTGGTTGTACCTGCAAGTGGAAATGGATAGTGAAGTTCTAAAAAAAACGTTGACTCATAGGCAAAGTACCTTTTACTCGTATAGTATTTGTATAGAAGCTGTAGCGACCTCTGAAGGTTACAACATGAAGCTCACTCAAGTGGTTCACAACCATACAGGACGTAACAGGAGTTCTCAACATATCGGGGAGATGGCGCCACGTGATAGAACAATGGGCCTGAAACGCGGTATCGAAGTGTTCACCGCGCAACGCATATACAACTTCCAATCTAATCCAGTTGGACCCGTCGGTCCCCTGGCCACAACACCCGGCCAAGCGGGTAGCTACCCTTTTCCTGACACCACCTGGATCCCTTCTATCACATGCCATAAAGGCAAAACATGATATGAAGTTGATCAATATGAACTAATATGGCAGCGCCTAAATAAATCCATCCAGGGAATTAAGCAGCAGCGTCCCTTATTGTATTGCCTGGCGAAAGATAGAAGAAAAATATGCCAACTTTCACTAGTTGGAGAGGCACTATCAGAAGAAGTTTCGATAATTCTCCAAACAGAGAGACCTACGTTTTTTGGGGAAGAAGTTTACTGAGGCGAAAAAGCTGATGATGCAAATTTTAGGAAACCATTAAAAAAATTCTACTTCAGAACTGGCTTCAGAACTGGCGACGACGCCTCTTCAAGCTGGTTTACCGCACCTCAATCGTTCTATACGAAATAAGGCCTATCTAGGCCACTTCCGCGTGGCTAGGCTCCATCTACCGGGATTATTGCAACTTAGTTCCAAATTAAAATTAATGATCCAATACATAACTTACCTATTCTGATACATAGGATCCACCATATGACTCCTTATACCCAGCTCCACGATATTATGGTCCTGTTGTATCACCATCACATCGTTCAGACCATTCCTCATCACCTCATGATCCAGATTGTCAGACTTCAGCTCTTCGTAGATGTAATCCCCATTTTGCTGGAGAATCTCATGTGTTGGCAAATGGTCGTGGACCAGCATGTAGTCGCCCGTCAGCTGGGAGACCTGGATGGTGTGAGGAGTGGTCTCTGACGGGCTGTAGGGGTTTTCTGAGCCGGAGTCTGGTGGGCTTTCTGGCAGTGGGTGGCCCCTGGAAAGAATAATCAAATAGCTATAGGTGCCGTTATTAAAATGAGATAGCTGGAGTGGGATAGGTTTTTCATTGTCATTTTGGGCCAATGATGACGAAATTCATCCCTTATCCCTCATCAAAGGTATAGGGCTCGTAAAATCCCCTAGGTTAGGTAGCCGACCCCAACAGAGAACGGGATAAGGCGAGGAGAATAATGAAAGACGTGAATGAGGGCTCGAAGAAGAGATTTCCACTTCCAATAGCAAATGGAAATCTTTAAAGTCTTCTAGCCTGGGAACCTTGGCCACGTCGATAACTCTTTGGTTGGTGCTGAATAGAATCTGGTACAGGTGAGGAGGGATTGAAGTAGCTTAAAGAATGAGAACATTTGGGGGATTAGGGTAGCTTGAAGGAGGGTGTGAATAATTCTTCTTTATCGAATCGATGGTAACAGTTACAACCTCGCTGACCAATATTTGGCTACTGAAATGCCCCTTGGGCTCGCCTCTAGTAGGTCCTGAAGTGTGCAGGGGTTCGGGCAGTTGAGGCAGACCAGCAGGTGATCCATTGATTGAACGGCCCCGCAGTCGCATTTATCGCCAGTCGAAAAACCTCACTTTTCCAACAGTAGTTGGGAAGTTGGAAAGGTGGATGATCAGTTCAGGGTGAAGCATTTTGGTGTGGGGTAGCTAAATAGTGGGGATTTTAGGGTGGGGTAATTTTGTGTGGGTAGTTTGAAGGGGTGGGATAGTTTGAAGGGGTGGGATAGTTTGAAGGGGTGGAATAGTTTGGAGGGGTGGGATAGTTTGAAGGGGTGGGGCACTTACCCTAATCGGCGTACGTCTACCGGCTGCGTGTGGTAGTACTCGCCGACAGGGGGCGCTATGTACGCCTCCAAATCGTCGATCAAACCCGGACCTGTAACAAAAAACACAAGTTCAATACACTATACATACATACATATATCACGTCTTTATCCCTAGCGGGGTAGGCGTTAGCGGCCCTAAGGGCCTTTCCCCACTTTTCCGGCATCCGTCATTTGCCGGTCCGTCAATTTCCGATTCGATTTAGAAATCTATTACACTACTATACATGTTTTTCCACTCTTTTATCGATCCGGGAATTTTCCAAACGGAAATTTGGATTCTGACGGTCCGAAGTGACAGATGATGTGATGTGTGATGCCGGCTTAGAATAGCATCACCCCATATCCTACCCGCGGGTGTCGTAAGAGGCGACTAAGGGACTCGAGGGTATTGGTATATTACAATTTTTAGGCGACAGGCTGACAACCTGTCACTATAGTGATACACATGTTTTCTGAAACAACCTTGGAAAACAATCCTCACGAATGTCAGACGTGGCGATAGCGACCGTATTCTTACGGCCGTTAACGCTCTGCCTACCCCGCAAGGGATAAAGGCGTGATATATGTATGTAAGTGACAGACGTACAAAAAGTCTGCCGATGAAAATCTCTTGATTCTAGGGTCCATCGGGTCGTTGAACGACTCGGTGCCCCGAAACGTCTCGAATCCCACCTACAATAACTCATTTCCTAATTACGAGATGTCGTGTATTGCTTTCGTTTAAAACATTGATAATTTTTCACAGACAAACAAACAAAAAACAATACGATTTATACTAGTAAAGTGGTAATTCTAAGAAATACACACGGAACGCATACAAATCCAAACAATGAATAAAACATAAGCGTATAATCTTCAAACCGACAAGATTACTATTCGTGCGTTAGAAAATCAGAATTGCATTTGTTTAAGCCAAGTTGTGTCGTGAAACTAACGCCACAAAAAAAACATCGTGATGGATCTCACATTTCATCATCACATTTTTTTCCGGGTAACAACTGTTCTATGTGTTCCAAGTTACCCTCTATCTGTGCGTCAAATTTCATTAAAATCGGTTTAGTAGTTTTACGTTAAGGAGTAACAAACAAACATACAAACTTTCGTATTTATAATATTAGTATAGGATTTGAACGTTAGTTTAGCTGCTGCCTATTGCACCTAGGGTATCCAATCTCGGTATACCGAGATCTCGAAATACCGAGATCCCGCATCATTTTGTGATCCCGCACAGTGCGGGATTACGATTGCGGGATCCGCGGGATTTGCGGGATAAGCAAGCAGCATAGAAACGTCCTTCTGAATAAGAAAAGTATTATTTCATACTTATAATATTATAATAAATAGTTGATTTCAATTTTAAAAAAATCGTGTTATTATTTTTATCGTATAACTACCTAACTAATTACCATTACGCTATACTTAGGCACGACACGTATTTATATATGGCTCTTAACTCTGAGATCGATCTTGAGTACGAGTTTGAGATGTCGTTTAGTACTGGCTGACGTTGTCAATGTTGCACTTGAGATCGGTCTCGAATACATTTAAAAGCAGCTCAGGTTGCAGAAATTAGTTTGTAGAGTTATACTTGCGGGATCCCGCAAATGCCGAGATCCCGCGGGATTCAAATCTTCGATCCCGCAAATACCGAGATCGGAAAAATCCTGCGGAATTGGATACCCTAATTGCACCTACATAGAGTGCGACACGAGAGGAATGATGCTATGTCTCTTTCGCACACCTATATGGCACCGAGAAAATTGTGGAAATACGATTATCTATAGCCTATTAGAAAAGATATTTGAAATCGGATAATATTTGAATGTGACTTAACCTAGGATTCGGCCCAGGTTAGCCTTCGGGTTGCAGAGGTCAGATGGCAGTCGCTCTGTATAAAAACTTGGTTCCACGTCAAATCCCCTCGGTTAGGTAGCCAACCCCGATAGAGAACAGGAAAAGGCAAGAAGAATTATGACTTATATGTAAAACTATATAAGACCTATTATGAGGCTAAACTATTTCCTATGCTCAAAATAGTATGTATAAGAAATGTATACATTTCTTTCTGTGAATAAACTGACATGTTGTCTAGGTATTGTTTCATTGGCTGTTTCCTTTGTATTTTGTTGTGTACAATAAACGGTTAAATAAATAAATATGTATTGCTTATACTATTTGCATGAAACGGCGCTAGTTTCTCAACGCAATTTAAATTCAGTCTCAAATCCTATTTCGTCACGAGACGACAAAAAACGCGAAGAAACGCGGGAAAAAATGGCGGCAATGACATACGACGGACGGTAGACCGCGGGAGAGAAATGGAAGGTGAATGCCTTAATGTACAGTCGGTTAGGCACGTTTTGTGTACAATTTAATGTTGGAGTCTATTGCAATTGTAAAGCTGTTCGAAATTCATTTAGAAACACATTAGATTAAAACGTATTTTACAGGTTTTTAGAAATTCCTATAATTGAATAACAAAGAAAGTAGTAAGATTAAATAACATACAAACATATATCACGCCTTTATCCTTTGCAGGGTAGGCAGAGCGTTAACGGCCGTAAGAATACGGTCGCTATCGCCACGACTGACATTCTTGAGGATTGTTTTCGAAGTTTGTTTCAGAAAACATATGTATCACTATAGTGACAGGTTGTCAGCCTGTCGCCTAAAAATTGTAATACAGCAATAGCTCTCGAGTCACTTAGTCGGCTTTTACGACACCCACGGGAAGGACGGGGGTGATGCTATTCTAAGCCGGCATCACACGGAAGTTAGCATTATACAGGATCAACCTGTCGCCTAAAAACTGTAACACATTACATTGTGGTACATTATTACGGTACACGATATTATTACACGGTACGGTATTAAATAATAAAGTCAAAGGATCATGTCCACGGTATATGGGATGCCCGTCCTGGTTTTCTTCAGTCTTGCATCACAACTTGTAGGACTCACAGCAAAGAAAAAGTTATACGGGGTGTAAGGGACAGCGTCCCGAATACTGATAGGGTCCAAGCAGACCATGGAAATGATAAATTTTCCGCTAGGAACATATATCAGGAAACGTAAAAAATTTTTTGGCTTCCCATAGTAAATGCAGTCAGCTGGTCGCGATTTTGTATGGAAGGCCGAAAATTTTTTGTCGTTTCCTGTCATATGTTCCTAGAGGAAAGTTGTTCATGGTCTGCTTGCACCCTATCAGTATTCGGGACGCTGTCCCTAACACCCCGTATAACTATAGAGTCTAAACATTGCTTCACATTTTGTGACTGAAGATTATTTTATCAGGACAGAAGTTTTGGAGTTGAATGTTAAAGTTGGGCCGCAAAAGAGACAAAGTGCTGATGTTTGACTTTTTTTCGTGTATTTTGTTCTAAATTCATTATTTGGTGTAAAAGAGGTACGAATCTCTGTAAATTGACGTTATTATTTTTTATTTAATTTATTAAATTAAGTGGATATAAAATTAGTTTCCGTAATTATATTCTGAATTGAATTTGAATTGCTGTTGCTATTCTTCATTAGAATTGACGATATATATTGTATTCATTTGTTTTTTACGCAACACACATTGTTAGCCCAGGTATGGGCATTATCCTCTATCTGTTTCACTTTAAAATATTCTTTAAGTAACAAACTTACTCGCACACTCTTAACAATTAATCAACAACGACGATATTACATACACAGACTCAAATCACGCCTTTATCCCTCGCGGGGTAGGCAGAGCGTTATCGCCACGTCTGATTAATATTTGAGAGTTGTTTCAGATAACTCGTGTACACTATAGAGGCAGGTTGTCAGCCTGTCGCCTAAAATTGCAAGACACTTAAAACCCTCGAGTCCCTCAGTGGCCTCTTACGACACCCACGGGAAAGAAATGGGGTGATGCTATTCTACGCCGGCATCACACGGCGATATTAATTTCTTTAAAATGTATACCAGACCACTACCGTCGACCGTACTCATAAGAAAATGAGCGCAGTTTTAGCTATCATTAATTGCCATATATGCAACGTATAATAGGTATGTTTGACTGATCGTTCAGTACAAAACAATGTTGATATGACAGCTATTTTAACTTGGCTGAAAGGTATGCAATTTTCACTACAGATATCTTTTCGATTTCAAGATGATTCAGTAAAGAAAGTAAATTTGTTATTTAGTTGCAGAAGAAGCCAAGTTTTTCATTGATTCGACGACCGATGTGGCGCAGTGGTAGTGCGACTGCCTTTGACGCAGAAGGTTCCGGGTTCGATTCTCGGTGGGTCACTCACAAAGTTGATATCTATCACTTTGTGAATTTGTTCCCAGTCTGGTTAGGACATTGCGGGCTAAACCACCCGATTGTCCGTAAGTAAGATGGTTCTGTGTTTCGGATGGCTCGTTAAGCCGTAGGTCCCGGTTGCTGTCTATGATCACTTACGCGGCGGCGGTCGTTACACAACCATGCTAAAAAATTTTATCACTAGGGTTCATCGGGTCGTTGGCCGACTCGGTGTCCCACACGAAAAGAGAGAAAGAGAGATTTGATTTGATTGATTCGGAAAACTAAAAATATTTTTTTCGTGTGGCGCACCAAGGCGTCCAGCGACCCAATGACACCTAGTGTCAGAACTTTTCAACCAACTTCTACAAGTAGCAGGCTTCTGGCATGGTTGTGTAACAACCGCCGTCTAAGTGATCATAGATAGCAACCGGGACCTACGGCTTAACGTGCCATCCGAAACACGGAACCATCTTCACGGACAATCGGGTGGTTCAGCCCGCAATGTCCTAACCAGGCTGGGAACAACTAACTATGAATAGACTGGGAACAAATTCACAAAGTGATAAATATCAACTTTGTGAGTGACCCGCCGGTAATCGAACCCGGAACCTTCTGCGTCACAGGCAGTCGCACTACCGCTGCACCACATCGGTCGTCAACTTCTTCTTTTCGTGTGGGACACCGAGTCGTCCAACGTCTCAATGAACCTTAGTGCAGTTACTTTCTTTCTTGGACTAAATGATAGGAGACGATAGCGAATGAAATTCGCTAGATTTTGGGTCGTTAATAAAATAAAAAAGATTTAAGTTGAAAAATATTGTACAAAAATGAAAACTATTTTACAAAAATACTACAGACTTCATTAATTTTTTTCGAAATACCAATTCAAATCAAAGTTTAAACTATCAAACAGTATGACGCCATACTAAATAGCACGCTATGGCGTCATAAATTCAGTTTTCATACAAAATATCGTTTAAGATCGTCTTAAAAAGTAGCTCATTGGACCTGTCGGGCATGTAACCTAAAAATCAACTTATTGCACTCAAAACAAAAATATATGCCGGTTTAGAATAGCATCACCCCACATCCTTCCCGCGGGTGTCGTAAGAGGCGACTAAGGGACTCGAGAGTATTGGTTTATTACAATTTTTAGGCGACAGGCTGACAACCTGTCACTATAGTGATACACATGTTTTCTGAAATAACCTTGGAAAACAATCCTCAAAAATGTCAGACGTGGCGATACCGACCGTATTCTTGCGGCCGTTAACGCTCTGCCTACACCGCAAGGGATAAAGGCGTGATATATGTATGTGTATGTGATAGTTTAAAATTTAGAATTGATCAGTTTATTGAAAAAACTTGCACCTGGCATTTCCCAATAAAATTTAATGTAAAACGAAAATAATTCAAACTCCAGATGCATTTTCATGGTTGACTGGACGCGCTAAAAAGGGGTGGGTTGTGTTTGCTTCACACGATTTGTGTACAAATTAGCGTTATAGATGGGGTGATGCTTGTTCAGTGAAGCTTGTCATCGTCATTAACATTTAATCATTTGCTGTAAGGTGTATGATTTAATTTACTATCACTATATGGTATAAAGCAAAGTCGCTTTTCGTATCTGTATGTATGTTTGCTTAAATCTTTAAGACTACATAGCGGATTTTGATGCAGTTTTTTTTAATAGATAGAGTGATTCAAAAGGAAGGCTTTAATGTATAATATTTCTGAAAAATCCTTGTTCCCACGGGAGAATGAGTTGCCGCGGGCGCAGCCGCTGGGGCAGGCCGCTACTTTTTAATAATTTTGCGCTCAAATTACATACAGATGTGTTTCTGACGTCAAAGATACGTTACTAGATTTTTGGTATGCGATATCATAATAATATACGTTACTGTATTTGGGAATTTTATTATGAGTAGGTAGTTAGGTACACACTGCTCTTACGTTGAAGGAAATACATCGTGATGCAACCCACATTGTAATAAAATTTTAATTCGGATGATATTTGAATTTGATCTAATTTACTTTCTACTATGTAGTGATTCCTAAAAGAACACCTAAAATCCGGTACGTCACAAACACAACTGTATGTAATTTGATTGCAAAATTATGGAAAAGCTACTTTCAATAAATATCAATTGGTTTGGTGCGTTGTGTATTATACCTACATTTTTTTTTCTGGTAGGTAGCTGGTAGAGGTGTTTTTTTTTTACAAAAAGCTACGCTCGTGATTCAATTTTAGTATCCTTCGCCTCCACGAGATTCAAAATTCACTCGCAGCAAAAAGCAACTTTGCTCACTTGTTGTATAAAAAACTATTCTCTTTCATGAAAACAATAGTAAATAACCGCTTAATTAAATCGCACACTTGACGCACGACGGAGCGCTAGAACATCGCAGCGGTCTGTCAGATCCATACTAGAAATGTCAATCCCCATACTAAAACTGCTCAACCGCTGTCGACGCAGCGCTATCGCTGTGTCGTCCGTCGGGTGCGGTTTTAGTATGGGAAGTCGCGTTTCTAGTACGGTTCTGACAGACCGCTGCGATATTTTAGCGCTCCGTCGTGTGTAAAGTGTGCGATCCGCCTAAATACATACACATACATACACAAATCACGCCTTTATCCCTTGCAGGGTAGGCAGAGCGTTAACGATCGTAAATAGTGTTATCGCCACGTCTGACAAGTATTAAGGGCCCCTTCAGATGATTCCTGTATCACTGTAGTGATAGGTTGTCAGCCTGTCGCCTAAAGTTGTAATACGTGGTAATACACATGAAACCCTCGAGTCCCTTAGTTGCCTCTTACAACACCCGCGGGAAGAATTGGGGTGATGCTATTCTATGCCGGCATCGCAAGGCAAAGTGTATCAAATTACAACGTAAACATTAACGCTCCAGTTGCCGCAGTTACACTGGCTTACTAAATGATTACTTGTAAATCAGTTAATTTGGATAATTGCGCTTTATTTCCTTTCAGTAGGCATTTAGTTAAATTCCTATTTGTACACATACATATATCACGCCTTTATCCCTTGCGGGGTAGGCAGGGCGTTAACAGTCGCAAGAATACGGTCGCTATCGTCACTTCTGACGTTTTTGAGGATTGTTTTCCAAAGTTGTTTCAGAAGACATGTGTACCACTATAGTGATAGGTTGTCAGCATGTCGCCTAAAAATTGTAATACACCAATACTCTCGAGTCCCTTAGTCGCCTCTTACGATACCCGCGGGAAGGATGTGGGGTGGTGCTATTCTAAGCCGGCATCACACATGTTACTAAATTTTTACTTGTAAATCAGTTAATTTGGATAATTGCGCTTTATTTCCTTTCAGTAGGCATTTAGTAAAATTCCTATTTTGTAAGCGTTTGCAAAAAAAATCTGTTAAATGAAAATCGTTTCAGTTGGTTGTCGATTGGATCTCAGATGATTTTAGTACTTTCGTAGTATGACTGGGTCATTCATAAATAACAAAAGTAGTACGCTTAAAACTGTTTTCCAAAAATACTACTTACTCCATTTATAGTTTTTCGAAATATTCAAAGTTTGAATTATTAAACAGAAAAATAATATAAAAGTAAATGTTATGACGCCATCCAAACTTGAGAGACATGACGTCATGTCTTCGTATTTTCATACAAAGTATCATTTTAAAAGTAGCTCATTTGACCTGCCAGTTACCAGACGGTCTGCTTCAAATTTGAAGTATGGAAAATCAAAATGGCAATAGGCTGGTTTCAGAGCGGCGCGTCTCAGCAGCGCTGCCCAGGCGCGCGCGGCTCGGGCGCGCCTGGGCAGCGCGTTCGCTGTGAAACGACATTCAGACGCGCGCGCTTCGTTGTGGTGTACGGTCGAATGCAGAGAATCATTATGCCAGCAAACGTAATCACTATATTAGCTATATACGTTATATGGAAAAGAGTGCAACAACGACGTCTTAAAAGATTGCAAGTCGACGCTACTGGCAATCGAAGGAGATCCGACCGCGGCGCGGCCGAGACGCGGCCCAAGACGCGTCACTATGAAACGCTACATACAATCTAGTGTAATGCGAGGCGCGCGCGGCTGGGCAGCGCTGCCCGAGACGCGTCGCTCTGAAACCAGCCATAGATTGACAGTTCAGTTTCGATAGCGTTACAGTGACAAAAATAGCAGACTTGGGGCCCTGTTCATACAATTATTATTGACTATAAATATTAGGCTTGGATGTTAGGACTCTACCAAATTGAAGAAAGTTTTTCGAATAATGGAATACACTTCCAAAAAATAATACCAATTTTTCAATCAATTTCAAATAGTGTATTCGGGTTTCACAAATTAAGCTGGCTGATTTTGATCAGAAAAATTTACAAGGATGCCATTTAGTCACAAAAGAAAAATAAAATGTTTTTCTTTTTCTTACGGTAATGGCTGAGGATGCCAGCCATTTGTAAAATGTGAATACACTCCATCGAACTTTTTTTTATCGTGCATCAAATTTATTTTTGTCGTAGCAGTTAGCTACGCCGTAGCGTTTGTAGCAAAGGATATTTCAAACGAACGACTTGAACGTGTTCTCCTTATAAGTAATCAGTTTTAAACTATCATCGTAGGTACTTTTGGATATATATACCTAATAAATATAGGTACTTAAAAAGTGGTTTAATTCATGTCAATGCTAGTTCTTATAATATACTGGCTCCGAAAATTCCTTTTGATATACCATTTATAAATCTACTAAAGTAGAGGTCATACTAAAACGTAATTTTCGTAGATTAGATCCTTCTAATCAATAAAACACCTTTTTTACACAAATTCCACAAAAAAGTTAAAATAATGAAGTTCCATCCAAAAATTACAACACGAAATGTAAATCATTTACTATAGGTAGTCAGTTAGATCATTGTTTGAGGAAAGTAGGATCCAGGAAAGTAATAATATTGATAGGTAAATATTAAAAAAAATAACATTTACCTTGACCCCTTGGTATCCTGGCAGTCCTGGTTTCTCCTCCGTCCTCCATATTCCAAGAATATTCCATAATTATTCAAACAACAGTCATTTTCGCGCGCACAAATCGTAACGGTCACGTCGCATCGAGAACAAATCCAAAGTGACACATTTTAAATAAAGAATCATCAGAAGAACAGAGTCAGTTTTCGAAAATAGAACGCACAAGTTACGAAGAAGGAGAAAAAGAGTTGTTACAGAAAAGTTACGTTTGTTTTCACTTTTTAATCACATTTCACAGTAAAATTATGTATGGTCGTCGAACCATTACTTACGTTATTGATTCCGAGTAACATGTGTATTTTTTTGTAACCGCTATGGTTTATTGAGATATTCAAAGATTTTCAGGCCTTGTTTTCTAAGAAATGCACTTTAAAAACATAGTTTATTCGTTGTTTTTACAGCAACTTTTAGAATCAAATTATAGAAAATCGATAAGTTTTTTTTATTATTATTCCAAAACACTGGCTGAAAACAAAAGATCAGTATAAAGGCCTTTTATTTGTTCGATAAACGTCCGCCAATCGTTTAAACTTCGAAGGCACTGACAGAGCGCGTAATTCAGCTGTTTCACCCCTTGCGTGCGAGCGAACCAGTCAATGGAACGTCCAGTGAGTTAGAAAGAGATAGCTATGTGTAGCTTTTCGCGGTTTCAGGAAAAACTGAGAGTGGTTAGAGGGAAAATATTGACCAATGGGGTGGTTTTCTTTTTTTGAAAATCGGCTTAGGGTTGTGGTATGGGTGTTATTTGAATATAAGGGGATGTCAAACGTTCGTTCAGGTAGATTATGTGCTGTATAAATGAATAATTTTAAACGGCAGTTTAGCGCTTAATTGATGTCATTTACCTAAATAAAAAAATGAAAAAAATGTTCATATCTACCTGAGCTTAGGTAAGTATTTTTTTTTCGAATTCTTTCTTACCACTATTCAGAATTTAGCATTATATTTGCATCTTCTGCACTAGGGTCTCTCATTATTATAACATGATTTTTATTCAGATAGACTAAATTGACATTTGGTGGGTTGCCACGTTATTGTATTTAAAAGTAATAAAAAAATAGTGTTGTGCCCTGAATGATCAAGTTATATGATTCAAAGATTATGATTGAATCTTTTTGAAAATAAATTAGGTTAATTTAAATTTCCATTAATAAATTGGTCAGTTTCCGTCCGTCGATCGTCCTCTTGGTCAAGTCAAGTCAATGTCTGTCTCGTCTGTCTGTCAAGGTTCACACCAACCGGCCAGTAGAAAGAAGTCGCAGAAAAGAGTGCAACACAACGCAACAAGAAAATATAACAGAAATTGGATTTATAAGCGCAAGGAATATTCGTACAACCACCAATGCCAATTTATTCAACATTACATTTTAAATTACTTACAATATTATTCATTGTTGATTTCTTTAAACTAAACTTGTTGCGTATAAACGTAAAGTAACGTATACTATTTTACGTGACCGAAAGTCAAGTACTAGTATGCATATTTATTTAAAAATAACTACATCCAGAATTCATCTCACATCAGGTCAATGAATAAAATAAATGAGTCAAACCACAACACTAGACTTATGATGACAACATTTTAAAACAAAAAAGGCATTCTTAGCTGTCAGTTTAGTCTATCTGTATAAAAATTATGGTTTAGGACGTATTGCCATCGCCGTGTGATGCCGGCTTAGAATAGCATCACCTCCACATCCTTCCCGCGGATGTCGTAAGAGGCAACTTAGGGAATCGAGGGTATTGGTGTATTACATTTTTTAGGCGAAAGGCTGACAACCTCTCACTATAGTGATACACATGTTTTCTGAAATAACCTTGGAAAACAGTCTTCGGAAGTGTCAGACGTGGCGATAGCGACCGTAGTCTTACGGCCGCTAACGCTCTGCCTAACTTGCAAGGGATAAAGGCGTGATATATATATGTATGTATGTATTGCCGACGCTTGACAAGCAGATCTGCGAGTGCAGTGCAAGATGTTTAAATCACAGGTATAATCACAGATAAAATCTTATAGTCGCTTTTTACGATATCGTTGGATAGAATTGAGATGAAGCTATTCAGAAGCCCCATTTCAACCCGTGGGTGTCGTAAAAGGCGACTAAGGCGCATCGCACCGCTAAAATATCGCAGCGGTCTGTCAGATCCATACTAGAAACGTCACTCCTCATACTAAAACCAAACGGCGGAATTTTATTTTTTCGTTTCCCGACACCAAAACTAGAAAAACTTGTTCAGTTTCATGGTCTGCTCACGCCTGCAAAGTTGTCGTTACACCGTCCCTTACACCCTGTATGTTTCTTAAACATTCGGTAACCACGCAAGGTGCTACCTATAATCGTAACCAATGAACCGATGAACCGTGACGGAAACGGAGGGTTCAAATCGCAGCATCACGATATAATACATACATACACAAATCACGCCTATATCCCAGGCGGGATAGGCAGAGTGTTAACGACCGAAAAATTACGGTCTTTATCGCCACGTCTGACAATGTTTGAGGGACGTTCCAGATAAGCAGATCACTATAATGACAGGTTGTCAGCTTGTCGCCTAAAATTGCAATACACATGAAACCCTCAATACAAGCGGTTGTCTTGTCTGTAAAGTCGGTTTACTGACGATAGTTGAACGTGACAGCGTCATAAGAAAATACTGATGGTAGAGGATCCTGCCATACAACGACCTTCACCGAACTGTTTGATGAATGAAAATTACTTTACATACATACACATATCACGCCTTTATCCCTTGCGGGGTAGGCAGAGCGTTAACAGCCATAAGAATACGGTCGCTATCGCCACGTCTGTCATTTTTGAGGATTGTTTTCCAAGGTTGTTTCCGAAAACATGTGTATCATTATAGTGACAGGTTGTCAGCCTGTCGCCTAAAAATTGTAATACACCAACACTCTCGAGTCTCTTAGTCGCCTCTTACGACACTCGCGGGAAGATGTGGAGTGATGCTATTCTAAGGCGGCATCACAAACAAATTCTCGGTACATTTTACGGTACACGGCCACTTCAAAACCCTCCAACCCTATTGATACCTAGTTTTGCATACAGCAGGTGTCACGATCAGCTGCCCGTCACAGTCTGGAGACCAGCTCTAGAGTCCTGATGCAGGGAATCGAACCCCTATACCGTCACGCATCATTGACTCCAACGGTAAGACACCTTTTGTGCCGTGAACCATGTCAAATCCCGTTGTCATGCGTCAATAGCCACAGTGTGCCGTGTGATGCCGGCTTAGAATAGCATCACCCCTCTTCCTTCCCGCGGGTGTCGTAAAAAGCGACTAAGGGACTCGAGAGTATTGGTGTATTACAGTTTTTAGGCGACAGGCTTACAACCTGTCACTATAGTGATACAAAACGACCTCTCCAAAGATAAACAGATTAGCGACCGCAGTGCAAGATTTTGGATTTAGGACGCTGCTGTCCTATAGGTTTTCTTTATGAGAATTAAAAAAAAATCTAGTATTCCAAGAACTCGATATATGGCGTTGTTCTACTTCATCGAATCGATGGCAACAATAATAGTTGCGTTTGCGTTAAACCTACTATGATACTAGACTTTAGTGTAAATTCTACGTCACACGGCAAAAGTCTTGTATGTAATAAACCTTTGCATTAGATTTATCTTTGGCTTACGCAAGTATGACCATGTCTCGCAGTTTCGTTCTCAACTCAAGTGGCTTCCTATCCGTCTTCGAAGAAATGCTCATGTGCTTTCTTGTCTTTATAAAATTCTTCACAGTCCTTCTTCTCCTTCATACCTTAAAGAACGGTTTAATTTCTCGCGGTCCCAAGACAAGCCTTGTCGCTCACATGTCAAGTCAATTCTTTCAATCCCTATCCATCACACCGATTTCTACAGTTACTCATTCACTGTTCATGCAGCCAGATTGTGGAACTCCCTCCCGCACACAGTGCGTGACAGCCCTTCCCTCTCAGTGTTCAAGAAGAGAGTAAAAGAGCACTATCTTTCTCTATCAAAATAGTTCGTATCTGTCATATTTATGTATGTATATTGTAATATGTTTAGTTGTATTATAATATGTAGTATATCAGTATAATTATGTAAAATTTATATTTTAGTATATGTAGGTATTATGTATTATTTTTAAATACCGAATTTAGTATTAAATATTGTGCACGGTCATCAGCCTCACCTTATGCTATCTCTCTACCGTAGGACTGCTGGAAGAGATTTCTTTTTAGAAATAAGTAGTGCCTGTTGTGTTTTTTGTCTAAATGTGATTGTCCTGTGTTTTATCTTGTGTGCAATAAACAGTTATATAAATATTAAATAAATAAGATTGTATGAGCAAAAACAGCTGATATTGATGCGGCAAATGGAAGCTATCGTCATCGTCACAGACCACTGGTCCCAACGGTAACACCTTGCGTGGTTGCCGACTTGGTTACCGAGCTGGTCCAATTTGCCACGGTCCGTTTCGTCACATACAAGGTGTAAAAAAAAAATAGCTGCAAATACTGTAAGGGGCGAACCCGCTCATGTAACTGAACAACTTTCCCCAAGGAACATAGGTCGAAATATGAAAAAATAAATTGACCTCCCATACAAAATTACCAACCGACTAAGTCAATTTCTATGGGAGGTCCAAATTTTTTTTCTATATTTCGACCTATGTTTCTTGGGGAAAGTTGTTCAGTTTCGTGGGCTGATTCACCCCTTAAAATAATTACAGCTAATATTTTTATGCTTTATATCGTATATATCGTACTATTCAGATTGTATGAGCAAAAACAGCTGATATTGTTGCGGCAAATGGAAGCTATCGTCATCGTCACAGACCAGTGGGCCTAACGGTAACCGACTTGGTTACCGAGCTGGTCCACTTTGCCACAGTCCGTTTCGTCACATACGGGGTGTAAGGGACAGCGTCCCGAATACTGATAGGGTGCAAGCAGACCATGAAACAGAACAACTTTGCCCTAGGAACATATGTCAGGGGACGATAAAAAATTTTGGTTTCCCATTGTAAATGCAGTCAGCTGATCGCGGTTTGTATGGGAGGTCGAAAATATCCACTAGAAATGTCAATCCCCATACTAAAACCGCTCAACCGCTGTTGAAATCAGAAATCAGAAAGTCTTTATTTGCATAAAACACTGTATAAAAGATGTTACAATAGGGTGAGTGCACTAGAGTTTTGCCAACTTGTAAATTAGCATGCAAATACCAAAAAATGGATCACACAATATTTAAATGTCAAATACAATACCAAATTCAATATAAATAAGATTACAAAATTACAAATGTCATGTCAGTCAGAGTAAGATAATGATTACAGAATTCTATATTTATTTTATTTATAATACACTGCCGCTCAGGAACTCATTTACACTATAATAATTTTTTTGAATGAGAAAATTGTACAAAATGTTGATGCAGCGCTATCGCAGTGTCCTCCGTCGAGTGCTGTTTTAGTATGGAGAGTGACGTTTCTAGTATGGATCTGACAGACCGCTGCGATATTTTTGCGCTCCGTCGTGCGTCAAGTGTGTTCCTCGCCTAATGGGTGTGACGTAACGGGACTTATGATATGGATAAAAAATCGTGGCGAACCGGGACGGGCGCTACCAAGCTGCGTGCTCTGATCGATTAAGCAACCTCAGCCTTTGCACGATTGTCATAAGCGTATTACAGATACATTATAGATTTTGTAAATACATCGGCCTCGAATGCTTATCGTACCCTAAACACACGGAAAATAAATAAAAATACATATCTACTTACATACGCTAATCACGCCTATATCCCTGGCGGGGTAGGTAGGTTAACGATAGTAAAATAACGGACGTTACGCCACGTCTGACAAATGTTTGAGGGTCGTTTCAGATAAGTCGTGTATAGTGACTGTCAGCCTGTGGTCTAAAATTGCAATACGCATGAAACCCTCAAATCCCTTATTCGGCTTCTACGACACCCACGAGAAAAAAAAATGGGGTGATGCTATTCTAAGCCGGCATCACAAGGCAATAGGCTTTAAAAATGGCGACTGGATGGCGAAAGCGGGAGATAGTTCATTGTGGCGTACCCTGGGGGAGCCCTATGTCCAGCAGTGGACTGCTATAGACTTATGTAATGGTTATGATGAAAGGCTTTACAGTTACTATTCGAAAAGTTCAAAAAAGCAGTTAAAGTTAAACTTCTTGATTGAATTTGAAGACTCAAATAAATAGGGCTTCTGTATCAAATTTTTTATGCCAATTATGCCAATGTCAAGGCTAGAGTACACTACTATAATTATATGTATATTTTTCTTACAAAGTCGCATTAATAGACTGACATTTGACATTTAATTTGGCCAATTTAAAACATCGAAGTCACAAAATTACCTTCCGCTACCAATTAATTCCAATCGGTTCACAAAATTTCTAAGAAATAATTTGAGTTTTTAATTTTATCAAGGAAAACGTATCTGTGGTTGCGTGTCTAGAATTTTCCTCGTATTTTGATTTTAAAGGGAAAGAATTTAAATAAGTTTTTATAAATTTTATGGTGACAGACTAACAATCTATCAATCACCATTCTGTGATTTCATAAACATCATCGTTCTCCTTGCCTTATCCCGTTCTCTGTCGGGGTCGGCTACCTAAACTAGGGGATTTGACGTAGAACCAAGACAGAGCGACTGCCAGCTGACCTGTGATGTCATGTCGTAGTGAAATAAAGCTTTTTTCTAAAGCGAGCCTAAAATGATTCCCAGATTTGGTGATAGGGATAATCAAAGCGTATGTAGCTCTATGTATGTGGTTATAGCTACCGTATTTTCACGGCCGTTAACGCTCTGCATACCTCGCAAGTGATCAAGGTGCGAAGCATGTTTTCCCTGTAAACAGCACCTGACCAAAATTGCCCTTAACACCCTTTCCCATGCTACCGATAGCCTTCTAAATAATTAAGGGGTGTGTACACGAGGGTGACCTATGATCGCACAACGAATTAACTGTAGTTACCCTACCGTTTAATGCGGAAATATCCGTTTTGGACAGATACGATACAGGTACACGCGTTTGTTTTGTGGGGTGGGCAGAGCATCAGCGATATTCAAAAATTGGCTTGAGCTTGTCCTATGTTGAATGTGTTTTTTTTTTGTTTGTCCATTGGACAGGCAATGGTCTTAATACACCATACAGCCTAAGCGTTTCTTTATCAATTTATTTATTGTATTTTTATCAATTTATACGTCTTCAGTATTTTTATTCTTCATGTATATTTTTATATTTTATACGTATTTAGTATATAATTAATATTATTGTTGATTAATATATTCCATTATAGTATAATAATATAGTCCATTCCTTGTAATTTTATCATTAGTTCCTACGCTGAATGAATCAGCTATACGAGATGGGTATGAGATATGAGTATTTTTTCATGTCTGCTGCTAGCGAATTCGCCAGTGTCAAGTCAAAATAGCTACCTGCGGAAATTTTCTTCCGGGTCAAAATGGTAAGTTTTTATATGATTTCAGACTAGTGCACAGCAGCTATGGATTTGTCCATTTTGCCTCACAGGGTTTGTCTCTTTCGTTAAAAAACCACCTAAGTTTCCTATAACATTTTTTATTCCAACCACTAACATTTTTTCACACAGTTCAATAAAAATATAGAACAATGATGTGGGAATGCCATTATAATACCACAAACGGATATACGCGTTATACGCGTCATTATTATCTCTTCGTGGCACCGGCCTATCACACAACTAGCTATAATTGTATTTTTATCGTCAAAGATACAATGAAATGACTATAAAGTGCGGATTTGTTTGAATATCGAATCCTATTGTTCAATTTACTACATGTTTATTTTTTTTATGTAAAAGGTTTTTGTAATTTTGAAGAGTATATTCTTTTTTACAATATGCTGGCCACTGTTAGGGAAAGGTAAAAAGAATAAAGTTTTCTTTTTTTCTAAATTGGTAGATGTGGCCAGGATTTAGTATGATCGGAATACACTTTTAAAAACTAAATATCTTGAATGTCGATGACATATTTCAATCTTTGTTCCTTAGGAAGATGTTCAGTTTTGTGGGTCTTTTTTATCATTTTAAAAGAATGCATTACTTTTTCTAACATCCTCTAAAACAAGCCGTAGATGAATGTTTAGTTTTACTATTTTGTAACAAAAAGTGAATCCAGATGATATTTGAATGTGACTTAACCTAGGATTCGGGCCAGGTTAGTCTTCGGGTTGCAGAGGTCAGATGGTAGTCTGTGTAAAAACTTGGTTCCACGTCAAATCCCCTTGGTTAGCTAGCCGACCCCGACAGAGAAACGGGAATAATGAACAAAAGTTAATAAAGCCTTAGGACAGATGTTGTAAAAAGACCGTTGACGCTCTACCTTCACCAAAAAGAACAATGAATTTAAGTTTGTAAGTCAACCTTGGTCTTTGTTTTCGAGCTACCCTAAGGCTTACATAGCTATAGTACCTATAGATGTTATATACCTACAACAGAACCTTACTTCAGAAATCGACTTAACAACGTTGCCAAGAGACACGTGGCATCCCATGCCGTCTACAGCACCTTGAGTTAGACCATTTGAGAGGTCTATTTAAAATGGTTTCTCATACAGTTATTAACAAGAACCAGTGTAATGTTGACCCCTTAAATTGGTAACACCGTTTGCTGACGTACCTTTCTTACGTGCCTCAACAAACGACCTCTAAATATTGTTTTGCTTTACATTCGATTCCTATTGATATCTATTAGGCGACAGGCTGACAACCTGTCACTATAGTGAATCACGACCTATCTGGAACAGCGCACAAATAACTGTCAAACGTGGCGATAGTGAACGTATTTTTATTGGCTGACAACGTTCTGCCTACCCCGCAATGGATAAAGGAGTGATATATAATATGTTTAAGTATTAGAACGTATATACTCTGGCCATATTAACCAATAAAGAGAGCGACTGGTAGCGACTGGATGGCGAAAGCGGGAGATCGTTCATTGTGGCGTACTCTGGGGGAGGCCAATGTCCAGCAGTGGACTACAAAGCCTGATGTGTAGAAAACTATAATGTCTGATGTCCTTTAGCTCGAAACAAGATAGACTAGACTCATCATTATTCTCACTCCTTATCCCATTCTCTGTCGGGGTCGGCTACCTCGCCTAGTGGGATTTGACGTAGAATCAAGTTTAAACACAGAGCGACTGCCTTGCCTGGCTCGAATCCCAGGTTGATTCACATTCAAATGCCATTTGATATGAAATTGTATTTGAATGTGGGTTTCGTTACGATGTTTTTCCTTCACCGTAAATGCAATCGATAAATGTACGTGAGTAAAAACACATTAGGTACATGGCCGGGATCGAAATCGAGTCTCAACATTGTAAGACCGGTGTCCTAACTTCTGGGCCACGGACGCTCTCAATGTAAGTACCTTCAGTGCATTTTTATCTCAAGAGTGAGAGAACATACTTTTTGTGTGACCTTAGATTTTAAGGTTAAAATACCTTTATACGTTTACTTCTAAAATGGTATAAAATATTGACAAAACTTGCATAGCAACGCTAGCGCTTAGCCCCGCCCACTACCCCCGCCCTTGGAGAAAGAACAGCCAATCAGAAGCGTAGAATTTAAATCTGGAACGCGTGATGATGCGTCGGTAATACGGATTGTCAAAATTGACATATCGTCAACTTCAAAACGGCCTTATACAGGAGGATGATATTTTGTTAAAGGCACATATAAAACTGTAACAGAATTTTAATTTTCATTACAATACCTTTGTTCAGGCTGTTTCAACTCTTCCAACACATGTTATTTAAATAGATTGTTATAAAACTTAAGTTTTGTAAGTACCTATTTTGACTGTAATAAACATCTGAAATATGAAAATAAAACAGCAGTATAAATACAATAAAAACACAACCTCAAAAATGTTATAGAACAACCATGATAAGGATCTACTTTTATTGTTTATTAGAGAGAAATAACTCTTCAATTTTGTTCTATAACTTACTAGTGGGCGCCCGCGGCTCCGCCCGCTTGGAAATCGGTTTTTATCCCGTAGCATCCCACAATAACATGTTTTCGTGATAAAAACTGTCCTGTGTGTTAATCCAAGTTACCATCTATCTATGTGCCAAACTTAATGAAAATCGGTTCAGTAGTTTTAGCGAAAAGGATTAACAGACAAACAAACATAAAAACTTTCGCATTTATAATATTAGTAGGACAACTGCCAGCGACGCAAAACTTCGGGGTTCGATTCTCAGCGGGGCAGTCATATTTGATATTTACCTATCACTTTCTGAATTTGTTCCCAGTCTGATTGCACATTGCATTGATTTTTCGAAAAGAAAGATGGTTCCGCACTCTCTCTTTTCGTGTGGAACACCGA
Organism: Keiferia lycopersicella; assembly: GCA_029255805.1. NCBI lineage: Eukaryota > Metazoa > Arthropoda > Insecta > Lepidoptera > Gelechiidae > Keiferia > Keiferia lycopersicella. Next base: position 659,613 of record JARACZ010000039.1, on the reverse strand, counting down.
GTCATCCAACAATGTATCCTACATAAACACAAATCACGCCTTTATCCCTTGCGGGGTATGCAGAGCGTTAACGATTGTCAAATTACGTCTGACAAGTATAGAGGGCCCCTTCAGATGATTCGTGTATCACAGTAGTCACAGGTTGTCAGCCTGTCGCTTAAAATTGTAATACACATGAAACCCTCGAGACCCTTAGTAGCCTTTTACAACACCCGCGGGAAGAAATGGGGTGATGCTATTCTAAGCCGGCATCACATGGCACACCTACCTATCGAGTATTTTTAAGCAGTTTTTTTAAACATGCTGTATAAAATAACGACGCAGGCAATGGCGGTCGCGTGTCGAGCTAGATTTGATTTACATTTACGCAGTTCACAAATTTACGTAGTCTCCTTTTGTCAGACTTGCTCTGTCATATTTTTAGTGACTGGTAATTATAAGCAATATACAAAAACCTTTAAAACCATTAAATGCCGTGTGATGCCGGCTTAGAATAGCATCACCCCACATCCTTGCCGCGGGTGTCGTATGAGGCGGCGAAGGGACTCGAGAGTATTGGTGTATTACAACAGACACAGGCTGACAACCTGTCACTATAGTGATATACATGTTTTCTGAAACAACCTTGGAAAATAATCCTCAAAAATGTCAAACGTAGCAATAGTGACCGTATTCTTACGGCTGTTAACGCTCTGCCTACCCCGCAAGGGATAAAGGCGTGATATATATATGTAAAAACCTTTAAGAACTGCTTTATTTTGAAAAAAAAATTGGTTGTCTGTAAAGTCGGTTTACTGACGATAGTTGAATGTGACAACGTCACAAGAAAATGTAGATATAGAATGATTGCATTTTTCAAAAGATGATTTTATTTATTTGTTTGACAGATATACGCTGCCAAACGCGGAGGCCGATTGTGCCTCTTTGTCGTTTTTTCCTCGCGCTATCGCTTGCACTTCAAGCCTAAAATGGAACGCCTGAGCGAGGTAACGCCGCATCAGCCGGCTGCACCGATTTATAAGACGTTGTCACGTCAATAAACATATTGAATTACATTATTAAAATAAACAGTTTTCCAAATTGCATCGCAACCTGCAACACCGTTTTATTTCACGAGAATTTTTTTGTCTATGTTCTGAAAACGCGTCATTAATTTCATATAGTGTATTCTAATTTTAAAATGAGCTGGCCGCTTTACGACAGAAAAACTTTGTGAAAAGCCATTTTGACCGAAAAAAGAAAATAAAGGTTTTTTATTATTCACGTTTATCGAACCAACCTAGTAAATAAAGAAATACCAAATGTTATACATAAATTCACTGATTCTACGAATAAAAATACTGAAAAAAAAATTACTACGAATTTCTGTAACATATTTTTTATTTTGCATTATAGGAAACTAGGGTACTTCAGGGTTTTTCACAGTACCCAGTCGAGCGCAACACTGCTAATCTAGCTAACTCGTTATTGTGTACTATAAAAGACCCTGGCCTTCGATTACAGCCACTGTGACTACGAACTTGAGACAATTCGATTTAAATTAGGTACTTACTTAATCGCAGAAATTTTACACAATAACAATGGCAGAGGTTGGTACGATTTTTTTAGATCTCTTTTTATGAACCCTTACCAAGGTAGAGTTATTGGAGCGAAGAAAAAAAACTCTTATGATATTTTAATATCAGCATAATTTATAAATTCAAGGTATCAACATGTTTTTTATAAGTTTCAAGGAAGAGTGATCTAACTAGGTACTATGAAATTGCTTTTTTACGTACCTATGACAACTATGCCAAAAACTTAATGTAACAAATAACTAAGAATAAAGTTGTAACTTAGAATATAACAAATTTAGTTATGTTATATAAATTATAGCTCTTTTGTTAAAATCAGACAGTCGGTCAGACACATATTCTATGATAAAATTTTCCTATGTCCATAATTTTCGTAGTCGATGAAGTAGATAAGTTTAATCTATGATGCCGGCTTAGAATAGCATCACCCCAGCTCTACTCGTTGGTGTTTACGACACCCACGGGTAGAAATAGAAATTTGGTGATGCTATTCTAAGCAGGCACCACACAAGTAACCACCATCATCATTCTCCTTGCCTTATCCCGTTCTCTGTCGGGGTCGGCTACCTAACCTAGGGGATTTGACGTGGAACCAAGTTTTAACACAGAGCGACTGCCATCTGACCTCTGCAACCCGAAGGCTAATCTAGCCCGAATCCTAGGTTAAGTCACATTCAAATATTATCTGAATTCGAATATCTATTCAAATAGACTATACATATAGTTAGATAATCGTTTTTCCACGATTTTCTCGGTGCCATATAGATGTGCGAAAGAGACATAGCATCATTCCTCTCGTGTCGCACTCTATGTAGGTACAGTAGGTAGCAGGTACTTAGACTAAAGTATGGCCGTTCGAATCCTACATACATAAATCACGCCTTTATCCCTTATGGGGTAGGCAGAGCGTTAACGGCCGTAAAAATACGATCGCCACGTCTGACAAATATAGAGGGCCGTTTGAGATAATTTGTGTATCATATAGTGACAGGTTGTCAGCCTGTCGCCTAAAATTGTTATACACATGAAACCCTGGTGTCCTTTTGTCAACAAATAAAAAATAGTTTGTATGTAATAGCATTAACATGATTTTGTCAACTGTCAAATATTATGGCCTATTCGAACGGCCATACTAAATACATATTAATCTACAAACATATATTAATATGTATTATCTACAATACATATTAATCTTCAAGAGTTGACGCAGGCGCAGTGGTAGTGCGACTGTCTACGACGCAAAAGTTTCGGATTCGATCCTCGGTGGGTCACGCACAAAGTTGATATTTATCACTTTGTGAATTTGTTCCCAGTCTGGTTAGGACATTGCGGACTGAGCTCGCCTGTCCGTAAGAAAGATGGTTCCGTGTTTCGGATGGCACGTTAAGCCGTAGGTCCCGGTTGCTGTCTATGATTACTTAGTCGGCGGTCGTTACACAACCATGTCAGAAGCCTGCTACTTGTAGACGGTTGAGAAATTCTGACACTAAGGTTCATTGGGCCCATAATGAGGAAGAAAGAACATTAACATATTGAGGCATGAGGGCCGTTTCAGAAAAATTGCATAATATTACTACACAGGTTGTCAGATGCCGTGTGATGCCGGCTTAGAATAGCATCACCCCATTTCCTACCCGTGGGTGTCGTAAGAAGCGACTGAGGGACTTGAGGGTTTCAGGTGTATTACAACTTTTAAGCGACAGGCTGACAACCTGCCACCATAGTGATACACAAAATTATCTCAAACTGCCCTCTATATTTGTCAGGCGTGGCGACAGCGACCGTATTTTTGCGGCCGTTAGCGCTCTGCCAACCCCGTAAGGGATAAGGGATACATATATGTATGTATGTAGGTTGTCAGATGACATCATAAACTAGCTAGAGGTCTGTCAGATATGGTCAGACAGAACTCAGTCCGATCCGTTCTTCCCAGAACAACTCCTAAGCCCAGTCTCGCCCCAAGGGCGTGATTGGGCTGGTTGTTTGAACAACCAATCAATTATTTCCGGGTGAGCTCGTGCTCCCCACCAAGCCGACAGGCGTAGATTTGATGGCCCCGGGGCCGAAATTGTAGAGTGCATCCCAAAAATATAACGATGAAATAGAAACGTGTATGCCGTGTGATGCCGGCTTAGAATAGCATCACCCCACATCCTTCCCGTGGGTGTCGTAAGAGGCGACTAAGGGACTCTAGAGTATTGGTGTATTACAATTTTTAGGCGACAGGCTGACAACCTGTCACTTTAGTGATACACATGTTTTCTGAAACAACCTTAGAAAACAATACTCAAACATGTCAGACGTGGCGATAGCGACCGTATTCTTACGGCTGTTAACGCTCTGCCTTCCCCGCAAGGGATAAAGGCGTGATATATGTATGTATGTACGTATGTAGAAACGTCCCCATTGCTAACTCTCACTGCTGCCAACAGTACAAACTAGTTGGAAACCTTACCTAACCATCAACGTAGAATTTCCCACACAGACAATAGGTAAAAAAAACCGACGCCATTGTTAGAAGTAAGTACTTATGTGCTAATACCCTAGCACACCTGGTTTCTACCTAGGTAATCTAGTTTCGAGGCAATTTCAAGGTCGTATGGCGTACTTTATGCCTGTCTTTTTTTTTCGTGTGGGACACCGAGTCGTCCAACAGCCCGATGAACCCTAGTGTCAGAATTTTTCAACCGCCTTCTAGAAGTAGCAGGCTTCTGACATGGTTGTGTAACGACCGCCGTCTAAATAATCATAGACAGCAACCGGGACCTACGGCTTAACGTGCCATCCTAAACACGGAACCATCTTACTTACGGTAAAATTGGTTGGTTCAGCCCGCAATGTCCTAACCAGACTGGGAACAAATTCACAAAGTGATAAATATCTACTTTGTATGTTACCCACCGAGAATCGAACCCGGAACCTTCTGCGTCAAAGGCAGTCGCACTACCACTGCGCCACATCGGTCGTCATTTATGCCTGTGATGCCGGCTTAGAATAGCATCACCCCGTTACTTTTCCGCGGGTGTCGTAAAAGGGGTGAATCCAGGTCCCTAAGTCTGCTAAATGAAAATCGTTTCTATTGGATGTCGATTGGATCTCAGTTGGATGATTTTAGTAGTTTAGTCTGCTAACAGTTTGAAGTATAGAAAATCACAATGGCAATCGAATGACAGTTGAGTTGCGATGGCGTTACAATGACAAACAAATGCATTACCGTACCGACCATCCAAGTTTGGTGAGGTCCAAATTTTTTTTTCATATTTCGACCTATGTTTCTAGGGGAAAATTGTTCAGTTTCGTGGGCTGATTCAACCCTTAAAATATTTGCATCATATATTTTTACACCTGTTGCAGACTCTTTTCTGCGGCTTCTTTCTACTGGCCGGTTGGTGGATCTTGACAGACAGACGAGACAGACGTTGACTTGACTGAGCAAAAAAGACAGTATTTTTTACCTATTTTTTATCTAATTTTTATTAATATATTTTTATCGTTAAATTATACCGTTTTTAACTTCAACAAGTGGTCCTTCGAGCGAAAAAAAAAAATACCAACCTATGGAAATACCTAAATCGAAAGAGGACAATGAGACCGCCACCGATGCGAACGCGACCGACATCGCACGGTGGTGGGCCTGCAGCGGGAGGCGTCGACGACAACAGCGTCCCTGCAGACGGGAGCGGTGCCGCAGCGACTAGCAGCGCCGCTACTACGGACAGCAGATGTACCGCCGACATCGGCGCCACCGGTGTAGACCAGACCCCGACCAAGACCAGCTGCAGTCTGCGAGGAGGACTTCGTCGCGTCGAGTGTGTTCGAGCTACGGAATACCGCTGAGCTCCGGTTGACGTCTGCGCCGTGTTGTGCTGCGCTGCGTGGCGTAATGGCACGCCGCTCAATGCCGCGACGCGCCGCTCCGTACCCGCCACTCCGTACCGTTCCGTACTGTGCCGCTCCGTGCCGCGTTGCTTCGTGGCCGTGGCCAGTTGAACAACTCGAAAATTATTTGTTGTGATTTTATATCAGTGTTTTATATCGCATTTTTGAGTCATTGTTTATATTTTTGTAATTTTGTTTATAACATGACATGACACGACGATAGGGTAGTGGTGCACGACTTGACACGGCTACATAACCACACTACGACAATAATTATAGGACTTTACAAACGACTTTTGTACTACTAGACTGACAGTATCACTTTGACACAAACAACTGCGCCACCAGTGCCGACACGACAACTATATTATGGACTTCTTTCTGACTAAGATTTCCAACCTAGACCGTTCTGACTGAGACTCGAGTCATGACCTGATCAGCCTGAGGGGCTTGACTGGACCGACTTCCAGCTCGCCCATCCGTAGCGACCGCGGCAGGCCGGATCAGGCCGACTCCTGCCTCAACGTCTGGACGGTAATGACACTGACTAATTTGACCGAGCCGACGCGCTCGTAACTTGACCGGGCCGACACGCTCGTAGCTTGACCGGGCCGACACGCTCGTAACACGCCGTTCCGTATGTGACCTTATAGGGCGGCGTGATTAATATTGCGACAACTTCCTAGACAAATATTAGACTCACTCATGACTGTGACGGGGCTGAGTTTAGCATGGCATGACAGGCCACAGCTTTCACCCGACACGGGCTCAGCCACGTATCGACCATGACTCGACCCTACTTAATCGACCAACCTGACATTACCGAACTTACTTAAGTGACCTAACTGAAATGACACGTCTGCATGTAACTAGGCTTGGCATGGCCAATACTCAACGACCAGTAGCGAGGCTCTACAGACTTGGGTCAGCGCCAGACCTTGAGTATTGGTTTCCAATACTGGGGGTGAGGATGTTGCAGACTCTTTTCTGCGGCTTCTTTCTACTGGCCGGTTGGTGGATCTTGACAGACAGACGAGACAGACGTTGACTTGACTGGGCAAAAAAGACAGTATTTTTTACCTATTTTTTATCTAATTTTTATTAATATATTTTTATCGTTAAATTATACCGTTTTTAACTTCAACAACACCTTATATGTAGTCATGTAATATTTGCCTTGTGATGCCGGCATAGAATAACATCACCCCAATTCTTCCCGCGGGTGTTGTAAGAGGCAACTAAGGGACTCGAGGGTTTCATGTGTATTACCACGTATTACAACTTTAGGCGACAGGCTGAGAACCTGTCACTATAGTGATACACGAATCATCTGAAGGAGCCCTCAATACTTGTTAGTCGTGGCGATAACGACAGTAATTTTACGACCGTTTACGCCCTGCCTACCCCGCAAGGGATAAAGGCGTGATTTGTGTATGTATAATGTATGTATGTAGATACTAGATTGCCGTGTAATGCCGGCTTAGAATAGCATCACTCCATTTCTTACCCGTGGGTGTCGTAAAAGCCGACTGAGGGACTTACGGTTTTAGGTGTATTACAACTTTTAGGCGACAGGCTGACAACCTATCACTATAGCGATACATGAATTATCTCAAACAGCCTACAATAACAATACTTGTTAGACGTGGCGATTACGACCGTAGTTTTACGATCGTTAACGCTCTGCCTACCCCGCAAGGGATAAAGGCGTGATTTGTGTAAGTATAATGTATGTATGTATATACTTAGATAGTCTCAATTTCTTCACCGGAAGGGAAACCAGTAAGACCGCTCTCCAACCAGTACCGAGAACGCAATCTAAATACATATTTCCTTACTTCATGTACTACTAGCAAGACCTCTCTCTTTGTGTGGGACACCGAGTCGTCCAACGACCCGATGAACCCTAGTGTCAGAATTTTTCAACCGCCTTGTACAAGTAGCAGGCTTCTGACATGTAACGACCGCCGTCTAAGTGATCATAGACAGCAACCGGGATCTACGGTTTTATGCTGGTATCTACTTTACTTATCGATTCCCACATACCCTCAAAAAAATTACACATATTTTGACTATAAAAAAATGTGATGCCGGCTTAGAATAGCATCACCCCACATCCTTCCCACGGGTCTCGTAAGAGGCGACTTAAGGGACTCGAGAGTATTGGTGTATTACAATTTTTAGGCGATAGGCTGACAACCTGTCACAATAGTGATACACATGTTTTCTGAAACAACCTTGGAAAACAATCCTCAAAAATGTCAGACGTGGCGACAGTGACCGTATTCTTACGGCTGTTAACGCTCTGCATACCCCGCAAGGGATAAAGGCGTGGTGTATGTATGTATGTAAAAAAAAACATCAAAAATAAATTTAGAAACGAGTAGCTGGACCAGTCATTTTCCACTTTCGTGTGCGGAAACAAAAGCTATCGTTTCAGAAATTGAGCTCCCGGGCACCGGTTTCTTCCAGAGTCCATACATACATACATACATAAAGACATACATATTATATTACATACAAGTCGACCACTACAATGGGCTGCCAATAAGAAAATTGGTTTCTGTGAATGGTGTCAAGGGAAGAAACTATAGTACACTTAGCAAGTGTATGAGATATTTTTATATTGGATCAACATAACATAACATACATACCTACAAAAATCACGCGTTTATCCCTGGCAGGGAAGGCAGAGCGTTAACGACCGTAATATCACAGTCGTTATCGCCACGTCTGAAATTTTTGAGGATTGTTTTCCAAGGCTGTTTCAGAAAACATGTGTATTAATTAATTACACTAGGTTCATAAAATTGTTAATTCTTGACCATCAAAAAGCGAAATGTATTTACTACTTTGAATAAATAATTTGATTTGATTTGATTTGAACTATAGTGACAGGTTGTTAGCCTATCGCCTAAAAATTGCAATACACCAATACTCTCGAGTCCCTTTGTCGTCTCTTACGACACCCGCGGGAAGGATGTGGGGTGATGCCTTTCTAAGCCAGCATCATACGGCTTCATACATGAGTACACAAATCACGCGTAATATCACGGTCGTTATCGCCACGACAGACTAATGTTTGAGGGCCGTTTCAGATAAGTCGTGTATCACTACAGTGACAGGTTGTCAGCCTGTCACCTAAGATGCATGCAATACACTTAAAACTTTCTAGTCCGTCAGTCGCCTCTTATGACACCCGTAGGGAAGAAATAGGGTGATGTTATTTTAAGCCGGCATCACAAATCAGGGATTATACTTGCTTTTCTTAGTATTTGTACCAAAAATGAGGATAAATTGATGTGTTGTCGATAGTACCACCTGCTGTCCGTAATCAAGATAGTTCCGTGCTTCGAAAGGCACGGTAAGTCATATCCGTCCAAGTTGCTGTTTATGGTGATTATAAATTAGCTCCATATTTATAAATCGCACTAAACTCTGAGATCGTTCTAGAGAGCAGTTTTGACAAACGTCAGTCAATACTAACAGCATCTCAAAGTCGCACTCAAGATCGATCTCAGAAAGTGCGTTTTATACATTAGGATGATTATAACTTATTACTTTACTTACACAACCATGACAGAGGTCTACTAGTTAGTAGACGGTTGAAAAACTGTGACACCAGAATTCACCAGGTCGTTGGACGACTCGGTGTCCCACATGAAAAGAGACTACCTATTTACATGTCAGACTGTACCAAACTGGGAACAAAGTCGAAACGCATCCAGATGAGTCCACAATACGATGACCACGATTTATTCACGGATAATGCTATCTATCGCAGGACGCATTATCTACTTGTCACGTAGGGTGACCATGGTATTGTGAAAAATGGGACAAATATGAAGTTCTTTCTTCGTTGATAAATCGTTCGTAAATAGGCATGATGACTACTATTTTTAAACGACATTCTATTTGAATGAAAATACAAACGGGTTACATATCTCTGTTTTCCCTAGTTTGTATGCCTTCAAAACACTTACTTTTATATTATTTTTCTGTTTATTAAAAGTTTATTGGGACGCTGGACAGGATTATTCAAGTCAAACTTTGAATATTTCGAAAAACTTTAAATGGAATAGGTATTTATGCAGTATTTTTGGACAATAGTTTTGAGGCTGTGATTATTTTAAGGGGTGAACCAGCCCATGAAACTGAACAACTCTCCCCAAAGAACATAGATCGAAATATGATATCTTTTTAAATTTCAGTATTAATATCAGCTCCTAGTTTCTATAATACAGGCTCACTTAGTTTGAGGCTAGATTAGGCGCTGTGTGAATTTCCCAAGATATTTATTTATTTATCTAAAAGCCTGGAGCAATAATTCCGGCAATACACCACATACAGTCCGGCAATTTCAAAAGGAACTCATGGTTACCCTACTCGAATGAGCGATGGTCAGTATAACAAACGCACTGACAGTAAATTGTTTTTGATAGCTGTTTGACCGAAGTGACAAGGTGACGACCGATGTGGCGCAATGGCGACTGCCTGCCTCGTAAAGGTTCCGGGTTCGATCCTCGGTGCGTCACTCACAAAAATTGACGTTGAACACTTTGTCAATTTGTTCTCAGTCTGGTTAGGGCATTGCAGGCTGAACAACCCGGTTTTCGGTAAGAAAATTGTTACGTGTTTCGGATGGCACGTTAAGCTGTAGGTCCCGGTTGCTGTGTATGATTACTTAGACGGTCATCGTTATACAACCATGTCAGAGGCTTTTTCTAAGTTAACAAAATAACTCGTACTCACTAGTGACAAGTAACAACTGACACGCTTACTACCTCAACTAACAAATCAAATTTTCGACCTTATTTTTTGATACTCATAAAGTTCATTGTCGCATGGCATGCGCATGCGCAGGTCAAACGGACATAACACAATCAAATCAATGTACGTAATGTAATCCAACTACGACCTGGAGCTTGTACTATCAACGTGACAGAAGACAGGTTACTAATTACAAGTTTACAATTTACTGTCCTATAAAAATTACAGGTGACAATTAGGTATATCATGGTGGATTTTTTTTCAAAATTGTCTGATTTAATTAAAAAAATTAATTAAACAATTGTTATGGTATTCTCCACATAAGTGTAAAAAAGCCAAGTCATCATTCTCCTTGCCTTATTCCGTTCTCTGGCGGGGTCGGCTACCTTAACTAGGGGCTTCGACGTGGAACCAAGTATTTTAAAAGTAAGAAGCCACAACTAGTTAGTTGTCAATTATACGACAGGCATTTTAAGGATTCGAAAAGTTTTAAGGTACATAAGTTTATAATGCGACTGCTATTTAGCAGCTAAGTTTTTATTTTTAAACAGTTGTGATGCCAGCATAGAACAGCATCACCCCAATTCTTCCCGCGGGTGTTGTAAGAGGCAACTAAGGGACTCGAGGGTTTCAAGTGTATTATAACTTTCGGCGACAAGTCCTGTCGCTACAGTGGTGCACGAATCATCTGAAAGGGCCCTAAATACTTGTCAGACGTGGCGATAACGAGCGTAATTTTACGATAGCAAATATACGACATGACGATAACGAGCGTAATTTTACGATCGTTATTGCTCTGCCCACCCCGCGAGGGATAAAGGCGTAATTGGTGTATGTATGTTTGTGTATGTATACTTAGTGACAATCAGACATTATTATTGTCCAAATCTGACAAATCTGTCGCAATGTCACGGTTATAGTACAGGCCACTGTTGTCCATTGGACTCAATGTGAAACGGACAGTTATTTCTATAACAGTAGGTCAACCTGTGTTTGCCGTGTAATGCCGGCTTAGAATAGCATCACCCCACATCCTTCCCGCGGGTGTCACAAGAGGCGACTAAGGAACTCGAGGGTATTGGTGTATTACAGTTTTTAGGCGACAGGCTGACAACCTGTCACTATAGTGATACACATGTTTTCTGGAACAACCTTGGAAAACAATCCTCAAAAATGACAGACGTGGCGATAGCGGCCGTACTCTTACGGCCGTTAATGCTCTGCCTACCCCGCAAGGGATAAAGGCGTGATATATGTATTATGTAGAATAGCATCATCATCATCATTCTCCTTGCCTTATCCCGTTCTCTGTCGGGGTCGGCTACCTAACCTAGGGGCTTTGAAGTGGAACCAAATTTTTACACAGAGCGACTGCCATCTGACCTCTGCAACCCGAAGGCTAACCTGGCCCGAATAGCCGGGTTAGAAAAGCATCGCCCCATTCCTTATCACGGGTGTCGGTAACTAAGGGGCTCGAGGGTTGTATATTACAATTTTGTGCAACAAGTTGACAATCTGTCACTACAGTGATACACGAATTATCTGTAAGGTCCCTCAATACTTGCCGATAGCAGCAGCAGTATGTTTTGACATTCTGCCTACTCCACAAGGAACAAAGGCGTGATGTATTTATGAGTTAGACAGCAGGTATGTTAGAATGTCATTTGGTATTCATGCCACAGACGCACAAGGTCACAAGTGCAATGCCCACAAATGACAATAGTACGAGTAAAAATATACTTAATATAGGTAATTTTTAAACTAAAGACAGACACAATATATCACGCTTTTATCCCTTGCGGGGTAGGCAGAGCGATAGTTGCGATAAGAATACAGCCACTATCGCCACGTCTGACATTTTTGAGGATTGTTTTCCAAGGTTGATTCAGAAAACATGTGTATTACTATAGTGACAGGTTGTCAGCCTGTCGCCTAAAAATTGTAATACACCAATTCTCTCGTGTCCCTTAGTCGCCTCTTACGACACCCGTGGGAAGGATGTTGGGTGATGCTATTCTAAGCCGGCATCACACGGCGCAATATATCACACTTTTATCCCCTGCAGGGCGGGCAGTAAAATACAATCGCTACCGCCGCGTCTGACAAATATTGAGGGCCCTTTAAGATTAAACTTAAAATTGAAATAGCATATTGAAAGGATTTGTTTTGTTTTTTATATCGGAATTTGTTAAATGAATACATACATAATTATACGAAAATATGTGAAAATCGTTAGAGCTCATTCCAATATCTCAATAACTATACACCGTGTTTCGGAAGAAGTGGAATTATATTGGAAGCCTTATTAAGCGCATCGAACTGAACGACTTTCCCTAGTACTTTTACCTACTATACCTAAAATAGTACTTATACAACTTAAAGGTATTAAATTAATATATCCCGGTATGATAAAGGACCGATCCCGAATTGGCAACACCATAGTTTGTCTCTATGTCAAAATACATATATATGACGTATGAGCGGGATGTAAACAATAATGATGATAATGATGTCGCACAGGAGGGGAAGCAGAAGGCTGGCCAGACGGCTAAAGACAACGTCGTGTCTAAAGCGATTGTAGACGAGGAAGGTTTCACCCTGGCAGAATCCAGGAAGCGTCGACTTCGTCGCAACCGTAATAAACGCGGCACAGTAACTGCAGCCTCAACAACTCTCAAGGCTGCCGAACCCATCGCACAGCTGTATGTGTCCCGCTTGGACTGCAATACGACAGCGGGGGACGTCAAGCAGCACGTGCAACAGATGTGCAATCTTCATCGGGATCTTCTACGGATCCCCGCTGGATTGATGGTGGAAATCCGACAGCTAGACTCTAAAATTTCTACCAATTTTAAGTCTTCTGTTCTGTCGGTTCCCCAGAAACATGTGTGGGGGTTCCTGCGAGAAGATTTCTGGCCACAGGGTGTCGTATTCAGGCGCTATCGACCCCCCGTGTATCGTGAGTCGCCGTCGCGAAAAGTGCCGATATAGTATTGTAGTCACGTAATTGTAGTCTATTTATGGTATTTGTGTTAGTTTTAAGTCATATTGTATTGTATTATTTTATTTTATATGGGCCTTGTTGCCTGAAATAAAAGGATTTATTATTATTATAATAATGTTTCCCTTTCAGGATAAATAAATAAATAAATAAATAAATAAATATTTTTATTTTATTTTTAATTAAAAAAATTAAGATATACGCATGTGTCTAACTGTACACAGATGCGTGTTGACCTTACAACAACGCACAGAGAAATAATGTTTAATAAAATAGTTTTAAATGCGTTTATTGACTTCAACAAACCGCTTATAAATCAATTACAACTGTAAGTGATTTATTTAATGTTTATTTAGCTGTATTATCTTAATTATGATACAATTTATTGTCAGTACAGAGGATTTAATTTGTTTATTTATAAGTCTGTGAACCCGGCTTAGAATAGCATCACCCCACTTCTTTCCCGTGGGTGTCGTAAGAGGCGACCAAGGGACTTGAGAGTTTCATGTGTATTACCATTTTTAGGCGACAGGCTGACAACCTGTCACTATAGTGATACACAAATTATCTCAAACGGCCCTCAATATTTGTCAGATGTGGCGATAGCGACCGTATTTTTACAGTCGTTAACGCTCTGCCTACCCCGCAAGGGATAAAGGCGTGAAATATGTATGTATGTGAACCAATACGCATGACGACTGGCAGCTCAAATGCTTTTTAAAACGATATTTTGTACGACAATACGAAGAGATGACGTCACGTCTCTCTAGTTTCGATGGCGTCAAAACACTTTCCTTTATACATGGTGTTAAAAATTTTGCTACTTTAAATATTTTAAGGCGTGAATCAGCCCATGAAACTGAACAACTTTCTATAAGAAACATAGGTCGAAATATGAAAAAAAATGTAGCTCACATACAAAGTGACTCAGTCGGTTCATCGGGTCGTTGGACGATTCGGTGTCCCACACGAAAAAAAAAAAAAAAAAAGAAAAGTCGGTTGGAAGGTAGTTAGGTACGGTTTGTATGGGAGGTCCAAAAAATCATTTTCATATTTCGACATTGTTTCATGGGGAAAGTTGTTCAGTTTCATGGGCTGGTTCATCATTTACCTGTATTTCTATGTCTCAAAAAGTTGTACGAAAGATAAAACCTACAAATACAACTCCGTACAACCAAAGTATTCTCTCTCCTTGTGAGACATCGAGTCAATTAACGACCCGACATCTACACAGCTATACAATTGTGACTTTGACCTTTTGGCCTTTGAAGCGTCTGATAGTTTAAGACGAAATCACTTTTCAACATTATGACCTTTTTAGACTATTGAGAAACAAACCGGTAACGATATATTAAACTTATAAAAATGTTTGCACCTATTTCAACTTAATTTTATTTATGTTATTTTTTCGCGTACTCACGTACATTGACCGACTGCTCTTACGGTGAAGAAAAAACATCGCGATGGAACCCACATTCAAATAAAATTTGAATACAGATGATATTTGAATGTGACTTAACCTAGGATTCGGGCTAGATTAGCCTTCGGGTCGCAGAGGTCAGATGGCAGCCGCTCTGTGTAAAAACTTGGTTCTACGTCAAATCCCCTAGGTTAGGTAGCCGACCCCGACAGAGAACGGGATGAGGCAAGGAGAATGATGATCGTCAAATTCTGACCTTGGGCAGACAGAAAGACTTCATTGCTCACATTAACACATACATACATACATACATATATCACGCCTTCATCCCCTGCGGGGTAGGTAGAGCATTAACGGCCGTAAGAATACGGTCGCTATCGCCACGTCCGACATTTTTGAGGATTACTTTCCAAGGTTGTGCCAGAAAACATGTGTATCACTATAGTGACAGGTTGTCACCTGTCGCCTAGAAATTGTAATACACCAATACCCTCGAGTCCCTTAGTTGCCTCTTACGACCCCCGCGGGAAGGATGTGGGGTGATGCTATTCTAAGCCGGCATCACACGGACTTAAAACATCTCGCATCACATTAAAACATAATATATAAAACTATTGAAAAAAAAAAAATTTAGTACAGAAAGCCATCTTTTTCTATAGAACATAGATTAAGGAAACAATACGTATCAAGAATCTCCCCCTTTTTTGTAGGTCGCGTCGGTTAAAAATATCTTTTTGGATACATAGTTATTTGTGTAAGTTATGTATGACTCATTGCATTAATCAGTTTGTTAATGATAACAAGATGTTTCTTATTTCTTTCCTGCGGACGTGTTTTTAAATCAGTAGAAATGGAAACCTGATTTCGCATGGGCCAAAGTGATCGTATCATATGTCTAGGTACACACGCCTTTGTCCCTTGCACATTGCCTTATTCCGCTATCTGTCGGGGTCGGCTACCTAACCTAGGGGATTTGACGTGGAACCAAGTTTTAAAACAGAGCGTCTGCTACCTGGCCTCTGCAACCCGAAGGCTAACCTTGCCCGAATGCTAGGTTCAAATACTTATCATATGATTTCTTCTTCTTTCTTCTGAATATGGGTTTCATCACGATATTTTTTCTTCATCCTAAGAGCAGTTGGTAAATGCATGTGAAATCTCATTTCCAATAATTAAAAAATACACCGCCTATGAATCGAGTCTATGTACTATGAAACCTAGCCGACCCGTATTCTAATGCAGACATTACTAATCTCGACTGAGTTAAGAATACCGGACTTAAATTCGAGTGGTCAAACCTGGTCAAACTCTCTCAGCCCGTACTCTAAGATCGATCTTGAGTGCGACTTTGAGATGCTGTTAGTATTGACTGACATTTGTCAATATCGCTCTTAAAGATACCCAGGCAATGGAGTTACGTTCCGTGTAAAAACTTGGATTCACGTCAAATCTCCTATGTTAGGTTGCCGACCCCGACAGAGAACGGGATAAGGCTATGAGAATAAATAATAAGTTTGCCTACATTAATTGATGATCCAAATGATGACAAATCCATTTTATCAATGAAGATGTCTATTGCTTTTGCTAGTGGTGGAAGAATAGGTACTTTCTCATTCATTATTTAAAAAATCGAGTTCCCACGTGTTAGAAAAACACGATACGCGCGAGAAAAAATGGGGTGATGCTATTCTAAGCCGGCATCACGCGGCAAGCTGAGGGACTAAAGGGTTTCTTGTGTACTTTAGGCGACAGGCTGTAAACCTGTCACTACGGTGATACACGTATCATCTGAAAGGGCCCACAATATATTATCAGACGTGGCGATAGCGAGCGTATTTTTTTATGGGCATTACCGCTCTGCCTTCCCTGCAAGGGATAAAGGCGTGATTTGCTGTCGTGTTTAGAATAACACATTGTTGCAGACCAAAATTGCAAAGCAGATATGGACTTTCCCAAAAAATAGTGATGTGACGAAAGGTAATAATTTTGGAATATCGATGACTTACTTCCCATTGCATTGTTGACATTTTAGTGATGCGACGTTAAGTGCAAAACAATGTACTTTTACCGTAACAGGATTTTGTACGTGCTTAAAATATTATAGTAGACACCTGTTAAGTAGCTAAAAATAAGAAATGTATGGGAAATTAATTTAGTACTTACTCAGAGGCGAAAGGTCCGTTATTAAATCCATTTTTCTAGAGACACTAAAACAACGTCACACAATGTTTTTATTTTCTCTTTAAATGGGTGTTTTACTCTGTCACCCATTTCTCAGACACTGTTATTTTGGTACACTGACACGAGAACAGTAAAAAAACGCGGTCATAGCTGGAGATTTCCAATCAGATAGAGAGAATCAATGTCATCCAAACATTTTTCCGTGTTTAGCTTGTAATGATATGATACCAGTCTCGGCTCACTATCGCTCGACCACTTGTCGCGTTTCCGACGATGACACAGAGTTCAATCGCTATTATTCCATAAAACACACAGCGTAGGCATTTACACAGTAATTCCGACAATATAAGCACAGGAATAGAGCGAAAAAATAACAAAATCACAGCGTTTTGAGGACCAACACGGACGACACAAAAACACTCGCTAGACGTCACTAAACCAAACAGGTTTTTGTTTTTTTTCTCGCGACCGGACCACGTGATCGATCGCGTGGCAGAAGTTCGTCGCTACGCCGACAGATGGCGACACGCACGTGATCAAGGCAACATGCGGCGTTCAGCCGAGATTATTTTTCATGTGAAACTAACCGTAGCGTTTTCATAATTGGCATAAACGTATTCTTTGTCATTAATTTTTTATGTTGATTTGATTACAAACTGTGGAATTTCTTGGTTTGTGTGGAAGTTTGACCTTAATCTATTCATGGTAAATGTGGATAGGGCTTACTAAAGGAAAAACAGAAAAATATCCCTATAATTTTATCTTCAATAATTTAGGCGGGTATAGTGTCAACAAAGATTTTTTGTATGATTTGGTACCTTGTCCGTGTGTGGTCGGCTTAGTTCTTAGTTAATTAATTTTGAAACGATATTATACATTGCACTGAAGAATAGCATCACCCCATTTCTCCCCATGGGCGTCGCAAAAGGCGACCAAGGTATGAATCCAGGAAATGGCCAACAGAATCGTCTGTGAATATGCAGAAAACCTTGCACTGAGCTCGCCAATCCGCCGTCCAAGCGTAGTGAGAATTATGGCAAATACTTACTCCCCATTAAGAAGCCAATGTTCAGCAGCGGACTGCTGTGTGTGGCTGTTGTAGTAGTAGTAATTTGTTACATAGGTACCTTCTAATTCTCGGCGTCGTCGACTAAATATGTGAAATAAATAAAAAAACATTCGTAAAAGCGAAAATAGATGTGAAATAATACACTGAAAATATTGTAGCTCTTTTTACAGACGAAATAATTGTGAAAACAAGTATTTTAAGAACCACACTTTCCCATAACTTATCGATAAATAACTAATGTTTATTTATCGACAAATTTTGGGAAGAATAGCAAATCCTGAATTTGCCAACACTATTTTGAGTTCTATGGTAATTTTGTTCATGCATGTAATTTTCAAGCATTAGACAAAAATAAACCTCAAAGACAAAAAAATTGCATTTTGTCTATCCTGGAAAACAAATTAATATGGACAGGCCGAAATGTAGGTACCTAATGATGAGTATTGTTGGGCTGATAGCAACACATTTAGCGTCCAATAAAAACTATTACACCCATTTATTGGGATTTTAATGCGTACAGTGCTTTATTCTCATAAATAAAATTATGTATGTTTGTCCGCGATTATCTCGCGTTTGGATGTACCGATTTTGATTCGAATCCGATTATGATTTTAGAAAAGTATTTGTCAGAAAAAGGAGAAAGTTTTAGGCATATTAATCGACCAACAAAATAGAGGCTTGCACTTTTATACGACCATTGAATGCGGTTCTCTTTTTAAAATTATTTATGGTGTGTATTTTTTTGTGGAAAATTAATAATTTGTTTTGTAATCAGCTTGGAGGAAATTTTAGGTGTTCAATTTCGAAGGTATGGGACACAGGAACAAGGAATTTTGGAATTTCGATATAGTCACCCAGTAAAACATCCGAAACTTTACATTTGTTTTTATTTTAATATATGGAATAATAAATAAATAAACCACCGTGTATATTACCGCACTATCACCGGACACGAGGACCTACCCTTGCCGCCGCTTCAATTTAAACGACCAACTAAATATTCGTAAAATTGCATACAATTATTATGGGCACCAAAAATGCTTAGTTGAAAAAGAAATATGTTAAAAACATGCCTTCTTTATCAAGGTAAGTATTTGCTTATAATGAACTGGTTATGTATAATTTGAGTTGTAAAAGAAAATGTAGTATATAGTAAAGTAAACAAAATGTGAATTTTGTTAAATTTTACCAATAAAAGTTATTCAAACATTTTTTTTAGTACAGGGATGACGGGTTTTTAAACAAGAGCAATTTTAAAAATATGGAAGACGGTGAAATGTTTTTAAACGATCTATAGGAAAAATACTGAATTAAACAACAGACTTGCTTTCAGACTGAATAGAACATCTTCCCAAAATGGACAAAGTTGATTGCCTAGCCTTGACAGAAACATTTCTGGAAGGCAAGCTGGAATGCAGTTCAAATGGCCCAATAATATGCTTCTTTATCAAGCACCAACTGAAACTTTACAGCATTCTGAACTGAACTTGTGCAGTATAATGCAGATGTTTTTTTTAGTACTTAATGGCACTCCAAATTTTTAAAGTGAATAAAACACTTTTTACACAAGTTCCAATCACTATCATATTAATTTGAACTAATGCTAAATAGCATTTTACTTAATACAATAGTATAAATTAAAGTGTGAAAAGTGATATTGACTACATGTATTAAAATTACATACAGAAAGTTCAGCCTAGGACGCCGTAAGTAGTTTTCCTCTCTTTTTGTTGTTGTTTGGGAATCATGTTTGGAATTATGAGAAACAATGTTATTTCCGACACTGCTGATGATACTCAGAAATCAAGCAAGTGATCTGTCAACCTTCAGATGAAGGCTATCAAGGCAACAAGTCAAGTAATTTCAAACTACAGTGTCAGAAATCATTCATATTCTATTGAAGGAAGAAAAGGAATAGAGTCTTTAGACAACTTTCATCATGCTTTTCTCGCCTTTTCATTTACTTTTGGGACGCCGAGACATCCAACGACCCTAAGTGATTTGTATTAATTTCAATATCGTTTAATTTGAAGCGGCGACAATCAACCTTTGAGCATAGTTCGACCAGCACTACTGACAACCTGTCGCATTGGGTCTAAGCCACAGCCTATTGACGCTGGCGACTAAAGCAAACAAATTTACTTTAAAGCATTTCCTTGGCTGTACGCAAATGAGCTTTTGAAGATGTTGTTCAGGTCAAAATAATATTTATTAAATTATGCTGGAGCCATGTAATATTATTAACGGATCTTAATTTAAAAAAATCATTTTAGATTCCTATTCAGGGTAAATTATATTGATAAAAAATTATGTTGGTGTCATACATTATTTTGGAATTACTCGTGCACATTCTGGTTCAATTCAGATTTTATTTTCTTGCTAAACTGAAACTTACGATAGATAAACAAAATTAAGAATATAATTATAGATAATTTAAGTTGTGCAGTTGAATTTCTAAATATTAAGTAGACTAATTTTGTCGCGATATTAAAATCGTTAAATATTTGCAACTAAATCATATTTTTATACATACATACATACATATATCACGCCTTTATCCCTTGCGGGGTAGGCAGAGCGTTAACAGCCGTAAGAATACGGTCGCTATCGCCACGTCTGACATTTTTGAGTATTGTTTTCTAAGGTTGTTTCGGAAAACATGTGTATCACTATAGTGACAGGTTGTCAGCCTGTCGCCTAAAAATTGTAATACACCAATACTCTCGAGTCCCTTAGTCGCCTTTTACGACACCCACGGGAAGGATGTGGGGTGATGCTATTCTAAGCCGGCATCACACGGCATTATAACATCTTTCATATTTTTATAACATCTTCAAAAGCACATTTAGCGACAGTTAGGGCGTGTACTTGAAATAAAGCGGTGACGGGTACGGGGTAATGACTACCCATATGGTCGGTCAAGCAACTTAACCACACTCCCGCGCGCGAGCGCGTTTGCCTCTGCATACAATGCGCCATTTTTGTTCTATAGTATAGTGGCCATGCCGCTACCGCTCCGCTCTATTACGTGTACGTGCCCTTATGAATGTACACCACCCCAAAAATCGTCTACATACATACAGCAAAAATGAAACATACTTAAATTTATTTACTTGGATTTAACTTCGGGTAACTAAACACTATATACACAATAATGTATCGCACAAACATTTTTCTCTTAATTTTCTTCCAAATAATAATGTCTTAATTAAAAACGGCTTTTAACGAAAAAAACTTTACAAGCTCTAAGTAATAATAATATTCATTCAAATGAATGGTTTTGTTCAAAATTTACATATATAAATACTTACAAGTAAACAAACAAATCTATATTATAATTCACAAATCCACCTCCGTTTTAGGAATCGAGTTTATTTAAATGTACACTAAAAGAACTTAATTCAACAATTATTTCAACACTGGAAGAGTAATGAAGAAGCAAAGTCGGATCAACAAGAGCAGCTATTAGTAGTAGGGAATCATCCATGTAAGTAAAGACAGAGTTAATTACGTGGACATTGTTGTCGATTCGATAGCAATAGCGCTGTCACTTTCCAGTAAATAGGTCTAGAAAAGGATTGTAGATATTATGGAACATTTAAGTTGTCATGTTTAAACAATTATTTCTCTCAATCCATCTAAGCCTAGTCGCCATTTCCTTACTAGTGGCTTAATTTTGGCATCACGTGAAATCGATGGAATTATACTTAGTCAAATTCATTTGCGATGATCTCCTATCCTTGTCAAAGCCTATTCGACTGAAATAAGTATTCAGGAATCGACAGAATATTGTATTTTAATCTAAGTCAAGATTTTTTAAGCATACTGGCATAAAGCTTGCCCTATTTTAGCTTATTTTTCAATGCGTGCAATTTGAAAACATTAGGAGTGTAAGAGATACCTATAGCACTAAGTACTTAGTGTTTGGTCCTCTATCTATCTTTGAGATAGATATTTATAGCGATCCGACTCAACTAAACTAATTCAAAACCATAAAATATGAAATATACCGAAGGAAGGTGAAAGAAATATGCGTTAGACTTATATATTAGGAAAAATGCTAACACTTACATAACTTGTCGTATAAACTTAGGCAATTACTTAACAAGTAAACTTACACATTTGTGTGCCCGATACTATGATCAATATTTCTTTGTAGCTAATGACCAATTTCAATAAGGATAATATATTATATTTCTCATTGCTTTGCATACCTATATTCTTAATCGAAAGAAGTTACAATCAGAGAAAAAAGTGCGTCAAATATTTTAAGGGGTGACCCAGTCATGCAAATTAATTGAACTGGCAAACCCATTTTGTTTGGGTTGTTTTATAAGGAAGGCCAATTTTATAAAATTGTACCTATATTCTTTCGGGGAAAATGTTCGGTTTAATGATCTGGTTCGCTCCTTAAAATGATTGAGGATTTTTTACACTTGAAATGTCAGCTTAGCTTGTTTATATTTCTATAGACAATGTTTTCGAAAGTTTCATTGATTTTATTCGTCTAAAAGGAATATCGGTAATAGTATGGGACTCAAAGAAGACGAATTCTCTTTCAACAAAATGGTAGACTGTTTCCTGAAAAATGCATCAAGCATTACTTATCACGATTTCTGCTTAAACACTTTTGAAACTTACAGCATTGTTTATATTTTTCATGTCTATAACTTTGAGATTTCAAATTTTTCAAATAATAATCTTACTATAGTTTCAAAATTTTTAAGCAGAAATCTTTTTTCATGACATTGCTTACACTATCCTGACATGGCAAAAAGTTTGTGGAATGGTTAACTCTCTTTCTTTACGTATTAAGTTAGCTAATATTAATTATTCATGATATGAGAAATTACTTGAAAATTTCGGTTTTCGCTATATTTAACATCTAACAGTCCGAATTGATGTCAGGAAATTATAAACAATCCCAAAGTATAAAATTAACACTCTTAAATTACTTTACTACTAAGGAAGCGTCAAGACTTTGGAACATAAATATTAAAAAGAGAAGTTACTTGTATTAGGAAATATATTCTAGGGAGGATCCATGTTACAATTGTCTTCATAAATATCTCCAAAGAGACTAAATTAACCTACGACCTCTCATTTAGTGAAAATCCAATTTTCATCTATTATTTATTCTAATTTCGACGATAGAAACTCACTCCATTTGATTTGACCAACACAGAAAATTTCATCGCATTTTCATTTGTAGTCACGTAGTTCAGACAAATTTAAATATTTTGAAAACCATGCTCAAGTTTGTTATTGCTTGGAGTTTTAAACTAAGACGTTATTTTTATCATTGTTGTTATCTTCGTTTTGGTTTTCCAATTTCTGAACAAAATCCTCCCCGACATGTATCCAGATTATACCCGATTGTCTAATATAAGAATACGAAACGAATAAGTTTTTTAGTAGTTCACAAATCCCATTACCAAATCAAATGAAGTGAATCCAACATCTCTAACGACAATTTTTCTAGCAAAAGATATCAAAATTTCGGCACATAGCTGCTCATCAAAGCCAATGTAAGATATTTTAATGAAAAATTCATTGAGCGAACCTTACCAAAATCATATTTAAGCTAGTGAAATTAAATAGAGAAGGGTCTCGATAAAAATAATTTCTCTCAAGCGACGTAAAGTATTATATTAAAAATCATTATTTACAAAACTGCTCCAGTTTAAAAATCTTCTACATTGGTGATTGCTTGCCAGTCTTGAATAGATTATTAGTTAGAGGAAACTTTGGCGGTGTCTAAAATATGAGAGCAGATTCTTTAGTGGAACTAATTCAAACTATTTAGTGAAAGTTAGATAATTTTGCAGATGTAGATGTTACAACAAGACGTTTACAGGATATTTTTTTCATAACATTTTGGTTGGGGCCATCAACGAAAGGTAAAACATGATTTAAAAAAGCACATCACAAACAAGCATACAAGCAACGATGATGGAAGCCACTTGAGAGAGCTTTTTAACAATTTTCTGACAATAATTTTCATTGTCGACAGCATTTTTTTACTAATTCACACAACCTCATTATTTATACTATAGGTAACACAACTAATAAAAAGATGATATTAGAATTTTATATAATGTGCTGGATCCATATCAAGACACACATATTTCTTACCGAGATTGTGTGAAATTTGAGATTATTTCATACCAAAGTATCTCATCAGTACAGTGCAGTGTCTGTGACATAACGTTGGAAGGTTTTCAAAGGTTTTTAAACAGGCTGTTTTAGAAATGAAGCGACTGACCTTTCATCTTAATTCGTATCGTATCCAAAATCAACAGAATATAACCGCTACATTCTTACATTTCAAAACTTCGTACTCGACTTCGCATAACTCCATTATAATAAATTACTAATAACGGTTTTACAACAATAGTTTTAATGAAAATTTAGTATTATGTTACATGGGTGCTTATATTTTTAGTCTGACTAGATGACTAGTTCATAGCTATGTATTGAGCTTCCATACCTAGGTCGCGGTAACAGAAATTTAAAAGAAATTATGGTCAAATTAATATCTGCTGTGTCAGTAGTTAGTTAACCTAAAGGTAATCTAGCAATGTCTGAATTTTTAACAAGAAATTTTATGTTATTTTAATTCTTAACCAAGTAATTCAGCTAGATACACAGGAAGTTAGAAATCATTAAATAAAAATTTGGCAGTACCACAATGTGCGCATAACGATAACATCATCCAAGTAAAATAACCAAACACCATATGTTGCTTCTTAATATTCTAAAAGCATTTAATTTAAAATCCTGTGAATTATGATATTGTAAAAGAGAGAGGCTATTTCACTGGTCGATATAACTGGAACTTCATAATAACTTCTATATTCAATTCAGTGTGCAGACTGATAGGAAAAATACACAGTACTTTTTGAGTAGTTTGATGGTGTATTTATTTTGATGCTCAAATAAATACACTAACAAACGCACGTTACCATAATTGTATATTGTATTCGTTGTGTTTGATTAAAATACTATATAAATAATTTAGATCTTAGATCATTATCAAAGACTATACAAACTTTTTGATGACAACTCTATGTATCTAGTTGAACTTACATACATACAATGGGTGTTGTATTAGCGTAACACTATTGTATATTATTTAATTACTATGCAATAACAGAGTTTGAACTTTACCATTTTCCAATAACCATTGAGCTGTTTTATAGGTATACAAAATCGTTTGGAATTACAATTATTGTAACAAATAGTAAGAGTTACTATCTTACTGCCTAGCGCTTTGAAAGTGAATAATGAAATGATTCTATCCAATTCAGAGACACACTTCAAACTAGATAGAAACATCCGGGAAGCGATTACGACTGCCCCTAAGCTTGAAAAAGAGAAAATATCCCTAAATATTATTTATTTGCTTTTGCGTTTTGTGTTGACCGTTTTCACGCGTCAAAGAAAGCCTTTTCAGGGGCGCCGTCAACAGAAGGTGATTGAAGTTATCGTGTGGCATCAGGCTATAGCGAGCATCCGCGCGGCGCGAGACAAGAAGTCGACAATGCGTCGCCACAAGCTACGCAGCGCGGTCGAGCGAGAGAACAGGAATCTCCATAGGAAGAATACAGTCGCCACTTGGGTTATGATGTGGACTATGTGTAACCTGAAAAGATATAGAAAGCTTTTACTCAACCAACAAATGTTTAAAATATTTTTAGTGTTTGTTTTCTTAATCTTTCTCTTTAAAAAAATAAAATTCTTTCCGGTTTCGTGACGAATAACCAAAACATACTTTTTGGAATTAATTTATTTTTTACCACAAATAATCCTATCCCATTTTATAAATTTTTGGTTGCACTAAAATAATCCAGTTTTTTTGTTGTCTTTAATTTATTTAGTGGCGCAAAAAATAATACTCCTGCTTTGAGAATTGAATTTTGGTGACATTTATTTATGCAAGGTGTAACTTTAAATGCTCAAAACCTCAGACACCGTCTATCAGCCCATGAAACTGAACAACTTTCCAAAAGAAACATAGGTCGAAATGTAAGAAAATTATTTCTACCTCCCATAAAATTGGCTTGGTCGGTCGGTAATTTTGCATGGGAGGCCAAAAATTTTTTTTTCATACTCCGAACTATGTTTCTTGGGGAAATTTGTTCAGTTTCATGGGCTGATTGAGGGTGTCTGAGGTTTTGCGTATTTAAAGTTACACCTTGTATATGTGTTCTTAATATATCATGCACAGTTCACATAGATATAATTAGACATGTAAAAAAATAATTAGGCATACAAGTCAAATGATTTACTTTTTTAAACGAGGCGTCATTATAAGCTCTTTATAATTATTTTTGTATTGTAATTGAAGACCGATCTGGCGCAGTAGTGGTAGTGCGACTGCCTTTGACGCAGGCGGTCCCGGGTTCGATTCTCGGTGGGTCACTCACAAAGTTGATATTTATCACTTTGTGAATTTGTTTCCGGTCTGGTTAGGACATTGCGGGCTAAACCACTCGATTGTCCGTAAGTAACATGGTTCTGTGTTTCGGATGGCACGTTAACCCGTAGGTCCCGGTTGCTGTCTATGATCACTTAGGTGGCGATGATGACGATGATAAAGATGCAAATAGTGATGATGACTCACCTGTTAAGCGTAAGTTCTAGACCAGGGCAGCATCTAAAGGCTCTCCTTGAAGAGGAACCTTCTGATGCCGAGCACATACGACTCGATTTAGGCGACATAGTCGATGTTAATGATAATGGTAGTTAAAATTAGGATAAAGATGAAGATATGGATGATGAAGTGGCTATTTTTGATGATGACGATAATAAAGATGATGATGATGATGCTTATAATGATGACGACTCACCTGCTAAGCGTAGTTCTAGACCGGGGCAGCGTCTCAGAACTCTCCTTGAAGACGAACCTTCTGATGCCGAGTCAATTTTTGATGATGATGATGATGATGACGATGATGAAGATGTTAATGATGATGATGACTCATCTGCTAAGCGTAATTCTAGACCGGCGTAGCGTCTCAGGGCTCTCCTTGAAGAGGAACCTTCTGATGCCGAGGCTATTTTTGATGACGATGATGAAGATGATGATGAAGATGCTAATAATGATGATGACTCACCTGCTAAGCGTAGTTCTAGACCGGGGCAGCATCTCAGGGCTCTCCATGAAGAGGAACCTTCTGATGCCGAGCACATACGACTCGATGTATGCATCCCAGTCAATGTTAATGATAATGGTAGTTAAAATTATGATATAGATGAAGATATGGATGATGAAGTGGCAAATTTTGATGATGACGATGACAATGATGATGACTTACCTGCTAAGCATAGACAACTCGATGTAGGTGTCTTAGTCGATGTTAATGATAATGATAATTAAAATTACAGTGTAGATGAAGATATGGATGATGAAGTGGCTATTTTTGATGATGATGATGCTAATAATGATGAAGACTCACCTGCTAAGCGTAATTCTAGACCGGGGCAGCATCTCAGGGCTCTCTTTGAAGAGGAACCTTCTGATGCCGAGCACATAGGACTCGATATCGACGTGTTAGTCGATGTCAATGATAATTATAGTAATAATTATGATAAAGATGAAGATATGGATGATAAAGTGGCTATTTTTGATGATGACGATGATAAAGACGCTAATAATGATGATGACTCACCTGCTAAGCGTAGTTCTAGACCGGGGCAGCGTCTCAGGGCTCTCCTTGAAGAGGAACCTTCTGATGCCGAGCACATACGACTCGATGTAGGCATCCCAGTCGATGTTCTTCACGTTGAAGTCGAAGGTGTTTCTGTCTTCAGCTGATAGCGCCGTGCATAAAACCTGTAACATACATACGTACGGGGTTTAAGGGACAGCGTCCCGAATACTGATAGGGTGCAAGCAGACCATGAAACTGAACAATTGTCCCCTAGGAACATATGTCAGGAAACATAAAAAAATTTTAGGCTTCCCATAGTAAATGCAGTCAGTTGATCGCGATTTTGTATGAGAGGAGGTCCAAAATTCTTTTAATAATGTGACCTATGTTCCTTGGGCTGATCAGTTGTTCAGTTTCTTAGGCTGATTCACATACATACATACATAAATATATCACGCCCGATTCACCCCTTAAAATATTTGCAGTTAGTATTTGTTACGCCTTATAATATATCTGAGTCATCGACCGGAAAGAAGAAGTAAGTAACTTACTTACTTATACTTATGTATACTTATACCTGAACGTTGTCATCTGAGAATGCCCACTGGCGCGTCGTGAAGTATTCGAGGCAAGCCGCCGCTTTCTCCAACTTGTTCTGCACTCGCACCATCCTGGGAAAATCAGACACAAACGTAAGCACTGAGCAACAGCTATACCATGGCCGAAATCGGACGGAGAGATCATCATCATCATCATCATCATCATCATCATCATCATACCAAATTCAGATTCAAATTATTTATTCAAAGTAGTAAACTTTACATTTAGCTTTTTGATGGTCAAATATTAACAATTTTATGAACCTGGTGTAAACGCGGCTCAGGTGGACTAAAAACTTAAAACGAGCCCCTAACGCACTGCCTCGGGGCTGACCAAGCCAAGCTAACCAAACAACATATAACGTTAGGTGGTAAATAAAATGACGACCGATGTGGCGCAGTGGTAATGCGACTGCCTTTGACGCAGAAGTTTCCGGGTTTGATTCTCGGTGGGTCACTCACAAAGTTGATATTTATCACTTTGCGAATTTGTTCCCAGTCTGTTTAGCACATTGCGGGCGCAACCACCCGATTGTCCGTAAGTAAGACGGTTCCGTGTTTCGAATGACACGTTAAGTCGTAGGTTCCGGTTGCTGTTTATGATTACTTAGGCTGCGGTCGTTACACAACCATGTCAGAAGCCTGCTACTTGTAGAAGGCGGTTGAAAAATTCTGAGACTAGGGTTCATCGCGTCGGTGTTCCCACAAAAGAAGAAGCCTAATGTCCTGCAGTGGACAGTTGTACTCACATGGGTTTCTTCCCCGTGGCGCTGGCGACCAGGTCCATGACGGTGGCCGGGATCCTGTGCTGCAGCAGGCCCAGCAGTTTGTGCTTCAGCCGATTGCTGGTGATGTCGCCACCTGGGTACCACATCACCTCGCCTGAAAGGAGAAACAAGATTTCATCATTCTTCTTTTCGTGTGGGATACCAAGTCGTTCAACGACCCAATGAACCCTAGTGTCAGAATTTTTCAACCGCCTTCTACAAGTAGCAGGCTTCTGACATGGTTGTGTAACGACCGCCGTCTAAGTGATCATAGACAGCAACCGGGACCTACGGCTTAACGTGCTATCCGAAACACGGAACCATCTTACTTACGGACAATCGGGTGGTTCAGCCCGCAATGTCCTAACCAGACTGGGAACAAATTCACAAAGTGATAAATATCAACTTTGTGAGTGACCCACCGAGAATCGAACCCGGGACCGTCTGCGTCAAAGGCAGTCGCACTACCACTGCGCCACATCGGTCGTCATTCATCATCATCATCATCATCACAATCGGTCGGAGTGATCATCAAGGTGTAAAAATATTAACTGCAAATATTTTAAGGGGTCAGTCAGCCCATGAAACTGAAAAACTTTCCCCAAGAAACCGGTCGAATGGTCGAATAATGAGAATTGTTTTTGGACCTCCCATACAAATTAAATTGGATGGTTGGCAATTTTGTATGGCAGGTACAATATTTTTTTTATATTTTGACCTATGTTACTTGATGAAACTAGGTCAATTTCATGTGTTGGATCACCCATTAAAATATTTGCAGCAATTTTTTTTTCTGTGTACAACTTGGAAGAAATAAGGATAAGCTGGGGAGAAATGAAGTCCAACGAGGAAGTACTCCAACTAGTAGGGGAACAAAGAACACTAATACAATAGAGAATAAGAGGGGGGAAATGATAGAACACCTGATACTGCATGACCAGACAATGCAATATAGAAGGAAGAAGAGGAAGGGGAAGACCAAGAAGGAGAAAATAATGGTCACGTCGTACAGAGAAGTCAAGGAGAAGGCGGAGGAAAGAGAAAGCTGGCGGATACTCCACCCACAAAGGGCAATGCCCTTAAATAAATTATGATACAATTGGCTATTTTCCTGGGTCATTAAAAAAATATAACAGTTGTACGCTTAAAACTATTGTCCTATGGACTTCATTCATCATTTTTCAAAATATTCGAAGATTGAATTAATAAACAGAAAAATAATATAAAAGTGTTTTGACGCCATCCAAATACTCAGGGCGTGACGCCATACTTCTAATTCTTCATACAAAATACCGTTTTAGATAGTTTTAAAAAGTAGCTCAATAGACCTGTCAGGAAACAGCCTATTTGAATAATGTTCTAATACTTGCAGTTTTTTTTTTTAAATAATGAAATCAAAAATACTCACTGAACGGGTGTTTTCGCATGTACTTGAAGCAGGCGTGCACGAACTGCTGCCACGTGATCGGGTTCTGCTGGCCTGTACAGCAGTTGTACACCACCACACCGTCACCCCTGGAAACACATACATACATATACTATAATTATGTAATTGGAAAACTAAAGTGTCCACTCTGTGCACGGGAGTTTACTGCCAAAATTGGCTACAATAGCCATCTCCGGGCGCATAAGCGCCGATCTGATTAGGAGTCCAAGGGGTCCCCATCGAAATCGGTCGGACAGATCATCATCATCATCATACATACATACGGGTTGTAAGGGACAGCGTCCCGAATACTGATAGGGTACAAGCAGACCATGAAACTGAACAACTTTCCCCTAGGAACATAATTATGTCAGGAAACATCAAAAATTTTTTGTTTCCTTATAGTAAATGCAGTCAGCTGATCGCGATTTTGTATGGTCGTAAATTTTTTGTCGTTCTGACATATGTGCCTGGGGGAAAATTGTTCAGTTTCATGGTCTACTTACACCCTATCAGTATTCGGGACACTGTTCCTAACACCCTGTTATAACTTGGGCCTTTTCAAGGCAAGAGTGAATAGGTGTTATCTATGCAAGCATGTTTCATCATCGTCCGCATCGGCACTTATGGTAGACATATTCTGGCTTATTTTATATAACAAAAAAGATGCCCCAAAAGATGCCCAATATAC
This sequence comes from Keiferia lycopersicella, assembly GCA_029255805.1. NCBI lineage: Eukaryota > Metazoa > Arthropoda > Insecta > Lepidoptera > Gelechiidae > Keiferia > Keiferia lycopersicella. Next base: position 628,580 of record JARACZ010000039.1, on the reverse strand, counting down.
AATAGACGCCCACCATCCAAAAGATGTTCAATATAAAATAGATGCCCCATAAGATGCCCAATACACAATAGATGCCCACCGTCTCAAATGCGTCCGCCACGCCGAAACAATCATCAAATTGATCACTGTGTCAACCGGGACTAAATCGGCCACTTTATTCCCGTTTCCGAGCATGCTGCGAAAGATGCCTTTGCCGACCGCGGCGACGATGCCGTTGGGGCCGTTCCAGTTGTCCACCCAGCCTTGCACCGGCTCCCGGAGCGAGGAGAGCACTGAGGAAATAGAACATTATTTATCTGATTACATACATGTAAGGTGTAAAAATTTTAGCTGCAAGTTTTATTAATTAAAGTAAACTAAATTAAAAATCATTTATTTCAGACAATGTCCATGGATAACAATTCATGAATAAAAACATTAAAAAGATATTTATTATCTTACGAATTACAATCAGAGAAGTCATGAAATTTAAAACTTAAAAACTTAAGGACTGATTTCATGGGCTGATTCACAGCCCATGAAACTGAACAACTTTCCTTAAGGAACATAGGTGGAAATATGAGTTTTTTTTACCTCCCATACCAATTGACTTGGTCGGTGAATTTTGTATGGAACTATGTTCTTTGGAGGAAGTTGTTCAGTTTCATGTACTGATTGAGGGTGTCTGGGATTTTGCGCATTTAAAGTTACACATACATACATACATAAACAAATCACGCCTTTATCCCTTCCGGGGTAGGCAGAGCGTTAACAATCATTATCGCCACGTTAAAGTTACATCCTGTATAAATAAGTCAAGCATCTTAAGGGTGTCTGCGCGTGTACGGGTGTGTGTGTGTGTATGTTTGTGTGCGTACGAGTGTGCGTGCGAGTGTAGGTGTGTAAGTGTGTGTGTGTGTGTGTGTGCGTATGTGTGAAAACTCACCGATTGAAGGTCGGACGATGGCCACGGGGAGATTGCCGCATTCCTTTATGAGCATGTCCTCCGCCAACGCCTTGGTGAAGGTGTAAGTGTTCGGCCGATCACCTGCAAGAGACACCATCATCTTTAAATCTCTTCTCTTTTCGTGTTAGTCGTCCAACGACCCGATGAACCCTAGTGTCAGAATTTTTCAACCGCCTGTACAAGTAGACGACATGCTTGTGTAACGACCGCCGTCTAAGTGATCATAAAGAGCAACCGGGACACGGAACCATGTTACTTACGGACAGTCGTAACCAGACTGGGAAAAAATTCACAAAGTGATAAATATCAACTTTGTAAGTGAGCCACCGAGAATCGAACCCGGAACCTTCTGCGTCAGAGGCAATCGCACTACCACTAGTTCTTTGGATCGGAAAAAATCATCAACTCCGCCAATGTCCACTATAGGACGTGGGCCTTCCCCAAATCAGGAGTATCTGAATGATATCCCACATGAAGCTTCTTCTTCGTCGTGTCAATGGATCATTATATTTTTTATTGCCAATATTTAGCGACCGTAATGGCGTTCTCTGTTGCTAAGGTCAGCTTCTCCCCGCTGCAAGCTTAAGGGTGCGTCTCTATTGAAGCGAGGCTGCGCTAAGCTAAGCGCGGCATGAATTGACCAATCATGAGCCCCAAAATCCCCGAATCTCCGCCCCGCTTCAGGAGACACGCACCCTGATTGGTCAATTCATGCTCCGCTCAACTCAGCTTATCGCAGCCCCGCTTCAGTGGAGACGCACCCTAGAGAGTAGACTAGTTTTTTGGAGCGGAAGGATTATCAACTCCGTCAAAAGTCTACTATAAGACTTAGAGGATATCCCCAAACATATCAAGCTTACGAGTAAAAAGGCTTTAGCAAGGGTTCATAAGGACTTTGGATGACTCGATGTCCTGAAGAAGAAGGCCTTACCAACAAGATCTGGTGTGATTCTATCCACAAGTTCGGTGGGCAGCGTCTGGACGAGGGTGACCACATGTTCTGGCTGAGCTGGTGGCGCGTAGACCACCTCCTCCACGCGTTCCCGCGAGCAGTTGCAGTATGCTGTCGATACGTGGACCAGAGCCTGGAATATACGTGGATGATGTTAGCTTCATCTCATTTTTTAACTGTTTTTAGATTATTTGACAGATATTACAATTGGGAAGGGTTTTCCAATAGGGATATGGATATAACGAACCATGTTGCTGATTTTCATCATAGATTTGATAAAGCCATATTTTAATGTTCGTTAAGTGTCTTACATACAGGCCAGCCATGTAGTTCCAAAAATTAGTTTAAAAAATGTTAAAAAAATATTGGGAAAGCTTCTGGAAACAGAAAGGATTAAAACAAGAAAAGCTCTCAAGACATCGTGGTAGTCCACCATCTGAAGATGTTTCCTATGATGACTTTGATGATGGACCCTCACCTCAAGTCCCAGCATGCGATGACAGAGCTGCACCAGCTGTTGGGTGCCCAGCATGTTGATGGTCACAGACAGCTTCAGGGCCTCGTCGAACTTCACCGTTGCTGCCGAATGGAACACCACCGAGACCTGGAGAAAGAAAGCCATTGTTTTTTTTTATGATTATTTTTATCGACTTATCGTCATCATCATTGGCCCCATACGTCTGTGACCGACTATTTACATACATACATATGTCACGCCTTTATCCTTTTCGGAGTAGGCAGAGCGTTAACGGCCGTAAGAATATGGCCACTATCGCCACGTTTGACATTTTTGAGAATTGTTTTCCAAGGTTGTTTCAGAAAACACGTGTATCACTATAGTGGCAGGTTGACTTGCATGTCGCTTAAAAATTGTAATACACCAATACTCTCGAGTCCCTTAGTCCCTTAGTTGCCTCTTACGACACCCGCGGGTAGGAAATGGGGTGATACTATTCTAAGCCAGCATCACACGGCAACGGTTTTATCTACTTATCACTTCATATTAGCCTCCCACTGCTGAACGTAGCCCCAGGGTACGCAGAAGGCAGATCTTCTGTGCTCGCCATCCGATCGCTACCAGCCGCTCTCTTTAAGACATATCGCTCTATGTAGTCGGAGGGCTTACAGTTAGGCGAGTAAAAACAGACTCAAGTCGTCGACTCTATATGGAATTCTGCTCGAAATAATACTTTTTTTTTCATACATTGCCTGCTTTAGATAGAGATATCTATTTTATTTTTCACATCCTGGTAGGTATACCTTCCAAAAACAGGTATCTGCACCATTTAACTAGGCCTTATAGAAATCGACAGAAATCTAAATTCTGTCAATTCATTTAAACTGGAAAGTTTAATCTTAATGCAGTTAAGATGTAGTAATTGAGATTTTACAGTTTTAATGTCCAATTATTTCCTTTTGTGTGCAATTAAAGTATTCTTATCTTTTGATATCTTATTTTTATTATTGTATGTAAAAAAATTACATTGTATTTACGATACTTTATATATTTTATAAATAAGTTCCAAATGGCCTCTAGTCAAAGTACCTATTAACGCCATAAGTTCTTGATAATACCTACTCAAACCTGTCAATTTTAGTAGGGACATAAGGAGGTATACAGGGTGTTAGGGACAGCGTCCCGAATACTGATAGAGTGCAAGCAGACCATGAAACTGAACAACTTTCCCCTTGGAACATATGTTAGGAAACGACAAAAATTTTCGACCTCCCATACAAAATCGCGATCAGCTCACTGCAATTAGTATGGGAAACCACAAATTTTTTGACGTTTCCTGAAATATGTTCCTGGGAGAAAGTTGTTCAGTTTCATGGTCTGATCACGCCTGCAAAGTTTCCGCCACACCGTCTCTTACACCCTGTATAATTATTTCTGTGGTATTAGCAAGATGCGGTTTCTGTGGTAACGATGCAGTATAATCATTTGTAAGCCTTGACCAAAATCGTGACATGTAATCAAAGGATCGTTCTATCTTGTGTAGGTATCTGACTGTAATTACTAATTAGCATGAATATGCGTTCCAAGGTGTACAGTCTCTCCACGTTTCTCATGAACAACAAAAATTTAAGTGTTTTGAGACTAATTACTTATCTAGGGGCAGTAACATTTGCTGAACGTGCATCATCATTTTCATCTGGCTTGTTGGTAACGAAACGATCACAAGAAAATTGAAACCTTAAAAACTGAATTTGTCATAAGTTACGATCTCGACTGTATGTACCTACATAGAATGGTGATATCAATAGTAACAAAGAAGATGGCAATCATTATTATGTTTATAAAAAAAGGAAATCTCAGCACAGAACTTTTTTTCACTAGCTCTGGTTCTCTTCTTTTCAATATTCGCATGCGTAAGTCAGCTACAAAAGTATCTCTCGTTTACCATTCAGATTTCAGATCTATCCTAATTCCAAAACATCATGGGCATTTATATAAATTCAAGTTAAGTATAGAAAGTGTGATAACAGTGGTTACACCATTCGTAGGTACCAGACTTCATCATTATCCTTGCCTGATCCCGTTCTCTGTAGTTCCGTAATTGAGGACCAGGTAGAGTCAAGAGTGTAAAGATATAATGGCCTACCTTTTGACACAGCATGGCCTGGTCTGCGGGGCTGATGCCCAGTTCAGGCTCCGTGATGTCTCCCACTATAGGCACGATCTTGCTCAGCTCCTGTGGCCGGTCTTTCCGTAAAGTCTCGAACAGCTGGAAACCACACATTTTAGCTTGAAAAAAATCGATGCAACGGAAACTTTGGCTCTCTCTCTCTTCATTCATTCACTTAATCATGTCAAATGAGCACTGGGTCTACAAACGTCCTGTAAATAAGTCCTGGGCCCCAACTCTGCTATTTGTATGTCATTGAAACGCCATCGAAACTCAATTGTCATTTCATAGCCATAGTGATTGACCAGAGTGATACTTTAGACTGTTAGCAGACTATGAAATGACCGAAACCATTCAACTGAGAGCCAATCGACATCCATCTGAAAGGATTTTCATTTAGCAGACTAGGGGCCTGATATCAGGGTTTCTGTACACGGCACTTACCGGTGAGTGTGTGAGCTCAGTGAGACGAGAAGCGACGTCTTGTCCGCGTTTCGGTCGCATCAGCAAATAGATCTTCTTGATTTTCGGACAACTTCTCAACAGTTTTTCAACTAACACCTGAAACATTTTATCTAATAAGTAACGGAATAGATTTATACAGGTTGTCAGGAAAACTACTAACTTCCTTGCAAGGGACGACGAACCAGCTCGCGAAATTGATCAACTTTTCCCAAGGAACATAGGTCGAAATATGGAAATAATTTTCGTACCTCACATACAACCTAACTCAGTTGGCTGGTACTTTTTGTACGACTATGTTTCGTGGGCAAAGTTACTCAGTTTCATGGGCTGGTCTATCCCTTGAAAGGAATTTAGTACTTTTCCTAACACACTGTATAGTATTTGAATTAAATTTTTGGCAATACTTTAAACTCGTTCATAAATAAAAATAGTATAGAAGACCGGACCCAACTGATGTCCCTGAGGCACACCATCATTACAGAAGCGCTTTTTACCAAATGATACCCATGTATTTGCTTTGTTAAATATATTTACAATCCAAGCACAACTAAAGTTTCTACGAAAGAAACACTTCAAAGTAAACATAATTAATTGTTAAGTTGATATAATCATGGCTAACATAATCAAACGCTTTCTTAAAATCAATCTGCTGTTTTTATATATTTTTAAAATTACTCATAAAACCTGTGCAACTAATAGGGTGATGCTATTTACTACATCAGATTTTTATTTAAAAACTAACCTTGCCCATGAATCCGGTGCCGCCAGTGACGAAAACTGATTTGTCAGCGTAAAATTCCGCGACCGGCAGATACTCCGCCGCTGCACTCCCGCCAAAGTGTCCGTTAGCCAAGCAGGACGCCATTTTGATACGATTCCCCGTCTGGAATGTGATTGGTTGATGCAGTGCAAGTGGCCAGCGAAATATGACAAATAGGTAAGTAGACATAGAAGTCCATGAGAAAACAAACTGTATCTGCGATCTATTGTCGATTTACAAATGTTTCTAGTTGAATATTGGTATTTGTCATAATTATTATTTTTTAGTTAATGCTGAAGAACCTCAATGTTTCAAATAGGGCAGGATAGGATAGGATAATAACAAACTTACCTTTCACCAAACGTCAAGATATAATATCAAGCATGAATTTGTTTTCTACTATGAACACACGACGTATCTGTATAGAATAGGATAGTCAAGAATAGGATAGGACAAGACAGCATAGGATAAGGTAGGATAGGACAAGATAGGACAGGACAGGATAGGATAGGATAGGACAGAACCTATCCTAATAGAATAGGACAGGTTTAAATATAATATTTTAAGCTTACCTGTCACAAAATGTCAATATCAAGCGCGAATTTGTTTTCTACTATGAACACTGGTCATGTGCGTGTCTGTATGATAATGTAAATGTTTAATCTATGGAAGATTTGCACGGAAGAGTTTGCTCAGGCTATCTCATTAGCTCCCACATGGTTGGGTGGCGCCATCTGCAACAAACAAAACAAAATGTTCAGTCTCTCTCTCTCTTCGTGTAGGATACCGAGTCATCTAACAACCCAGTGAACTCTAGTGTCAGAATTTTTCAAGGCTTCTGACATAAATAAATAAATACATGGTTGTGTAACGACCGCTGTCTAAGTTATCATAGACAGCAACCGGGACCTACGGCTTAACGTGCCATCCGAAACACGGAACCATCTTGCTTACGGACAATCGGGTGGTTCAGCCCGCAATGTCCTAACTAGACTGGGAGCAAATTCACAAAGTGATAAATATCAACTTTGTGAGTGACCCACCGAGAATCGAACCCGGAACCTTCTGCGTCCAAGGCAGTCACATTACCACTGCGCCACATCGGTCGTCATTTGTCGTCAATGTTCAGTTGTAATCGCTAGACAACTGGGTCATTAATAAAATACAAAAGTAGTACGCTTAAATCTGTTGTCCAATAATACTACATACTCCATTTATAGTATTTCGAAATATTCATAGTTTTAATTAATCTTCAGAAAAATAATATAAAAGTAAAGGTTTTGACGCCTCCAAACTCGAGATACATGACGTCATCTCTTCGTATTTTCATATAAAATATCGTTTTATGCCAGTCATCATGCTCATTGAATGGTTTAGATATAATAAATATATATATATTATATGTATTTATATTATAGACGTATAAAGAGTTTAGTACATATTTCCGGACGATACTAAGAGCACGCCATAAGTTCTTGTATATGACACTATCACCCTATAGGACGATCGAAGTGTCGCAGTGGTAGTGCGACTGCCTTTGACGCAGAAGGTTCCGGGTTCGAATCTCGGTGGGTCACTCACAAAGTTGATATTTATCACATCAGTCGTCCAACGACCCAGTGAACCCTAGTGTCAGAATTTTTCCACCGCCTTCTACAAGTAGTAGGCTTCTGACATCATCTGACGCCACCTAAGTGACCATAGACAGCAACCGGGATCAGCGGCTTAACGTGCCAATCGAAACACGGAACCACCTTTCTTACGGGAAATTGGGTGGTTCAGCCCGCAATGTCCAAATCCTAACCAGACTAGGAACAAATTCAGAAATTGATGAATATCAACTTTGTGAGTGACCCACGGAGAATCGAACCCGGAACCTACAGCGTCAAAGGCAGGATGTACTTAAGAAGGAGTTAGTGACGTCCGTGACAATAGGATCCAGAAACGCAAAAAGCGACTTCTTTTTATGCTAAGTAGGTATAGGTATGTATAGACGACCGCCTTCTACGCCGAGGGCCGTGGGTTCGATCCCCACAGAACACAAATATTTGTTTGCTCAATTTTCAAACATTTGTGTCTGGTCTGGGTGTTTTCTATGTGTAATATGTATTTATATACCACAAAAAGTATGTAAATCATCTATTTATGTAATCAGCTATCTATATAGTTCCCATACAAGTAAGCGTTGATTAGTTTGGGGCTGGATGCCGCTGTGTGAACTGTCAAGGATATTTTATATTGAAGTTTAAAATCTAGTTGGCCTATGGACTGTAGTAGGTACCTACACTAAACTGACGAGCAAGTTTGAAAAGATTGATAAACAAGTATAGAAGAAGCGAAAAAAGTATGCTAGGATAGTAACAATTCGAAGGATGATGTAGTCTCTACCTACCCCTTCGGGAGACGCGATTCACGTCAGGAGAAAAAAAAAACAATTGTCTGTAAGGTTTGATTATTGAAGAGACAACGTCATAAAAAATACTGATGGAATGATTGCATTTTTCAAAACAAAATTTTATTTTTATTTGTTTGATAGATATACGCTGCCGAACACGGAGGCCGATTGTGCCTCTTTTTCGCTCGTTCAGCTTTCGCAGGCACTAAATGGAACGCCTCAGAGCAAGGTAACACCGCATGAGTAATGTTTTTTGCTATTTGGAGTTGTCAAGTTCAGTTTAGTTCTCAATGACAACTATGACCCTTATTAATTTAATGGGATTATAATGCGTTCAGTGCTTTATTATTCTCATAAATAAAAATAAGTTTTTATGCAATTTCAAAAGTTACTTTTTTACCCCTATCTATAAGAAATTGCACCGTATAATTCACCCCGAGCGCCATCTACTAGGAACTGAACGAACAAAAAAACATTCCCCATTCCAAAAATGGTACAGAAGACGCGCGCACGCCCTGGACACGCGGTCAGCACGTTTCGAAATTTGTTATAGGTAATTGAGTCGGATAACAGCAATAGATCTCAAATTTAAATTATCGGACTCCACCCGCACATGCAAAGCACTTACCACGCGTTCGACCCGCGTTGAGCCCGCGCCTGCCCCGCGTACGTCTTGCGCACGCGCTTAGGCTAGTGTGACTATGATAAATTTTAGTAGCGGCATGACAAGTTTTTTAAGAAAATAATATGGATAACTATAGCAGCCCGTCTAGAAGTTGTACCCGCTGTAACTCATTTTCCCGTGGGAATAACTTATTTTCCATATTACTTAAGTATAAACTTTCCTTCCTCTACTTAAAAACTGCATCGAAATCCATTGAAGATTTAAGCGTACATACATAAAGACGCGGAAAGCGATTTTGCTTTATACTAATGTAGTCCTAACACTACTGGTAGTAAAGGCGTGTGGGAGGCGGGCTTAGTGCGTGATGGACGCGTGTAATCTGAACACGTCCATAGGGCACGACGGCTCAGTGGTGGCTGTGTCGGCACGGTGCCTAAAGCCCCAAATTCTAAACCAACTTGCAAAATTTTTGCATCCTCTAATCTAGTTCAAAACGTAACTCTCACCAGATTTTTTCCATACAATAACAGTTTTTTTTCTGCAGAATGAGGATACGTCAGGTCTTTCAAAGACTCGGACCAACACACAATAGTTCAACCAAAAGTCTTGAATTTCGATCGACGAAACATCTTGCGATTCGACCAAAATCACTAGAAAATATTCCACTTAACGTAAAAACATACGTAAATATCAATTCTTCGCTTATTTATTGATAAATTCCAATAAAACTTAATGACAGTTTATCAATAACCTAAAATTGCGAAACCGTACATGACATTTTTTTCAGCTGTCATGTGAATTTATTTATTTTTATTAGCCAGTGACGTTGATCCAAAAAGGTTAAGTTTTGAAAAGATTATAACTTTATTCTATCTCTCTTTTTGTGTGGGCTTCGTGTGGGATACCGAGACGTCCAACTTTCCGATAAACCCTGGTGTCAGAGATTTTCAGCTGCCGACTAGTACCAGTAGGCCACTGATATGGTTGTATAACCGACGCATAGTCATCATAGACAGCAACCGGGACCTTACTGTTAATAAAATCAGATGGTTTATGATTCAACCCGCAATGTACTATATCCAGACTGGGAACAACTTCACACAGTGATAAATATCAACTTTGTGAACGACCCACCGAGAATCGAACACGAAACCTTCTGTGGCATGGCCAAAGGCAGTCGCACTACCACTGCACCACATCGGTCGTCATGCCTACTATATCTTATGTTACAATTTTTCTAGGTTAGTCTAGAAGACTTTCGCATGCGAAAAGTCAAAAATGAGCTCTATTCCAGTCATATTCTCATCACATTTCGCTTATGACATCCTATCCCTACCCACATTGCCCATTTCAGACAAAATTACGTGGTTTCCTAAATCCCGGGCGTATTTTTGTGGAGATCCGCCCAAATCCCTAACATCTGAACGGAATGTGGTCAGGACACGAAAATGTGAAATTGAGAAACTTGATGCCGGTTTGGAATGGCATCACCCCAATTCTTCCCGAGGGTGTCGTAAGAGGCGACTAAGCGACTTGAGGGTTTCCTGTGTACAACCTAGAGTGATAGGCTGACAACTTATCACTACAGTAGTGATACACGAATCATCTGAAAGGGCCCTCAATATCTGTCAGACGTGGCGGTAGCGACCGTATTTTTACGACCGCATGATATATGTGTGTGTGTTCCGTGTGATGCCGACTTAGATCACCCCATTTCTTTCCCGTGGGTGTATAAGAGGCGACTAAGGGACTCGAGGTCACTCCCCATACTAAAACCGCACTCGACGGACGACGCTGCGATAACGCTGCGTTGACAGCGGTTGAGCGGTTTTAGTATGTAGACTGACATTTCTAGTATGGATCTGACAGACCGCTGCGTTATTTTAGCGGTCCGTCGTGCGTTAAGTGTGTTCCTGGCCTTACATGTTAATCTGCCGGACCCCCTGAACAGGAAAACACCCAAAAACCTGCTCAGAAGTGCTCCTATTCTCAATTTACAATTTGTACCTATACACGGTTGCCTCGTCTCATGTCTCTCGTGTGGAGATAGCTCCGTAGATGGCCTTCCGCATTGCAATATAATGCCTGAAGGTGAAGGTGTTATAAGCCTATTATCTATGGATTATACATAATACCGTACTATATGTATCTACGGTGGAGTAAAAACATCGTGATGAAACCCACATTCAAACAAAATTTGAATTCAGATGATATTTGAACGTGACTTCACCTAGGACTCGGGTGAGGTTAGCTTTCGGGTTGCAGAGGTCAGATGGCAGTCGCTCTGTGTAAGAACTTGTTTCCAAGTCACATGCCTTAGGTTAGGTAGCCGACCCCGACAGAGAACGGGATAAGGCAAGGAGAATGATTACTAATGCGAGTGGCTGCTAAATAAAAATCGTTTCAGTTGGATCTCAGTTGGATGATCGACTGTCCCGATGGCGTAGCGGATAGTATGCCTGCCTTCTACGCCGAGGGTCGTGGGTTCGATCCCCACCGGACACAAATATTTGTTAAGTCAGTTTTCAAATATCTGTGTTGAGTCTGGGTGTTTTCTATGTATAATATGTATTTATTTACAAAAAAAGTATATATGTATTAGTATCAGCTATCTAGTTCCCATAGTACAAGCTTTGCTTAGTTTGGGGCTAGATGGCGCTGTGTGAATTGTCCAGGACATTTCTTTATTTATTTTAGTAGTTTCGTAGTCTGCTAACAGTTTGAAGTATAGAAAATCACAATGGCAATGGAATAGCAGTTAAGTTTCGATGGCGTTACAATGACAAAAAAATTGTGGATACTGACACTTCTCGCGGCATTAAAGATTTGCGCTTGTCACAGCAACTGGGCGTAAAGCTAGAATGTAATGTGATGTCATTCCTGTAATCCTTACTAATGCGATTGGCTCCGTCATACAAACATACATACATACTGCATTCCTATTTATATTTCAGTTGTTGCTAGGTGCCTACGTTGTCTAGTGGATGTAAAATATAAAAACATGTTGAAATGTGAGGTCCAATTTTTTTTTCATATTTCGACCTATGTTACTTGGGGAAAGTTATTCAGTTTCACGGGCTGGTTCACCCCTTGAAAAGAAGTTAGTACTTTTACTGAACAACTTTTACTATGGGGCCATCTGCGAAATCGCAAAAAAAATTTGGATGTTCCCAATTTTTTTTTGCGATTTCGCAGGTGGCCCCATAGAAGAACTTGTTTAGTTGTATACTAAAAAATAACCCTGTTTTTAGACACTGTATTAAAGTTATATTATACGGGGTGTAAGGGACAGCGTGCCGAATACTCATAGGGTGCAAGTAGAACATTAAACTGAACAACTTTCCCCTAGTAACCGACTTGGTTACCGAGCTGGTCCACTTTGCCACAGTCCGTTTCGTCACATACGGGGTGTAACGACACATCGTCACAGCGTCCCGGATACTGACAGGGTGCAAGCAGACCATGAAACTGAACAACTTTCCCCTAGGAACATATGTCAGGAAACGTCAAAAAATTTTTGGATTCCCATAGTAAATGCAGTCGGCTGATCGCGATTTTGATGGGAGGTCGAAATTTTTTTGTCGTTTCCTGATATATGTTCCTAGGGGAAAGTTGTTCAGTTTTATGGTCTGCTTGCACCCTATCAGTATTCGGGACGCTGTCCCTAACACCTTGTATAGTTACTATTTAAGGATGCTGTCTTAAAATATTGAGCGCTTCCTTTTTAGCCGAGTCTAAAAATAATGGTCAGATTTACTCAATCAATTTACTCAATAAATGCTAATCAAGGCTTAGAATAGCGTCACCCCACATCCTTCCCGCGGGTGTCGTAAGAGGCGACTAAGGGCCTCGAGGGTATTGATGTATTACAATTTTTAGGCGACAGGCTGACAACCTGTCACTATAGTGATACACATGTTTTCTGAAACTACCTTGGAAAACAATACTCAAAAATGTCAGACGTGGCGATAGCGACCGTATTCTTGCGGCTGTTAACGCTCTGCCTACCCTGCAAGGGATAAAGGCGTGATGTATGAATGAATGAATGAATTTACTCAATCAAAAGCGCATGTTTTGATGATATCAGACTTATCCTATACAATCGTCAGCCTTGCCTTCTCAATTCAATTATCAATTTCTTTATTTAATAACTTATACGAAACAAACAGAGCCAAGAATTCATAATAGATATATTAGCAAAATAAGGCGGATCGCACACTTGACGCACGACACAGCGCATAAATATCGCAGCGGTCTATCAGATCCTTAGGCTGCCCCCACATTGGGCGTTGGCCGAGCGTACGCGTTTCCTGAGCGTACTGCCGGCGTCGGCGCGGCGCGGACTTCGCGTCAGCGCACCGTCTGCGGGACGCGGGCTTCGCGTTGTCCAGCGCCGCGCGGGCGCTGCGTGAACGCCGCGCAGACGCTGCGCTTACGTCGCGTTCCACGGGCGTTCGGCCGCAACTGAGATGCTAGCGGGCGCGGGGGGGATGTGTGCGGGGGACACGGGCGGCCGAACGCCCGTGGAACGCGACGTAAGCGCAGCGTCTGCGCGGCGTTCACGCAGCGCCCGGCGGCGCTGGACAACGCGAAGCCCGCGCCCCGCAGACGGTGCGCTGACGCGACGTCCGCGCCGCGCAGACGCCGGCAGTACGCTCAGGAAACGCGTACGCTCGGCCAACGCCCAATGTGGGGGCAGCCTAAGGATCTGATAGACCGCTGCGATATTTATGCGCTGTGTCCTGCGTCAAGTGTGCGATCCGCCTTATTTTGCTAATATATCTATTAAGAATTCTTGGCTCTGTTTGTGTCGTATAAGTAAAAAAATAAAACGCCCAATGTGGGGGCAACCTTACTAGAAATGACAATCCCCATACTAAAACCGCTCAACCGCTATCGACGCAGCGCTATCGCAGCGACCCATATATAAGGTGTAAAAATATTAGCTGCAAATATTTAAAGGGGTTAATCAGCCCATGAAAGTGATCAACTTCTCCCAAGAAACATAGGTCGAAATAATATGAGAAATTTTTTTTGCCGTGTGATGCCGGCTTAGAATGGCATCACCCCACATCCTTCCCGTGGGTGTCGTAAGAGGCGACTAAGGGACTCGAGAGTATTGGTGTATTACAATTTTTAGGCGACAGGCTGACAACCTGTCACTTTAGTGATACACATGTTTTCTCAAACATCCTTGGAAAACAATTCTCAAAAATGTCAGACGTGGCGATAGCGGCCGTATTCTTACGACTGTTAACGCTCTGCCTACCCCGCAAGGGATAAAGGCGTGATATATGTATGTATGGGTAAATTTTTTGGACCTCCCATACAAATTGGCTTGGTCGGGCGGTAATAGTGATTTACCATTGTATACTGGTCACTTGATTGTATGGCATAGTCCGTAACTACCCAGTGACCTACTATCCCACTGAAGACGCAATGCGGTTCAAACGGAACATATAATATTATGTTATGTAGGTTCACCGTGTGATGCCGGCTTAGAATAGCATCAACCCATTTCTTTCCCGCGGGTTTTGTAAGAGGCGACTAAGGGACTCGAGGGTTTTATGTGTATTACAACTTTAGGCGACGAGCTGACAACCTGTCACTACAGTGAATCACGAATAATCCGATAGGTCCCACAATATTTGTCAAACGTGGCGATAGTGACCGTATTCTTACGGCCGTTAACGCTCTGCCTACCCCGCATGGGATAAAGGCGTGATATATGTATGTATGTAAGTTGAGGTCGGTATCAAAATGTTTTTAACTTTTACTATCATGTTGCAGACTTTCTTCGAAGGTCAAGTTGTTAATAGTATGTAGTCTGGGCATGTCTGACACACATTACATTACTTCCGATCTTCTTCTTTTCGAGTGGGACACCGAGTCGTCCAACCACCCGATGAACCCTAGTGTCAGAATTTTTCAACCGCCTTCTACAATAGCAGGCTTCTGACATGGTTGTGTAACGACTGCCGTCTAAGTGATCATAGACAGCAACCAGGACCTACGGCTTAACGTGCCATCCGAAACACAGAACCATCTTACTTGCGGACAATCGGGTGGTTCAGCCCGCAATGTCCTAACCAGACTGGGAACAAATTCACAAAGTGATAAATATCAACTTTGTGAGTGACCCACCGAGAATCGAACCCGGAACCTTCTGCGTCAAAGGCAGTCGCACTACCATTGCGCCACATTGGACTTCCGATGAAGTATAAAATTAGGAGTGTGAGCCTTGTTATGCCGGCTTAGAATAGCATCACCCTATTTCCTTAGAGGCGACTAAGGAACTCAAGGGTTTCATGTGTAAGTTTTACAACTTTAGGCGACAGACTGACATCCTGTCACAACAGTGTTAAACGACTCATCTGAAACGACCCTAAAATATTTATCAGACCTGGCGATAACGACCGAAATTTTACACTAGTTTTATAAAATTGACGTACAAAAAGATAAATGTAACTACTTTGTAAGAAATACAAGTCGTTAACTCTCTGCCTACCCCGCAAGGGATATAGGCGTGATTTTTGTGTGTGTAGTTTAGCCAAATTATCCAATAGTCATTGTATAGACGAGTAAGTACTCTTTGTTTTTGTAATAGTTCAAGTGACTCTCCCATGCGTCTGCCATTGACCTAGGAGAAAGTAAGCTACTGGCGCAAGTAGACTAGCCAGTCTACTGTCTCTTTCTGACTGACTGTTTAAGGCGAGTTTACTTACAAGCAGATAGGGACCAGTCATGGAATGCCTTGGTAATTTTTGTATGAGTTGAAATAATCTTCCATACATACAATATATAATAATAATAATAATAATAATAAATGCCGTGTGGTCCCCGGCTCTAGAATAGGGCCACCCCATTTCCTCCTAGGGGGTCGTACGAGGCGACCAAGGGACATAAGGGACGAACTGATCAACTAGTACCTCGGTATACTTGGGGCCCGAATTAGGGCCTTCGTATTCATAGGTTACTAAGTCCCTAGCGCAAAAAGCCCTCTCAATTGGAAGAAATGAGGCACTGCGCTCCTTTGTTACCATGCGTACCGAATAAATCATACCAGTCTGATTTCACCCGGGTGGATCATTCTGACGAAGTCCTACACTCGGGATCACCAAACAGCATGAAAGCGGCACGAAATAGAAGTAGTGTACCCCAGGCGGGTACCAGCCGCGCTGGAGAATCCCGTCCCGATTCGGGCTGCCCCACGTATTCTGGGGGGGGCAACGTACCGCGAAGAATTACGCGATCGACCACCAGATCGCCGTCTGTTGACGTTACGCAGGAGGAAACCGCAACCCACACTGCGTCCGCCACAGGCAACATAGATTTGCGTAACAGGCGCCAGCTTACCACACCAATACCAACCGAACAGCCTAGAAGTGTTTTGCAGGAAATACGTCCTGCAACCACCCTAGCTGGCCGAAGTAGACAACGGATGTCTTGGACAGATAACATTAATCGACAACTGCTTCGTTGCTACTACCAAGTCACAAATTTAGGAACCGATTTAACTTTATATCGCCCACGCATGCATCAAAAATTCATTGAAATATTCCCCGAACTAAATTTCATCACCGAACAAAGACTTGCCGATCAAATACGTGTAATACATAAACACAATCGAATAATACCATCTGAAAGAGATAAAATAAAAGCAGAACTTGGAACACTATACAACAATAACACATTAACAAGTATAGTAGAAGAAGAAGAAGAAAGGAACCCTGACACAGATCTACTTAACGAAAATGAACACACACAAGTAACCCAAACACTACCATTAATCACACAACCAACATCCATCACTCTTTCAGATTCATGCAATTTTCAAGATCCCACACACACAACACCAGATTTAATTGAAAGCACAACATCGCAAAGTAATACACAATCACAAACATCATCAGACGAACCAACCTCAAACACGGAGGAAACCATACTCACAAGCCTATTACATGAAGCGCTAGATAAATACACAGGTACAGATCCTACGTCTAGACCAGGAATACCAAAGTTGGCTTTTACACGCAACCTAAACATCACAATAGATACTATGAATCTTATAATACATAAAATAATTAAAGATAAACAAAAACTCCATATTGACGACATACATGTACTGATATACTGTGCAGCGACGGCCCTAACAACATACATAAACCCTAAAAAATCAAACACAACTAATAATAACAGTAACCTAAACAAAAACAGAACTGAGAACAAACCTGGATGGGAACGGCGTTTAGAGAAGAAGATAAAAATATTAAGAAAGGAAATAGGACAATTAACACAATATTTGGCAGGAAAGTTATCATTAAACAAACAAAGAAAAATTAACCCAAATAATCTTAATACAGAACAACTAAGAGAAGAAAAAGACAAAAAAACACAAACCCTCCAAGCTTCAGCAAAACGACTAAAACGGTACTTAAAATCTAAACGAAGAAAATTGGATAACAGAAACTTCTCAAATAATCAAAAATTGTTTTACAGGATGTTAAATAATGAAAACAATAACCCAATAACTGACCCACCAAGTATTGATGATACAAAAAAATACTGGAGTGACATATGGTCTAACCCAATAGATTACAATATAGATGCGTCCTGGATAGAAGAAGTGGAGTCTACAAACACAGAAATAGAAACAATGGAAGGAATAACAATAGAAGAAGATGATATAAAAAATGCCACAAGTTCAATGCTTAACTGGAAAGCCCCAGGGCCAGACAAAATCCAAAACTTTTGGCTAAAAAAACTAAAAGTGTTTCATAAACCTATAGCAGATATATTTAACAACTTTATCGAAAACCCGCAGCAAGTTCCTCAATTTTTAACTCAAGGCATAACCTACTTAAAACCGAAAGATAATGATACTAAAAATCCAGCAAAATACAGACCAATTACATGTTTGCCCACATTATACAAACTTCTTACATCCATCATATCACACAAAATTAACCTACACATAACTCAAAATAACCTGATAGCGGAGGAACAGAAAGGGTGCAGTAAAGGTAGCAGAGGTTGTAAGGAACAATTAGTTATTGACAGTGAAATTCATACTCAGGCAATAGATAGACATAGAAACCTATACTATAGTTACATAGATTATCAAAAAGCTTTCGACAGTGTTCCACATTCATGGCTCTTAAAATGTCTCGAGTTGTATAAAATAGATAATAAAACAATAAACTTCCTTAAAATTATAATGACCCAATGGACCACCACACTCAATATCAAAACCCATAAAGAAAACTTAGCATCCGAAAAAATCAACATTAATAGAGGCATATTCCAAGGGGACTCCCTGAGCCCACTTTGGTTTTGCCTAGCCCTTAACCCTCTTTCACAATTACTGAATAACTGCAGTGAAGGATATCTTTTTGACAGAATAAATAATGTAAAAATAACCCATCTCCTATATATGGACGACATAAAGTTATACGCAGCCACTCGAAAACAACTGAACCGACTACTTAATATAACAGAATCATTTAGTAATGACATAAACATGAAGTTCGGAGTAGATAAATGTAAAGTTAACAGCATAATTAAAGGAAAGCACCAACCACAAGAACCATTTAATCTTACAGAACGACCTGAAACAATAGATAGTCTATCACTAAATGAAACATACAAATATCTCGGATTTCATCAAAGCCATAAACTAGACCACAAAAAAATTAAAGATGAACTTAAAATTAAATACAAACAACGACTCACCAAAATACTAAATACACAACTATCGGGCCGAAATAAAATAAAGGCTATCAACACCTACGCAATCCCTATTTTAACCTACTCGTTTGGAATAATAAAATGGACAGACACAGAATTAGAAGCACTTAACACACTCACACGAACTACATGCAACAGACACCTTATACACCACATTCACTCAGCAGTCGAAAGATTCACATTAAAAAGGGAGAAAGGGGGCAGGGGGATCATAGATATTAAAAATTTACACTACCAACAAATTGATAACATGCGCACCTACTTTCTGAAAAAATCTGATACAAGTCATCTGCATAATGCTATCTGCTCAAGACCTAACTCTACACACGGCACACTAGAATTGAACGACACAAATTTTAAACCTAAAGATAAGATCAATACAGAGGAAACAAAAATAGAAAAGTGGAAGTCAAAAGCGTTACATGGAAAACATATAGCAAATTTACAGAAAGATCACATAGATTATACGGCATCGAATACATGGTTAAAAAAAGGCAACATTTACGCAGAAACAGAAGGATTCATGATAGCCATCCAAGATCAGATCATAAAGACGAAAACATATCAAAAACGAATAATAAAAGATCCTACCGTAATATCAGACAAGTGCAGGCTATGTAACCAGCAGTTAGAAACAATAGACCATATTACCGGAGGCTGTAATTACCTAGCCAACAAACAATACACAGACAGACACAACAATGTTGCAAAACAGATCCACGCCCGATTAGCCAAAAAATACAATTTAATTGAAAACATAGAACCTTACTACAAATATAAGCCTCAAAATGTCCTTGAAAGTCAATCAGCTAAACTTTACTGGGACCGGGACATTATCACAGACAGAACTACACAAAACAATAGACCAGATATAATTCTTACTATAAAAGCAACCAAAACAACCTACCTTATAGACATTTCCGTACCCAACACAGACAACCTACAAAAAAAACATATAGAGAAAATCCAGAAATATATACCACTAGCAGAAGAAATACAGGCCATGTGGCATCAACATCAAGTCCGCATAGTTCCCGTTATAATCTCTTCAACCGGCATAATCCCAAAAACATTACACAAGGCAATAGGTGAATTAAAGCTCCCAAAATCGACGTACGTTAATATACAAAAATCAGTAATACTTGACACATGTTCCATAGTTCGGCGATTCCTCTCTAACGCAACTATATTCCATACCGAAGACAATGTAGCATCAGAACCAAGTCACTTGGCATAGCCCGTACTTGGTTCTGTAAATACCGACATGCTCGTAATGTCGAGATAAGTAGAACAAACTACAGAAAAATAATAATAAAATCATTTATTTTCTCACAAATTAGAATTAGGTACATGAGAACACATAAAAGAACAAAATACACTAAAATGAAAAACTTATTAATACAATATATTCATTCTCCTTGCCTTATTCAGTTTCTTTGGCGGGTTCAGCTACCTAACCTAGGCGATTTGACGTGGAACCAAGTTTTTACACAGAGCGACTGCTATGTGACCTCTGCAGCCCGAAGACTAACCTGGCCCAAATCATAAGTTAAGTCACATATAAATATTTTCTGAATTCAAATTTTATTTGAATGTGGGTTTCATCACGATGTTTTTCTTCGTCGTAAGAGCAGTCGGTAAATAAACATTCCACGCCGTTATCCCTGGCGGGGTAGGCAGAGCGATAACGATCGCTAGCGCAAAAAATACGATTGCTAGCGCCACGTTTCCAGCGAATATTTTTACACCTTTTATGCAATGAAATTGACAGCGGTAATGAAGTATATGCCGTATAGGTACATATACGGATTTCAAGTGCGCTTTCGATAAAGTAGATCATTAATTACTTCTGAGCAAATTAAAATCATCAGACATCTATGGATCCCTTTTCAATTGGCTAAAGTCATTTTTGGAATATAGAACACTAATAGTTACCAACAACGGTTTTAAGTTACATACATACATACATAAATCACGCCTCTTTCCCGTTGGGGTAGGCAGAGACTACTTCCTTCCACTTGCTACGATTCTGGCATACTTCTTTCGCTTCTTCTACATTGATCAGTCTTTTCATGCACGCTCGTCGGTTTAGGTTACTTCTGACCTGACCTTTCTTTAAAACGTCTCCGATTTGATCCAGGTAGGTTCTTCGCGGCCTTCCCCTTCCAACATATCCTCTAACACTCGCCTTATATATCAAATACATACTACTCTACCTCCGGGGTTCCCCAAGGTTCTCATCTTGCTCCAGTCTTATTATTGTTATTTGTCAATGACTAGCACAGTTATTCACTATTCAAAATTAAAAGAACCAATAAATAAACAAACAAACTTTGAATTGAAACTATTGTCCATTGAAAACTAAAAACGATTGTCCATTGAAAACGAAAAACTATCAACATTACATGCTCGTCATCAGCTGATAGATTCATTCATTCTCTTTGCCTTATCCCGTTGTCTATGCGGAAATTTGCTACTTAAGTATGACCGTTCGAAAAGGCCATATCTGGCAGCTGTTAAAATCATAATATGCTATGACATAACGTCTATTTTTCTTTGTTGACATGTCGTTTAGTATGGGTTTGACAGCTGTCAAATACGGCCTATTCGAACGGTAATACTCTTATCATGCTTGTATCACTCGCTCTATCGTTGTCCACGGAAATTAGTAGTAGAAATGTAATAGGAGGACTTCATTTTGAATAATAATACAAAAAATAAAAATATTCCAAGAACTCGATAGATGGAGTTGAACCGACTATGTTACTAGATTTTTGTATGAATTCCAAAGCCAAAAGACTAAAAAAACATTGCAACACTGACTGACAGTCTGGCATACACTGACACTTTCGTTCCAAATGAGTCCGAGTCCAAGTTTCAAAAAAACCAAAACTAAATATTACGTTCCGTTCTTTGCGGAAACATACCAAGCACAGCGCCATCTATCCAGCGACTAGAATAATAATAAAAAAAGTAAAAGAAAATTCCCTATTAGGTACGTGTGGTTTCACTAGTCGTTGCGGACTCGAATTACGAAGTTTCAGAAATTGACGCCCTGTTTCGGGAACGCTCTTGCGCTACCGCCCCGCTGTATTTCGGAGCCCCGTCCTTACTTAAAACCCTCCTCCATAGCAACGAATTGCTTGATCGATTTGGATCAACGTAAGTGTTGTAAGTGAGTGACTCTCAACTTTTGCTAGATGGACTCCTATAATTACATTCTATACAATATCACTATAGTGACAGGTCATCAGCCTGTCGCCTACGGGAAAGAAATGGGGTGGTGCTATTCTAAGCCGGCATCACACGGCAAATTTTAATTACTACCGGGCATATTTTACGTATTCTAAACCTACTTGTGGTTCTCACACTTAACGCACAACGGAGCGCAATTTTAGCGCATCCGTAACGCATGCGTCTGTCAAATGCAAGGAAGTTTCCAACTTATTACAACAAACCGACGTTGATCGCAGCGCATGATCTGCAAGATGCGTCTGTCGAACAACGCAAGTCCATCCGTTGGTGCTGCGACAACTTGTTTCCTTGCATCTGACAGACGTATGCGTTACTGCGCGGCGTCGTGCGCTAGATATGGGATCGCCTTTGGGTTTCTTTGGGGAAGTTATTTTATTACTATCTCCAGCCTGAGTTTGCGGTATCGTTCACTCGTAAAACACCCTATATAGGGTGACCGGTAAATTGATGCATTCCTTTCAAGGGATGAACAAAGGGCCTTATTGAAGGTCATATATTTTAAAAAAAGAAGGTGCCCCACTGAAATACTTTATAAAACATGCAACCTAATGACTGTGCGCAAACTATACATCCTAAATATTATACTAAAAATTCACAGGAAATTAACTTATGACCCCGCAATCACAGAAAACAGAAGACAAGATGTTGTGGTGAGTACTCGCAGAGCTAGAACGGTCTTTGCGAGTAACCAGTACAAGCATCGATCAGCATACTTATATAATAAAATAAACAAAAATCTGAAAATATATACAAGCAACTACCACGAATGTAAAACTACTCTAGTGAATTGGCTAAAAGAAATAGATTTTGATACATGTGAGAAACTATTACAAAAAATTACATAAACACATACATTGATACTTATATTTACATATTAGTATATATCATATATATCACATATTATGTATAACATACTACTTCTAAATTTTATTATAATATGTATAAATGCACACTTACACTAAGACACATACACACTCAGCAAACATTCAAACTACCCAAACACAAAAATAGTATTTAATTAGAATAAGTTACTTAATTTTAGATATTTTGGTTACCCTACCTTCAAAGTTTTTTAAAATACTGTTATAGAAGAGCAGGGTTCTCCTGCTACAGGCAATATCTTTTGCTTAAAAGGAGGCCCTAGCAACTTGTTTAGAATAAGTTACTTTGGAAGAAAATAAAAGATTTTTGATTTTTGATTTGATTTTGAACCAGCTCATGAAACTGAACAACTTTCCCCATGGAACATAGGTCGAAATAAGAAAAAAAATTTTGGTCCTCCCATACAAATTGACTTAGTCGGTCGGTAATTTTGTATGGGTGGGCCATTTTTTTTTTCATTTTTCGACCTATGTTCCATGGGGAAAGTTGTTCAGTTTCATGAGCTGGTTCATCCCTTGAAAGGAATGCATCAATTTACCGGTCACCCTGTATAATAATACTAATACTACACCTACATAGAAAATTCCCTATAGCTTTATGAAACGTAGGGAGGAAAGTGAGTTATTGTTCACGTTTCAAATTATAGTCTGTAAAATATAGGATGATCCTTCCTTTGTTTACTAGGAAAATGGGCCTTATGTCATAGCATTTGCTCCAAGGTCACAAAGGTCACAGGGATCCCATATTTTACGGAGTATAGCGGGAGACAAAGATTCATACAAATCACGTTCCTCCGTGGGGGAGAAAACATGTAACTGTCAAAACTGACGTAAAACGGAACGTAAATCTAATATTTTTGCAGGGAAAATGGAAGATTTGGCTGAATGGTCTTATTGCTTTTGCTTTCTACGATCTTATGAAAAAGACAATGTCACGCGAATACGCTTAAGATTATTCATGTAATTTTTTAGGTTTATTGAACTGTTCGTTAATTAGTTTTTTTTGTTCTTGCAGGTGTAGTATAAAGCACTATGTATCACCACAGAATAAATAATAAATAGTGCTAGCGTAGTATCACTTGGATTAGAATCTAATTGCAAACGCTCGGACCTCAAACTACACCGTCGTTAGCAATCGGTTCCTTTCTCCCCGCGTGAGCAATGTACCATTTTACTAACCCCCTGTATTTTCAAGGAAATATTACCTCAGTGAATGTAATCTTCAAGTGTTTTGCACTGCTAACTAGATCGATAAAAGGATCGATTAGAAAACATATCTGCTAATTAGATATCTCGAGTAATTAGAACGTTTCTGATGATTCGAACAGAATTATTTCTATTCATCAATGGCCTCATTGACGACATAGGCGGTGCAATGGTAGTGCGACTGCCTTTGACGCAGAAGTTTGCGGGTTCGATTCTCGGTGGATCACTCACAAAGTTTATATTTATCACTTTGTAAATTTGTTCCCAGTCAGGTTAGGACATTGCGGGCTGAACCACCCGATTGTCTGTAAATAAGATGGTTCCGTGTTTCGGATGGCACGTTAAGTCGTAGGCCACATCAGTCATCCCTGAACGCTGCTGTCCTTAGTCTAGTACTCTACTTACGGCACTCAATGGTGGAAATGGGGTGATGCTATTTTAAACTAGCATCACAATGTCAATAAACGCCAATTGTCAATTGGCAATATCAAATTCGATTTGGACTTGAATTAATGAGTCACGTTTTATGCAAATGAGTGAGAGAGAAAGTCTCGAGTCACGCAATGACAGAGCGAGAAAAAAAGTGGCTATAATATAAGGTGTAATAATACTTACTGCCAATATTTTAAGGCCGTGTGATGCCGGCTTAGAATAGCATCACCCCACATCCTTCCCGTGGGTGTCGTAAGAGGCGACTAAGGGACTCGAGAGTATTGGTGTATTACGATTTTAGGCGACAGGCCGACAACCTGTCACTATAGTGATACACATGTTTTCTGGAACAACCTTGAAAAACAATCCTCTAAAATGTCAGACGTGGCGAAAGCGGCCGTTTTCTTACGGCCGTTAACGCTCTGCCTACCCCGCAAGGGATAAAGGCGTGATATATGTATGTATGTATGTAATATTTTAAGGGGTGAATCAGCCCAAGAAACTGAACAACTTTCCACCAGAAACATAGGTCGAAATATGAGAATATTTTCTGAACCTCCCATACAAATGGTCGGTTCGTAATTTTGTATGCAAGGTCCTATTTATTTTTTCATATTTCGACCCATGTTTCTTGAGGAAAGTTGTTCAGTTTCATGAGCTGATTCACCCGTTAAAATATTTGCAGCAATTTCTTTTTATGTGTTATAATATCTCTTTGTGCATTTGCTCCCAGTTTGGTTGGGACATTGCAGGCTGAACCACCCGATTGTCCGTAAGATGATTCCGTGTTTCGGAGGGCACGTTGAGCCATAGATCCCCTTTTCTGTCTACGATTACAGACGGCGGTCGTTACACAACCATGTCAGAGCTCTGCGGTATGCTCTTCACACACGAAAGAAAGTTTTTTCCGAGTACCCATGGGTTGCACAATATTGGTAATCTTAGTCATAGTTTGGAGACTTTCGAATGACTCGGAAATTAACCTCTCAGACTACTACTACAGACACAACAGTCCACTGCTGGACATGGGCCTCACCCAATCACCACTTGGCGGGCGGATTGGCGAGCGCAGTGCAAGATATTGCAGATATTCACAGGGAACGCTGCTCCATGTATTCATATTTCAGATATCAAGATTTCAATCGTTTATTTCCAAATAGATTCGTAACGAACACCTTTAGAAAGTGTATTAATTACAATACTATCATTGGATAAATGAATTAGTCATTGTAAAAAATATTTTTATAGCAAACGTGCCGTACGAGTGGGATAAAAAATAAATACGATTTATATATACATTATCACGCCTTTAACCCTTGCGGGGTAGGCAGAGCGGAACGGCCGTAAGAATACGGTCGCTATCGCCACGTCTGACATTTTTGAGGATTGTTTTCCAAGGTAGTTCCAGAAAACATGTGTATCACTATAGTGACAGGTTGTCTGCCTGTCGCCTATAAATTGTCTTAGTCGCCTCTTACGACAGCCGCGGGAAGGATGTGGGGTGATGCTATTCGAAGCCGGCATCACACGGCATAAGTAGTATTAGTATTTGTTACGTTTTTGACTATTTTATTGTATTGACATTAGTTTTTCAATATATATAAACTCCATCATGTAATTGATTGACTTAATCATATGATGACGGGCGATTTGATGTCCACGTTATCTATGCGCCGTAAAGATAAAAGGCGTTATCTTAGAAATTAGTCATTTGCCAGCTCTTGATTAATACCTATACCACCACACACATTGTCATGTCAAATGTCGCCAAGACGAGAAAACACATGATGACATACATACTCTACGAGAAAAGTACCTATATCAGATCTCAAGTATTAACCCTCCCAAATCTCACATTCAACAACTCCGCTCTGTCATATAACTTGACCGCTTTGCTGCTGTGAGGCAGGCGAAATGAACGAATTTTGTGTTAATAAATCAAAATAGTTCGTTTCCAAGTAGATTCACAATGAATACTTCTAGAATTTCAAGAACAATATGTTCACGGGATAAATAGATTAGTCAATTCAAAAATTTTATGTTCCTTGTTTAAACGCGGCTCGAGTGCGATAAAAAAATAAAGGCACTGCTTCGAAGCTAGCTAGGCTAACCGCACAGCATGTGACTTTACGCTACCACCAACAGTAAATTAAATTAAATTCAATTCAAAACCTATACATTCGTCTTGGCAGCATTTGATTTGAAAATGTTTTGATGGAATTTCATTTCTTTTTGTAGCGAGACAGAAATTCCGTTCAAACTTCCTTAGAAAGTTGTATCTAAAGGGAACACTAACGCCCATTACTTGTGTTCTGCCCATTTAAAGCCTTTTCCACAGGATTTTTTTTAATTATGTTATGGGCTAAAAAAAAATATGCACCTAAAAATAACAGTTAAGTGTGTCACAGAGATAAGACGAAGATAACACATCTACGATCAGATACACACATACACAAATCACGCCTTTATCCCTTGAAGGGTAGGCAGAGCGTTAACGATCGCAGAATTACGGTCGTTATCGCCACGTCTGACAAGTGTTGAGCGCCCTTACAGATGATTCGTGTATCACTGTAGTGACTGGTTGTCAGCCTGTCGCCTAAAATTGTAATACACATGAAACCCTCGAGTCCCTTAGTTGCCTCTTACAACACCCGCGGGAAGAAATGGGGTGATGCTATTCTAAGCCGGCGTCACACGGCGTACGATCAGATGTCTTACAGATTTACTTTATCCGTGCGATGCTGGCTTAGAATAGCATCGCCCCATTTCTACCCGTGTCGTATGGGAGTAATCCAGGAAATGGGCAGCAGCATACATACATACATATATCACGCCTTTATCCCTTGCGGGGTAGGCAGAGCGATAGTGACCGTAAGAATACAGCCACTATCGCCACGTCTGACATTTTTGAGGATTGTTTTCCAAGGTTGTTTCAGGAAACATGTGTATTACTATGCCGTGTGATGCCGGTTTAGAATAGCATCACCCCATTTCCTACCCGTGGGTGTCGTAAGAGGCGACTGAGGGATTTGAGGGTTTCAGGTGTATTACAACTTTTAGGCGACAGGCTGACAACCTGTCACTATAGTGATACACATGTTTTCTGAAACAACCTTGGAAAACAATCCTCAAAAATGTCAGACGTGGCGATAGCGACCGTATTCTTACGGCCGTTAACGCTCTGCCTACCCCGCAAGGGATAAAGGCGTGATATATGTATGTATGTATGTATGTGTATTACTATAGTGACAGGTTGTCAGCCTGTCGCCTAAAAATTGTAATACACCAATACTCTCGAGTCCCTTAGTCGCCTCTTACGACACCCGCGGGGAGCAGCATACATACATACATACATACATACACACATCACGCCTTCGTCCCTTGCGGGGTAGGCAGAGCGCTAACGGCCGTAAGAATACGGCCCCGCAGCAGCATTGCCTATGAATATCTGATTTTTCGTTTTCGAACATAGCCCCCATTGTAAAAGTTGTTCAGTCTTCTTCTTTTCGTGTGGGACACCGAATCGTCCAACGACCCGATGAACCCTAGTGTCAGAATTTTTCAACCGCCTTCTACATGTAGCAGGCTTCTGACATGGTTGTGTAACGACCGCCGTCTAAGTGATCATAGACAGCAACCGGGACCTACGGCTTAACGTGCCATCCGAAACACGGAACCATCTTACTTACGGACAATCTGGTAGTTCAGCCCGCAATGTCCTAAGCAGACTGGGAACAAATTCACAAAGAGATAAATATCAACTTTGTGAGTGACCCACCGAGAATCGAACCCGGGACCTTCTGCGTCAAAGGCAGTCGCACTACCACTGCGCCACATCGGTCGTCAGTTGTTCAGTTTCATGGTCTGAGCACGCCTGCAAAGTTTTCATTACACGTCCTTTACACCCTGTTTAGTTCCAGTCTCATATTTATGGCGTTTTATCACGTTATTATACGTAGCTTTGACATTACCACAGCAAATTTTTTTTATGACATTCGAAATGACACTACTGGAGATTATTAACTTGCCAATACTCATTTTCATACAGTGAGAATATTTTGGAATGACAGCACCAATTTCCTTTTTTTCTATCTATTCACTGTGTAGATGGCGCTGTGCTTGGTACGTTACCGCAAAGAACGGAACGTAAATATATTTTTGTTTTTTGGAACGCGTGCCAGACTTTTTTTAGTCGCAATTTTTTCATAGACTTTTGGCTTTGGAATGTAGTAACATACATCATAGACTTATAATATACATACATAGTCAGTTCAACGCCATCTATAGAGCTCTATATAATTCAAAAAGAAATCCTTCGATTATCTGTCAAGTTCAGTGCATAATAAAAAAAACTATTACCCCTGTTTATGGGAAATCACTGCGTTTTTACGTGGTTTTTATTTTTACATCATTCGCACGAGCGCCACCTGTTAGGAACTAAACGAACAGATTTAAAATTTCCCTTTCCATTAATTTCCATACAAATACCGCGAGAGCGTCTGAATATCACTACATAGTATAAAGCAAGGTCGCTTTTCGCGTCTGTCTGTATGTATGTTTGCTTAAATCTTTAAAACTACTCAACGGATTTTGAGGCAGGTTTTTTAAATAGATAGAGTGATTTAAGCGGAAGGTTTTTATGTATATTACTTGCAGGGAAAAATCCTTATTCCCACGGGAAAACCAGTTGCAGCGGGCGCAGTCACTGGGGCAGGCCGCTAGTTATGAGATATACTCATCACATGTAAATATCTTCTTATAATATAAAAATGAATCGCAAAATGTGTTGGTAAGCGCATAACTCAACAACGCCTCGACCAATTTGGCCAAATCTTTTTTTTAAATGTTCGTTGAAGTTCGAGGATGGTTTTTACGGCGAGAAAAATTAGAATTATTGCTGGAAAAACCCTAAAAATAGCCCTTTTCTTTTTCCCATACAAATGATTTGTAACTAAAACGTAGTCAATTTGAGCTTCATTGCTATTGTATAAAGTTCATATTAAATTACAAGCACTCACTGTTGCCTAAGCAATGTAGGTGTGTTCCTAACGCTAAAGATCATATATCTATCAAAACAATATGCGTGTGTGCGTTGGAGCACAGAATACATAGTTGGAGGAGTTTAATGTCGCGTTCCGAAACTCGCGTTTCTTTTGTATTAGTTTCGGCACGCGAGATAAAATGCATCAGTTTCCACGTCATTTTTTTTTATTCACAACGCCCTATCACCAGGGTGACGGTTCTGTTCAGGAGATTTTTTTTAAATACGTAGGCAAAAAAACTGCCACATTACAAATCTTTTTGACAGGACGAAGTCTGTCGGGTCAGCTAGTGTGGTAATAATAATACATATTTGTTTAAGACTTTCGCACTTTTACACTTGACCGTCGACGTTGATTCTGACAGGCGCTACCTAACCTACCTAACAGCCCACAGCTGGACATGGGCCTCCCCCTATTGGGGGGTATTGCTCACCATGCTTAGCAAACGGATTGGCGAGCGCAGTACAAGGTATTTTATTTACAGGGAACCCTGCTGCCCGATCCCCAGGATAATTGTCCCTAAGCCACTTTTTACGACACACTTAGGCAGAAATGGAGTGATGCTATTCTAAGTCGGCAGCACACGGCACGCAACCAACAAAAATGTATGAATGTATGTTAGTATATATGTTATAAGGTTACATTTAATTATTTAATATTTTATTTTTTTTAAATACTAAAAACTATTTTGGACCTCCCATACAAGTTGAGTGACTCGGTCCGGTCGGCTAGTACATTTTGTATGGGAGTTAGGTACAATTTTTTTTCTTGTGAATTCTTTTGGTTTCATGGGTTGATTTATCCCTCCCTCACCCGTATTTGAACGTCCGTCACTCTCTACCTACTCCGCAAGGGAAAAAGCGTGATATGTAGTAATTTTAAAACCACTTAAGCAATTATCTCGAAGAAACTGATATGCAAATTAAATTAATAAATTTAAGATATTTTAAACTGGTAAAATGCATAATTTTTTCGCGTCATGGTAACTTATGTTATAGAAGTAAACGGTACATTAACCAGTCTTCACATACATACATATATCACGCCTTTATCCCTTGCGGGGTAGGCAGACCGTTAACGGCCGTAAGAATACGGTCGCTATCGCCACGTCTGACATTTTAGAGGATTGTTTTCCAAGGTTGTTCCAGAAAACATGTGTATCACTATAGTGACAGGTTGTCGGCCTGTCGCCTAAAATCGTAATACACCAATACCCTCGAGTCCTTTAGCCAGTCTTCAATGGGCCACTTTTTTTTTGTTCGTTAATTTCCTAATAGGTGGCGCCCAGGGATGAGGGAAATGCTTAGTATGGATTTCCCATAAGTAGGGGTAATGAAATTGCGTTAAAAATTGTATTTTATTTTAATATTTTGTAGACATATGTTTTAATTTAGGATAATCAACTCATAATTTATAAAACTGCTTACTTTCCGTACCTCATATCGAAAATATACGCCAGTAAACTTACTTTTGAAGGACTTGCGATTTAGAAAGCGGCAACATTATTGTTTATGGTATTCATGCATGATGGTGCAAGTTGTTATTATTAAGGTTATTATCTGTCCTTCTCCTTCCTGTCTGTCTTCAGTTCAGTCATCGCTTGTCCGCCCATCAGTCGAGATCGTTTTTACGTACTGCTGTAAGCCTGACAACGTTGACTACCTACCGAGAACTCATCATTACCTATTGAATAAGTTTAGGAAGAAAGTTACCAAACAAAACCACAACACAACAAAGTTTTTGTTTTGACGTCACGGGCGTCTCGGCTCATAGATAATACCGTAGTTTTTTTTTGTCAATTGACAGCTTTTCCTCAGTTTAGGAGCGCCATCTAGTTCCACCCAAGGAAGCTACCAGTCCAAAAAATCCTCATTGTACATAGATTGTGCCGTGTGATGCCGGCTTAGAATAGCATCACCCCACCTCCTTCACGCGGGTGTCGTAAGAGGCGACTAAAGGACTGGAGAGTATTGGTGTATTGCAATTTTTAGGCGACAGGCTGACAACCTGTCACTATAGTGATACACATGTTTTCTGAAACAACCTTGGAAAACAATCCTCAAAAATGTCAGACGTGGCAATAGCGACCGTATTCTTACGGCCGTTAACGCTCTGCCTACTCCGCAAGGGATAAAGGCGTGATATATGTATGTACGTATGTATGTGTATATATGTATAAATTTAAAATGTCAAAATAGCTTTACACAGCTAAGGCGACTACTTTCCCGAAGATCATAGATCATGTCATCAAATCACCCCGTAAGTCTATAGCAGTCCACTGCTGGACATAGGCCTCCCCCAGGGTACGCCACAATGAACGATCTCCCGCTTTCGCCATCCAAACGCTACCAGCCGCTCTCTGTAAGTCACGATATGCCAACGAAACATGTTATTTTTTAATTTAAGGTGTAAAAATATTAGCTGCAAATATTTAAAGGGGTGAATCAGCCCACGAAACTGAACAACTTTCCCTAAGGAACATAGGTCGAAATATGAAAAGAAAAATTTGGACCTCCCATACAGTTGACTTGCTCGCTGCTACATTTTGTATGGGAGGTCCAAATTTTTTCTTCATATTTCGACCTATGTTCCTTAGGGAAAGTTGTTCAGTTTCAGACACTGGTTCACCCCTTAAAATATTTGCAGCTAATATTTTTATACCTTATAATTTGACCTAGGTATGTTCCTTGGGGAAAGTTTTTTTATCAAAAGCCCGTGCTGAGTTAGTCACTAGAAAAATTACACCGCATACAAAAAGAATAAACATTTTTCCATCACCAAAAAATAAAAAAAAACGTACCACTATTTGAAAAAATCCGGTTATTCTTTCAATAGCACTGGTCACTTCACCGGTATTTTCCGGTTCACAGTTTCCGGTGATGGTAACCGGTACGACCGAAGCGCAGCGCGGTTATGAGCGGACTGTTTTCGATTCAATGAAACGTATGCACCGTGAGTTGCGGCGTGAGGCATGGGCGGTAGCGATTTTTTAAAGGTGGATGGCACACTTGACGCGCGACGGACCGCTAAAATATCGCAGCGGTTAGATCCATACTAGAAACGTCACTCCTCATACTAAAACCGCACTCGACGGACGGCGTTGCGATAGCGCTGCGTCAACAGGTATGGGGATATTTTAGTTGTCCGTGCTTGATATTTTGCTTGCTTTCATGCTTAAAGAGAGCGGCTGGTAGCGCTTGGATGGCGAAAGCGGAAGATCGTTCATTGTATCGTACCCTAGGAGAGGCCTATGTCCAGCAGTAGACTGCTATAGGCGGATCTGATGACGATGTGTGATGATGATGAAAGGCCTCCCAATACTTTTCAGACGTGGCACTAGCGACCGTTTTTTTATTCCTACCCCGGAAGGAATAGGTTAAGGCGTTATATGTCTGTATTTATTTTATATGTTAACCTCTTTTTTCTTGTCACCTGGACCACACGTTGTTGATATCGTTTGAAAAGATAGAATAGAGCATTGTATACGTAAATATTCATAAAACAAATTCGGCTTTTTTTTTTACTAAGATTTCTAATTAAACTTTTATCACCCTTCTCTTATACTTGGATCACACATTGGTGATATAGAAAAGAGAATTCAAAACTCAATGTATTTTTCTAAGTTATCTAATTATCCTCTAACCTTTTATCGTACCACACGTCAGTGACATCGTAGAATTAGAAAAGAGACTAGTCTTAACCGGTTTTTTAAAGATTACTAATTATAATTTCTAACCTCTTTATTCTTTTCACTTATACCACACATTTGTGATATCGTTTAAAGAGATAGTCATTCATTAGGCGCCCGTGAAAAGTCGGACGTTTTTTGTTATGCTCACGTGTTTAGAATACTATTACTGTGGCCTACAAAACGTGTTCGTGTTTCGGAGGGCACGTTGCCTCGTTAAGATGTCGGTCTAGTTAACAATTTTTTACGGTTTCGTTCCCAAAGGGTCAATGGGTTTCTTTTAGTGGGTAATCAGAATATCTTCACCCAATTTCCTGGGGAAAGTTGTTCAGTTTCGTGGACTGGTTCAGTTTTTAAAATTTTCTGTATTCATAGTTCGGCCGCCCGAACGTCATATTTTTACAGCCGTTAACACCCTGCCTACCACGCAAGGGAGAATAGCGTGATGTATGTTAGTGTGTCATAGTTCGTTTTATATGTAACTAGTTAAATTGAACATTTCCTAGGTTTATTATAGGACTTTGACCCGTACCGCATACGCAAAACGCACCGGACGCTCATGCGTTTTTAAACAGTATACAAATGACAACCTGTGACAGATGCAGTTTGACGCTGAATACAATTTTAGGCGGCAGGCTGAAAACCTGTCACTATTCATTCATTGAGCCGTTCCAATAAGCCACATTTGAAAACTGTCAAAAGTATTTAAATTTCTTCGATGATATCTCCTTTAGTATGGGTTTGACAGCTGTCAAGCCTATTTGAACGGCCATACTTTAAGATCACAAAACCCAAACTTTTAGTAAAAATCTTTTTACATACATATATCACGCCTTTATCCCTTGCGGGGTAGGCAGAGCGTCAACAGCCGCAAAGATACGGTCGCTATCGCCACGTCTGACAATTTTGAGGAGTGTTTTCCAAGGTGGTTCCAGAAAACATGTGTATCACTATAGTGACAGGTTGTCAGCCTGAGTTGAGTCCCTTAGTCGCCTCTTGATGATATGGGGTGAACCTACTCTAAGCCGGCATCACACGGCATAAAAAATCATCATGGATACTGAAATACTACCATGCTTAACCTACGGCTGCCAAGCCTGGATATTCGACGAAAAAACCAAAGCAAAAATCCAGATTACACAAAGAGCAATGGAGAGAAGTTGCCTGGGCATCAGATTAAGCGACAAAGTAAAGCATATATCACGCCTTTATCCCTTGCGGGGTAGGCAGAGCGTTAACGGCCGTAAAAATACGGTCGCTATCGCCACGTCTGACATTTTTAAAGATTGTTTTCCAAAATTATTCCAGAAAACATGTGTATCACTATAGTGACAGGTTGTCAGCCTGTCGCCTAAAATTTCAATACACTAAAAACCCTTCAGTCCCTCAGTCGCCTCTTACAACAGCCATGAAAAAGAAATGGGAAATTGAAAATCTACGTTTACCTATTTTAACAAAAAAATACTGAGGCGTAAACCTTTTCTACACTGCTTACCGAAAATAACGTATTTAGAACTAAATACACTAAAGAGCGCCAAACATCAGCACTTTTGTCTCTTTCGATGCCCGACTTTGACACTCAATAACTCCAGAACTAGTATGTTGCATAAAAATTCCCTATGCTAAAATGATAAGCAATATTTAATCTCTATTATTATATAACATTGGCTTTGATGCGATTCCTGCAAGTGTGACGCAAGACTGATGAAAAACAGGACGAGCATCCAAACAAAAGTTGTCATGATCCTTTCTGACGCTCTACTGTTCGCACAGAGTATGAAGTGGAAATGGGCTGGGCATCTGGCTTGGTATACCGAGGACAGATGGACCATAAGAGCAACAAAATGGAAGGGACCTCTAGGATCTCGAGCCAGAGGCAGACCAAACGCGCGATGGCAGGACGAAATAATAGCTACTGCAGGAAACTTACATACATACACATACAATATAACACAATATAATACAATATTACATACATATATCACGCCTTTATCCCTTGCGGGGTAGGCAGAGCGTTAACAGCCGTAAGAATACGGTCGCTATCGCCACGTCTGACATTTTTGAAGATTGTTTTCCAAGGTTGTTTCAGAAAACATGTGTATCCCTATAGTGACAGGTTGTCAGCCTGTCGCCTAAAAATTGTAATACACCAATACTCTCGAGTCCCTTAGGCTGGTTTCAGAGCGACGCGTCTCGGCAGCGCTGCCCAGCCGCGCGCGGTTCGGGCGCGCGCCTGGGCAGCGCGTTCGCTGTGAAACGACATTCAGACGCGCGCGCTTCGTTGTGGTGTACGGTCGAGTGCAGAGAATCATTAGTACAGTTTTTCTGTGATTAAACGCAATCAATGTGTCTAATTTTACCTAAATATACTTTTATTATATAATAATTGTGTATTTGGGTAAAATAAGACACATTAATTATTGCGTTTAATTACAGAAAAACCATTCGACGTCATATCGCCATTGGCAAACTTAGCGCGAACGGGTTGTACCTACCTACTTAGTATGTACTTATCTTAAGTTTCGTATTTTTTTCTAAATATTGTATTATACTATGTATCTACTTACTTCTTACACAAAAATAAGAAGGAGAATATTTAATTCTTTCTCAAAAATGATTGTAATGTTTAAATAATTACTTAATAAATGTTTTTCTACCAACCTTTCTGTGTAGTGAAATTTTCTCCGAACAATTCTATCCCGATTTCTTCCCAAGCTTTATTTTTCGCGTCCCTATTTTTATAATTCGCATCAGATGCATTCCACAAACATTCTCGATGACGAACTTCATCAATCAGTCGCCCCGTGTCGATAAAGTCATCCATTTTCAGTCACGTAGAGGAGTACATAAATTACAGTGTGTTGGACTGTACGCAGCCGCGCGTCCGCACCGTGTCGCTCTGAAACGCTACTGGCAATCGAAAGAGATCCGACCGCGGCGCGTGGCGGCGCGGCCGAGACGCGGCCCAAAACGCGTCACTGTGAAACGCTACATACAATCTAGTGTAATGCGAGGCGCGCGCGGCTGAGCAGCGCTGCCGAGACGCGTCGCTCTGAAACCAGCCTTAGTCGCCTCTTACGACACCCGCGGGAAGGATGTGGGGTGATGCTATTCTAAGCCGGCATCACACAGCATTAAATAATGATACATCATAATATTATTATTTGACATTGTTAATTTTATGCTAATAATTGTATTTTTTAAATGTATTTTTTATTTAATTGATATCATTACTTAATAGATGTTATAAATTGTACGATAATATTTTTTTATGTCAGATGTAGAGTTGTTATGTTTTTATGCAATCATGTAATATTGTCATGTAATATTTAATTATAATTAAGTCAGATTAGTGTATAATAAAAATTGTTAATGATTAAATAAATAAATAAAATAAAATAAATAGGTACCATTTAAGGGTACCGACGTTACCGTTTATTTTTCGAATTGTAACTTAATTTTACTTGTGCATTGTACAATTTTGTATTCAAGCTTAAAAAACATCTTAAAACAATACGGGGTGTAAGGGACAGCGTCCCGAATACTGATAGGGTGCAAGCAGACCATGAAACTGAACAACTTTCCCCTAGAAACATATGTCAGGAAAAGTCAATAAATTTGTGGATTCCCATGATAGTAAATGCAGTCAGCTGACCGCGGTTTTGTATGGGGGCAAAATTTTTTTGTCGTTTCCTGACATATGTTCCTAGGGGAAAGTTGTTCAGTTTCATGGTCTGCTTGCACCCTATCAGTATTCGGGACGCTGTCCCTAACACCCTGTATGTCCGTCAAGAAATCACGATATAAAAAATATTGGCCGAGGGCTAAAAATAGACATACAGGGTGTAATAGACGGTGTAACGATAACTTTGCAGGCGTGCTCAGACCATGAAACTGAACAACTTTTTGTTTGGGGGGTATGTTGGGAAACGTGAAAATTATTTCGACCTCCCATACAAAATTCTCGATCAGCCGAGTGACTTTGTATAGGAACTCGAAAAAATATTCTCGTTTCCCAACATAGCCCCCATAGAAATAGTTGTTCAGTTTTATGATCTGATCATGCCTCCCAAGTTTTCGTAACACCGGGGATGTAAGGGATTACACCCTTTTTAAGATCTCGCGAATGTTTTCACACATTTTTATGGTTTTTTAATGGTTAAAATATTACGAGTGACCCGGGTTAATCATAAAAATGTGTAAAAACGGATCTTTATTCTTTTACGAAAAGCAAAACGTCTTGTCTCTTAAGTTTAGCCCGCATTTTAGCAAGGGGTCGCTTCTATCACCCCATCCAGCCAGTTATAAGAAAAAAAGCCAGGAAAAAATCCTCCCTCCAACCGCGCATGTCTATAGCCCATTCAGGAACGGACAGAAAGCGGGACGGATGCCGCGCGAGAGAGCGGGACGCAAGACACACTCCCGAAATTCGGGAAAATCCACTAATGACTGAATTTATACCCATGTTACACATTTACGGCACGTTATGTCATTCTTGCGTTCCATTTTTGAATGCACCAATTGTAACAAATCTTTTTTGCATCGAACGGGACGCCGAAAAATTTTTGATAGATCAAAAAAAGCTTCTTTGAAAACTATTAATTGTCGATTTTTTAAACGATGTAAAATGGTAATCGCGTTTTAAACGCGCGCTAATGTCGCAGGGGCGTCTAGCTAACTGCATTAGTCTAGATTTTAGGTCAGTCTAACAATCTAGGGGCTTAATTCGATGTAAGGCGTGTATCCACTCACCGTTCATTCCCGAACCGCCGATCTTGACAACCGTCTGACGTAATACAGGCATAAGTCTCAAACACATTGGTAATTAGCACTTGGACGAAAATTTGACTGTAAAAACGAAAAATTATATCACACAACGCCGCTACAAAGGTTATGATTGGAAACCTATTTTAAAACGCGCGTCCGGCTATTTTAGTACACTGTTGCCCGCGGTCCATGATAATTGCTGACGCGTTGTACAAGATGCGGGAATTTGTGGAATAATTTTGGTGGAAAAAAAATCAATTGTGGACGCGTTACACGGTGGCCATTTTGTGTCTGGGTGAGCAGGGGCGGGCTTTCCGCGCGTGCGCGGGAGAGTCGCGCGATTCTGGGTAATCGTCGCGTTCATAGATTAGACAGAAAGCGTTTCGGGGAAACGACATTTCTCATCTGTGACAGCTCGAAGTTTTCGGAGTTTTTGAAAGGGTTTCGCGTCGACAAATCTGGCGTGGTTGTAGGTAATCTGTAAAAATTTTACTGCAAATATTTTAAGGGGTGAATCAGTCCATGAAACTGAACAACTTTCCCCAAGAAACATAGGTCGAAATATAAGAAAGATTTTTGAACCTCCCGAACAAATTGCCTTGGTCGGTTGGTAATTTTGTATGGGAAGTCAATTAACGTTTTTCATTTTTAGACCTTTGTGACATTTTTTGACCCCTTAAAATGTTTGCAGCAATTTCTTTTCCACCCTGTATATCTAAAAACCTAATTATTTATTTATACCTTAAGGGGTGAACTAGCCCATGAATCTGAACAACTTTCCCCAAGGAACATAGATCCAAATATGAAAAAATTTTTGGCCCTCTCATACAAAATTACCGACCGACCAAGTCAATTTGTATAGGAGGTCCAAAATTTTTTTTTCATATGTTTCTTGGGGAAAGTTGTTCAGTTTCATGGACTGATGTAATGATATACCCCTTAAAATATTTGCAGTTTATATTTTAAAACCATATATTACATGAAGAAAATGCGATTTTAAACGGCAAATTTTCACAAATACATATGCGATGCAAGCCAGTTAATTCCACTGCTGCACATAGGCGGATCGCACACTTAACGCACGACGGACCGCTAAAATATCGCAGCGGTGTGCCAGATTTATAGTAGAAATGTTCTGGGCTGCGACTGTGTAGTGCCTGCCATCGACACGCTAAGAAGAAGAAGTAGAAATGTCAATCCGTAAACCGCTCAACCACACTCGACGCAGCGCTATCGCAGCGTCGTATGTCAAGTGCGGTTTTAGTATGGGGATTGACATTTCTAGTATGGATCTGACAGACTGCTGCGATATTTTAGCGGTCCGTCGTGCGTTAAGGTAAGATAAGATCTCCTGCTTTCGTCATTTACCAGTAAGGACGCCAAATAAAGTATAATACATGATATTTCTTTATCCCTACGGGGTTGGCAGAACATTATGGCCGTAAAAGTACAGTCGCTTTCGCCATGTCTGAAAAATATTTTAGGACCAAAAAAGTTTATCTATCTGTCTATCGTTACGTGATATAATACATACATATATCACGCCTTTATCCCTTGCGGGGTAGGCAGAGCGTTAACGGCCGTAAGAATGTATGATCGCTATCGCCAAGTCTGACATTTTTGAGGATTGTTTTCCAAGGTTGTTTCAGAAAACATGTGTATCACTATAATGACAGGTTGTCAGCCTGTCGCCTAAAAATTGTAATACACCAGTACTCTCGAGTCCCTTAGTCGCCTCTTATGACACCCACGGGAAGGATGTGGGGTGATGCTATTCTAAGCCGGCATCACACGGCACACGGCACGGCACGGTGATATAATAGTCTGTAAAATATAGGATAATCCCTGTGACGTTTGTGACCTTGGAGCAAATGCTATGACATAAGGTCCATTTTCCTTTGATTACTAGGAAAATGGATCATCCTAAATTTTACAGACTATAGTAGGCTTTTAATGTAAAAAAAACAGATAAAAGGAGGTTTTTTTTTGGTTATAGGTATGACATTAAGTTAGCTAGTTAACTAGATCATTAATCAAATACGAAAGTTGTCCAAAAATACTCTACAGATTCCAATCACACTTTGTTTCCATCCGAAATAGTCCAATATGACGTCATACTTTCAGTATTTTCATACAAAATATTGGTTTAAAAAGGAGCTCATTTGACCCGTGTGGAGACAAATTATTTTAGATACACCAAAGAATACTTATGCCGTGTGATGCCGGCTTAGAATAGCATCACCCCACATCCTTCCCGTGGGTGTCGTAGGAGGCGACTAAGGGACTCGAGAGTATTAGTGTATTACAATTTTTAGGCGACAGGCTGACAACCTGTCACTATAGTGATACACATGTTTTCTGAAACAACCTTGGAAAACCATCCTCAAAAATGTCAGACGTGGCGATGGCGACCGTATTCTTACGGTTGTTAACGCTCTGCCTACCCCGCAAGGGATAAAGGCGTGATATATGTATGTATGCATGTAAGAATACATATACATAGACTATTATGATGTTATGAGGATGATACAAATAAATTATTAGTAAATCAGGAAAATTAACGATTTTCCTTCTTTTAGTAGGGTGACCATTAGTTCATAAGGATAAAAATACTGTCACCATTTGGGAGAAAGGGCATATATGCTGACCTGTTGTATATATTTCACGTTTTATTGTGAAATTACTGATCTGCCCTGTCCTATGTAGTGACCCTGCGTCACTACATAGTATGAAGTAGTCGCTTTTCGCGTCTGTCTGTATGTACGTTTGCTTAAATCTTTAAAATTACACAATTTATTTTGATGCAGGTTTTTTATAGATAGAGTGATTCAAGAGATAGGTCTTGACACGAAAAATTCTTATCCCCATGGGAAAATGAGTTGCTTTTCAATAATTTCGTTCCAGGCAACGCAGTGTCTGTGCGCTTGCCTCATACACTGATGAAATCGTCTGTCACGGACGTATAAAACCAGTGATTGTATAATTATGGTTAAGAAATGGGGTGCTCTTTTTTCTAAGCGTTTATTGTCATGATAATAATTATACGTAAAAAAATCGGCCTCTCATAAATATTGACAACCGGGAATCCGGTTTTGGTATACCCATATACTGAATAGCTTGTATGAATTGGCTAGCCTAGCCTGCATATACTTAATTACATATTTTATTGGGTTAAGCAAAATATGTTATAAATCAGTCCTTCTTTGTGAATTTTCACAACAGAAGGACGAAATATACCTGAAAACAGAAAAAAAACACGGTAGCCAATTTTAACATCACGTATCATAATTAGCCTACCAGTAACACCTACTAGACATTCAAAAGTTATTGGTCTTTCCTTATTACGCAATATGGTGAAGTTTTTTATTTTCCTGGTCAGGTTATGACATTGTGTGATAATATGGTTACCCTACTGGTTGACAAACTTAGTCAGTTCGTGATTTAAGCCAGTGGCATAATGTCATAATGTCGTAATAATTAATTATGTAGTACTAAACGCCATAATTTTAAAATTTAATTAAAAAAGAATGTATTTTTGCTACTTATGAAAATGTCGTATTTAGTGTTCAGTTTCGTGGGTGTATTTTTGATTAATCTGGGTCTAGGTAAGTGTTTTTGACGTGACAACGTCATAATTCGATGGAGCCATGACTCATGCGGCGTTACCGCTGAGGCGTTACCTTGAAGTGCAAGCGAGAGCGCGGAACGAGCGACGTAGAGGCACAATCGGCCTCCGCGTTCGGCAGCATATATACATATATCTATCAAACAAATTAAACTGTTTTTTTTAATGCAACCATTCCATCAGTATTTTCCTATGACGTTGTCACATTCCGTGACAACGCCGCCAACGTCGTGTGATGCTGACTTAGAATAGCATCACCCCACATCCTTCCCACGGGTGTCGTATGAGGCGACTGAAGGACTCGAGAGTATTGGTATATTACAATTTTTAGGCGACAGGCTGGCAACCTGTCACTATAGTGATACACATGTTTTCTGAAACAACCTTGCAAAACAATGCTCAAAAATGTCAAACGTGGCGATAGCGACCGTATTCTTACGGCCGTTAACGCTCTACCTACCCCGCAAGGGATAAAGGCGTGCTATATGTATGTATGTTGTCATATTTAAATATCGTCAGTAAAGTGACTTTACAGAGAACCGTTTTTTTTTTACTTTGAGACACATTAAGTAGACGAAAACCCGATGAATCCTAGTGTCAGGGTTTTCGCTGAATATGCCTCTGACATGGTTAACCGACCGCCGTCTTAATAATCATACATACACATACACAAATCACGCCTTTATCCCAAGCGGGGTAGGCAGAGCGTTAGCGATCGCAAAATTACGGTCGTTATCGCCACGTCTGACAAGTATTGAGGGCCTTTTTAGATGATTCGTGTATCACTGTAGTGACAGGTTGACAGCCTGTCGCCTAAAATTGTGATACACATGAAACCCTCGAGTCCCTTAGTTGCCTTTTACAACACACACGGGAAGAAGTGGGGTGATGCCATTCTAAGCCGGCATCTCACGGCAATTAATTAATAATCATAGGGAGGGGTTTTTTGGTGAGACCGGCTTTAGAATAACATCGCCCCATTTCTTTCAGTGGATTATGGAAGTGGTGGCTAAAGAATTGAATTTCATGCGTTGTGTGTATCACATGACAATCTGTCACTAAAAGATTAGAACACCGATAGACCGTTTTTTAGCTTAACAAGATTTAACAGACTTTTTTGAGCTCATTTACGCTTTGCCTACCCCGCAAGGGCGTGTAAAGATGATAAAGACGTGATCGTTCTCCTTGCCTTATCCCGTTCTCTGTCGGGGTCGGCTACCTAACCTAGGGGATTTGACGTGGAATCAAGTTTTTACACAGAGCGATTGCCATCTGACCTCTGCAACCCGAATCGTAGGTTATGTAACATTCAAATATCCATCTGAATTCAAATTATATTTGAATGTGGGTGTCATCACGTTTTTCCTTCACCGTAAGAGCAGTCGGTAAATATACGTGAGTAAAACACATTGGTACATTCAAAAATTCAAAAAAAATTCAAAATTCAAAGCCTTTATTACATGCATACAAACATTTAAACAAAAATCCGCCAAACTGCACAGCAGTTTGTTGGCAGACACAATGCTCTCAGGACTAACTACCTATAAATTATAAATAGACGGGTACCGGCTTACAATTTGCACTAGTTAATACACACATTACACTTATGGCAATTTCTAGCTGTTAATTGACTTTATCTACATATTGTTGTAATAAATATTTTTGAATATTTCTTTTATATGTTTTTTTGCATGGCGGGGATCGAACTCGGGTCTCACGATTGTAAGACCGGTGTCCCAACAACTTGGCCACCGACGCTCTTCAGCTGATAAAGGCGTGATATGATGTTTCAATTGCCGTGTGATGCTGGTTTAGAATAGCATCATCCCATTTCTTCCCGTGGGTGTTGTAAAAGGCAACTAAAGGAATCGAGGGTTTCATGTGTATTACAATTCTAGGCGACAGGCTGACAACCTCTCACTACAGTGATACACAAATCATCTGAAAGGGACCACAATATTTGTCAAACGTAGCGATAACGACCTGTAGCGACCTCTGTTGGCTACAGCATGAAGCTCACCCAAGTGGTTCACAAGCATACAAGACGCAACAGGAGTTCTCAACATATCGGAGAGATGGCGCCACGTGACAGAACAATGGGCCTGAAGCGCGGTATCGAAGTGTTCACCGCGCAACGCATATAAACAACTTCTAATCCAATCCAGGTGAACCCGTCGGCCCCCTGGCCACAACACCCGGCCAGGCGGGACACCACCTGGCTTCCTCCTGTCACCCGCCATAGACCGATCGTTAACGCTCTGCCTACCCCGCATGGGATAATGTCGTGATTTATGTATGTATGTATGATGTTTCAATTTTTTTTTTCAGTACACGCAACTCTGGCTCAAGTAGTTTTCAATCTAAACCCTCAAAACTACGAATGCTCAGCTTCTGTTCGCAACGTCACTGTCAAAGCAAATGACACTTTATCAGTTAGAGTGACAGGCGATTCCTTCAGTGAAGCCAAGTAAGTATACCTGGTTTACCGAGCATGGCTCGGCTTTTTTGTTGTAGAACTATGAAAAACTAGTGGACGCCCGCGGCTCCGCCCGCGTGGAAGTCTGTTTTAATCCCGTAGCATCCGACAGGAACATTTTTTCGGGATAACAACTGTCCTATGTGTTAATTCAAATGACTCTCTGTCTGACGACCGATGTGGCGCAGTGGTAGTGCGACTGCCTTTGACTCAGAAGGTTCCGTGTTCGATCCTCGGTGGGTCACTCACAAAGTTGATATTTATCACTTCTTCCCAGTCTGGTTAGGACATTGCGGGCTGAACCACCCGATTGTCCGTAAGTAAAATGGTTCCGTGTTTCGGATGGCACGTTAAGCCATAGGTCCCGGTTGCTGTCTATGATCACTTAGACGGCAGTCGTTACACAACCATGTCAGAAGCCACATGTAGTAGGCGGTTGAAAAATTCTGACACTAGGGTTCATCCGGTCGTTGGACGACTCGGTGTCCAAGAAAAAGAAAGAAAGACTCTCTGTGTGTGTGCCAAATTTCATGAAAATCGGTTCTGTAGTGTTAGCGTGAAGGAGTAACAAGCAAACAAACATACAAACTTTCGCATTTATAATATTAAAGTAGGATAGACCTCCCATACATACAAAATGTAGGTATTAAAATATATAGGGTGACCGGTAAATTGATGCATTCCTTTCAAGGGATGAACCAGCTCATGAAACTGAACAACTTTCCCCATGGAACATAGGTCGAAATATGAAAAAAAAAATTTGGTCCTCCCATACAAATTGACTTAGTCGGTCGGTAATTTTGTATGGGTCGGCCAAATTTTTTTTATTTTTCGACCTATGTTCCATGGGGAAAGTTGTTCAGTCTCATGAACTGGTTCATCCCTTGAAAGGAATGCATCAATTTACCGGTCACCC
Source organism: Keiferia lycopersicella (assembly GCA_029255805.1). Taxonomy (NCBI): domain Eukaryota; kingdom Metazoa; phylum Arthropoda; class Insecta; order Lepidoptera; family Gelechiidae; genus Keiferia; species Keiferia lycopersicella. Next base: position 583,775 of record JARACZ010000039.1, on the reverse strand, counting down.
GTATATTTTGACCTACGTGAAAGTTGTTTGTTTGTTTGGGAAAGTTGTTCAGTTTTATGGAATTGTTCGCTTACAATATTTGCAGCTAATATTTTGTTTCTTTTTTAGTTGTTCTACATCAGGCGCGCCATTTTTGGGTACAACCGACTTCAAACAGAAGAGCGAAGCCGTGGTAAGTACCCACTTTGCTTGTTAGAAATTGCTAGAAGCAATAAGGCCGCTTATTTGGATTACTTGTTTCTCCTATTTTTTTTAGTTTTTGGGTTAATTTTTTTTATCCGTGTAATGCCTGGTGCCATGCTTAGTATAGCATCGCCCCATTTCTTTTCCGCGGATGTCGTAAGAAGCGACTAAAGGATTATCTTAAAAATATTCTCTATTTTTCATGTCTATCCAATAGTATATATTGAAAATGTACAAAATTTTTCGTAATATATATAAGGCATAAGCGTATCCACGATAGTTTATATCTCGAAAATATACTCTATTTTTCATGTCTATCCAATAGTATATATTGAAAATGTACTAAATTTTTCGTAATATATATAAGGCATAAGCGTATCCACGATAGTTTATATCTCGAAAATATACTCTATTTTTCGTAATATTTGTACATGATAAAATATACAGACACACACATGTCACGCCTATTTCCCAGGTGGGGTAGGCAGAGCGTTACCGACCGTAAAATTACAGCTAGCGCCAGGTCTGACAAATATTGAGGGCCGTTTTAGATAATAAGTGTATCACTATAGTGACAGGTTGTCAGCCTGTTGCTTAAAATTGAAATTGAAAACAATTTATTCTCTTTTCACAGTACACAACACAAAACAAAAACAGTAGTTACACAAAGCCAAACACAAGTACACTTTTAAAGAAAATATACAAAAACATATTAACAACAGGACATAGGTACAGGTAGGTAGTTGTGTTCCGTACTGTGCCAGAGAAATGGTTCTGACTCAGCATAAGTCGCAGTGTTAACTACGACGCTGGTATTCTGCCAGCACCAAGCGATGATCTCAGTCGATAGCAATACGGAGTCGTAAATATCTAGGTATGTATGTACTGTACGTATAGGAAAAAATAAAATGGATACTTAAATAAGAATTTACATGTACATGATAATAGAAGTTGTAAGTTAAAAGTATTAAGTTATTAATAAAAATATATGCACATATATATAGGTATAAATAATGATAATTAGTAGATATGGAAAATACGAGTAGGCAATAAATAAAATACAGTTCTGGGCATGCATGTGTGAATTTGAGTAGTGGTGTCAAAATAAATAACAGTTTTAACAATTCTTAATATGCTAGTTATACACAGAATAAATATATAGGTATTTAGGTCTTTAGATACAAGCCTCAAATTGTAATACACATGAAACCCTCGTGTCCCTTAGTCGGTTTCTACGACTCCCACGGGCAAGAAATGGGCTATTCTAGGCCGGCATCACACGGCATAAAATATATTTTGAAAATATTCTAAATTTTTTATGATATACCTACTTATATACATGATACATATTATATCTTGAAAATATACACTATATTTCTTATTATATATACGTAAGGTGTAAAAATATTAGCTGCAAATATTTTAAGGGAGACATCAGTCCATGAAACTAAACAGCATTCCCTTAGAAACATAGGTCGAAATACGAGTTTTTTGTTTGAACCTCCCATACAAACTGACTTGTATGAGAGGTCAAATATTTTTTTCATATTTCGACCTATGTTCCTTGGGGAAAGATGTTTATTTTCATGACCTATTTCACCCCTTAAAATATTTTCAGCTAATGTTTTTACACCCTTTATATCCATGATATATCTTGAAAACATCCTCTATTTTTCAGATAACCAAACCAACAAAAATACACAACGGGCAATGGATATGCAGTTTTTTTATTTACTTAAGTACACAGGAGTTAGACATAGCCAATGCCCCGCAAAAATTTAAAGTGATTTGGAATAATAATCACTATGTGAGAGTGGACTGTACCGTTCAAGTCAATGTTGTAGGTGGGTACTTAATACATACATACATATATCACGCCTTTATCCCTTGGGTAGGCAGAGCGTTAACAGCCGTAAGAATACGGTTGGTATCGCCACGTCTGACATTTTTGAGGATTGTTTTCCAAGGTTGTTTCAGAAAACATGTGTATCACTATAGTGACAGTTGTCAGCATGTCACCTAAAAATTGTGATACACCAATACTTTAGTCGAGTCTTACGACACCCACGGGAAGGATATGGGGTGATGCTATTCTAAGCCAGCATCACACGGCATTACTTACTTTTTTTGGGTACTAGATAGTATACCTATAATGTGTGATGCCGGCTTAGAATAGCGTCACCGCATTTCTTTCCCGTGGGTGTCGCAGAAGCCGATTAAGGGACTCGAGGGTTTCTTGTATAGGTATTGCAATTTTAGGCGACAGGCTAATAACCTGTGCCTATAGTGATACAAGACTTATCTGAAACAATATTTGTCACTCCCACAAAAACTCTGCCTACCCCATTCGGGATATAGACGTGATTTGTATGTATGTAATGTACTTAATTTTTTGTGGGACATACATAGCATAGGCTACTAAAAAAAATGTTAATTTTTCAGAACCTGAAAAACATGATGATTTGGAAAAAGGCGCGCTCGGTACGTAGATGCTAGTCTCAAAACAGTTTGTTTCAATCACAAAATTCGCATCAGCCTGTCCACTGGTGGACATAGGCGTTCATGATTACAGTTGTTTTTATCTGTAGTTAAAATTGTCTAGGTCATCAGGTCGTTCATCGACTCGGTGTTCCAGACGACAGTAGATTCACATCACATCAGCCTATATCAGTCCACTGCTGAACTAGGTCTCCCCCAGGGTACGTCGCAACACAATGAACGATCTCCCGCTTTCGCCATCCAGTCGCTACCAGCCGCTCTCTTTAAGTCATCGGTCCATCTGGCCGGAGGGCGTCCAACGGTACGCTTGCCGAGGCGTGGTCTCCACTCGAGAACCCGCCACCAGTTCTATGACAGATGTGCCCCACTGCAAACTTTTTTTACTTGTCGAAGGCACTACAATTTGACCTGTGATGCTGGTTTAGAATAGCATCACTCCATTTATTTCCCACGGGTGTCTTGAGACTCGTAAAAGGCGACTAAGGGACTCGAGGTTTTCATGTAATTATATAACTAATCATCTGAAAGGGCCCTCAATATTTGCCAGACGTGGCTATAGCGATCGTATTTGTACGGCCGTTAACGCTCTGCCTACCACGCAAGGGAGAAAGGCGTGATATGTGTATGTATGTATTTTCGAACAATTTATTCTAATGTAAAAATAACTTCTCTATTCTCTCTCTCTCTTTATGTATGGGACACCGAGTCGTCCAACGTCCCGATTCCCGAATGAACCCTATTGTCAGAATTTTTCAACCGCCTACTACATGTAGCAGGCTTCTGACATGGTTGTGTAACGACTGCCGTCTAAGTAATCATAGACAGCAACCGGGACCTACGGCTTAACGTGCCATCCGAAACACGGAACCATCTTACTTAGCTATTGATTCCTATTTCATTTTCAGATAACACGACATTAATTATGATCATGATCGGCTGCATAGTAGGGGCGATTGTCATCATCATCATCATAGTACAGACGGTCATCATCATCTATTACAAGAAAAGAGGTGAATTCATAAAAATATAGGTACATACATACATACATACAGACATACACAAATCACGCCTTTATCCCTAGCGGGGTAGGCAGAGTGTTAACGATCGCAAAATTACGGTCGTTATCGCCACGTCTGACAAGTATTGAGGGCCTTTTTAGATGATTCGTGTATGACTGTAGTGACAGGTTGTCAGCCTGTCGCCTAAAATTGTGATACACATGAAACCCTCGAGTCCCTTTGTTGCCTTTTACAACACCCGCGGAAAGATGCAGGCATCACACGGCAAAAAACGGTAAAAATATACAACTAAATTTAAAACTATCTACACTATTCATTACTAGCGGCCTGCCCCAGCGGCTGCGCCCGCTGCAACTCATTTTCCCGTGCGAATAAAGATTTTTCCCGGCAAGAATTATACACAAAAAACCTTCCTCTCGAATCACTAGACGGATCGCACACTTGACGCACGACGGAGCGCAAAAATATCGCAGCGGTCTGTCAGATCCATACTAGAAACGTCACTGCCCATACTAAAACCGCACTCGACGGACGCTGCTATAGCGCTGCATCAATAGCGGTTGAGCAGTTTTAGTATGGCGATTGACGTTTCCAGGTTGGAACCGACAGACCGCTGCGATATTTTTGCGCTCCGTCGTGCGTCAAGTGTGCGATCCGTCTTAGACCGTAAATGTTCAGTTACCAGATTATCATACTTAGGAAATCATGGCCGCAATCACACAGTACTCAATGATGGCTCAAAGAAAACGCTTATGACCAGCAGTGGGCTGATGTGGGCTGTTGATGATGATGATAGGAAGATGAAAGAAAGAAGAGAGAAAAAATGTTTATTTGTTACCAAATACAGCAGTTATCAAATATGCCAGTCATTAAAAAATATATAAACAAAAGGGTAACAAAAAGTTACCCGCTCAGCTAATGCTTTAAGAGTACTTATACAGCACTCTCAAAGCGCTGGTCTTCCGCGGAACCAGATTCACAGCAACAATACCTAATTCACAATTTAAACAATTTCTTAACCTAAGAGAACACACCTCTCATAGCATTATCTAAATATATATTCATATACCTACATAGCATGATACACACACACTCACACACACACACACAAATCACGCCTATATCCCGGACGGGGTATGCAGAGCGTTAACAACCGTAAAACCACAGTCGTTATCGCCACGTCTGACAAATGTTTGAGGGTCGTTTCAGGTAAGTCGTGTATCACTATAAGTGACATGCTGTCAGACTGTCGCCTAAAAATTGTAATACACCAATACTCTCGAGTTCCTTAGTCACCTCTTACGACGCCCGCGGGAAGGATGTGGGGTGATGTTATTATAAGCCGGCATCACACGGCAATGATGATGATGATGTTTTATTATTTCCAATAGCCCTACGAACCCTATCACATCTGGAACAACGGCCGCCATTGCGGAGAGACGATCGCAGTAAGTACTTTTTATTTTATATCGCGCCTTTATCCCTTGCGGGGTTGCGACCGTAAGAATACGGTCGCTATCGCCACGTCTGACATTTTTGAGGATTGTTTTCCAAGGTTGTTTCAGAAACCATGTGTATTACTATAGTGACAGGTTGTCAGCTTGTCGCCTAAAAATTGTTATACACCAATATTCTCGAGTCCCTTAGTCGCCACTTACGGGTGATGCTATTCTAAGCCGGCATCACACATTATTTTATTATTTTATAATATTGACTTCTACCAACACGCCTATTAGATTACAACAGTCCACCACCCAGGGTAGGTCACAAATGGCCACAAAGCACGATCTCCCGCTTTCGCCATCCAGTCGCAACATAGACTTTGAATAGCTACCAGCCGCTCTTTAGGGTCTCTCTCTCTCTTTTCGTGTGGGACACCGAGTCGTCCTACGACCCAATGAACCCTAGTGTAAGAATTTTTCACCCGCCTCCTACAAGTAGTACGCTTCTGACATGGTTGTGTAACGCCCGCCGTCTAAGTAGTCATAGACGGCAACCGGGACCTACGGCTTAACGTGCCATCCGAAACACGGAACCATTTACTTACGGACAATCGGGTGGTTCAGGTGGAGGGTGATAGTGTCATTTACAGGAACCGAGGACGTCCGGAAATTTCATGAAACTTTTATTCTTTATTTAATAATTGCATTAAGAATACTTCACTGATTAATATACTATCAAAAATAATTAGTGAAGAGTCAAATAAACATTAAAAATAGATTGAAAGACATCCACCATTGACGGATTTACTGGGAATCATCATTGATTGATTTACTGGGAAGTAGTGTTTTTGATTCATCCGTCACCCACGAGATCAGTGCCTCGTTTTTCGAAACTACAGGCTACAATTCTACAAGTGAAATTCGATGTACATTGCGTAGTGGGTCAAAAATCCTGGATTAATAATGCCCCACCGGCTACGCAATGTACATCGACTTTCACCTGTAGTACTGTAGCCTGTAGTTTCGTTGCATGGGTGGGCCACTGGTCTAGTCCGCGAGGGAATGGAAATCTATAGGAAAGGCTTTTGTTTAGCATTGGATGTCCTATGGCACCCTATTTCATTATTTATTGTTTAAAGTTTTTGGACCCTCTTGCAGACATAAAAAAAAAACGAGATTAGGGCTCCCATAAATAGAATTCACTCGGTCCACTTCGGGCGCGAGTTTTTAAATATTATTATTCTTTTATTTTCGATACGGATTGAAACTTTCTTTTTTTCATTTCAAGCTCGGTATAGTACTCTGCCGATGAGGAGAAAGAGGGAACCTACGCCCAGTGGCATATATCAGAGCCTGGAAAACCTTAGTGCAGGTAATAGTTTTTATTATCTTGATAATAATTCATTTGATGCCGGCTTAGAATAGTATCACCCCATTTTATTCCCGCGGGTGTCGTAAGAAGCGACTAAGGGACTGGAGGGTTTCCTATGTGTTGCATTTTTAGGCGACAGGCTGACAATCTGTCTCCATAGTAATGCACGAATCATCTGAAGGGGCCCTCAATGCTTGTTAGACGTGGCGATAACGATTGTAATTTTACAATCGTTAACGCTCTGCCTACCCCACAAGGGATAAAGGCGTGATATATGTATGTATGTATGTAAAATTGCATTTTAAGGAGATCTAGTGCGGAGACTCGACCGAGGAAATTCTGAAGATTTGGAGTTAGGTACGTCTTGCTGAGGGCTACTTTTAGACGAAAGTCTTTTGACAGTCGCACGACAAAAGTCGCTGATTTTTTACAGAGAGTAAAGTGTAATAATTTTTCGCGTCGTAGCATAACGCTACGCCTACTACGCCGTAGCAATTTTTGAATTTTGTTTTGGTCACTATGCTGTCATTGGGACATTGGGACACTTTATTAGGCTAAAATTATAAAAAAATGCGTCCATAATAGGGAATTTTCTTTTATTTTTTAATGATTATTCTAGTCGCTGGATAGATAGCGCTGTGCTTGGTATATTACTGCAAAGAACGGAACGTCATATGTATTTATATTTTGTTTTTTTGAAACTTGGACTCGGACTCATTTGGAACGAAAGTGTCAGTGTATGCCAGACTGTCAGTCAGTGCTGCAATGTTTTTTTTAGTCTTTTAGCTCTGGAAACTACACAAAAATAAAGTAACATAGTCGGTTCAACGCCATCTATCGAGTTCTTGGAAAACTAGTTTCTTTTTATTGTGAAAAGAAAACCTCCTATTTTCATGGTCGTTCTTTTTCGTTCTGTGAGTCAAAACTCATATAGGTACTTTATTGTGTATTAATTTATGTATTCGTTTTCAGTTGACAATACGCCGCCAAACATCAAGAACAGACAACAGATGCCGCTACCACGCTACGTGGATACCGACGACGAAGACAGCATCTACAACGGTCAGACACACACACACGCGTCGCACACTTCCGCGCGTGCGCACACACACACACACACATTTGCACATAGGTTTACACGAACACACACACACACACTTCACAAAAAACGGGTTCACCAATAAAAATATGAATGAGACAAGTCACTGATCGGAATAGATTAAAACTTTTTGCCAAATACTCATTCATATTTTTATTTTTCAGCAATACTAGAAGAGAAGCTCGCTAACCAGAAGAATGGAATCCTGCGAGGTAAGCTAAAAAACGTCAAAACACGGCGAGGAACACACTTGATGCACGACGGAGCGCAAAAATATCGCAGCGATCTGTCAGATCCTTACTAGAAATGTCAATCCCCATACTAAAACCGCTCAACCGCTGTCGACGCAGAGCTGTCGCAGTGTCATCCGTCGAGTGCGCTTTTAGTATGGGGAGTGACGTTTCTAATATGGATCTGACAGCGATCCGCTTAAGCTAAAAAACGTCAAAACGCCAATATGAAGTAGGAGAGGCCCATGATTCCTGACCGCAGAGCCTAAACTACTACAGTGAGAAACATGAAATTTGGGACATAGAGTTATTTTACCACGAAAACATCCACAAAGAACGGATTTTCAGAATTGCAACCCCTAAAAGCGGGTTTAAAGTTTGTATGGGTAATAAATCACCTTCATTGCCCTTAAAATTAGATTTAAGAAACTGAAGACCAGAACCAAGACTTTTCTTATTTTCAGGTGGCAACACTCTATCTAGGATCTTCACTCCAGCGCCACCATCTTTGGACAGTCTACCAAGGCGAGGTACGAAAGTTTTGCTGAACTGTTTTAGGGCATTCGATTCCATATTCCTGGATTCGGGCCAGGTTAGCCTTCGGGTTGCAGAGGGCAGATGGCAGTCGCTCTGCCTAAAAACTGGGTTCCACGTCATATCCCCTTAGATAGCCGACACCGACAGAGAACGGGTTAAGGCGAGGAGAATGATGATGTATTAAATGTCTTAGTAAAGGTCACATTGCTAAAAAGTGTTGTATAAATTCACAAAGTAATAAATATCAACTTCGTGAGTGACCCACCCAGAATCGAACCCGGAACCTTCTGCGTCAAAGGCAGTCGCACTACCATTGCGCTACATCTCACTACTTATTGCTTAAACAATTTATTCTTATTTTTTGTTTGTTCTGTTGTTTTTTCAAAGATTTTTTTGCACAGGAAAACCAAAGAAAAACAAGCCGAGGCCCGCTCCTAAGCCTGCAAAACCGAGTAAGATTATGATGACAGTTTTTTATTAATCTGTATGTAAAAGTGTCAAGATCATCAGGTCGTTTGTCGACTCGGTGTACCAGATAACAGTAGATTATCATCGAAACAGCCTATAGCTGTCCACTGCTGGACGTAGGCCTTCCCCATCAGGGTACGCCATAAGGCATGGAGGACAGCCATAAGGCAAGTGTAGCGACCGCTGATGGCTACAGCACGAATCTAACTCAAGTGGTTCTCTAGCAAACAAGACGCAACAGAAGTTCTCAACATATTCGATAGATGGCGCCACGTGCCAGAACAATAGGCCTGAAACGCGGTATCGAAGTGTTCACCGCGCAACGCATATTATACAAATTCTAATCCGATCCAGATGGACCCTTTTTCCGACACTGCCTGTGCCCCATGCCTACAGGTGACTTTCGGTGTTCATTGCGTAGCTGGTGGGACATTATAAAACCAGGATTTTTGACCCGCTACGCAATGTACATCGAATTTCACTTGTAAACTGTAGTTTCGAAAAACGAGGCACTGAATTCGTCCTGGCACCCACCATACAAGATCTCCCGTTTTCGCCATCCAGTCGCTACCAGCCGCTCTCATTAAGTCATCCGTTCATATGGCCGGACGTCGACCGATGTGGCGCAGTGGCAGTGCGACTGCCTTTGACGCAGAAGGTCCCGGGTTCGATTCTCGGTGGGTCACTTTGTGAATTTGTTCCCAGTCTGGTTAGAACATTGCGGGCTGAACCACCCGATTGTCCCTAAGTAAGATGGTTCCGTGTTTCGGATGGCACGTTCAGCGGTAGGTCCCAGTTGCTGTCTATGATTACTAAGACGGCGGCGGTCGTTACACAACCATGTCAGAAGCCTGCTACTTGTAGAAGGCGGTTGAAAAATTCTGACACTAGGGTTTATTGGGTCATTGGACAACTCGGTGTTCCACACGAAAAGAAAGATATGACCGGAGGGCGTCCAATGTTACGCTTGCTGAGGCGTGACCTCTAAGAATATTATTTGATGGATTTTCTTTGTGTATTTCAGTGCAAACCAACTTGGATGGTATGGAATCCTACGACTACGCCGATTCTGAATGTGGTTCAACTCTAAGTCGAAGTAAGTTTCTTCCATAATTTCAGACAACGCTTAGCACAACAGTTCAATAGGGATTTTAATTATTATTATTCTAGTCGCTGGATAGATGGCGCTGTGCTTGGTATGTTATCGCAAAGAACGGAACATAATATTTAGCTTTTGTTTTTTTGACTCGGACTCATTTGGAACGAAAGTGTCAGTGTATGCCAGACTGTCAGTCAGTGTTGCAATGTTTTTTTAGTCTTTTGGCTTTGGAATCTACACAAAAATCTAGTAACATAGTCGGTTCAACGCCATCTATCGAGTTCTTTGAATACTAGTTTTTTTTCTCAAAAAGTTTTTCCTGTTGAACAACATATCTCTTCTTTGTAATATCCCTTTTGAATTTTAGTTAAAAAAACCTTTTCATTTTCAGATTATCTCGCCAGAACACCAGCATCAAAACATAACATAAGAGAGGATATTTCTATGGCTAAAGTCAATTCAAGGCCTGTACCTGCTAAACCTGTGCCCCCAAAACCTGTGCCACAAAAACCTGCGACCCCAAAACCTGTGCTACCGAAACCAAGTAAGAGATTCATAAAATATAAGGTGTAAAAATATTAGCTGCAAATATTTTAAGGTGTGAATCAGCCCATGAAACTGAACAACTTTGCCTAAGAAACATAAGTCGAAATATGAAAAAAAAATTTGGATCTCCAATACCTACAAAGTACCAGCCAAGCCAATTAGAATGGGAGAGGTCAAAAAAGAAATCTCATATTTCGACCTATGTTTCTTAAGGAAACTTGTTAAGTTTCATGGGCTGGTTGACCCCTTAAAATATTTGCAGCTATTTTTTTACATCCTGTATAGCTTGATACCTGTGACGTATTACATATCTATACTAAAAGAGAAGAAAACTAAAATAATGGACCTTATGCTGGTAATATTAAGCACTACAGGTTTTTAGGTACCTTATCACTACATACTATAAAGCAAAGTCACTTTTCGCGTCTGTCTGTATGTTTGCTTAAATCTTTAAAATCATTCAACAGATTTTGATGCAGGTTTTTAATAGATAGTGTGATTCAAGAGGAAGGTTTTTATGTATAATACTTTCCGGGAACCATCTTTATTCCCACGGGAAAATGAGTTGCAGCGGGCGCAGTCGCTGGGGCAGGCCGCTAGTTTATCATAAAGTTTAGTTTATTTAAGTTCAGTTAATTTAAGCGTAGTTTCAAAGATTAGTTTAAGGGTAGTTTCGTTTATTGTAGTTTGTGATAGTGATGCTTGCCTTTTTTGCAGCAGGTGGCGCGGCAGGGCCAGGCATTTCTGGCGCTCCAGTTATGAGCGAACTAGGCAATATTTTGAAAAAGAGAAACAATATGAGTAAGTACCATTCTCCTTGCCTTATCCCGTTCTCTGTCGGGGTCGGCTACCTAACCTAGGGGATTTGACGTGGAACCAAGTTTTTACACAAAGCGACTGCCATCTGACCTCTGCAACCCGAAGGCTAACCCGGCCCGACTCCTAGGTTAAATCACATTCAAATATCATCTGATTTCAAATTCTATTTGGATGTGATTTGTGGCTTTCCCCCTAGATCCAGTCCACAGAGCAAAAATGACATTTGCGTCAGTCGGTGCGCGCATGACATATCTTGTCTGTGGTCCAGTCATTTATTCCTCCATTCTTCTTTATTTCGAACAGAATACAGAATCCTCCTACGATCCGATGAACCTTTGTTTCAGAGTTTTTTCAATCGCCTAGGTACTAACTAGTAACAGTTCTCAGACATGGCTGTGTAACGACCGCCGTCTAAGATATCATAGACAGCAACCAAAACCTACGGTTTAACGTACTCTCCGAAGCACAGAACCATCTTTCTTACGGACAATTAGATGGTTCAGCCTGCAATGCCCTAACGAGACTGGGAACAAACTCACAAAGTGATAAATGTATGGATCTGACAGGCGCATATGTTAGCGTAGCGCATTTTTGCGCTGAAGTGTGTGAAAGGCCGTACTATCCCACTTGGAATGACTCACCGAGAATCGAACTCGGAACCTTTACGTCCCATTGTAATAAGAAGACTACATTAAATGAATCTATTCCAGACGCAAGAGCGGCGGAACCTCCTCATCTCGAAGACACGCCACCTGTTCATCACCAGCAAATGATACCAGCGCAAAGAGTGTCTCCTGCTCAGCAAACCAGGTCGCCAAGGCTTAGGGGGCAACCACACAGGGTAAGATATCGTAAAGACGTCCTGATCCGAAGGCGGCCATGCTTCTTCATTTCCGGATTTGGTTCACAACACCAGAACAGGCGGGTAGCTACCCTTTTCCCGAGCCTTGTCATTCACCGCTCCTCCCAAACTAATAAGAAGGAGCCGTATTTTCCATTGAAGATCCAGGTTCCTTGGGTTTAAGCAAGAAGTTCGTTCGTTGGATAGACGCCTATGTAAGCTCTTTCTTTTGATTTACCGTCTATGGATATGTTTCAGGAAATTCGCCCGCCTATGACCGCGAGATCACCCCCTACCAAACCCTTCCACCATCAAGACCAGCCAGCAACGTGGAGTCAGGAGCCTCGACACCAAATACCCAGATACCCTTTGGATCAGAATAGAAGACCTTCGGAGATATCCAGATACCCTCAGGAAGAGAGACCACCTCCAGGTAATTGGGAGCGATGGAAGGGATTTTCAGGCAGAAGGACCTTGGGTCATATTTCGGCGTTCAAAGGCATACACGGCAAACTTTCCCTCTGCAGGTCAAACTAAACAACTTTCCCTAAGGAACATAAAAAATCTTCGTATACAAATTGCTCGGTCAGCTCATTTCAATGAGGGCTCCAATATTTTTTATACTTTGTCGTTTGGTTCTTGGGTAACGTTGTTTAGTTCAACCTAACTTAGCGTTTTTGGGAAACTTCATCGCACTGTGTCTTGGGTTCCAGGGAACTTTTCTAATTCCACATGAACTCTGACTTGGGTGCCAAAAAAAATCTTAATTTAAATACATTTCTACCTTCAGAATCTCCAAGGTACCCTCGAGAAGACAGAAGACCCTCAGCGGGACGACTGCTGGATAGAAGCCCTAACTTGAGGATGGAAGAGACCAGGGGTGCACCTTACAGACAACTTTCACCAGAAATGTCTAGGTAAGTTTATGTAGTTCACAGACAAATCACGCCTTTATCCCTTCCGGGGTATGCAGAGCGTTAACAATCGTAAAATTACGGTCGTTATCGCCACGTCTGACAAGTAATGATGGCCCTCTTTGATGTATCAGCCTGTCGCCTAAAATTGTAATAGGTACACATGAATCCCTCGAGTCCCTTAGTAGCCTTTTACAAGACCTATGAGAAGAAATGGGGTGATGCTATTCTAGGCCGGCATCACATGGCAATATTTTTTATGTAGTTCGTCTAGATTCATTGGAGAAGTGTCTACTTACCTACCTTAGCCGTGTGGTGCTGGCTTTAGAATAGCATCACCCCATTGTTACCTGTGGGTGTCGCAAAAGGTGACTGTGATGAATCCAGGGAACGGGCAGCAGCGTCCTCTGTGAATATCTACAATATCTTGCACTGCGCTCGCCAACCTGCCTGCCAAGTGTGGTGAGTATGGCCATACCCTCCAATTGGGGGAGGCCTATGTCCAGCAATGGAAATTTGTGGCTGTAGAAGTGGTAGTAGTCTAATTTCCTACAAAGTAGTGTGCCGTGTGATGCCGGCTTAGAATAGCATCACCCCAAATCCTTCCCGCGGGTGTCGTAAGAGGCGACTAAGGGACTCGAGAGTTTTGGTGTATTACAATTTTTAGGCGACGGGCTGACAACCTGTCACTATAGTGATACACATGTTTTCTGGAACAACCTTGGAAAACAATCCTCAAAAATGTCAGACGCGGCGATAGCGACCGTATTCTTGCGGCCGTTAGCGCTCTGCCTACCCCGCAAGGGATAAAGGCGTGATATATGTATGTATGTATGTATGTAGTAACAAACCGTGATCAACGAAGAACTCGGTTACCCCTATGACACGATATGAGACATTTATTCCAAAAAAACACACTTTTTAAATAATGTGGTTCGTACGAAACATTAACTTAAGTGACACGGCTTTTTTTATGAGTAGTAGGTATATTATGTACTAGCTTTTGCCCGCGACTTCGTTCGCGTGGACTTCAGGTTCGTCCCGTCTTCGTATAAGCTATAGCCTATGTGTTATTCTGATGTATAAGCTATATTGTGGTAAAGTTTCATTCAAATCCATTCAGTAGTTTTTACGTGAAAGAGTAACAAACATCCATACATCCATACTTACAAACTTTCGCCTTTATAATAGTAAGTAGGATATAAGACATTAGTCCAATAAAGACATTTTTTAAATACCGAAATTTCAGAAACATAAACTTGCAAAGTGACCCGGATTTTTATTATACTCTGTTTTTTCTTTTTTTGTGGGTCACCGAGTCGTCCAACGGCGCAATGAACCCTAGTGTCAAAATTTTTCAACCAAGTAGTAGGCTTCTGACATGGTCGAGCCATTTAAATAGGCACAGCAACCAGGACCTACGGCTTAACGTGCCATCAGAAACACGAAACCATCTTTCTTACGTACAATCGGGTGGTCAAGCCCGCAATCTACTAAGCAGACCGGGAACAAATTCACAAAGTGAATAATATCAACGTGACCCACCGAGAATCGAACTCGGAATCTTCTGCGTCAAAGGCAGTTGCACTACGATTGCGCCACGTCGGTCGTCAGGTGACGGCGATTTTTTGATGAGAAGTTGTTATGTACCTATGAGCGACACTAACCAACCAAAACATATTTTTTTCTTTCTTTTATGAAGACCTTTTTCAAATTTCAGGGCTGTTCCGCCTGTAGTATCATCACAAATAAGGTCACCACCTTTACCACATAGACCTCATCATCCAGGTAAGCAAAATCTTTCCTATTTTCCATAGTAACTTCGCAAATGTGGTATGATGGCGGCTTAGCATCGCCCCATTCCTTTCCCACACACACACATATCACGCCTTTATCCCTTGCGGGGTAGGCAGAGCGTTAACGGCCACAAGAATACGGTCGCTATCGCCACGTCTCACTTTTTTGAGGGTTGTTTTTCAAGGTTGTTTCAGAAAACATGTGTATCACTATAGTGACAGGTTGTCAACCTGTCGCCTAAAAAATTGTAATACACCAATACCCTCGAATCCCTTAGTCGCCTCTTACGACACCCGCGGGACGGACGTAGGGTGATGCTATTCTAAGCCGGCATCACACGGTTATTCCTTTCCCGATGACGATGATGACGATGACGACCGATGTGCTGCAGTGGTAGTGCGACTGCATTTGACGCAGAAGGTTCCGGGTTCGATTCTCGGTGGGTCCCTCACAAAGATGATATTTATCACTTTGTGAATTTGTTCCCAGTCTGGTTAGGACATTGCGGGCTGAACCACCCGATTGTCCTTAAGAAAGATAGTTTCGGATGGCACGTTAAGCCGTAGGTCCCGGTTGCTGTCTATGATAGACAGCGGTCACTACACAATGCACAATCATGTCAGAAGGCAGTTGAAAAATTCTGACACTAGGATTCATCAGTTCGTTGAAAGACTCGGTATTCCCAACGAAAAGAAAAGAATACCTACCCACCTACATAATTCGCTTTTTTTTCACTTACTTAGGTGGCCTCTACAATGCGCAAAACCTCAGACACCGTCAATCAAAGAGAATATAATAAAACTAGCGTTTTAAGAGTTGGGTCTTACGTATAACGTTTTTTTTTCAAGTTCACGCTAAAATCTCTAGCCAATATAAGCATTCTAACAATATTGTAACAATGCTACCAACATGACAGAAAAATAGAGATGTGGTATGCCCTGGTATGATAAATATATCGATATCGATATTTAAAAAAAACAGCGTTGGAATATCCTAGACTGTTTTCAATGGGCGTTTTTCAAAGGAGCAGTTTCGCAATATGGCGGAGTACACCACCATCTTGCGGAATTGCTCCTTTGAAAAAGATTAGGTGTATGAGAAACAAACTCAATTTTCTTAATTTATAGGTTTATTTATTTTTCCTATACCTGGGTCGGTATGACATAGACTAGATCGTACAATGTACAAAATATCGTATCGACTAAATATCACAATTAGCCCATGAAACTGACGAACTTTCCTCAAGAAACATAGGTCGAAATTTGAGAATATTATTTCTTCCTCCCATACAAATTGACTTGGTCGGTTGGGCCAAAAAACTTTTTTCATATTTCAAACTATGCCTCTTGAAGAAAGTTGTTCAGTTTCATGGGCTAATTGCGAGTGTCTGAGGTTTTGCGCATTTATAATAGTTCCACCTTGTATATTTCACAGACACTGATTCATTCTACGAGCCCATAGAGGACGCCTACAGCTCAGATGACGAGGAATGGGCGCCCGAAGAACTCAAGGATTACCACATATACAACCAATGACGTAACGCTAGATTGGTATTGGATTAATACTTTTTTTTGGACCTGATTGTTTTGTGTGATCGTTGAGAGAAACTGGCCATTTGGTTATATTTTGAGGAACCCGTATATTTCCCCACCTTGACACTGGCAGAATTGTCCCTGTGGACAGAAGCCACATCCTAAAAAATTAAATTGAATTGAACAATATCTTTGATTTTGTTGTAAAATAAAAAATAAATTTAACTGAAACCTGTAAAAAAAACATAATTTGTACATTCACGCTTTTATCCCTTACGGGGTAGACAAAGCGTTAACGGCCGTAAAAATACAGTCGCTATCGCCATGACTGACAAGTATTGAGGGGTTTATCAGATGATTCGTGTATCACTGTAGCGACAGGTTGTCAGCCTGTCGCCTAAACAATATACACATGGACGCCTTGAGTCCCTTAGTCACCTCACCCCCGGGAAAAAATGGGATGATTATATTCTAAGCCGGCATCACACGGCAATTTTTACCCAATGGGAAACTTTCTACCTAGCCAATCTTCAAGCGTACATAGATGGCGCTGAGCTGAACTGAAAGTTTCTTTCCAAGAATATTTTAATGTAGTATATCAACATACATACATACATACATACATACATATATCACGCCTTTATCCCTTGCGGGGTAGGCAGAGCGATAGCGGCCTTAAGAATACAGCCACTATCGGCACGTCTGACATTTTTGAGGATTGTTTTCCGAGGTTGTTTCAGAAAACATGTGTATTACTATAGTGACAGGTTGTCAGCCTGTCGCCTTAAAATTATAATACACCAATACTCTCGATTCCCTTAGTCGCCTCTTACGACACCCACGGGAAGGATGTGGGGTGATGCTATTGTAAGCCGGCATCACGCGGCATCACACGGCAGTATATCAACACTACTATCATAACTCAAATGTCACTTCTCGTGCGTTTTGCTTTTGATACACCCTCGTTAGACAATCGGTTCCTTTCTCACCACGTGATCAATGTAATATTTCTTAACTATATTTAAAAAACATTCGTAAATAAAAATCAAATGTAACAATAACAACTTTTTATTGACTTTTATATAGTCAACTAAATAACTAGTTTTATTTACAAATTATAGAATAGAGACCTACCTACCTAGTAGCTAGTAGTACCGTAGTTAGGCTGCCCCCACATTGGGCGTTGGCCGAGCGTACGCGTTTCCTGAGCGTACTGCCGGCGTCGGCGCGGCGTGGACGTCGCGTCAGCGCACCGTCTGCGGGGCGCGGGCTTCGCGTTGTCCAGCGCCGCGCGGGCGCTGCGTGAACGCCGCGCAGACGCCGCGCTTACGTCGCGTTCCACGGGCGTTCGGCCGCCCGTGTCCTCCGCACACATTCCCCCCCGCGCTCAGTTGCGGCCGAACGCCCGTGGAACGCGACGTAAGCGCGGCGTCTGCGCGGCGTTCACGCAGCGCCCGCGCGGCGCTGGACAACGCGAAGCCCGCGCCCCGCAGACGGTGTGCTGACGCGACGTTCACGCCGCGCCGACGCCGGCAGTACGCTCAGGAAACGCGTACGCTCGGCCAACGCCCAATATGGGGGCAGCCTTACCTAAATATTTTACAGGGTGTAAAAAAAATGCTGAAAATATTTTAAAGGGGAGAATCAGCCCATGAAACTGATCAACTTTTCCCAAGGAACATAGGTCAAGATATGAAAAAAATTTTTGACCTCCCACACAGTTGACTCGCTCTAATAGGAGGCCTAAAAACTTTCATATCTCGACCTATGTTTCTTGGGGAAAGTTGTTGAGTTTCATGGTTCACCCCTTAAAATATTTGTAGCTAATATTTTTACACCTTATATTTTAGACAAAAAAACTTATGAGTAAAAAAAAATCGGATCAGCCGCTTTTATTTGGTCGATAGGCATTGAAAAAAAAATGCGTCGCTAATACCAGATTTGTCTTACATGTAATCGCAATTTGGTGTAGTAATAGGGAATTTTCTTAATTTTTTTTAAATATTATTCTAGTCGCTGGATAGATGGCGCTGTGCTTGGTATGTTACCGCAAAGAACGGAACGTAATATTTAGTTTTTGTTTTTTAGACACTTGGACTCGGACTCATTTGGAACGAAAGTGTAACATAGTCGGTTCAACGCCATCTATCGAGTTCTTGGAATACTAGTTTTTTTTTTAATTCTCAAAAGGAAAACCTATTTATGTAACATTTTAAGATTGACGAAAAATGGTGTCGTTGATGGCAGGATGGTGTAGTTGACGTCAGATTGTTGTCATTGATGTCAGATTGGTCTAATACAAATAAAACTTTTATAGATATCCCTTCTCCGGGTTCTGGGCTCGATTTTCGGTGGGTCACTCACAAAGTTGATATTTATCACTTTGTGAATTTGTTCCCAGTCTGGTTAGGACATATCGAGCTGAACTACCCGATTGTCCGTACGTAAGATGGTTCCGTGTTTCGGATGGCACGTTAAGCCGTAGGTCCCGGTTGCTGTCTATGATCACTTAGACGGCGGTCGTTACACAACCATGTCAGAAGCCTGCTACATGTAGAAGGTGGTTGAAAAATTCTGACACTAGGGTTCATCGGGTCGTTGGATGACTCGGTATCCCACACGAAAAGAGAGAGTTATCCCTTTACATTATCATCATCATAGGTAAGTTTTATTTTCTTAGTATCCTTAAGGATTTCATCGATTTTGTGCAAGTCCTTAAGGGACACCTCCCCGGTGCCTCTGTCTTTGGGTTGTGGTTGCGAGGGGTCTGGTTTCCAACCGAGGAAATTTATGATCTGGAAGGTTGCTGGGACTCCGCGTGAGTTGCGTTCTGGCATATCCTGGAAGATTGAAATGAGGGTAGAAGAAGATAAATTTCAAGACAGTAATTTCGAATAGTTGGTGTTTTAATCAAATATCAGATATTAATATTACCTTTTTGTTACAAAACTAACAGAAACGAAACAAGTGGAGAAAATTCGCGCCACCGATGGGATTTGAACCCACGTCTTTTGACTTGCCGGGTCAGACGTGTTAACGGCTACAATGTTGGCTCTGTCCTAGATAACGTAATTGTGAACCACTTGTTTCGTTCACGTATTTTTTGTTACTTGACTATTTACGAGTAGCTTTTAGCGCCACCAGTACTTGAGAATACAAAATCCACACAGAAACTTCGAAAATTGTTTTTTCTAGTTGCTCATAAATGACGTCATTATTTCAAAAAGAGAATACAGAAATTGACTCATTCAAGGCGTCAGGTTAGCAGAGGCACCCAGACACGACCAAAATGAAATTCCATAGCAATTTTTCGATTCTAGTCCAGAAAAAAAAAGTTCTTAAAGGCAAGCAGTTTACCAACTGAGCTACGTTCGAAGAAGAAGAAGACCAACTGAGCTACGTTCGCTGACGACGAAATAGCGTGGTTCTTTCTCCACACAAAATGCAACGTGGTTTAATTCGGCGTTTTTTGTCGTTGCCAGAGTGACTTCTGTACGTCTAACATGGGCGGCACTACTTATTTCACTATCGAGATGACAAAATTTGTCGATTTCGATAATTTTCTCGTATTTCGTAACATACGCGCCACGAAAGACAAGTATTTCACAGTCTCTCGCCCTTCTCACGAGGAAATGTCACAATAGCAAAGAAAAAACTACCCATACACAAGTTGAACGAATGTTTAACATATCTTTCTCTTTCGGATTTATGGTTTATGACAGGGACAGACTGTTTGCTTTTTTTTGTAAATAAATAATATTTTTACTAGTTGAACATTTACTGTGTAAGCGCACTTTCTTTTATTTTTATACATTGTATTGTGCCCCTTGTGGTGCTGCAGTTAGAAATATTTTCACATGGGTGCAGTCCACCAACCCGATAATGTTAGGCACATTAAACTTTTGCTCAAAGGTCTCCGCAATAGCTCTACAAGCAGCTTCTGCCACCGGGAAATGAACCCATTCTGCAAAAAGTCTGAAATAATAATAGAAAGGTGTCTACATTGATCGATAAACTATATTTAAGTTTCAGTTATGTTTATGTAGGTACCTAATTGTACGCAGCATTTAAAAACTTTAAGAAAGGTACACTGTAAATATTTAGAAGTTGATAGTAGTAGATAGGTTTATGTCTTATCTTTAAATGGGCGGCAAACCTCCTCGGTCAAATCTCTATTTCTTGGCTCTAAATCAGCCCTCAGTTTGTATACGACATAGATTGCCATGGGTTTTGTTATACGCCACAGGCTCTGAAACTCCGAATCCCTCAAATCGAATGGGTCACAGATGTCCCTTATCCGTTTCCGTTCGATTTGTCTAATCCACCTCTCTTCATAAATCGTATTAATGTAATTGTAATACGGCACAGCCATCTTTTTACTTTAGTCGTTGCACTGTCGTCGTTAGTAAACAAGGGTGAGAAATTAAGACAAATTTGTCACGCGTTTATGTCAAAATATGATAAAATTTGCCGCGCAAGTTAGGGATCGTCGAGATATTTTGAATTTGTCGACATTTGACAAAACGACATGATAAAATGTGCTGCCATGTTAGCTACAGTCGATAAGTAGTCATATGACGTTAAAACATGACAAACGACCGTGATAAAATTTTCTCGTGCCGTGCATGTTAGACCAACTGGAAAATGTAACCTAGCTAAATCGATTTATCGCCCCCCAATCTCCCATATACGACACGTTTGCAATAAAATCGTTGGAGCCGTTTCAGAGATCCCTACATATACATATATATATATATATATATATATATAATTCGTGATCGTTTAACCTTTCAAGTGTGACGCCATCTTGGTTTGAAAATCCTATACTGTGCGTCCGAAATCGGACGCTCTCACAGACAGGGGTAAATGCGCCCTTGGGTTCAGAATTTCTTTCATTTCTCTGATTCTAGTTGGAAAACTTGATAAATCTTACTTGAATTGCAATCTTAATTGATTTATCTAACTACTAGCTGGTACCCGCGACTTCGTTTCGCTGACTTAGTATTTTAGATGATAAAATAACCTTGTTTCCTTCACTAACGTCCTAAATTATACATGCTAATCTGGGCTCCTATTAGTGCTCCTTGTGGACTACGTCAGGAACACCAAACCTTATAAGTCTATATGCCAGCAGAAACTACCCATCAAGCAGAACAACTTTTGCTTTCGTGCCATATCTTTATCTCGTATAGTTTAGGTGGGCTCCTGGTTGTGCACCTGGTGGTCTACATCAGGTATTCCAAACCTTCAAAGTCTATGTGCCACCAGAAGCTACCCATCATGTTAAACATTTTTTGCTTGGTGCCATGTCTGTATCTCCTATAGTTTAGGCGGGCTCCTGGTGGTGTACCTGGTGGTCTACTGAAGGTACTTCAGACCCTCGAGTGGTGAAAAAAAGTAGCCTATGTCCGTTCTCGGTATCTTACTAATCTCTGTATGAAATTTCATGATGATCGGTTCAGTGGTTTGGCCGTGAAAGCGTAGCAGACAGACAGAGTTACTTTCGAATTTATAATATTAGTATGGATTTCTGCAAAATGATCCAACTAGACTGTTGTATATTTAACAGTAGTAGTAGTACATACTAAGGGTATGTAAATTCAACCTATTTTTCCCAAAATGTGATGTAAATTAAAGAATTATTGTGTAATTATGGGGTAAAACATTTATTACTAGACATATTTTAATCAATAAAACATAAACAAGCATCTCTGTCATATGATTATTTTCTACTACAACACTTTTAAAGTTTCACCTAAAAAACTACTACCAACTTTGGTACTTTTTTAAAATGTTTTTTTCTTTTACTGAATGCTACAAATGAAATTTAAATAGTAGCGTAGTTTATGGTTAACACATTTCAGTTGTCCCTTCAACCGTACCATTAAAGCAGCACGAGATTTACCGCGAAATTCAAACTTACTTTATAGTGTCCGAAATCGAACGCCTCACAGACTAGGGTTTTTCGGAGGCGTCCGATATCGGACGCTTCACAGACTAGGGGTTAAAGGTATTATATAGATTAAATTCAACTAGAAAAATATCAGTAAATAACTTACTTTGCCATACATCTCGTCATAAATGGCGGCCGCTGCAAACTGCACGTCTTTGGGTATTCTCAGTGGTCGGTTGTATGCTGCATTTGCTTCACCTTAAATATGAAAAATTAGGTTCAACTTACATGCATCACGCCTTTATCCATTGTCTTTCTTTTCGTGTGGAACACCGAGTCGGACAACGACCCAATGTACCCTTATGTCTGAATTTTTCAAACGCCTTCTACAAGTAGCAGGCTTCTGACATGGTTGTGTAACGACCGCCGTCAAAGTAATCGACAGCAACCGGGACCTACGGCTTAACGTCTCATCCGAAATACGGAACCATCTTACTTACGGACAATCGGGTGGTTCAGCCCGCAATGTCCTAACCAGACTGGAAACAAATTCACAAAGTGATAAATATCAATTTTAGTGACCCACCGAGAAACGAACCCGGGACCTTCTGCGTCAAAGGCAGTCGCACTACCACTGCGCCACATCATCGGTGTGCTGAAATATCGAGGGCCCTTTCAGATGATTCGTGTATCACTGTAGTGTCAGGTTGTCAGAGTGATGCGTAATTGTAATGCATAATTAAACCCTTGAGTCCTTTAGTCTTTAAAAGAAATGGAGTGGTGCTATTCTAAGCTAAAATCAATCTTGTATCTATACTATATACAAAATTACAGTTACAAATTTTTGAGTCAAAAGGAAATAAAGGTTTTTCATGCAATGATCTTGTGGTATTTTTCAACACATTATTCGACCAATTACTTCAGAAAAGTTTAGTTTCGTTCGTTTCGATCGTTTTTCTTATTCACAGTCATTTCTATAGCGTGAATTATTTCGAGTCGACTAAAAACAATGGCACAGTCTAGAGGCAAGCCAGGTTAACCTCACAGCACGTAACACAATTTGGACTCACCTAACGCGCGGACGTCCCTCATGAGGTGCCAGGCGCTCGGGTACCACACCGTGATCGAGTCCACGTCCACCGTCTGCAGCACGTAGCCCGCGCTACAGTGGACAAACAAAATGTAGATTTTAGAATATATACATACATACCTACATATATCACGCCTTTATCCCGGGGTAGGCAGAGCGTTAAGAGTATCATTCACAAACATGGCGCGCGCGAAATGCGTTTTTCAAATTGTATGTGCTGTCTCGTCACCCGCGCGGCAAGCATCCTAATGTGCGATAGGGACAGGTAGCAGGCTTCCTGAGAAATCGCCTCGAAAACAGAGTAAAATCGGGGTGCGGGCGTTAACGTTTCCCTACCCCTAAATTTTAACCAAATTCTATAATTTTGGTCTTGATCGTATAAACTAAACTAGGTTTATAAGTTTCGTTTTTGACCAAATTTTGTACAGTTTTGTAAGTGACCTCACTTAAACATGAAGATTTTTCAGTATAAAAAAGTGTACTTTTGTGCCTCATTATTTCTGAAACTATAATATATATCAAAAAAATAAAAAAAAATAAACCTAGTTTTTGTGAATTTAAATAAAATACCTAAAAATCAAAACAATTGGTTACCGGTAAGTATGATAAAAACGTTAACGCTTTTTGTATGAAAATTTCCAGCTGCACGATCCTCTTAACAGCCGTAAGCATACGGTCGCTATCGCCACGTCTGAACTTTTAGAATAGATAATTAATTAGTGGGTATAAGGCTGAATTTCCACCAGAGTAAAATGTCTGGTACGAGGATGAGTACCTAGCTGTGCTGTGGAAATGTGTGGGGTTTTCACCAGAGCTGTGCGAAGTAAATGTATCGTACGAGGATGCGTTGCGTAGCTGTCAAATGTGTGAGTGGAGGGTATGCGGTGTAGTGGGGGTCCACGGACTCTTGTGAACAGTAATATAATATGTGAAAACATGCGACCAACTAGTTCTAATTCTGCTAATTGTAAAAATTGCCGTAATTCCATAAGTGTATAGCTCGTAGACTCAACGTCCCACTCACGTAAACAAGAACTTACCGATGTACCTAACCGTAGGGTTGACACCAACCCAGTGGATCTTTCATAGACTCAACGTCCTACTTAAACTTTGTAAACATACCGCCAACTGGCTGGGTCGTTCGTAGACTCAGCGTCCTAATTACGTAGTCAACAGTCATCTTGTAAACGGTCATAAACAGTGTAAACATACCGCCAACTGACTGGGTCGTTCGTAGACTACACATCCTACTTACGTGGTCAGCAGTCCACCAATGTCCCGGACTCTCGTGAACGGTGATATATGTGAAAACATGCCACCGACTCGCTCCAATTCTGCTAATTGTAAAGATTGTCGCAATTCCATAAGCGTGTCCCCACCAAATACACAAGCCATAAAAACCTGGAATAGAAAACAGGTTTTAAATAAAAGTAATACATATATCACGCCTTTATCCCTTGCGGGGTAGGCAGAGCGTTAACGGCCGTAAGAATACGGTCGCTATCGCCACGTCTGACATTTTTGAGGATTGTTTTCCAAGGTTGTTTCAGAAAACATGTGTATATCACGCCTTTATCCCTTTCGGGGTAGGCAGAGCGCTAACGGCCGCAAAAATACGGTCGATGTTGCCACGTCTGACAAATATAGAGGGCCGTTTGAGATAATTTTGTGTATCACTACATTGACAGGTTGTCACTATAAGTTGTAATACACCTGAAGCCCTCACGTCCCTCAGTCGCCTCTTGCGACACCCACGGGTACGCTATTCTAAGCCGGCATCACAGGGCACGGTCCTCCCTATGAGACATAGAAATAGGTCAATGAACTCACCCCATCTGGTTTGAGTATCTGCATGACCTTGTCAAACACCCCGGGCAGGTCGTTGACCCAGTGTAGAGTTAATGCTGATACCACCAGGTCTACGCTGTTTTCTGGAAACTGAAAAAACAAAAAAAAATAAACTAAGAACTGGACCTTTAATTATTTTCTCTATAAAATTCAAATTGCTTCAAGATGTCATATCGGCACAGAACACCAACATATTTAAGAATAAACTTAATAAACATATAAAAATAAAAATGGAAAAAGCTAAGAGATCTATCAACAATGGGATACAGGCACTATCAGTCGCTACAACTGTCTGCCTGATTAAATATAATAATAATCACTACATAGTATAAAGCAAAGTCGCTTTTAGCGTCTGTCTGTATGTATGTTTCTTAAATCTTTAAAACTACACAACAGATTTTGATGCAGGTTTATTTAATAAATGAGTGATTCAAGAGGAAGGTTTTTATGTATAATACTTGTCAGGAAAAATCCTTATTCCCACGGGAAAATGAGTTGCAGAATATATAAGGTGTAAAAATATTAGATGCAAATATTTTAAGGGGTGAGTCAGAAATATGTGAAAAATTTTCTAACCTCTTGCACTTTTCGGTAGCTAATTTTGTTTGGGAGGTCCAAAATTTTTTTTCGTATTTTGACCTATGTTTCTTTGGGAAAGTTGTTTAGTTTCATGGGCTGGTTTACTCCTTAAAATATTTGCAGCTAATTTTTTTACACCCTGTGCCGGCATGCCGGCTTAGAATAGCATCACCCCACATCCTTCCTGCAGGTGTCGTAAAAGGCGACTAAGGACTCGAGAGTATTGAATTTAGGCGACAGACTGACAACCTGTCACTATAGTGATACACATGTTTTCTGAAACAACCTTGAAAAACAATCCTCAAAAATGTCACATGTGGCGGTAGCAACCGTATCCTTATGGCCGTTAACGCTCTGCCTACCCCGCAAGGGATAAAGGCGTGATATGTTTATATGTGTATGTGTGTATGTATCATATCATAGTCCTTGCCTTATCTCCTTTCTCTGATACTGGGAAAACATGGCAAAAATCAACATATTTCAACCAGGTTTCCAGCATACTCACATCGATATTCTCCTCATCCATGACCCGCTTCTCGACCTGCAGACCCTCACCAACAATAGCCTTCTCCAGGTGAGTCGGCGATGTGTCGCAGAGAGTCACCTTCTCCACGCTGTCCGGGAGGAGATGACGGGACACGTAGCCTCGGCAGGCTCCTAGAATCACATTTATGTTCAACTTTATAACACAACTAGTGGCCTGGCTAGCGGCTGCACCTGCTGCTACTCATTTTTCTGTGGGAATTAAATTATTTCCCGCCAAGCATTATGCATAAAAACCTTCCTCTTGAATGGTTCTATCTATTAAAAAAACTGCATCAAAATCCGTTGTGCAGTTTTGAACATTTAAGCAAACATATATACAGACAGGAGCGAAAAGCGACCTTGCTTTATACTACGTAGTCATTGAAAGTCAAAATAAATGTATTTTATACATTCAATCCCTAGATTTAATATTTTTGTTTTAACTCGAATTTTTTTTTTATACCAAGAAGAGGCTTCACTACATAGTATAATGCAAAATCGCTTTTCACGTCTGTCTGTATGTTTCCCTAAATCTTTAAACTACACAATGGATTTTGATGCAAGTTTTTTTTATAGATAGAGTGATTCAAGGGGAAGGTTTTTATGTATAATTCTTGACAAGAAAAAATCCTTATTCCCACTAGAAAATGAGTTGCAGCGGGTGCAGCCGCTGGGGCAGGCCGCTAGTGTAATATATTCAGGTAATTTAGCAGTAGGTGGAATGTGGTAGGTATTTAGAAAGTAGGTTGAACAATTGTTTGTTCACTTTACCATGTTATCTCCTGAAAAAAAGTGATACACAATTCTTTACAAGGCCAATATATTCTATTCTAGTATTATTTTGACTTCTGTGCAAATAAATGCTATTAAAATAAGAGTTCATAGCATGAGTGAGCGTCCTACAAAATAAGAAGACTACTTTTGGTTTCTACACATGAAAATATTTGCGTACCAAGTTCCACAGCATGTTTGAAGGTCCTTTTTATGTCAAAAATCCGATCAGCCGTCCGCCAGCCCACCTCCTCTTTGATATATTCAGATAAATGATAATCTTCTTTCTGTGCGGCTCTTTCCCGCTGTAATTTCTTCGCATTCCTGTCGAAAACATTCATAGTCCTGTAAACAGAACTTGCAGTCTTCTGTTTCGCGTAATTCCTAGTGAAAACACTGAGAAAATTACGTAAATATTTTGGTTCGGCTATGGTGAAGTAACTCATCGCTGGGCACCGAGCGGTGCTTAGTTTTGTGTGTAACATTTTCGGTGAGTAATGCTGTATCAGTAGGAACTCAAAATCGTTTGAAATTCATAGTAAAACTACAAAATAAACATACTCCGCTGCAAGAAGTTCGAATTATTAGGTTATGTTTTTACCAGTGACATTGAGATAATCGTTCAGAAATCCTGAAATATCTGTTTTATTTTGCCATAAATGGGAAGTACAGTTTTGAAAAAAAAGAAATAACGCTCTATAAAATATCTATCTTGCTCTATCACTCGCACATATCGAGTAGCGCAAATTCTAAGCGAAATAACTTCGGTGTTGCCAGGTAAATGCAAATTGAAGAATTCCGCTTATTTTCGAACATTCTATTCCGTCGTCTTTGATTTATTAATTACCTACTATGTGAACCACCCACCTGCAGGGGAATGTTCTCCATTGCTCTCGGAACACAAATACATGTTTGCAGAGTTTATTGTTTACTTATTTCTTTAAAAGTAGTAAATTTTACATCTACCATCTTGTACAGTAAAAATTTATGGTGTAGTGTCATCGCTTTGTTTCGGTGTTGTTTTCCAATGTTTTTACCCAGCCCAGCCCAACCTGTTTTTTGTCAGTAATAGTAATTCAATTTAATTACGTGTGTGTGATCGCGAAACTGTCAAAACAAAACCATCAAGGGTGCAATCGCGATGTTCTTTCTGAATCATGATTCCGAACGCGCTCCAAACTCACATTATAGTTAAGGCTGTAGGTACCCCCGCTGCCGAATGTGACTCACAATCACAAACAAGACGATTTTCATTCAGCGAAAGTTGGATTCTGGAAAAAATATCTGCAGATATTTGTATCGAGGAGCTGGTATCACTATTTCTGAACGAAAACGTCAACTTCAAATTTATAGTTCGAAAGTTTTTTGCGCCTGACCTGTAATTTGCGATTTATAAATTATTTTATCTAAAAATCTCTTCGTTTTACTGCTTTCTAGATATCTCGATAATATAAGTAAGTATCTTTTATTTCTCCACTCTATTATCATATAATTCTCTCATATAACCTCTGAATGTTTTGGAATCTCAACCTGTGATGAACTTTCCGTATCGTAACACTAATCTTATCAGATGTTCGCTTACCATTTCTCTTGTAAACATTCTACATCATCAGATTGACAGTGCACTAAACCCGTTCCTATTTACAAACTAGATCTAATTAATATGGTTTTCAGACGATGTGGCCCCTAATATTGCGGTTTCTGCGAACAAACGCGCCGTATCTTACGCTGCCGGTGGCTGCTGTAGTCGGCGTCATTGGATACAACATAGAGAGCCTACTTTCTGACAGATATACACCTTACAACAGTAAGTTCATTTCATGTTTCACTACCGGAGAGTTCTGGGCTTTGAACCTTTTCATACATTAACATATTGCCCTGTTGTCTTCGTGAGTAATACCTCAAGATCTAAAATCCCTTTTTTATTAAATTAAGGCTTACCTCTTAGCAGATTCTTTCCCCTATTCTTTTCTTTTTTAAAAAATTATAATGTAATGGAGAAAAGTTTTATTAAACTTCTGCAGATAAGTAGTTTCTCATAGGTAAGAAAATAAAATGATAATGAGGATTTTTTTGGCTGATAACAACACTTGTCTGAACAATGTGATGCTGTTAACATTTTTGCAGATTGATGGATTATCTGTCAAGTTCAGTGACTCTTATCTATTAGACATGAAATTTCAGCTGAGCTTTTAAAAAAGGCTTTCATTCATAGCCAGCGCCCCCTACCTACTAGAAACAGATTGTAAACTCTTTGTCGTTTAGGCGCAAAATGTCCCCTGGTTCCAAAATGTCCCTTTCTTAGAATGCTCCTTTCCCAGATTGCCCCTTTCCCAAAATGCCCTTTTCCTAAAATGTCCCTTCCCAAAATGCCCCTTTCCCTTTTTTACTGATCTAACTTACAAATAGAACTAAATTGAACCAGGTGAGTCAGCCTGTTTTAATCAATCCGGATAAATATCACAAGTATAAATTGAGAAATATTAACTTAATAACTGTGTGTTCGCCAAGCACAGAACCTGATACTTCTGAATCTTAAGACCAATATTCATACCACTCGTTCCTAAAGCTTAGAAAGGTGTGACTGTGTTTTGTTTTTATTGTTCGGAAAGGGATATTATGGGAATAGGACATTTTGCGAAAGAGACATTTTGGGAAAGGGACATTTTGGGAAGGGGACAATCTGGGTAAGGAGCATTCCGAGAAAGGGATGTTTTGGAACCAGGGGACAATTTGCGAAAGGGACATTCTGCACCTAAAAACTCTTTCGTTTGTATCTAACTCTTAATATTTTGTTATCTTTTACAGAAGCCGTCCAAGACCAGAGGTTAGAAAGGCTAACAGATGACGAATTAGGAAAAGATCCAACAAACGTCCCCAAACTGAAATATAAAGAGAATGTTCTTGGGAAAAATGTATCACCTTCGTTGCAAAATAGTCAATAGTCAGACTTAAATGTAGTCTAGTCAGATATTGTGCTAAGTTTTTAAATAGTATTCACATAAAATTTTGCCGTGTGATGCCGGCATAGTGCCGTGTGATGCCGGCATAGAATAGCATCACCCCAAATCCTTCCCGCGGGTGTCGTAAGAGGCGACTAAGGGACTCGAGAGTATTAGTGTATTACAATTTTTAGGCGACAGGCTGACAACCTGTCACTATAGTGATACATATGTTTTCTGAAACAACCTTGGAAAACAATCCTTAAAAATGTCAGACGTGGCGATAGCGACTGTATTCTTGCGGCCGTTAACGCTCTGCCTACCCCGTAAGGGATAAAGGCATGATATGTGTATGTATGTATGTATGTATTCACATAAAAATAACCCTACGATTGAGTATAGTTTAGGAATCACAATTTGAGCCGATTCGAAACATCAAGGTGAATCAACGCAAATTAAATTTCTTTGACTAAATCATAGTCATGTCATGAGTTCATGACAGTGATTCAAAACATGCTGCTAATGTTTATATGTCATGTCACGTCATGTCTTTCTTCTTCACTACATAGTATATAGCAAAGTCACTTTTCGCGTCTGTCTGTCTGTATGTATGTTTGCACACAGTTAAAAGTACACAACGGATTTTGATGCAGGTTTTTTTTAATAGGTAGTGATTCATGAGGAAGCTTTTTATGTGATAATACTTGCCGGGATAAATCTCTATTCTCACAGGAAAATAAGTTGCAGCAGGCGCAGCCACTGGGGCAGGCCGCTATAGTCTGTAAGTTTAGGTACTTATCTTTTTGTAAACAAACTTTGCACGAAAGTAACACTTCTGAACTGTCAGTTTCATACAAAGTTTGTTTACTAAAAGATAAGTACCTAAACTTACAGACTATAGTGGTCCGGTCCTTAAAATAAATTAAATAAGATAGGATAATAGTTTTATGTGAATATTATTGCTAGTCTTATAAAGAACTTTAGAACAAATAACTTACTGCATTATTATCAGCATTTCCTGTCCTACATTGAGAAAATATTTAGAATATAATAAGCAAGTTACATATTGAAACTTAGACATTTGTTGCCTTGTTTGAGTTTATGAGATGCTTATTTCAAAATTTTTACCACTTTTTATATCACTGATTCTTTTATTTATTTTAATCTTGATTATGTACATAACATTTGCCGCCAATTTTGTCCATTTAGTCATTCTTGACTTGATGACAAAATCTGCACTTTACTTGTAAAAATGCAGTTTTCAATAGCAAAAATAGAGAAAAGTTTGTTGCCTGTAAAATGAATTTATACTGTTTAAAACGTTATTTTTATTTCAAGTTTGTAAATAAATTATTTAGATTGTTATAATTATTGTTTCTCTTCAATAACTATTATTTATTGTGTCAATACTCTACAGTGCCGTATGATGCCGGCTTAGAACAGGATCACCTCATTTCTTACCCGTGGATGTCGTAAGAGGCGACTGAGAGACTTGAGGGTTTCAGGTGTATTACAACTTTTAGGCGACAGGCAGACAACCTGTCACTATAGTGGTACACAAAATTATCTCAAACGGCCCTCTATAATTGTCAGACGTGGCGACAGCGACCGTATTCTTCGGCCTTTAGCGCTCTACGTACCCCATAAAGGACAAAGGCGTGATATATGTACGTATGTATGTAATACTCTAAAAGAATAAAAAAAAAAAATGCAACTTGGAAGTAAGTAAGTAATAGTTTTATTTTACTAAATAATAGTCACTTTCACAATTTTGTTTTATTCACAATCTTTTCTAATAAATAACATCGATATTGAAAAGAATTTCTAGCGCACTAAGTATCGAAAAGTTTCCTAAGAGTATCGACTTCTTCTTCCGCTTGTTTTATTCTTAAATTTCTTATATACAATTCCATGTAGTGTGATATCGGTGTGCCCGTGTTAAGAGGAAGGTCTTTACCGGTGTCCGTTGGAAATATAACCACATCCTCTTTCGCTTTGTGATTCCCACCAAACAGGGAAGGCCTGGTACCTTTACCTACTAAAAGATCTTCGTCAACGGTCAAATACATATCTAAAGCATTCGGGTCTATGAAATAGGATTCCACGTCATAGTCTCTCAGTATTTCGCAGAACTTCTCACCGTAAATATCTGGCTGGAAGTTATCCATATTTATCATATTTTGAACTTCAAATCCAACGTCTACAAAACTCTTCGTTATGACACAGGAAGGTGTTTGCTTCCAAGCTTTTTCTAGCATTTCTAGACCTTCTAAACATGTTAAGTACCGGTCCTGTCCTTTCAAGACGTTGCCAATTTTGAACTGTAAGAGTAGATTCCTGAATTCAGCGCGGAATTTTGCGTATATTCCATTTCTGATCGGCATAAGCGTGTTCATAGCCTTCCAGGGTAAAAATTCAAGATGTAAATTTGTTAAATCTAGTTTGGAGTGTATGGTTGCTCT
Source organism: Keiferia lycopersicella (assembly GCA_029255805.1). Lineage (NCBI taxonomy): Eukaryota > Metazoa > Arthropoda > Insecta > Lepidoptera > Gelechiidae > Keiferia > Keiferia lycopersicella. Next base: position 551,268 of record JARACZ010000039.1, on the reverse strand, counting down.
ATCTAAAAGAATTACAGCCTTTTGGTTCTTGCTATAGAGTTCAGCGTTCCATCTCTGAACGTATTCTTCGAACATATCCGTTGTGAAATGGCATTGGGTGTGTCTTTTATATTCTACGGGTAAAGTACTTGGGTCACTGTTCAAATTTTTCAACGGATCCTTTGTTCCGCATACCAAAAGCCTTCTTTTATCCGTCCCCGACATATTTGTACACATGAAAATTGAGAACCGGTCTTCCATTTCGCCTTGCACGAATTTTTTCCCAGCAAACTTCCGTTCTCTGCTTTTCGATGGATTGTAGAACAAACCCACTTCGTCCGCTGTATAAATTTCATCATCCGTGTAGTTCACACGTAACTTTTGCCAATGGTCTTCGAACCATTTGATTTTCCAAACGGGATCCGACGGCGATTTTGTGCGTTCTTTTCTGTTGCTGAGGTAGATATTGTGTCTTTTTTTGAACCGTTCCAACCATTTATTGCCAGCGTTGAAATGCACGAAACCTTTCTCTCTGGCAATCTGTTCTGCTATGTTCTGAATCATTCGTCCCGTTATATAAACATCTTTAGTCTTTTCCTTATGATACCAATCCAGTAGCAACGGTTCTAGTATATTATTTATGTATGCAATAGTCCGTCGTCCAACTTTCTTGGGTAATATAAATTGGTTTCGATCATTCCATATCTCATTGACAACCTCGGCCGCTATATTATATAACTTGCATATATCTTTCACAGGTACGGCCTTATGCATTTTAGACACGATTGCGGCTTGTATATCGTAACTGACGTCTTTTCTACAAACTAACATTAGTTCATTCAATTCGACAAAGTTCTCTGTGGGTTCTGGCTTGATTTTATGTTTGTTTTTCTGGTTGTGTTCTAGTAATTGCTCTTTTGTGTAGAAAACTGCTGGACACTTTTCACATTTCTCGGATTTTTTATGCGCCATCACGACATGCTTTCCCTGAAAATCAAAGAAAATGGAAATGTTAGTAAAAAAACTATAATATGCCATGTGACGCGGATTCAGGCTTATAATAGCATCATCATCACCATTTCTTTCCCGCGGGGGTCGTAAAAGGCGACTAGGGACTCAAAGGTTTTTTGTGACAGGCTGACAACCTGGCACTATAGTGATACACCATTCTTTTGAGTCAGGCCTCAAAGATTTGTCAGACATTGCGATAGCGACCGTATCTTTACTGTCGTGAACGGTCTGCCCAACCCGAAAGGGAAAAAGGGCGTGATATATGTATGTATATTTATTATTAGGGAGTTAAATTGCGTATCTTCAGTCCTGAATATGTAGTGTCCTTCACGCTAAAACTATTTTCATGAAATGAACCTATGAACCATGAACCTATTTTCATGAAATTTGGCACACAGATAAAGGGTAGCTTGGATTAACACATAGGACAGTTGTTATCCAGAAAAAAAATTCCTGTGGGATGCTACCGGATTAAAACAGACTTCCACGCCGTTATCTATAAAATCTTAACTAATTAATGTATAAATAAGGGAATACTAACCATGACTTTGTTATTAATGAAGGGCGCATTACACACGGGACACTTCACGTCTCCCTTGTGAGATTTGATGTGACGCTTCAGTTTCGCTTTGTTTGGACATTTCCTTTGACACACCTTGCAGCTGGGAAATTCAAATACTAGTAATGTTTGTAAAATTAAGCTTGATACCTGTGACGTTTGTTCCAAGGTCACAAACATCATAAGTATCGAGCTAAATTTTACAAACTATAAGTAATTTAAAAAGCATTATGAAAAGTCTGTGTTGAAGTTTTGAAATTAACTAGTATTAATTAATAGAAGCTTATTTTATGATGATAATAACTTCCTTAAAAATCTGAATATAAGGTCAATGTACCTATCAAGTTGGGTATAATAAATCAAGAATTTCTACCAGTAGGTGTGTCTACACACACAGGGCGAGCACTCTCAGATGGTCATCGCATTGCGTAGTTAGCGGTCGGAGACAGCGCATGCTCATGTTCGGGCGAGCGCGCGCGGATCGAGCAAAACGGCGTTTCAAAGGCGCGTCATAACCACGTCCAGATAGAGCGAATTTGCCTCACCCGAGCATATCTTGGCAAGGCGGTGAGCACCAAAGGCTGCTTGCCCGGTATAGATAGAATAGATATACACCACTAAACAACAACTAAACACAACACAACGACAACAACAACACAACAACTGCACACAACTTAAGTTCAGTATAAGAAATGTCTCTGATATTACATAGTTCTCAGTTTTGGGTCGATGACTAATCGCAGGGTAAGGTTCATTTTAGTTATTTTGCTACTGAAGATAATAGCAGTTTCTGTTCAATAATAAAACTGTGATCTCTTAAAAATTATTTTGAACAAGTGGAAATAGATGGAAAAAGAATATTCTGAGTGTTTTGTCTAGAGATTAAATATACGAATTAGCTGCAGATATTTTAAGGGGTGGACCTGCCCATGAAACTAAGCAACTTTCCCCAAGAAACATAGGACGAAATACTTGTATGAATTTTTTTTTTACCTCCCATACAAAATTACCAATCGCCCAAGTCATTTGTATGGGAGGTCCAAAAAATTTCCTCTTTTTTGGACCTTTGTTTCTTGGGGAATGTTGTTCAGTTTCATGGGCTATTCACTCCTTGAAATATTTGCAGCTAATATCTCATATGACTAAGAGATAAGAATTGAAACACATATTTGTTGAGAGTACTCAAAATTTTGTGGGCTCAGAATAACATCACCCCAATTTCCTGGGTGTCATAAAAAGTGGCAAAAGGAAAAACATCAAAGGAATGAACAGCGGCATTCCCTGTGAATGCAACATCTTACACTGCGCTCGTCAATCCGCCTGCCAAGCATGATTATTACGGCAAAACTCCTTAATAGGGGGAGACCTACGTCCAATGGAATGTTGCAACTGTAAAAAATTGAGGATTCATCTTACATATATTCTTCTTCTTCATAGTAGTTTCTCCTGGCCTTCCTGTCCTCTTCAGAGTCTGACTTGTAGACCTTCTTAGCTTTGTTCTGGAGTCGGGCAGACTTCTTAGTTCCAGGCAGTGAATCTAGAAGTTTCCTTTTGATGGGTTCCTTCTGCAAAACGAAATTTATGTATGGTCATTTGATTAGAAATATCATATACATATAAAGTGTGTAAAAATATTAGCTACAAATATAAGGTGTAAAAATATTAGCTGCAAATATTTTAAGGGATGAATCAGCCCATGAAACGGAACAACTTTCCCCAAGGAACATAGGTCGAAATTTTTTTGGACTTCCCTACAAATTGACTTGGTCAGTTGGTAATTTTGAATGCCCCAAATTTTTTTTCATAATATGTCCTATGTTCCTTGGGGAAAGTTGTTGAGTTTCATGGTCTGGTTCACCACTTAAAATATTTGCAGCGAATTTATTTACACCCTGTATACATATACCATAGAGTGGCACTAGACCAGACTACTCTTAAGTTAAATTTACTTTTCGTTTTGGTGAACTAATGAGACCACATCCAACCATACAAACCATTCGGGCGCGCGGTCAGAGTATACTTTGGGGCGGGAATTACTGCTACACATATACCTACATACAACATATTATTATATATTACCCTTATACCTAAAATCTGTAATTCGTGTAATAAACCGATTCATAGCATTTTTCCAATCTGTTACAAGCCATATTTGTCAGACGCAGTGATAACGAAACGATTACTTTTTACGATCGTTTACGGTCTGCTTACTTCTCTATGGATAGTAGGCGTGATACACCAATGTGAATTTCTTTCCCCTGCATTTACCTGAATAAAGTTAACCGGTGAAATAACTTCGTCGCTTTCATTCACTTCCACTTTCAGTAAATTTTCAGGATATATCGCTTCATCGTCGCTGTATTCGGAGTCTTCTTGTGAATTTTGACGGGAAGTTATATCTGAAGAGCTCGAATCACCGTCCGGGTCAATTTCACATTTTACTACAGTAGTAGTTAGAGGAACTGCTGTTTCACTCAATTCTTGTGCAGAATCCATGGTTAAATAACTAAAGTCTCGATGAAATGGGACAAATTATGTATTTTTACAAAGGTAAACTGGACAACAACAACAGATACGAGCGGCCATTTTTCAGGAGTGTCTTTTCACTCATTCACTCACTCATTCGGTCATTCGTTTTTCTATCTAGAGCTGCGCTCGACCGATCGATTTGTATACTGGTGAATATTGGATAAATATGAAAGAACGTGTATATGAGCTACAAAGTATCGATTAGTTTATTTTTCTTAAATAGCAACAATGAATTTGTCAAAAATTAAAAAGCAAACGCTGTCATTAGCCCGCTTCAAAAAAAACCAATGCGCTTCTCTTTTGGAATTTATGGTATAGTAACAAGGCTGCTTTTGTGTTTCCCATACAATTTACTACAATATTTCCTTGTAAATTCGCATAAACAATGCTAGATTAGCGTTTCCATCGCTACGGCCGGCGATCGCGCTTGTTTTGGAGCTTATGCGGCCGTTTTATGGATCAATATTGAAGTGCTGAGGCGATGCGTTGATAGCGTCACCTCGTAATGCAAATGGATCCCAAGTCCGGTGACGGCATACAGGACCATTGGATGAAAGGCATAATGGAGTCCTCGGGCGGCGAAACCGACGCGCGGGCGGTCAAACGCGAAAAAATGGCGGAATCCTACACGGTACAAGAGAATTACGACAAACAGACCGTATACAGATGCACAGATTGTAACTTGTCGTTCGAGGCGATGGACTATCTGATCCTGCACAAAAAGTTCCACGGCAGCGTCAGCGACAAGGAGGTGCCGATGATGGTGGCGGAGGCCGAAGCGCCGGCCAAGGAAGCGCCTAAAAAGCGGCGTAAGTTCAAATGCGACCAGTGCGACGTAAAAGTCAACTCGCAGTACCACCTGGACATCCACAGGAGTAAACACGAAGGCGTCGCGTCTAAGAAGTTTATTTGCGAAGTTTGCGACCGCAGCTTCGTCGCTGCGCAGTTTTTAAAGTCACACATGCAAACCCACTCAACCACATCAACTATCAACTGCGAGATTTGCAACAAAAGTTTCACCGGTCAAGCGTACCTGAAGCTACACATGCAGCTACACAACGATATAAAGAAGTTCAAGTGCAGTAAATGCGAAGAAATGTTCCCGACTAAGAACTGCCTGAAGACGCACATGAAAAAGCATACAAAGATCAAAAACTTCAAGTGTGATTATTGCAATAAACAGTTTGTTTCCAAAATCACGATGGAAAAGCACCGACAGTCCCATGAAGGGCAGCCAGCAGATTGCCTTCTCAAATGTACTCAATGTGACCGTACTATGCATTCGACATTACTACGTACTCACATGGCTAGGGCTCACCCGCCGAATGTTGATGATGATATTAAGAGACCGTTCAAATGTTCAACGTGTGGAAAGAGCTTTATCATGAAGATCAACCTGAATCTCCACATCCGCGTGTGCCATCCCGACTTGGCTGAGCCAGAGGATGAGGATGAAGACGCTCTCACTGACAACTCTTAAGAGCATACCGGAGAACACCCAATTTTCAGCCTTTTCATACAAATGTATTCCCCTGTTTTCTTCCTGAGTAATGCCACTTAGAGCTATAATTCTTTTTTTATTAAATTAAAGCCTTATTAAGGGCATGTCCCTATCATTTTCTTTTTTCCAAATCATGAAATGCAAATACTATGGGAAAAGAAAATTGCTCATATTTTCTCCTCAAAAATATTTTTCGAAAAAAGAAAATATTACACGCATGCCCATAGCAGGCCTTAATATTAGAATTACTTGGCAAGAAAACGTGAGAGTATGTTTGTATGAAAATGCCACACTATGGAATCCTCTTAAATAGTATTACTTTAGCCATTAACCATGTTTTTACTAAAAAAAGTTAGACATGTTCAATTGACAAGAGTCCAGTAGTCGGCTTTTAGTTTCCAAGATAATTGCATTTTTGTGAAGTTGAGATTTTTAGTTATATCCTGATTATATCCTTGAATGTCCAGAGGTGGGATGATACTAATTATTTTAATATAACTTTGGAATTTCTGTAAAAAAAGATATTGAAAATATGTTGGTTATTGTAATCAATACCAAGAGTTAGAGTGGGGCTAATCTAGATTCCCAAAAAGTCTATACGTATAATATCACCCTACTGACCTCAATATTTTCAATTTTATGAATTATTGTTCAAGAGTTAAATTTTTTGGGAACACAAAAAAGTGTCTATAAATGTTGTATTTTGCAGTCAGAATAGAAGGACTTTTCTTTCTACATTCTAAAACTGGTCTCAAATGCCTGTGGCCTATGCAAGTTACAATTCTACAGGAGAAATTCTATGTACATTGCATAGCCGGTGGGACATTATAAAACTAGGATTTTACCCTCTACGCAATGTACATCGAATTTCGCCAGTAGAATTGTAGCATGTAGTTTCGAAAAACGAGATACTGGACTCTTCTTTCACAGAAGCCCACAAAGTTCTAACTTTTTTATAAAAACACCATTATGATTTAATTTTAAGAGTAGTTTTAAAGCGCTTATTTTATTAGGAACTTACAATTATGTATTACTGAATAATATACTTTTTTATGCTAAAATTACTTTGCTGTTCCTTTATTTATGAAATTCTACAACTCTGGCCAACTACTAGATCATTAGGTGCTATAAAAACTTACTAAATATTTAAAGTTTACATTTTCCAATAGGATAAAGTATGCTTATACCAAAATGTGATATGAATAGAGCAAACAAACATTGGAGGCGTATTTTTTAATTGATTCCGCGAGTAGTCGACTTTCAAGTGCTCTAACAACCATTACCTCTACCTCACTCACACACAATACATTCTATTTACGAACATAAATTCTAATAAAATGTATTAGTAGGTAAGTCGTGTAGTAGAAAGCTCAATCATTAAGGATGTGCTGTCTGTCATTCGAGAACTCGTCGCCTGGAGCTCTTTTTTTGAATTTTCGTAAGCGGAAGTCTTGAGTAATAAGTAGGTACAATTTTTTATCTATTCAAAACATAGCCTAACTAATTCACACAAAAATAAAATAAAAAATTAAGTAGGTAGTAGAAATTCTGATGCGAGTGATTCGGGCTTCCGTGCACGATTTCAGAAATTCAGCTAAACGAAATAAAAGTGATTAATAGAATAGATAACATATTATTTATTTAGGAATACCATAGAGGAACATACATAACAATCAAAAATTGCTTCATACATATCATATCAATAAATAATTAGCTTAATTAATTCTAATCCAAATCTTCTAAATTTATTCCTTTTTTTCGACATCTTCGTCTGTCTTCTCTTCTGCCTCTTTCGCTTTTTCTTCTTCAGCTGCTTTCTTGGCATCCTCTTCTGCTTGGCTGGCGGCCTGGGAAAGCAGAAAGAGTAGTTCAGTAGTCGGGTAAAAATAGCTTCCATTTTTTGTGAAGTCATAATTCTTCGAACCCAAGTAGAGTCCGCGTCGCGAAAGAAGACCCGCGAAAAAAGTTTAAATGACCCACCCTACGTCTGATCATTGAAACGTTTTTGCGGGACTTCTTTCGCGGTTCGTGGTAGATTCATAATAGATTAGATTTTAAGTTATATTGTATCGTATTATTTTATTCTATGGGCCCTAGTAGCCTGAAATAAAAGGATTATTATTATTATAATACATTGCTCGTAAGTAAAGTAACGAATAACTACCAATAGATGGCGTTGTGTCAAGATGCTCTTACCGCGGCAGCCTTGCTGAGGTCCTCGTCCTTGTTCGCCTGCAGCTCCTTGCTGATCTCGCGAATCATCTGCAACTCCTCCATCTGCTTCTTGCCGAGCGGATCGAACACCTGCAGTCATAAGGAGTCATAAGGAGGAGTTCCTTTGGTCTTGGTAAATGTAGGTCCGTATTTATAAATCGCATTCAACTCTGGGATCGACCTCAAGAGCGGCTTTGACACATGTCAGTCAATACTAACATCATCTCAAAGTCGCACTCAAGATCGATCTCTGAGTTGAGTGCGGTTTATAAATACGGGCCGTAAAGTTATTATATGGACGCCATCCAAAGACTTGTGTTGTGAATTTGTGATGTCATATCCATAGGTCATAAAAAAGTCAAAGTTTTCTTTTTATTGCTCTTTGCGGTAAGATACCAAGCACAGCGCCATCTATACAGCGACTAGAATAATAATAAAAAAAAGAAACCCTATTCTATACAGGGTGTTAGGGCCAGTGTCTCGAATACTGATTGGGTGCAAGCAGACCATCAAACTGAACAACTTTCCCCTAGGAACATATGTCAGGAAACGACAAAAAAAATTCGACCTCCCATACAAAATTGCGATCAGCTGACTGCATTGACCATGGGAAACCAAAATTTTTTTGACGTTTCCTGACATATGTTCCTAGGCGAAAGTTGTTTAGTTTCATGGTCTGCTTGCACCCTATCAGTATTCGGGACGCTTTTCCTTACACCCCGTATGTCCGTACAAAAGTCGTCGTTTTAAAAAGTACATAGTTCATTTGACCTGTCCGTCAAGTCAAGTAGCGTATTATAGTATAGTGTGAAAAATATCTACGATTTTCGTTGTATCTTTACTCACCCAAAAAATTGAGATTTTTGTGGGTTTAAGTTAATTTACTTATCCAAGCATTTCTTAATCTTACTATTCATGACAAGACAAAGACAATACCTAAAAAATAAATTATGTACGGTCGCTACGCCTAATTTGTATACAAAGTTTTTAATTATGAAAATAAAAGTTAGTGCGTATTGAAATATTTCAACTGAAAATAATATGAGTAGTAATTATCTGATTAACTAATATAACAACAAATCAATAATATTTATGGTAAATGTACGCATTTATCCTTAGATCTTTAAAACTACACAACGGATTTTGATGATTTTAAAAAAATAGATAGAGTGGTTCAAGAGGAAGGTCGATACGTATAAGACTTGCCAGGAAAAACGTTTATAACCACGGGAAAATAAGTCAAAATATCGGCGGTCTGTCAGATCCATACTAAAACTGTCAATCCCCATACTACAACCGCTCAACCGCTGTCATCGCAGTGTCATCCGTCGAGTGCGGCTTTAGTTATGGGGATCGACGTTTCTAGTTTGGATCTGACAGACCGCTGCGATATTTTTGCGCTCCGTCGTGCGTCAGGTGTGCGATCCGCCTTACAGCGTGCGCAGCCAGCCGCTAGTTTGTAATAAGGTTTGGGGTCCTACTTTTACAGGGTCCTTGGTGACGTCGTTAAGGGCCCCCATGTACTGCTTGTACCGCGTCTGTATGACGTCGTATCGCTCTTGCGATATCTGCGAGTAGATTTTCGCGGCGGTGTTCATTTTAAGGGTTCTGAAAAACAATAATAAAACAATAACACAACAATTATTATTATCATTATTATACATACATACATATATTTATCCTTTGCGGTAGGCAGAGCGTTAACGGCCGTAAGAATACGGTCGCTATCGCCACGTCTGACATTTTTGAGGATTGTTTTCCAAGGTAGTTTCAGAAAACATGTGTATTACTATAGTAACAGGTTGTCAGCCTGTCGCCTAAAATAGCAATACACATAAAGTCCCTCACGGGAAAGAAATAATAGGGTGATGCTATTCTAAGCCGGCATCACGCGGCACTACAATACTACTTGTATATATAATAATAATAATGGCCTAGTTCCTAGAAAAAATAAAAAATCTATTAGTAACGTAATATACTTTTAAATTACACTTACCTGTACTAGATCTAGCTACGAAATGGCTGATATATTTTTATCGAAACACGTAGCAAGGTGATTTTATGCAAATATCTATCACGTTATAAATTTTTAATCAGTTGTAGTCAACTATTTGAAGTATAACCGACTTTAAAAAAAGGAGTTTGTTTGTCTGAGATTAACTTGCGTTTGAAGGAACCGATTTTGATGTGGTTTTCAGAAAAGTATTTGTCAGACTTAGAAAAAAGGTTTTAGGCATATTAACCGGAAAAAATAGAGATTCGCACTTTTTACGTCCGTTGAAGTCGGTTCTCTTTTTAGAAAGCTATTACCAAAATTAGACGTCAGAAGTAGAGTCCCCTTCCGTTTTTGGGTTGCAGAAGTTCTACGCTTTTGGTATGTTTTAGATTTTTACCTAACTACATATTATTAAAACAAGAAAATTGTTATTAAATGCACTTTAAGTTTGTTGTTATTGTTTTAATTGTTGTTCTGAGATTGTCACAGCATTTTTTATTAGCTGTAAACTTTTATGACTAGAAAATAGTAGATATTTGCTTGGCAAGTATAGTATTGGTATGTTAAGTGTGTGTGTTAAAACACTGAATCAGGGAAGAATGGAAATCACTCCACCGATAAGAGTCAAACTCTTAAGTTTGAAGAAGAAGAAGAAGTGTGTGCTTGTGTCTGGCAAAAATAATAATAATTTCAATGAAAATTTTAAATTAACTTACTAATCTCTCCACCACAATGCAAAATAAACCAATGTTACACACCCCTGAAGTCAGAGGTCGCTTAATTTAAAATACATTAATCAAGGTATTTTTTGTCATTTGCATGACAAAATGGTTCATTTTAAATTATAATCAGTTTTTGAACTTCACGCTTTTGTCTTTGTTTCTGATGTTATACAAACTTTCGTGTAAATCCACATAGGTAGAATAGATACCTAATGTCAATCATACAAAAGTTATAAATTAAAAAAAAAAAAAAAACAATTTTGAATATCTTTCTATATTGCTACTTTGTATGAGTTATATCAAGTTTTGAAAATTAAAAAAGAACTTCATTTTTTTTCATAATTTTTTTATCTAAAAGAATTATTTGCTTAGCATTTATAATTCAGATCTCTAAAAAAGAGGTTATTATGATCGATAATTCCAACTTATTTTTTTCTAGATTGTGCACCGTCAGGCTTGGTTGTACTGTCATCTGGAGTTTTTGATTCATTGTTATTCCAATTCTTCAACCCTTGAGGCAGTGATGTATCCTCATCTAAAGAACCAGTGCCTTCTACAAATTGTTCATATGTACTCTTCTCTGGGAACGGTCTAGGTCCCAATAACTGTATCATATCTTCTCTACTTAAAATCTCCTGCTTTAGCAATCTTTCAGCGACTTTTTCGATATTAGATCTGTGTAGTGTTAATAGTTCTGTAGTATGTTTGTGAGCGCTCTTGATTAAGTCTCTTACTTCGGAATCAATTAACTCTGCTGTTTTCTCCGAGTACGGTTTGTCCAGCACCATCTCGTCTGGCCGTGGCATTTCATAAGATACATTGCCTACTTTAGCATTCATACCATATTGGACGATTTGGGCATAAGCATTCTGTGTAATTTTCTGTAAGTCATCTTGAGCACCGGTGGTGATTCTTCCGAAGAACAGTTCTTCACTCACTCTTCCGCCAAGAGTCATACACATTCGATCAAAGAGTTGCTCTTTAGTGTAAAGGTACTGTTCTTTAGGTAAGTACTGCGCATATCCTAAGCCTTTACCACGAGGAATAATTGAAACTTTCAGAAGTGGATCAGCGTGTTGTAAGAACCAGCCAGCTACTGCATGTCCAGCTTCATGATAAGCAACAATTTTTCTTTCATCAGGTTGTAGTACATTAGACTTCTTCTCCATTCCAGCTATCACACGTTCTATAGCTTTTTCAAAATGTTTCATAGTGATATCTTTGGCTAACTCTCTGGCGGCAATGAGAGCTGCTTCGTTACATACGTTAGCAATATCTGCACCGGTGAACCCTGGAGTATATGCAGCTAATTTACGAGCCAAGTCTTCTTTATTCAAATTTGTCTTTAAGGGTACAAGATGCACTTTGAAAATAGAAGCTCTCCCTTTGATATCAGGTGCAGAGACGTATATTTGTCTGTCAAACCTTCCCGGTCTTAGCAAAGCTTTATCTAGAACATCCACTCGGTTAGTAGCAGCTAACACAACCACATTAGTTCCAGTATTAAAACCATCCATTTCTACTAATAACTGGTTAAGAGTATTTTCCTGTTCTGAATTTCCCCCAAAGGCACGACCACCTCTTTTTCTACCCACAGCATCTATCTCATCAATAAATAGAATGCATGGTGCATGTTTGCGCGCCATAGAAAACATATCCCGTACCCTAGACGGACCTACACCAACAAACATCTCTAAAAATTCTGACCCAGACACGGTTATGAAAGGAACGTTAGCTTCACCAGCTGTGGCCTTCGCCAGTAGAGTTTTTCCAGTACCAGGAGGGCCAGTAAGTAAAGCCCCTTTGGGTATCTTTGCGCCCAAATCAATATACTGCTGAGGATTTTTCAGGAAATTAACAAATTCCATGATCTCAATCTTGGCTTCTTCACATCCTGCCACATCTTTGAACTTAACCTCTATATTCGCGGGGTTGATTAGCTTTGCTGTGGAGTCCATGACACCACCAAACAAGCCTCTGCCTTTACGCCCTCCTCTTCCCATCATATCTGCAGACCTTCGCATCATGTAAATAAAAAATCCAATAGTTAGCAAGGTTGGTAGGAAACCTATTAAAGTAGCTGCTTCAGCTTCAGTTTTGTAAATAACAGGAAGGAAATTATGTGGATCCAAATTCATATCTACTTGGGCTTTTTCCAAGTTTTTTTCAAAAGTATCGACGCTCCCAATGGCGAACCATACTACTTTGCTGGCCGTTGCAGCTCCAAGCTTTAGTTTGACTCTGACCCATTTTTTATTAATGACCTCAAGTCTTTCCACTATTCCATTTCTGAGATATGAGTTTACAAAATCTTTCCAGCTGATCTCTTTGTATCTAAATTGAGAGTATGTTATGATCCCCAGCAGATTGAAAAGTCCTATCGCTCCGAACACTATCCATTTGTATTGATCCTGGTTGTCGTTTGGTGGTTGACCACGGGATCCTCGGCTGCCTCCAGGTGAAAATACATTTATATTCCATCTGTCTTGAGATGATTTAGGTTTGGCTACTGGATCTACTGGTGCAACGGCATCACCTGACTTAGAATCCTTTTCTTTGGAAGATAGATTTAAGAAATTCTGAAATGCTTTTGGTGAGTTTTCATACAGTTTCCAGCTTGGATTTAACGCAGCATCTATCAGATGTTGTTTCCTGCAGTTCAGCGTTGTAATCAAATGACAGCTTGGCCTAAACCCTCTCCACATGTTTCTGGAAATAAGTTTGTAAGTATATTAGTGCGCATATAATAAGCAGGTTAAAAATAATACGAATATTTTGAGGTGACCTTAGACAAAATTCAATAGTTGAGATAGGAATGTTTATCTATAGAAAAAACACAAATTAATAGATAGGTACTGATGGATTGATTTCCTATTATTGAAAATCTTACTAACGAAAATTTACTATTATTAAATCTAGGACCTACCTATATTAAAGTTATGGCATATTTTTTGTTCTACAATTCCAGACATTTTAATCAAAATCTGACAATGTAATAAACTATTTTATTACTTACCTTAATATAAAAACATTTCACTGAAATCCGATACATTAACTGATGTTGAAGTATTGAAATATTTTCGGATTCAGTATTAGGTAGTACTAGGTATAGAACATCTATCTGTCAGCCAACACAGCAAGAACAAAACGCTCTAAGAATATATCAAATTAATCAAGTCTTGTCTGCGTGCATTTCTCTGTTCTTTCACTTCAATTTACTTAAAGCTATAGATTATCTTTATAAACAAACTTTTATGAACTTTAAAGACAAACCAAAGTACAAATTTATAAAAATCTTCGTTTTCATCCCCTCTGCTGCCATCGAAACGAAACGCACTGCAACCCCTCGTTCACAAGGGTAATGACTCACCCTCTTTCACCCCTGGCGAGGTTCCACGAACTTCGCCGAGCGCCCCCGACCCGCCGCGTAAGGGCCCGCACGGAAAAACATTTTCTATCCCACTAAATATTATGTAACACATATTTTTTTACAAGAATATCTAGACTAAAATGTGCAAGGAAATACCGAAAGTTATTGCGAGTGGATATGTTGCAGTTTTAACAGTGAAACTATTGTGATGATAGGACTGTATTATATCGATTTTCTTCTGACGTGCAAGGCAGTGCGGAATGAGTGTTATTATTTTATGTATAGTGTATTTTAAATTATTTAGTACCCAAGTGCGCTATTTTGGATCCTAGGTAAACATTTTAAACAAGTTTAAGGTAATAAGCAATGGAAATACGTCAAAACTACAAACAATAATTTCTGTACCTCGTTTTAACATTCAATTAAACGTAAAATGAATATATATTTTTTTTAAACATCGACATTACAAGTTCAATAACTAGATAGGTATCTTTAATAATGATTGACTACGTTTTAAAGTTTAAATTCAATTAAACATTTCACACATACTCCGGACGCCATGTTTTCCTGAAAAATATTGTAAATAAAATAATTTTGGGCTTCGTATAACTTTTACAATCATTGCCCTTCTGAAAGTATTTGGATTACAAAAGAAATCTCTTTTATGCGATAATGATCGCACTCTAAAAACGTAGGTGGAGTATTAAATCTAGTCAATCGAAAATCGTTTGTTTTCAGGTGAAATACATAGATTATTTTCAATAATACCCTTTATTCTATAACAATTTGCTGTGTGATGCCGGCTCCGAATAGCATCACCCCATTTGTTTCCCGTGGGTGTCGTAAGAGTCGACTAATGGACATGGGCTTCATGTGTATTACAACTTTTAGGCGACAGGCTGACAACCTGTCACTACAGTGATACATGAATCATCTGAAAGGACCCTCAATACTTGTCAGGCATGGCCATAACGACCGTTATTTTACGATCGTTGACGCTCTGCTTACCCCGTAAGGGATAAAGTCGTGATATGTGTATGTATGTATTCCATAACAATCCATGTCAGAGAAAAAATGAATAAAATCATCTTGCTCATCAATTTAACTCAAACAAATTGTCAGTCTGTACTAATGGGCGATTTGTCCCATCAGATTGTGTCAATCAGTTGGTTGAATCGGCTTCAATCTAACTAGAAAAACTCCGACATTTCCTTCGACTATGTCAATCTTATTTTACTTTCAAGACTGGCTCAAATTAGAGTGGATACTTAATGATTTCAATGATAATACAATAGGTAAATAAAATTATAAAAAGAATTACCTGAGACTACCTTTAGATCAGTGTCGTAAAAATTACCGACTGCTTTTTCACAAAAATCCCTTTCACTGATACACACGTAAAACAGTTATTACAATATAATAATATAATAAGCAGATATATAATTTTTCCATTTACGATTTGACACTGGCGAAACTACAGGTGCAGTGCTATAAAAAAAAAAAAAGATTTTCCTAGCACTTTATTCGAAATAAAATTGTACACCAAACCTTCAATGGCGACTGTACTTACTAATTTCGCATTTTATTTGACTACGTGTCAAACCTGTCAAGAAAGTAAAAACTCTGTTACTGCGCTTTACTTTTGTTTATTTTTTTTTATAGGGTAGTTCATGCTGAACATGGAAATAGCATACCAAATATTTATATGGTAAAGTTTCTCCGTCCGTCTTTATTACAGTCATTTATACACTGCCAACCCCACAGAATATAAAAGAGTAATGTGTGCGATTGAATCCGTACTCTCCCCAATATTGCTTTTTCTATGAAGGAGTAACTAGTCTAAAAAATATAGATGGCGCGGTTCAGGAGCTAAGTATGAACTTTTTATCCGATCAAAGAGACGACATTATAGAGTCCGCGCCGCGAAAGAAGTCCCGCGAAAAAAGTTTAAATAACCCTTATGGACGTGAGATTAAGGGTCATTGAAACGATTTTCGTGGGACTTCTTCTTCGGAGTCATCTAATTTTTTTAAAATACCGTCGCCCTGGACATACGAGTATATGTACTTAAGAACGAATATATAAGTGATTGTGGCCATAGAATGTCCCTCATTGACATTTAATTCAGGTAATGCATGGACAAACAAGGGATCGTAGCGAATAGTCACGCAATACGCACACACATACATACATATATCACGCCTTTATCCCTTGCGGGGTAGGCAGAGCGTTAACGGCCGTAAGAATACGGTCGCTATTGCCACGTCTGACATTTTTGAGGATTGTTTTCCAAGGATGTTTCAGAAAACATGTGTATTTTTTTTTTTTTTTTTTTTTATATTTAATAGGCCCGCATTTGTCTGCCATCTCACCTGGTGGTAAGTGGAGATGCAGACGAAGATGGTACATGCTTGCCTAGATAATGCCTATTCACTCTTGCCTTAAAAAGGCCCAAGTTATATTGTTCCGGAAAAAGATCCGCCGGCAGGGAATTCCACTCTTTAGCCGTACGCATGATAAAAGTTGAAGCGAAACGCTTAGTGCGGATCAGAGGTATATCTACAACATAAGGGTGGAACCCCAGTCGGCGCCTCGATCCTCGGAGATGGAACGGGGAAGGGGGTATCAGGTCGTGGAGTGATTGAGCACACTCTCCGAAATGTATCCTATAGAATACCGACATGCATGCTACTTTACGACGGTGTTCAAGGCTCTGCAACTTAGTCTCAACCAGTGCTTCGTCTGCTATGAGCTTCTTGGCGCGTTTTTCAATGGAGTCTAAGGCGGCCAGTTGGTATTTGGCAGATCCATCCCAAAGGTGGCAGCAATACTCCATGCAAGATCGAACTTGAGCTTGATAGAGTTGTAGAAGCTGTTCAGGTGCAAAGTAGCGCCTAACCTTTGAGAGGATACCAAGCTTTTTTGCTGCAGTCGTGGCCAAAGATTCTATGTAGCGTCCAAAGTTCAGGTCTGACGTAAGAGTCATGCCAAGAAGATCAAGGTGGTCAGAAATCGGTATGGATACATCTCGGAAAGTCGGAGTAAGTGTGAAGGGACTCCGTTTAGTCGAGAACAGACAAGCCTGTGTCTTTGATGCATTAAACTTCACTAAATTGGCATCACCCCACTCGGATATTGCCTTGAGTGAAGAGTTCAGATGTTGGACAATGGACTCTCGACAAGACTGGGTGGTTTCACTGCTGGCCTTTGCACTGGACAGGTATCTGTCAACAACCGTGCTATCATCTGCGTACCCAAAGGTGTCGGGCGTCAGCATGTCGTTGATATGCAGCAGAAATAGTGTTGCAGACAGAACTGATCCTTGAGGGACTCCAGCATCTATGGTCTGTTGGTCCGAGGAGCGGCCCTCTAGGACCACTCGTATCGACCGTCCTCTCAGGAAGTCAGAGATCCAGTTGCAAAGATCAGTAGGTAGTCCGTAGGCGGGCAGCTTGCTAATAAGGCTTGCGTGCCAGACCCTGTCAAATGCTTTTGAGATATCTAGAGACACAGCGAGGGCTTCGCCATGTCTCTCGATAGCCTCGCTCCATAGGTGGGTGGCATGCACGAGGAGATCACCTGTGGATCGCCCAGGACGAAATCCGTATTGGCGATCGCTCAGAAGATCGTTGTCCTCGAGGTAGCCCAGGAGTCTGTTATTAAGTACACGTTCCATAGTCTTGCAGAGTATGGAGGTGACCGATATGGGCCTATAATTCGCAGGGTCAGCTCGGCTTCCTTTTTTGGGCACAGGTTGCACGTTTGCAAGCTTCCACGATTCGGGAACCACGCCAGTCTCTAGTGACAGTCGGAACAGACGTGTTAATATCGGAGACAACTCAGGCGCACAGTTTCGCAGAACAATTGCAGGGATACCGTCAGGGCCGCTTGCTTTGTTAACATCTAGATTCCGCAGGACTTTAAGTACCTCTTTTTGGTGAATACAGACGGCCGGCATAGAGCAGTCTACTCGAGGTAAAGTTGGTGGAATAGTACCTGCGGCGTCAAGACGCGAGTTTTCTGCAAAGAGGTGGGCAAAGAGATTCGCTTTTTCCTCTGCAGTGTGGGCAAGTGAACCGTCAGGTTTCTGCAGCGGCGGTAAAGTAGGCTGACAGAAATTGGTCTCAACTGCCTTTGCAAGAGACCAGAATGCCTTACTTCCAGCTGGATATGAGGCAAGTTTAGCGCCTACGCTACTGATGTGCCTGAAGCGTGTTCTGCGTAACTCCTTCTTGCTTAATTTAGAGGCCTTGTTATAGGCTTTCTTCAGGTCTCGAGTATTCGGAGCTTTGCGCAGTCGAGCATCAGCCCAGGCTAAGAAAGCAGTCTGTTTAGACGCTTCTGCGCGGTTACAGTCTGCATTGAACCATGGGCGAGCTTTGCTACCGGTAGGAATGTCGGAGTACGGTATAAAATACTCCATACCCTGACGCAAAACTTCCGTAATAGCAACTGCGCAGCTCGACGATTCTCCTGTAGAAAAGCAGGCCTTCCAAGGATACGAAGCAAAGAAGTGGCGCATTTCGTCCCAATCTGCTGACTTGTATCGCCACACCCGTCTCTTACCACAAGGGCCCTGATCAGGTGGGGAATATACGACAGTGGTCAGATGAGCCTAGTGGAACAACAACTGACACTGAGCATCGGTCTGGATCGGTAGTCAGCAGAAGGTCTAAGCAGTTGGCTGTATGTGACTCCACATCTGGAACCCTAGTCGCACAGCTGACAAGCTGGGAGAGATTAAGAGATAGTGCAAATTTGCGCGCTTCTCGCCCAGCATGATCGGTCTCCTGGAATGGGAATAACCACTCTTTGTGGTGGGCATTAAAATCCCCCAGGATGACTAGCTGCGCCGACGGGTATCTTTGCAGAGCCTCATCAGCAGCTTCACTAAGGTGTTGAAAAAGTTTGGTTGTCTCCGTATCTCCACTATGTGAACGATAGACACATGCGTAAATGTTTTTGGCTACTCCAGTGTCGACCAGTACCCACAAAACGGAAAAACTAGGTGCCTCGAGATTTTTGAGGCGCTTGACGCAGATGTCGTCGCGAACATACACGCAGACTCCAGCCCGGGACATAAACTTGTGTTCCAATGTGTAGCCAGGATAGCTGAGGTATGCCGCGTCAGTCGGACATCTGATCTGCGTCTCAGTGAGGAACAGCAGATGCGGTTTATCGGTCTCAAGATGATGGTGGACAGGATTGATATTTGAGTGCAGACCTCGAATATTTGAGAAGTGCACTTTCAGTGGGAGGACGTGCAACCGCTGTTTTACCTTTTTCCGTTTCGTACTTTTCATTTACTGTTAATGGTGTAGGGGAATAGGCAGGAGGAAGGCAGTTGTACGAGTATCACTATAGTGACAGGTTGTCAGCCTGTCGCCTAAAAATTGTAATAAACCAATACTCTCGAGTCCCTTAGTCGCCTCTTACGAAACCCGCGGGAAGGAAGTCGGGTGATGCTATTCTAAGCCTGCATCACACGGCTAACACACACACATCACGTTATTGCCCCTTGCGGGGTAGACGGAGCCTTACCGGGCGTATAAATATTTTATTGTGTAAAACTGGCAATTGCTTCCAGTCATCGATAGACAGGCTAATCGTTTAAAATAATTTAATTTTTCAAGGCACAGACATTATTGTTATTGTCATTAATAATTACCTACTTATAAAGGACAGCCCTCCGAATTCTAATGGCTGATGGATGCATTCAGACCATGAAAGTGAACAACTTTCCCCTAGCTAGGATTATAATTCAGAATAGTAATTTTTCACTTCCCAATATTCCCATAGTAAATGCAGCTGTTCATGATTTTATGTGGCTTTGTGTTTTTGTTTCTAAGGGAAAGCTGTTCAGTTCGATGATCTGCATACACTATATTAGTATTCGGAGAGCTATCACTCACACCCTGTATGTTCATAATGAGTTTCGAGCTCTTGTTGGCATTTTGGTAAATATTCATGATATACCTAGATGACTTTGTTTTAGGTACTTGATTAAAAACACCAATATTATATTCGAAATTTCTCCAACAGGCAAAAAACTTTGTGGAAATGACCGTCCAGTCGCCAGGTGTATAAAAAAAGGCTTAAAACTACTATGTTAGCTTTAGAACTTAGTTACTTTCCAAAATGACGCACCGAAAACCGCGAGTGACACAAGACTGTAGCATGAACTTAAATTATTTTCGCGTGACCTTGAGTGAGCTACGCGTGAACTTGAGTGAACCGCGCTTGAACTTGAGTGAACCGCGCTTGAACCTGAGTGAACTGCGCTTGAACGGGAGTGAGTTTGGCGTGACCAGAAGTGACCGCCGCGTGAACTTGTGAAGATGGAGGGTGGCGGGTCAACGGCGACTACGGCCACAGAGGCCTACCAGTTCGTCGGGCCTTTTCGCTTGGAAAAAACCCTCGGAAAAGGGCAGACAGGTAATTTGACAATTACTTTTTTTATATTATTTTAAGTTTTTGGACGGATGCAATGTTTTTAGGTAAACATAGAGACTTGGCTAAGGGTAGGGAGAAAATGATGCTAAAATATCACTTGGTTTATGATTAAATGGTCAAACTTAGTTTAATGGCTAGATTGACTAGTATACCTACCTACTTCTTGAAATAGACTATTAGATAGGATAGGCAAAAATAAAACACAATTTTACAGTCTAATTCTAGAGTGCCTTAGGAAAAATACTAGCTTTTTTCAAGTGATGAACCAAGATTTCCCCTAGGAACATAGGGCGAAACATAAAAAAAAATTTTTGAACCTCCCATACAAAATGTACCAACCGACTAAGTCAGCTTTTTTATATTTCGTCCTATGTTCCTTGGGGAAAGTTATTCAGTTTCATGGGCTAACTCATCCCTTGAAAGGAAGTTAGTACTTTTTCTAACACCCTGTATAATAAAAAACTATAATCCTACTACTATTATAAAGGCGAAAGTTTGTAAGTATGGATGTATGGATGTTTGTTACTCTTTCACGTAAAAACTACTGAATGGATTTGAATTAAACTTTACCACAATATAGCTTATACATCAGAATAACACATAGGATATAGCTTATACGAAGACGGGACGAACCTGAAGTCCACGCGAACGAAGTCGCGGGCAAAAGCTAGTTAAATTATAAAGGTATTCAAATCTCTATTTTATTTTTATTTTATTTCATTTGGCATAATTACAGAAGTCAGACTTAAAACATTTACATATAAATGAACATTACAATGACATTATCATTTAGAATCTGAGTTCCAGTTACAATAGGAGGTTTTCTTTTTGAGAATTTAAATCGATAGATGGCGCTGAACTGACTAGGTATGTTACTAGATTCCAGTGTAGATTCCAAAGCCAAAAGATTTAAAAAATACATTGCGAAACTGACAGACAGTCTGGCATACACTGACACTTTCGTTCCAAATGAGTCCGAGTCGAAGTTTCAAAAAAATAATATTACGTTCCGTTGCGGTAACATACCAAGCACAGCGCCATCTATCCACCAACTAGGATAAATATAAACAAAATAAGAGAAATTCCCTATTCCATTTTATTTAATTTCTATTCTTTCTGACCAAGCTACACAGAATGTGCAGATTCTACCAGACTGTCAGTCAATGTTGCAATGTTTTTTTAGTCTTTTGGCTTTGGAAGCTTCACAAAAATCTAGTCACATAGTCCGTTCAACGCCATCTTTCAGGTTCTTGGAATACTAGTTATTTTAATTCTCAAAAAGAAAACCTCATTTTAAAAATGTTGTATGAAAAATTCTTGCCATACCTAAAAGCGTTATCTGTCAGATTGAACAGATCGTGAAGAAAGTGGCGCTCTCATTTTTTGTCCAGGACCCATCTACTCTTTATGGTCAGATCAGCGGGTTATTAAATGATACCATAATGACACATTTTAGGCGACTGGCTGACAACCTGTCACTATAGTAATGCACGGTTTATCTGCAACGACCGTCTAAAATTTGTCAGACGTGGCGATAATGGCCGTAATTTTATGGTCGTTGACGCTCTGCCTAAACCGCCAGGGATAAAGGCGTGATACCTATGTGTATGTATGTATGTATGTATAATGACACATTGTTGTCAGTAGGGGGTAAACTAGATAACTATGGGTTGTTGCCCCATGGTGAATAGATCTCTGTATCTCTGAACTCTGTTTTTCTTCTCCGCTTCTTCCAACAGCGCCTCCTGCAGCGAGTTGGTGATAAATGGGGCTGAGGAAAGACAATTTTTTATATAAATTTTGAGGGTGCGTCTCCACTGAAGCGGGGCTGCGCTAAGCTGAGCTTAGCGGGGCATGAATTGACCAATCAGGGTGCGTCTCGACTGAAGCGGGGCGGGGATTCGGGGATTTTGTGGCTCATGATTGGTCAATTCATGCCGCGCTTAGCTTAGCGCAGCCCCGCTTCAATGGAGACGCACCCTATTACCTTCTTTTTAAGTTAAGACACCGGTCTTATAATCGATGAGACCCGTGTTCAATCCCTGCCATGTACCAATGTGTTTTAACTCGCGTACATTTACCGACTGCTCTTACGGTTAAGGAACATCGTGATGAAACCCACATTCAAATAAAAATTTGAATTCAGATGTTATTTGAATGTGACTGAAGCTGGGATTCAGGCCAGGTTAGCCTTCAGGTAGCAGAGGTCAGATGGCAGTCGCTTTACGTAAAAACTTGGCTCTGTCAATTCTCCTGGGTTAGGTAGCCGCAAATGTAGGGCCCTGGTCCATGGACCCCACGTTAAGAAGACTTCTTTTGAAATAACGTCTGAGTGAAACCTAAAATTGCTAACTTACTGATGCTATTAGGTCCACTGAGCATGCCTCTGATCGGCACCAACGACACATTTGGCGGCACTGACTGTATAGCGCCCAGGTGCTCTTGCACTGGACTCATCCATGCTGGAGTTAGGCTGAACAGCAGTATAAGGCACCTGGAAAGAAATTGGTGGTAGAAATAGGCGAGGTGGAATAGATACAGCTCTTACGGTGAAGGAAAACATACATTAATACGTATATCACGCCTTTATCCCTTACGGGGTAGGCAGAGCGTTAACGGCCCTAAAAATACGGCCGCTATTGCCACGTCTGACAAATATAGAGGGCCGTTTGAGATAATTTGTGTATTACTATGTGCATGTGTCATTTTAAAATAAGTTATGGATGTTTTGAATACTACGTACTTACAGGCATTCTGAAACCATAATGGCGAAATAATCTTATTTGTGATATTACTAGCTCGATACGAAATATAGTGCGCAGCGTAAGTTTGTATGTATGATACTGTAGTCTTTAACACTGTACAACACTATTAGATTGACTGTTATCTTTCAAACGCTATATAGGTACGATCTGCAACACCTCGACTTAACTATCCACACAAGGGAACAACTTTGTTACAGAGTATTGATGAGGAATTTATAGAGTTGTTATAACGACGTGGTCGTCCAATTTCTTCGTCCATTGTCACCAGCGGACCGCGACTCGCTCGGCGCTAAATCACCCGTGGGAATAAGATGTTTTCCCGGCAAGCAACCTTAACCTTCCGCTTTAATCAGCCTTTCTATTTTTTTTCGTCTACCCGCCTTCGGAAAGTGCACTTGTGTCTTTGAACTATCCTAAAATATTTTCGTATTCTACTGATTTAAAAGTCGTTTTTAGAACTAATAACAGTCAGATTGTGTTTGTGACTGTCTAAATTAGCAGTGAAAGTGTTATTGGAGCGATCCTTAGCGATTTAAAAACACAGTGACTTTGCAAATACAACATAACCTCTAAGTGTTCCAAAAACGTCACTTCGCGTTCGTTAATTCGAAATAAACAATGGCACCTTGTCTGAAATGCTTGAAACCCATTCCAAAACCAGACAGTTCAAACCCTAAAATCAACTGTTATGGATGTGAACGGCAAATTTGTGTAAAGTGTAGTGGATTGCTTGCTACCGAGTTGCGTGTGGTTGTACTACAATCACCTACTCTAAAGTACTTGTGCCCCGACTGTGAACTTGGAGTTCGCCAACTGCCAGCACTGAGGAAGTTGGTGAGTGACCTGGAATTACAGGTCAAAGAACTCAAGAACAAACAAAACCAATGTGCCAGTCTCGAAGCAGTGGTTGCTGAGATTGCAGAAAGGAAAAAAAGGAGCAGCAATGTTATCATGTTCGGTGTCCCTGAACTCACTCCAGAAACCGATGTTGTGGTTCGTAAGCAGCATGACCTTGAACAAGTAGTTAATGTATTGCAAAATGTTCCCGAAAGTGAAAAACCTGTTGCTGTCATCCGTCTCGGGAAGCCTAAACAAGACTCATCGCCACGACCTGTTAAGGTGATATTTGCGACCAAGCGACCAGCTAAAAATATATTTAAAAATGGGAAAAAGTTACCAGCTACCATCAAAGTGAAAAATGATCTTACCCCCTATCAACGTGAGTATTTAAAGAGTTTACGTGAGGAACTTGATCAGAGAACTGCCAATGGTGAGTTGAACCTTACTATTAAATATGTAGGCAACACTCCAAAGATAATTGCTAAAGGGGATGATGCTGCAAAAAAGTAGACTCTCCAATCACCAACCTTACTTTTTTCTACACGAACCTGGCATCCCTAATGGCAAAACGAGACCTGCTTTTAATAGAAATTAATAAATTGAAACCGACCTGTATAATCATAACGGAGACACACCTCAAACCAGAAATAAGTAACAACCTGATAAACATAAGTGGCTATGTTTTGTTTAGACGTGATAGGGCTGCTGGCAAAGGTTGGGGCGGAGTAGCTATATATGTAGCACATAGTCACCTTAACATTCCAATACAAGCTAGCCTACATCCGACCTTGAATAATGCTAACAACAATGTTGAGGCCTTGTGGATTAACTTTACTTATGCCAATATTACTTTACTTGTTGCTGGTATTTATCGCCCCACACACTATACATTTGAAGAGTCAGATAAAATTCTCCTTGACAATATCAAAACTGCATCTGAGAGTAATAATAACCTATTGATTGTTGGAGATTTCAACCTACCTGACATACAATGGCCACTGAGAAAATTAGATGGATACAATACATTACATAGCAAGTTTGTTGAGCTACTAACCGATACCAATCTATACCAATTAGTGACTAAAGTAACTCGGACTAGGAATCAGCAAGAATCACTATTGGACCTAGTACTATGCAATGATGAAAACCTATGCACAAATATTGAATACCTACCAAACATAGGTAAAAGTGATCATCAGGTACTTATGCTGACCATACAAGTACAGGTGGACAATAAACAAACATGTACATCAAACCAACCACGAAGAAACTTTTTTAAAGCCGACTACAAAATCATATCCCAAACTTTACAACAAAAGCCCCCTACGCTGGATACAGCTGATGTAGCAGAGGTCTGGTGCGACTTACAAACACAAATAGATAAAGTAATTTCTCTTCATGTTCCTATGCAACGACCTAAAAAGACATGCAATCTTAACAAACCATGGATCAAACCTGAAATTATAAAAATGACTCAAGAAAAAGCTACCCTGTGGAACATTTATATTACTGACAAGACAAACACATCATCCTATAAGAAGTATCGTAGACTGAGT
Source organism: Keiferia lycopersicella (assembly GCA_029255805.1). NCBI lineage: Eukaryota > Metazoa > Arthropoda > Insecta > Lepidoptera > Gelechiidae > Keiferia > Keiferia lycopersicella. Next base: position 525,773 of record JARACZ010000039.1, on the reverse strand, counting down.
AATAAAATTGTAGGCCTAGCAAGATCATCAAGAATTAAATATGAAAGAGAGATAGTTAAAAATGGCCCTAAATCGTTTCATGCTTATGTTCGGCAACAAATAACATCAAAAGTATCAGTGCCACCATCTCTTATAAACGAAAACACACAGGAAATCACGAGCAACCAAACGGAAGTAGCCAATCTCTTTGCAAACCAATTTGAAAAATCGTATGTCCGTGAGCCTGACAACATTGCGATACCGAAAATATGTGTACCAAGAGTCCAGAACTCCATAGAAACTATTAAATTTACTCCTGAATTAGTGGCTAAATATATCAAAACTTTTGACGATAACACTGCAATGGGACCAGACAATATCCCTGCCATTTTACTCAAGAAATGCGCCCCTGATCTATCAACGACATTAGCATTAGTAATGGAGTTATCCTTTAAACAACACAAATTACCTAAAGTGTGGAAAGAGGCCATCGTTACCCCAATATATAAAAAAGGAGACAAGCTCATTGCGAGGAATTATCGTCCTATAAGCCTGACTTGCATAGCGTGCAAAATTATGGAAAAAAATATAGTGACTGAAATAAGAAAATTTCTTGAAGAGGAAAACGTTATAATTGATGAGCAACATGGATTTGTGCCCAGGCGATCCACAGTAACAAATTTACTACTCTGTCTTGATAAATGGACCAAAAACTGTAATGATCGACAGCCGACAGATATCATATACCTGGACTATGAAAAAGCTTTTGACCGTGTACCAATAAAGAGGCTAATTTCTAAACTAGAGCATTTCGGAATCCGTGGCGATCTTCTTTACTGGATTGAAGACTTTTTAACAGAACGAACATTTCAAGTAAGAGTCGGGAACAGCCTGTCACAACCCCACAGCGTTCACAGTGGTGTGCCACAAGGTTCGGTCTTGGGACCAATTCTCTTTGGAATCTTCTTAACTGATTTGAATAATGTTATTAGATCTGATTTATCTCTGTTCGCTGACGACACAAAAATAATGGGTAACCCATTGATCTCGCACAACATTATACAACACGATTTAGACCGTATCATCGAATGGACCAAGGACTGGCTAATGACACTCAACATTGATAAATGCACCGTCTTGCATATGGGAAAAAATAACCCTGTAAAAGACTATACTCTAGACTCCAAGCAACTGAAAAGTGTCAGTAATCAAAAAGACCTCGGCATAACCATAACTCAGAACTTAAAATGGGATGAACACATACTCAACATAACGAAAAAGGCCAACTCCTTACTTTATCTCATACGAAAGGCCTTTTACCATATAGACAAAGACCTGTTTTTGAAGATTTATAAAGGATACGTGCGACCATTACTGGAGTATGGATTCCAAATATGGAGTCCCTATTTTCAAAAAGACATTACCCTTCTAGAAAAAGTACAAAGAAGAGCAACCAAAATGGTCACATGCCTACGTAACATTGAGTACAATGAACGCCTTAGACAGCTTGGATTGACAACTCTAGAAACACGAAGACAGCGAGGCGATCTCATTGAAACCTACAAGATATTGACAGGACGTTACAATGTACCAGAACTCAACAGTATCTTCGTCTTCAACCAAAACAAGAACCTGAGAGGGCATTCTCTAAAACTGTCACGCTCCTCGAGTGCAAGCAATCCCAGGCACCACTTCTTGCCAAATCGTGTAGTGGACTCGTGGAACAAACTACCACAATCAGTGATCAGTGCTCCCTCAGTGAACTCATTTAAAAACAGACTAGACAAACATTTGACTCAAGTGCAGTGATATACACGCATCAGCACAATGTGCTGCTAGTGTATTATAAATAATAATAATAATATTAAAAAACCTGCATCAAAATCCGTTTTGCAGTTTTGAAGATTTATACATACAAACAGACGCGAAAAGCGACTTTGCTTTATACTACGTAGTGATTAATGACCCAGGAAACTAGCGCATTGTAATTGTAACATTTGTAACTCAGCTCTAGATAAGTAGACACCAAGAAAATGCTGCTACAAAGATGAAATTACAGTCTTTAACGCGAATACTGACGCCAATAAGAATCCATTTCAAGTTTTAGAGGAATCGATTCATTGTTCATTGAAGTTAGAAGGTGGTGTAGTGATTTGTGCTTCGTCTCTGGATTCAGAGGTCTCAAGTTCAAGAGGTAGCAAACATGCTACAGACAAGTATCTGAACTATCTACTTCTAAGTAGGTAGGTATTAAGTAGGTAGGCTGGGCCACAGACTATAAGAATTCTCTAGTAAAACATTTTCGCGTGTTAACACAAAAAAGTTACTTGATGGAAAAATGTTTAAACACGTTTGAGATTAAAGTATGGCCTCTCGAATAAAGGAAATGTCAACAAAGTAAAAAAGACCTTATTTCATGTCATTAACATGATTTCAAGATTCCAAGTAGATTCACAACGAATGCTAGTAAAGAAAGGCAGTAAGTTATCTACAATACAATACTGTCACTGAATAAATCAATTACTCATTCTAAAAAAGAGAAAATTGCTCAGCTTAGCGCAGCCCCGGTTCAGTGGAGACCCACCTTTATTGGTCAATAATTCATGCCCCGCTCAGCTCAGCTTAGCGCAGCCCCGCTTCAGTGGAGACGCACTCTAATGGGGGTCACCAGGGGTCAGGTTACTCTACACTGTACATACATTAACCTACAATTATATTGTTTTTTCCAGGACTGGTAAAGCTGGGCGTCCACTGCGTGACCGGCAAGAAGGTGGCCATCAAGATCATCAACCGGGAGAAGCTTAGCGAAAGCGTTCTCATGAAGGTAATTAATAATTTATGAGCTACCTTATGTTCTAGGTCCAAATTTTAATCGTTTATTTCCAAATAGATTAAAAATGTTGCCGTGTGGTGCCGGCTTAGAATAGCATCACCCCATTTCTTTCCCGTGGATGTAGAAGCCAACTAAGAGATTTGAGAGTTCCATGTGTATTGCGATTTTATGCAACAGGCTCACAACCTGTCAGTCACTATAGTGATACACGACTTATCTGAAACGACCCTAAAACATTTGTCAGACGTGGCGATAACGATCGTAATTTTACTATCGTTAACGCTTTGCCTACCCCGCCAGGGATAAAGGTGTGATTTGTGTATATCACAAAATATTGCTGTGACCTAACAGGGTGTTATAGTGTTTCTGCACATTGTGCTACATTTTACTACTAACATCTATGTGTAATGTGACTTATGCAATAAACGATTGAAATTGAAATTTAAATATGTATGTAGATTTAAAACGATTACTTTTGAAAAGTCATATTCTTATGTCCTTCAATTCTACAAAATGCTATTCTAAGCCGGCACCACGCGGCATTTGGATTAGTTTCTGTATAAATAACGCCTATTTTTTGATGACTGACCTAATAAATGTGTTTAATTACAGGTGGAGCGGGAGATAGCCATCATGAAACTAATAGAACACCCGCACGTTCTAGGGCTTTCTGACGTCTATGAAAACAAAAAATATTTGTAAGTATTTGATGATTTGTAAAAACTCATCATTCTTCTTGCCTTATCCCGTTCTCTGTCGGGGTCGGCTACCTAACCTAGGGGTTGACGTGGAACCAAGTTTTACACAAAGCGACTGCCATCTGGCCTCTGTAACCCGAAGGCTAAACTGGCCCGAATCCCAGTAATCAGATATAATCCGAATTCAAATTTTATTTGAATGTGGGTTATGTGGGTTTCATCACGATGTTTTTCCTTCACCGTAAGAGCAGTTGTAAAAACTAAAACCAACTAAATGAAAATCGTTTCAGTTGGATGTCGATTGGATCTCATTTGGATGATTTTAGTAGTTTCACAGTCTGCCAACAGTTTAAAGTACTTATAGAAAATTCAAATGTCAATGGAATGACAGTTGAGTTTCGATGGCGTTACAATGATATGAATTCTTTTTTATGTTCACTGTACATCATGACAGCTTACTAAACGCGTAGGTGGCGAACCACTGCAGTAAGATAAACGCGTGAGTAGGCACAGAGCGAGTTGGCGAATCGCGCCGGTCGGCGAAAGGCGCAAATTGGCACACCGCGCATACTCCAAAAAATAGCAGACTTAGGGCCCAGAGAGAAAACATAGATTACACTGAATTATTTATTACTTAGTTTAAAAAAAATACCAATTAAATTAGAATCGCACGCAAGGTGTGGGGTGGACGCACAGCATGACCTTAGAGCAAAGAGTTTGTATGGGAGGTATTCTTTTATGTTTTTTTTGTTCCGTACATGGTATCCTACTTACATTATAAATGCGAAAGTTTGTTTGTTACTCCGTCACGCTAAAACTACTAAACCGATTTTAATGAAATTTGACATACAGATAGAGGGTAACTTGGATTAACACATAGGACAGTTTTTATCCCGAAAAAATATTCCTGTGGGATGGTACGGGATTAAAACCGACTTCCACGCGGGCGGAGTATACTAGTATTTTACCTAATAAAAAACCTTTTCTTCCAGATACCTAGTCTTAGAGCACGTCAGTGGCGGAGAACTCTTCGACTACTTAGTAAAGAAAGGCAGACTCACGCCGAAAGAAGCTAGGAGATTCTTCAGACAGATCATTTCTGCACTCGACTTCTGTCATAGCCATTCTATCTGGTAAGCTACATTAAAAAAAATACATACATACATAAATCACGCCTATATCCCTGGCAGGGTAGGCAAATTACGATCGTTATCGCCACGTCTGAAAATGTTTGAGGGTTGTTTCCGATAAGTCGTGTATCACTATAGTGACAGGCCTGTCGCCTAAAATTGCAATACACATAAAACCCTCCAGTCCCTTAGCCGGCTTCTACGACACCCACAGGAAAGAAATGGGGTGATGCTATTATAAGCCGGCATCAATTTCACTGTATAAATGGATTAGTAATTTGTAAAGTAGGTACAGGGAATCCCAGTAGACCTTACCTACGTATGTTAGGTCCGTATTTATAAATCGCACTCGACTCTGAGATGAGCGATTTTAACAAATGTCAGTCTATTGATGTCAGCTTCGCAAAGTCGCACTCAAGATCGATCTCAGAGTTGAGTGCGGTTTATAAATACGAATCTTAGGGTGCGTCTCCACTGAAGCGGGGCTGCGCTAAGCTGAGCTGAGCGGGGTATGAATAGATAGACCAATCCAGTGTCTCCACTGAAGCGGGGCGGGGATTTTGATGTTCATGATTGGTCAATTCATGCCGCGCTTAGCTTAGCTTAGCGTCTCCATTGAGGTGGGGACCTCAATGGAGACGCACCCCCTCAATGGAGACGCACCCTTAAGTGTTCATTATAATATACCCTCAAATCCCGCAGCCACCGGGACCTGAAGCCGGAAAACCTGCTCCTGGACGAGAGGAACAACATCAAGATAGCTGACTTCGGCATGGCGTCCCTGCAACCAGCCGGATCCTTGCTGGAGACTTCGTGTGGGAGCCCTCATTACGCCTGTCCTGAAGTCATCCGGGTAAGTACTGCTTCAACGGACGTGTAAAGTGCGAACCTCCATTGTTTTTGTCGGTTAACATGTCTAAAACCTTCTCCTAAGGGTGCGTCTCCATTGAAGCGGGGCTGCGCTAAGCTAAGCGCGGCATGAATTGACCAATCATGAACCTCAAAATCTTCGCCCTGCTTCAGTGGAGACGCACATTTATTGGTCAATTCATGCCCGTTTCAGCTCAGCTTACCGCAGCCCCGCTTCAGTGGAGACGAACCCTAAGTCTGACAAATACTTTTCTGAAAACCGCGTCAAAATCGTGTCATCCAAACGCGAGATAATCGCGAACAAACATAATAATTACATACAAGTCAAATTGAGAACCTCCTTTTTTTAAGTAAAAAGGGTAGCTACCCGCCTGGCCGGGTGTTTTGGCCAAGGGACCGACGGGTCCACCTGGATTGGATTGGAAGTGGTATATATGCGTTGCGCGGTAAACACTTCGATACCGCGTTTCAGGCTCATTATTCTGTCACGTGGCGCCATCTATCGAATACGTTGAAAACTTCAGTTGGGTCTTGCTTGCTAGTTGAACCACTTGAGTGAGCTTCGTATTGTAGTCACCAGAGGTCGCTACACACAGGGCTTCACTCTAGGCTATAAATAAATAGGCATACCGGACAATAATCCATAAAGATCAAAAGCAAATAAAGTAGCTGCTTATGGCTATATATTTTATTTGGCATAGGTATGTGCACTTACCTATAATAGATATAGTAATTTACACAATGTTACACAAGAAATTAAATATACTTTATACAGGGTGATAGGGACAGCGTCCCGAATACTGATAGGGTGCAAGTAGACCATGAAACTGAACAACTTTCCCCTAGGAACATATGTCAGGAAACGACAAAAAAAATTCGACCTCCCATACAAAATCGCGTTTACTATGAGAAACCAAAGATTTTTTTTCGTTTCCTGACATATGTTCCTAGGGGACAGTTGTTCAGTTTCATGGTCTGCTTGCACCCTATCAGTATTCGGGCCGCTGTCCCTTACACACCGTATAATGTCCGTATAAAGTTACTTATAATAATAATCATTGGGTAGAGTTTACAAATTCTTCATCTTGTTGGTAATGTCCTCAAAAGTTTTGTCATCTCTTCTCCTTTCTAATTCCCTGGTTAGCTCGTAGATTTTCTGCGCCAGCATGTGGTAGTAATCCGACCTGGAAAGTGATAATGACATCATATTATGTGAATTTGTTCCTAGTCTGGTTAGGACACAGCAGGCTGAACCACCTGTGGCCTATGCAACGAAACTAGAGGCCACAATTCTACAGGTGAAATTCAATGTACATTGCGTAGCCGGTGAGACATAATAAAACCAGGATTTTGACCCGCTACGCAATGTACATCGAATTTCACCTGTAGAATTGTAAATTGTAGTTTCGAAAAACGAGGCACTGATTGTCCGTAAAAAAGATGGCTCCGTGTTTCCGAGGGCGCGTTAAGCCGTAAGTCCCGGTTGCTGTCTACGGCCATTGGTACTCAGAGGCCTGCTACTAGTAGTGAGCGGTTGTAAAACTCTGACACCAGGGTTAAACGGGTCGTTGGACGACTCTGTGCCCCACACGAAAAAGGAAAGAAGAAAGATGAAGAAAGGATTCGTAAAAGGCGTCCGATTGTAATTTTTTCTCTCTCCCACTGAAGCTCTTACAAGGCGTTCATGCATTCTCTGAAAATTCGTATTTAATATAGGATAGGATAAAACGTAAACTAAAATAAGGATAGTAGGTAGTAGGTAACTAGCACAAAAAGCTTCATTCAATATCGTCTTTTATTTTAGTATTAGGAGATTAAGTATATTAGTGTGAACAAGTATATTAGTGTAGCAAATTTTTTTACACCCTGTATATTATTTACCTTGAAACAGCTTTCTCGTAAATGCTATTCTCAATATCCTTAGCGTAAGCCACGACAGATGCCAGCCTTGGTTCGTTGAGCGCGGACCTCTGGGTCCCAGGCGCTATCGCTAGTACACTGAAAAAAAAAAGAATCCTGTTTAGCCATTAAAAACTAACTGATCATTGACATTTACTACTACTGTACTCGTACTTTAGATAGCGACGTGTCGTTTTCCTCAGTAATGTGTGCGATATGATTATCGCTAGAGTACAGGGATACAAGCCAAGCCAAGTGAACTTACAGTTCAGTGGTAGTAAAAGATAGCACTATAGTTAGTTGACATTTTAGATTTTTATTTCAGAACTATGTAAAAACTTGTTGCAAACACAGGCTGTAAAAAAAAATCAACTGCAAATATTTTAGGAAGTGAACCAATACATGAAACTGAACAACTTTCCCTAAGAAACAGGTCGGAATATAAAAAAATATCACCTCCATACACTCTGTTGACTGGTTTTGTATGGGAGGTTAAAATATTTTTCATATTTCGATCTACGTTCCTTGGGAAAAATAGTTCAGTTTAAGAGGCTGATTCACCCCTTGAATGAAATTTTGTTACTATAACTACTAACCACTTGTGTATCAAGTGCAGTCGAAGGTCTGAAGACACGGAATCCCGCCAGTTGGTCGCTGGAGAACGCAACATCGAGGGTCCTGGCATCTAAACAGAAGGAAAAATTCAGGGTTACTTTAATCCATACTAATCCATACTATACTAATATTATAAATTCGAAAGTAACTCTGTCTGTCTGCTACGCTTTCACGGCCAAACCACTGAACCGATCATCATGAAATTTCACACAGAGATTAGTAAGATACCGAGAACGGACATAGGCTACTTTTTTTCACCACTCGAGGGTCTGAAGTACCTTCAGTAGACCACCAGGTACACCACCAGGAGCCCGCCTAAACTATAGGAGATACAGACATGGCACCAAGCAAAAAATGTTCAACTGGATGGGTAGTTTCTGCTGGCATATAGACTTATAAGGTTTGGTGTTCCTGACGTAGTCCACAAGGAGCACTAATAGGAGCCCAGATTAGCATGTATAATTTAGGACGTTAGTGAAGGAAACAAGGTTATTTTATCATCTAAAATACTAAGTCAGCGAAACGAAGTCGCGGGTACCAGCTAGTCCTTTATAAAGCCATGGGAAGAACGTTACTACCTAAAGTAATATGTCAAAACGAATGAAAAAATTTGACATGCCTCTAAAGTCAAAGTCAAAGTCAAATTATTTATTCAAAGTAGTAAATTTTACATTTCGCTTTTTGATGGTCAAATATTAACAATTTTAACAATAACAATTTTATGAACCTAGTGTAAACGCGGCTCAGGTGGACTTAAAACTTAAAACTAGCCCCTAAAGCACTGCCTCGGGGCTGGCCAAGCTAACCAAACAACATGTAACGTTAGGTGGTAAATAAAATAACATCGAGTTCATGCCAAGAGAAAATGTTGTGTTACATGCGTATGGTTAGCCGGACCCCCTGGACAGTAAACCACCCAGAAACCTGCCCAGAAGTGCTCTGCCCGGGTTAGGGTTATGTTAGGGCCCTAAGTCTGCTAAATGATAATCGTTTCAGTTGGATGTCGATTGGATCTCAGTTCGATGGTTTTAGTAGCTTCGTAGTCTGCTAACAGTTTGAAGTATAGAAAATCACAATGGCAATGGGATGACAGTTTAGTTTCGATGGCGTCACAATGACAAAAAATAGCAGACTAAGCGGTGCGTCTCCACTGAAGCGGGGCTGCGCTAAGCTGTGCTGAGCGTGGCATGAAGTGACCAATCCAGTGTCTCCACTGAAGCGAGGCGGGGATTTTGAAGCTCATGATTGGTCAATTCATGCAGCTCTTAGCTTAGCTTAGCGCAGCCCCGCTTCAATGGAGACGCACCCTTAGGGCCCTGTTCACAAACTTTGCCGTGTGGTGTCAGAGTAGAATAGCACCACCCCCTCTCTTCCCGTGGGGGTCGTAACGACCGAGGCATTAACCAGACCCAAGACCGGTCCTGGAGAAGGACAACTCCAGACTAAACTACTACTATTCTACTTCTAAAGCTACAATAGTCCACTGCTGGACATGGGCCTCCCCCAAATGGGCGGGTCTTATTACCAGGTGAACTGGCGAGCGCAGTGCAAGGTATTGTAGATATACACAGGGAACGCTCCTGCTCGTTCTATGGGCTGATCATCCCTTAGTCGCCTTTTACGACACCCTCGGGTAATAATGGGGTGATGCTAATCTTAGCCGGCACCTCACGGCAAATTCTAAGCCTGCAACCTATTACTTACTACCTATCTAGGTATTATCATATTATGTGAAGTAGGTACCTAGTGTGTTTATATATCAGGTTTCAGTGGTTACTCTACTTTTTACTGTATTCTTACTATTACATCTTCCTTACATATCTACCTACTTACTTACCAACAGATAACGTAGGTACCTACCTACTATCTACATACAAGTGCATTGTATACTGAATAAATTAACATTTAAAAACGACGTGATTCGTCCTTCAACTTCTAAATAAAACAGATCACAAAAACAGGTTAGGTACAGAAATTAATATTACCTTTTATTATAACTACATTCTAACTCTATAATCTGCTCATATTAGTACCATAACTAAAGAAAAGTAACATAGCACAACTTTTGTTTTGATAATACTACTGTTGTTATCAAAACAGTGATAAATTGTAGTACAACAAAACTTTTCTTACCTTTTGTAATTAGTATATCACACGATAACAACAAAATTATGAATGGAAACTCAGTAATAGATATTAATCTTTGTAAAATACAACAAAATGCGCACGATTGCAATGAAAACAAAGCGAAATTAGTCAATAACCAGCTAACCAATATAAGAAAAACCTTGATTTTCCTTTATATATGTCTCTACGCCATACAAAACTGTAGAGCACATTGATAGCGCGAGAAATTTCGGAGCTCTATCAAAATTGGTCTCGTGATGTATCATCAGCTGACAGCTGATTCGTAGCTAACTTCACTCCGATGCATAGCATGAATGATTGATTTCATTACATACATGCAAATGTCACGCCTTTACCTCTTGATGGGTAAGCAGAGCGATAACGGAGGTATTTCTACGAGGGATCTTTGAGGCGATTCGTGTGCCACTGTATAGACAGGTTGTCAGCTTGTTGCGTTCAAGTTGTAACACACCCAAACCCAAATCCCTTAGTCGCCTTTTACGACACCCGCGGGAAAGAAATGGGGTGATGCCTATCTAAGTGGGCATCACACGGCAATTAATGATTAATTTATTTTATGTGTCTAAATAACTTCTTCCGATTATTTTTTTATGTCTATCGGACTTCGAAGTTTTGGTTATTATTTTATACAAATGTTATGAAAAAAAATACAAACTATATTTAGAAACATATTTAATACACCTCCACATGAAAGAATGAATATAAACAACTTATGTTAAACAGAAAACTTTACCAAACTAAAGTTTCTACAAACACTTTGAATATTATGTTAATAATCAACATTATTAATTAATTAAGTACATGGTTATCAAAGAAACTTACTCATAAGTAAGTTATTTTGATAAGTATGGATTTTATACCATGGCAAAATATAATCACTCATTTAACATAATTGCCAAAATATGTTTAGATAGTAAAGTTAAATCTAAGCAATATTATCAGATCTAGAAGAGCTATTTCCAAGTTACTCTTAAAAAAACTTTATGATGAACACAAAAACACATTTTTTTTTCAATGTTAATGAAAAGTAGTATGTATGTGTAGTAAAAAAGTTATATTTCTCACAATCACAGTCAAAAATCTGGCTTCTTATAATATTTAATTACAAAACTTATGTATAATTTTAAATCTAAAATGTTTTATCTAAAATTACAAGTCAGAATGGTACTTACTTTTGCAGTTTTCAAAACTTTACTATGTTAGTTTATTACTATTTATTATAGACCTGCTTATTTTAATCATTATATTACTATGTTTGGTAATTACCATTTATCAATACAATTCAATAATCACAAACAGCATCAATCCTTACAATTTTGTAACAATCGATAATTACCACTTATCAATATTGACCATTACCACTTGTCATTATTAATCAACATTGTTAATCACCTGTCAATATTAATCAATATTGATAATCACATGTCAATATTAATCAATATTGATAATCACCTGTCAATATTACTCTGGTAATTACCATTTATCAATACAAATCAATAATCACAAACAGCATCAATCCTTACAATTTTGTAACAATTGATAATTACCACTTATCAATATTAATCAACATTTACCATTACCACTTGTCAATATTAATTAACATTGATAATCACTTCTCAATATTAATCAATCATCATCAATTCTTTGTTTTTTGCTTGTATTCGACGGAGTTTGCGGCGGGGAGTGCGTAGTGTCACGCCGTTTTGAAGAATGACGAGCGCAAGAGCCTGAATATCTACTATGAGACACAGACTCCCTTTCCTTAGTCGGCGAAAACTGTTTTAGCATTTCGACATCATTGAATATCACTTGCGCGCCTCCGCCACAAGTCGGCACGACATCGCCTTTGTATAACTTCGTTTCTAACTCGCCATCGGTGTCTTGTTCTTGCGATATAAGACAGTATTTCGAAGTCTTAGAATTGGCTATGTCTTTCACTGTCTTAAGCTTGTTCACGACTTTGCTGTTGTGAATGCTTGGTTTCATAACGGTGCCCATTGGAACTAGTTTCGTTGGAGCGTGTTCCACCCAGCCTTTTCCATCGGCTGATAGGGACCGCTTGTGTCTAGGATTGGCTACGGCCACACCTCTACGTGAGGAGCTTACTGGCGTATCTTTGAAGTCTCTGCCAGTGCTGATGTGTTGGCTGAAGGGAGTCAATAGATGTGCAGGTAAAGCCCTTGGCGTGGAGCCTGGAGTAAAATCGTTGCGATTTTTATCGCTGGTCTGAGCTGCCATTTCGCTGGTAATAATCCTGTGTGCCTCCGCGTCTCCCCGTTCGGCTCCTAAAGCTTGAGCTATGATTCTAAGCCGGTTTTCTTTCTCTTCATTCGCATTGCGCAGTCTTTCTGCTTCGGAATTAATCTCTTTGGCTTTTTCGTGTTCGGCAGCTATTTTGTGATTATACTTTCTTTCTAGAATCTTTTTCTGCTTCTCTTTTTCCAATTTGTGCTGACTTAAGAGCAGCTCTTTCTCTTGCAAGTCTCTCTTAAGAGAAGAAGTGTATTCAGTCATTTCGGCGAGCTTTCGCTGGTGAGACAGCGACGCATTCTCAGTCATAGTCAGGCGTTCTTCTAAAGCCTTAATTCTTCTCTCAGCTGCGGTCAACTGTCCTCGTAAAGATGAGTTCTCGCTGCGAACCTCAAGGGACTCTTTTTCAAGGTCCAACAAGGCTGACCGTAGTCTTTCGTCTTTGATAGCTTTGCTCCTCTTCAGAGTTTCTCTACGGCTTATCCTCATTTCCAAATGGGCCATAAGTTCTTTGATGATATGGGCCGCTTGAGAACTGTTGAGTTCAAGGCTCGGGAAGTCAGGTCCTAGACTGTATACAAGACCTAAGTCTAGTTCTAAGTCTTTAGCTTCGGCTCTCATGATGTTTTCTCGAGCTGCTGTGAATAAGCGGTTAGCTTTACGACGACCGGACATAAGCCCGATGTCGGCAGCAATATTGTGGATCTGTGGCTTCGTTACTTCAACTTCCGCTGCCATTTCGGCAAACCTCATAACTTGTAAGGTCTCATCGTAATCTTCTGCTCTGGGATTCGCGCAGACCACCATTCGTACCTGTCCTTCGCCTTCAAAGAAGTTTTTAAATAAGTGTGTGATTTTGGATTCGCGATATGGAACCATATTGTTGCCGCCGTTGACCTGATTCTCTCTGAGTATTTCCAAGCAGGTTCTAAGCGTCATTAATGACTTGTTGATGTTTCCCGCTTCTTTCAGGCGCTGTCCAGTATTCTTAGTTCGATTTGTCCGTTCGCTGCCAGCTAGATCGACCAGGCTAAGTTGACTGATGGATAGGAACTTTTTATTCTGTATTACGGCTTCACCGACTTCGTCTACCGGGGCCTGCACCAGTCTGATGGTAAAAACGGAGTGGCTTCGACTTGATTCTGCGTTTAATTTAGTATGTGCCATTCGTTTTCTTTTCAGTCCTAAGTAAAACGCATCAAATGCTTCTTCGGCAGATTTGATTTCAATTTCGGTGACTCCATGAACATACATGTTGTGTGCAGCGTCTTCTCTTATGATTTTAACGGGTAAGTTTTTAGTATTTGGTGGACCGTCTTCCAGTAGATCAAACACACTGTTATTGTAGATCTCCACATAGGTTACGAATACAGCATACTGATTATCTTCATTGATGCCTTCGATTTTAGTGATATCTGATGATGACATAGCTAAATCTGGATTTGAATTGTTCTTTTTTCCAGTTTTGAACTTATGCAGCTCCTGCTGCCTTTCCAACATGGCTTCCGCCTCCGTTTGAACATCGAACATGTTCATTTTGTCGGGTTTGAACACATATTTATGCGCTTGTAGGTCGTTTATACTTTTGAAGATGATATTTAGAGCTCTGGGTAAAATGCCGCAGTTATTAGGTTCCCCAGTCATGGTAAAAGTCTTACCACTGCCCGTGACACCGTACGTGAATAGTAATCCATTTTTACCTTTGACCAAGCCTTCGACTATAGGCAATGCGACCTTGTCAAAGACTTCTTGCTGGCTGGTCTCGGGCGGGAATACTTCTCTGAAAGTGTACTTCATAGATTTCATGTTTTCATTCCTGTAGCTCAACGCAGTGGCTGGAGGCGTAAGCAGGACTGTAGTAGGCGAGATTATCTTCATACAAGACACGTCGGAATCCCTTTGCATGGGCCGCAAACGGCAAAATACTTGCACGGGATCACGGTCACCGGTGGCCAAATTTTGACGACTCCTCGCCGGTGTGCGAAGCTCGTTCAGCCTCGGTTTTGATTTCGCCGACCTCATTTTGTGTATTTATGAGCACTACACGCGTTTTTTAACGTATTTTGCCACTTATTTTCACTAAAAACTTCTCAACGGTTCGCAAAATCAAAGCAACGGTCGTTCGAAAATCAATAAAACTCGAACTGCTTTAAAATCCGGTACGTTGGGAGCTCTCTCTAACGTGTCACCCACAAAATATATATCGCTGTCTCTTTTTGTCAGGAACTCCTATACGACTTAAATTAATCGCATAATAACTGCCATTATTTGACGTAAAAAATTATTGCCATTTTTCAACAACTAATCACCCTACTACGATTTATCATAACATGGGTTTATTTACACTCGTGCGGTTTGAATTTGTATCTGAAAAACTAAGTCCGCTGACGCACTGTGTCAAGTCCCAAATAACTTTTCATTAGATAGAGACACGATTGAATATAGGTATATATAAATAGCTCTAACGCTGAACTATAGCTATTGATAAGCATTTTACGATAAAATAAATCTTTGAATGATGGACGTCGCTAATGTTATGATATTGGAAATTACCGGGTAATATTTTAACGATGGTCACACAGTTTTTGTTATAATGTTGGTGACATTGCGAATACAAATCTGCCAACAGAAGAACTTAATTTTTACGTTCCATTCTATACTTTATTCTAACGACATAATTAATTCGCAAAATATTTCTTTATGTTTATTCTACAGCATTTTCTATGTTTTTACCTACATTAGCTATTTTCAGACGGTTGCAGACTTGCAGTCTTAAAAAAACATCAAAATTCTCAATTTTACAACACGATGTATGTTTTCCAAGGATGTCACAACGGAACATTACAGCCAAAATGTAAACAAACCTTAAAATCCAAAACAAAACCGAATTATCAATAAAAATCTAATTTTCTGTCTTCCAGGGTGAGAAATATGATGGCAGACGAGCAGACGTGTGGTCCTGCGGGGTTATCCTGTACGCCTTACTCGTGGGCGCCCTTCCGTTTGACGACGATAACTTACGACAACTCCTCGAAAAGGTACCAGTGTTTTATACCATTTTAGGTGCTTTTACGAATCTTTTAGTGGTGTTTGATTCATTCTTCCCGTTCAATTAAGATTGTAAAGTAACAAGAACCATTAGAAGTAGCAACAACGACAGTAAAATTACGGTCGTTACGCGCAGCATGCGGCGCAATGCGCGGTCGGTATGGACTGTTTTTCGCCCGAGCATGAGAATTTTGACATGCGCTGCTCAGGCGAAACACGTCCACACCGACCGCGCATCTGAGGCTGCTCGGCCGGTGTATACGCACTCATTTACATACCAATATACCAATACCTCTTTCACGGCCACTACAAGAACATATGTTATCTGTATGCAGGTGAAGCGAGGAGTGTTCCATGTGCCTCACTTCGTGCCTCCGGACTGCCAGCAGCTGCTCCGAGGCATGATCGAGGTCAACCCTGAGAAGAGAATGACAGTAAGAGCATTATATATATATTTTTCTGTTTATATCAGTCCTCAACTTATTAGCTTTTATCAGATGTGTTGATGTCTATACAGTGTCTATTTTTCATGGGTGATGATGCATTGATCAATCAATGAAATCATATTGGACATTTGCATAACGGTTAAAGAAATTTAATTTTCCAAAAATGAAATTTACATTTCATTTACTTGAAAAATCACTACATATGAGTAGTATAAAGCAAAGTCGCTTTTCGCGTCTGTCTATATGTATGTTTGCTTAAATCTTTAAAACTACACAACGGATTTTGATGCAAGTTTTTTTTAGATAGAATGATTCAAGAGGAAGGTTTTTATGTATAATACTAACCAGGACTTTTTTTTTCCCACGGGAAAATGAGTTGCAGCAGGCGCAACCGCTGGGGCAGGCCGCTAGTATAATAATAAATCTTTATTTTTATTTCTATAAACACAAATACATACAACAGTGACCCATCGAGAATCAAACCCGAAACCTTCTGCGTCAAAGGCAGTCGCATTACCACTGCACTACACCAATTGTCCGACAAAAACAAGTTAAAACCACTAACAATTTCCCTTACATAATCTTACAAAACTACCCTCATCATTCCAGCTAGCAGAAATAACGCGACACCCGTGGGTGACGGCGGGGGGCCGGGGGGAGTTGGAGCAGGAGCTGCCCATGATGGAGGTCGTGCAAACGAGGGTGCTGCCATCTGCCGACGCCATAGACCCGGATGTGTTACAGGTAATTCTTTATATATCATCATTCTCCTGGCATCAGAATACTAACTTCTATGTAATTTTTCTGTTTATTAATTCAAACTTTGAATATTTAGAAAAAAAATGGATTCCGTAGTATTTTTGAACAATAGTTTTAAGCATATATTAGCGTAATTAGCTGCAAATATTTTAAGGGGTAAACTAGCCCATGAAACTGAACAACTTTCCCTGAGGAACATAGGTCGAAATATGAAAAATCTCTACAGAAATGTATATCATAGTATAAAGTAAAACCTAACTGGAACAGTTTTTTAGGATTCCATTTTATTATAAGTCATCAATCAAACTATGAAAACTTAAAGTCTGATAGCTGATTTTCGTGATAAAAAATAAGAAAGCTAATCATATCGATGGTCTAGAAGACAAACATGATAATTACATACTATCCAACTTTTCAGGATGAACATTTTTAGTTACGTAAAAGTTCTAGACGATATAGCTTAAAATGGAGCATAGGAACCTTGTATATACTACCTGTATTTGGCTGGGATATTTATCTTTTTAATGATTTATTTATTAAGTGAACATTATTTTTTTAAGGATTCTTCAAAAAAATTAATTTAGTAAAAAACAGCGTCACTTAATATGTTTTTGCATAAACTTTAAATATTTTTTTAAACATTTAGCACTTTTGTGTCGTGTGATGTGATACTAAGAAAAATCAAGAAGTAAGTAAAAAATGTCTTTATTAGTAAGTGAAACATGAGATCTTAATAAGGATCATGAGATCTTAATATTCTAATTAAATCATTAAGTTCAGTCAGCATCAGACTCCGAATCAGAACAATCATTAATTAAGGTTTCTTCATCAACAGCAGGAATATTATTGTAGTAATCAACGTAGTCCTGTGGGATGACTCCATCTTTCAACAGAGTAAATTTTTGAGTCGCCGGTGTGAGGCACTGTCAATATCGCCTGTAAATCAAATGTTATTGCACGCTTCGTACCTGTCAATAATCGGGTCGCAGATCCAAGAGCTCGATTAACCCGGCACTACACAGAAGACATCCCGGACGTCAGCTTGTACGAGATTAGTATGGCTCTGAAACAGCTAAAAAACAGCAAGGCGCCGGGTGATGATGGAGTTACGGCAGAGCTTCTGAAAGCCGGTGGTAAACCGATACTTAAAGCACTGCAGAAATTGTTTAACTCTGTCATACTCGAGGGCAAAACGCCACAGGCATGGCACAGAGGCGTGGTGATGCTGTTCTTCAAAAAGGGCGATAAGTCTTTGCTGAAGAACTACAGACCCATCACGCTTCTGAGCCATATCTACAAGCTGTTCTCAAGAGTCATAACGAATCGTCTCGCACGCAGGCTCGACGACTTCCAGCCTCCCGAACAAGCCGGCTTCCGAAAAGGCTTTAGCACCGTGGATCACATTCATACGCTGAGGCAAGTTATACAGAAGACTGAAGAGTATAACCAACCACTCTGCCTCGCGTTTGTGGACTACGAAAAAGCCTTCGATTCGATCGAAACATGGGCCGTACTTCAGTCTCTTCAGCGGTGCCAAGCTGACTATCGGTATATCGAAGTGTTGAAGTCCTTGTACGAAAGCGCCACCATGTCAGTTCGACTTCAGGACCAGGACTCGAAACCTATCCAGTTGCAGCGAGGAGTGAGACAGGGAGATGTAATATCACCGAAACTGTTCACAGCAGCACTGGAAGACGTCTTCAAGCTTTTGGACTGGAGAGGACTTGGCATCAACATCAACGGCGAGTATCTGACTCACCTTCGTTTTGCCGACGATATCGTGGTCATGGCGGAAACCCTGGAGGACCTCGGTACAATGCTCGATGACCTCAATAGAGCCTCCCAACAAGTGGGTCTAAAAATGAACATGGACAAGACCAAGGTTATGTCAAACTCTCTTGTTGCACCCATTACTCTGACAGTTGGGGGCTCTACTCTGGAAGTTGTCGACGAGTATGTCTACCTGGGACAAATAGTCCAGCTGGGTAGGTCCAACTTTCAGAAAGAGGTCAATCGTCGAATCCAACTCGGCTGGGCAGCGTTCGGGAAGCTACGTAACATCTTCTCTTCTCAACAACTACCGCAGTGCCTCAAGACAAAAGTCTGGGATCAGTGCGTGTTGCCAGTGATGACTTACGGAGTTGAGACGTGGCCGCTAACAATGGGCCTCATAAGAAGGCTCAAGGTCACTCAAAGGGCAATGGAAAGGGCTATGCTCGGAGTTTCTCTCCGCGATCGAATCAGAAATGAGGAAATCCGGAGAAGAACCAAAGCCACCGACATAGCTCGAAGGATTGCGCAACTTAAGTGGCAGTGGGCGGGGCATATTGCTCGTAGGACCGATGGCCGCTGGGGCCGGAAAGTTCTCGAGTGGCGGCCACGGACCGGTAGACGCAGCGTAGGTAGGCCTCCCACAAGGTGGACCGACGATCTGGTGAAGGTCGCGGGAAGCCGCTGGATGCGGGTGGCGCTGGACCGATCATCGTGGAGATCCTTGGGGGAGGCCTATGTCCTGCAGTGGACGTCTATCGGCTGAGACGACGACGTACCATTGCTTTCTATGCTTTCTTTCTTGTCGATTTCCTTCATTTCCATAGATTCTTTTTCTCTTTCTTTATGTTCATTATAATCTTTTTGTAAATTTGTTTTGTCCGCAGCATATTTGTACACATTGCATTTAGTGCACTGATCTTTTTTTGGCTTGTAGAAAGCTAGAGGTGGGTCAAACGATTTGAAAATCTGTTCATAAACATACAAAGAATGTGGCTTATATTTTTTTCTGGACAGAATTCTTCTTTGTACATTTTGTATAAGCGAGTATTAAGGTCACATTCCAAATACTTTTTTTTTGAGTCTTTCCTGCAATAATGGGACTCAATCCTAGGGAACATGTTGATATGTTGTTTAACATAATTTTGTGCTTCTTCCGAAGTTTTGTTGCCAGGAGTGAGTCCTTTTTGTTGATCATTGCCTACGTAAATGCAATTTGGTCCCATCTGTTTGCTGCAAGTTTCGATTACACTTGTACTTATAGCAAAAGTATTGCAAAAAAATTTTTGGCAAACTCTCTTTTTACCAGTATCTTTGTGACAAATAAAATACTGTCACGTTGGCACGACATGGCACGTTGTTTTGTGGCTGAAACTGTCTTACGTTGAATATTAGCGTATGTGATTAGAGTTGAAAGGTATATTTTTTGGTCCCTGCTTTCTCCAAGTCCCCAATAAATTGTGACAGACCTCCTTTCTAATATTTTCAGGAAAATTGTCATTACATTTGTATCTACATTTACTGCAATCTGTAGGAATACAGTTTTTTGCGGCGACAATGTCTCCCTTTCTATTGATATAAGATTGACCACTTTGACGTTTAATTTTAGCTACGTTTCTCTTCCACGTGTCCGGATTTGCTTTTTTACTTTTTTTACGGGTATATATTTCTTCATTCTCGTATTGAGATATATCAGAATTATTGTCATCTGGATGATAAGACGATTCAGAATCTACGTAAGGGTCAACATCTGACTCATCAGACAAATATAGGTCGAGAAGTACTATTCATATTCGAAGTACTAGGAAGTGGTGACTGTCTAGATTTCCTTTGCATAGAAATGAAGCTCAAGGCATTATTTTGATCACCAGATGCGTAAGCGGTTACTGTAAGAGCGTTGTCGTATCTTGTGGGTGAAGCAGCGGCGGCATCAGGGGCTGCTGTAGAGACGTCAGCGGAAGGGGCTAATGTCCGAATGCGGGCGTTTATTTCAGGTGGAGATGGCGGCACCGGGGCAGCAGAGGCGAGCGGTGAAGCAGCAGCGGCATCAGGTACTGCTGCAGGAACTTCAGCGTCAGGGGATAATGTCGAAATGTCGGCATTTGTTTCAGGTGGAGACGGCGTCACCGGTACAGCAAAGGCGAGCGGTGAAGCACCGGCGGCATCAGGGGCTGCTGCAGGAACGTCAGCGTCAGGGGATAATGTCGGAATATCAGTGGCATTTGTTTCAGGTGGAGATGGCGGCACCGGGGCAGCAGAGGCGAGCGGTGAAGCAGCGGCGGCATCAGGTACTGCGGCAGGAACGTCAGCGTCAGGGGATAATGTCGGAATATCAGTGGCATTTGTTTCAGGTAGAGACGGCGGCACCGGGGCAGCAGAGGCGAGCGGTGAAGCAGCGGCGGCATCAGGTACTGCGGCAGGAACGTCAGCGTCAGGGGATAATGTCGGAATATCAGTGGCATTTGTTTCAGGTGGAGACGGCGGCACCGGGGCAGCAGAGGCGAGCGGTGAAGCAGCGGCGGCATCAGGTACTGCGGCAGGAACGTCAGCGTCAGGGGATAATGTCGGAATATCAGTGGCATTTGTTTCAGGTGGAGACGGCGGCACCGGGGCAGCAGAGGCGAGCGGTGAAGCAGCGGCGGCATCAGGTACTGCGGCAGGAACGTCAGCGTCAGGGGATAATGTCGGAATATCAGTGGCATTTGTTTCAGGTGGAGACGGCGGCACCGGGGCAGCAGAGGCGAGCGGTGAAGCAGCGGCGGCATCAGGTACTGCTGCAGGAACGTCAGCGTCAGGGGATAATGTCGGAATGTCAGAGGCGTTTGTTTCAGGTCGAGACGGCGGCACCGGGGCAGCAGAGGCGAGCGGTGAAGCAGCGGCGGCATCAGGTACTGCGGCAGGAACGTCAGCGTCAGGGGATAATGTCGGAATATCAGTGGCATTTGTTTCAGGGGCCATGGTGGATGATTTGATTTTTAAAGTATTCCCAGAATGTAGTTCAGGCTGTAAATCAAAACTTCTCTTTCTTTCCTTCTCGTTGTCATTGTTTTCTATATCTCTACTTCTCTTCCGTTTTCTGGTATTCTTAATTATTTTCTTCTCCACTTCAACACGCTTTATTCACCCTAAAATTAAAAATTTTAATTAGTGCCTGGATTTAAGTAATAATTATACTCTGTTGACGTTGACGAGTCTGTGAGAATATGGGTAATGTATATTAATGGCTTTTAAATTAATTTCTAGCCGTTGCCATTAGTGACAACTGAACTTATAAAATCACTTACAATTATTACTACGTAAAAGACAAATGTATTAAGTGCGTTTATGATAAAGGTGGAGGTAGGTATTGTTTCTAATAAAAGTTAATCATACCTTAAATAATGTTTAAACTATTAATAATTAATCACAATAACATATTCAGTCGGTATATAATTAGATTTCAACTTGTAAGCGAAACGGCTATAAACAAAACTGACAGAAATTATACCTACCAGGATGCATGGTAAGGTGTGTTACCTAGGTAGGTACTACTCACTGTACAAAATGCTTTCATTAGCACAGCATCATTATTCGAATAAACCTAGTCAACTTATGTATTATAAGGTAAAAAACAGGCAATTACCATAAAATGATAAACTTACTTTGAAATGTAGGCATAGATCTCCAATATTCGTCTTTTTCCATTTTTGCATCGCAAACTCACAGCAAAAAAGTATTGTTTTTGTTCTACTGAATCAGCAAATTACATTTTTAGACACTAAAATAACAATAATTGGAAAAAAGCACTAAAAAACAAAGATTGAGCAAATTGTTATTCCGCGCGTGACGTCTTTGCGTAAACAAATAGTGCAAGTGTGCGGGCGGGCGAGTGAGAGGGGCGAGGGAGGCGCGTACGGCGCTCGCTCCCCGCGTGTCGCATCATCATCGGTAACTTTCGTCCTAGCTTTCGAAAAAGTCCGTGCGCCGGCGAATCGCGCGAGCACCAGCCGCGCCGGCGCTTGTTGCTATCCCGAGATTCCCGCCAAAATGAAATTATACAAAGTATTAAAATACATTGTTGTGAAATGCAAGTATAGTATGAGATATCAATTACATTAATATCCTTTTTAATATTTGTTTATACCTTGGTAAATAGATTAAATAACTTTAACACTTTTGGGTTCCAGAATATTGTTAAGTAGTTGGTGATTAAATCATTTGTCAATTATGATGTCTTTGTTAAAAGCACATAATACATTTTCCTGTATGCTGAGGAGTGTCCAGTAGTATTATGACTACTTAAACGATTTGACCACTGGCATCTTGGAAATATTAATATCTTTTATTGTAATTGGAAATCCATATTTACCAAAATGACAAAATGAATAATAACATTTAGCTTATTTGTCTAATTATGGTACATCGAACAAAATGCTATAAGTATATTTAATACTTTTGTGGTTTAATATTAATGATAAATAATTATAATTATATTGTTTGGAATCAGACTGACATCACTTAGCATAAGTGGACATCTATAGTTTGGGGAGAAAGAGACGGAATTAGGGTATTTGGGTAAGTGTAAACGATAGAGCATCTTCATTTAATATATATGGCATTAAAATCTTAAATATCTAGATTTTTGCAGTTAGCACTTTTGTCTTCTAGACCATCGATATAGATATTTAAGAAGTTATTTTGCATACCTAAAATGTTTTGTGCGTCTTATATCATGCTTAGGTCAGCGACTATTGATAAAGCTTACATATATTTATTTATAGTAGTAGTCATAATGGCAATAGCGACCGTATTCTTACGGCCGTTAACGCTCTGCCTACCCCGCAAGGGATAAAGGCGTGATATATGTATGTATGTATGTAGTAGTCATGATTTATTTCAATATTTCTTTTTTAATTTCCAGGCCATCTGCAGTCTAGGTTGCTTCAAGCAACGCGAGAAACTAATACAAGAACTACTCAGTCCACAGTAAGTATAAACAATCATAGCGAAAAATAACTTTTGAAAAAAGTGAAAAATAAACATGAAAACAACCATGTCAGAAGCCAGAAGCATGCTACTTGTAGAAGGTGGTTGAAAAATTCAGACCCTAGGGTACATTGGGTCGTTGGACGACCTGGTGTTCCACACGAAAAGAGAGAGAGAAGAGGTACAGCCGGCTTAGAATAACATCACCCCACATCCTCCCCGCGGGTGTCGTAAGAGGTGACTAAGGGACTCGAGAGTATCGGTGTATTAAAATTTTTAGGCCCGTGGCAGTGGCTGCATCCAGCCTGATGGCTCACCAAGGAGGATGCACGCCAAAATACTATACATGAAACTATTATTTGTCTCCGTGACTTTATTTGACGCCGTGTGATGCCGGCTTAGAACGCCGTGTGATGCCGGCTTAGAATAGCATCACCCCATTTCCTACCTTTGGGTGTCGTAAGAGGCGACTGAGGGACTTGAGGGTTTCAGGTGTATTACAACTTTTAGGCGACAGGCAGACAACCTGTTACTATAGTGATACACAAAATGATCTCAAACGGCCCTCTATTTGTCAGACGTGGCGACAGCGACCGTATTTTTGCGGCAGTTAGCGCTCTGCCTACCCCGTAAGGGATAAAGGCGTGATATATGTATGTATGTGTATGTATGTATTATTTGTCTCGCAGCCACAACACTGAGAAGGTGATCTACTTCTTGCTGTTGGAGCGCAAGCGGCGGCGTCCCGCGCGCGACGACGAGCCGCGCCTGTCGCTGCCGCCGGCCGCCGACCCCCCGCGGAAGCGGCTCGATACTTGCCGGGTCAGTGTTAGTACCCAAAAATACATTAAAAATAATATCAGTATTTTTTTTTCTCTCCTTTTTTTATTTGTTTTTCATCCAATAAAATGTTTCTTTTCCTTTTTTTGTCTTTTTTTCACTTTGTCTCTCCTCCCCTCTCCCCTCCTGTCCTCCCCGCGCGCGACGACGAGCCGCGCCTGTCGCTGCCGCCGGCCGCCGACCCCCCGCGGAAGCGGCTCGATACTTGCCGGGTCAGTGTTAGTACCCAAAAATACATTAAAAATAATATCAGTATTTTTTTTTCTCTCCTTTTTTTATTTGTTTTTCATCCAATAAAATGTTTCTTTTCCTTTTTTTGTCTTTTTTTCACTTTGTCTCTCCTCCCCTCTCCCCTCCTGTCCTCCCCGCGCGCGACGACGAGCCGCGCCTGTCGCTGCCGCCGGCCGCCGACCCCCCGCGGAAGCGGCTCGATACTTGCCGGGTCAGTGTTAGTACCCAAAAATACATTAAAAATAATATCAGTATTTTTTTTTCTCTCCTTTTTTTATTTGTTTTTCATCCAATAAAATGTTTCTTTTCCTTTTTTTGTCTTTTTTTCACTTTGTCTCTCCTCCCCTCTCCCCTCCTGTCCTCCCCGCGCGCGACGACGAGCCGCGCCTGTCGCTGCCGCCGGCCGCCGACCCCCCGCGGAAGCGGCTCGATACTTGCCGGGTCAGTGTTAGTACCCAAAAATACATTAAAAATAATATCAGTATTTTTTTTTCTCTCCTTTTTTTATTTGTTTTTCATCCAATAAAATGTTTCTTTTCCTTTTTTTTGTCTTTTTTTCACTTTGTCTCTCCTCCCCTCTCCCCTTCTATCCTCCCCGCGCGCGACGACGAGCCGCGCCTGTCGCTGCCGGCGGCCGCCGACCCGCCGAGGAAGCGGCTCGATACTTGCCGGGTCAGTGTTAGTACCCAAAATACA
The DNA here is from genome assembly GCA_029255805.1 of Keiferia lycopersicella. NCBI lineage: Eukaryota > Metazoa > Arthropoda > Insecta > Lepidoptera > Gelechiidae > Keiferia > Keiferia lycopersicella. The sequence goes on along the minus strand of JARACZ010000039.1, from coordinate 500,596 downwards.
TTTTTTTTTTATTGTTAGTGCCTTTTTATTTTCTTTTTTTATTTGTTTTTCATCCAATAAAATACGTTCTTTTTATTTTTTGTGTCTTTTTACTCTTCCTCTCCTCTCCTCTCCTCTCCTGGTCAGTGTTAATACCCAAAAACTAAAAAAAATATTATTAGTGCTTTATTCATTTTTTCTTTTCTTTTTTTTTCGTTTTTCATCCTCTCCTCTCTTCTACTCTCTTCTTTCTCAGTTTCCAAGGTGCTATTGCGAACCACACTCTGTATATAAAAGAGATATTTATATGAAAATGTATCGTTTCAGGTGAACGGGCAGTCGGCACATTTCGGTCAAATCAGTGAAGGGTCGCCCATCACTCCTAGAAGATCGCAGTTCAGGTATGATCAAATACTTATATTCCTTTAGGACATTATGCGCTTAGACCATAATTCGTTTAGGGCATTGTGCGTTAGGAACATTTTCAAGATTTATGTATGACATTATTCGTCGAGAGGGGGTCAGTTTTAATTCATAAACAAAAATTATGTGAAATTTACCGCGTATTACATACATACATACATACATATATCACGCCTTTATCCCTTACGGGGTAGGCAGAGCATTCACGACGGTACAAAATACGGTCGCTATCGCCACGGCTGACATTTTTAGGATTGTTTTTCAAGGTTGTTTCAGAAAACATGTGTATCACTATAGTAACAGGTTGTCAGCCTGTCGCCTAAAAATTGTAATACACCAATACCCTCGTGTCCCTTAGTCGCCTCTTACGACACCCGCGGGAAGGAAATGGGGTGATGCTATTCTAAGCCGGCATCGCACGGCTAATTTACCGCGTATTTTCAAGTGTAATGTACCTAACCTAAATGGAGCGTGTAACCGCTTCGAAATATCGAGGTAAAAACAAACATAATCGTGGTGATAATCCCGTTAATACTAATAATTTAAGTGTTGTGAACAACCGCGAAACACATAACAAATATTTATACAAATATTTATTCAAAACATATATTTTCAGGTCATCGTCCTCGCGACGCGCGGAGGGGCGCTCGAGTCCCCAACTAGCCGCCAGCCCCCCGAGTAAGTTCTAAATGGTTATATTACATCATCATCATTTCATCCATATGACTTCTGTAGCGACATCTGGTGGCTACAACATGAAGCTCACTCAAGTGGCTCACAAGCAACAGGAGTTCTCAACATATCGGAGAGATGGCGCCACGTGACAGAACAATGGGCCTGAAACGCGGTATCGAAGTGTTTACCGCGCAACGCATATATACAACTTCCAATCCAAGCCCGTCGGTCCCCCCACAACACCCGGCCAGGCGGGGAGCTACCTGCCTCCCAACGCCACCTGGATTCCTCCTGTCCCCCGCCATACGCCCATTGCTGAACAATAGGCCTCACCTGAAGATTTCCACCTTTTCCAATTTGAAACGGCCTGCATCCAGCATTTCCCCGCGGACTTGACCAGATCGTCTGTCCATCTTCATGCCGTGCGGTGCCGGCTTAGAATAGGATCACCCCATATCCTTCCCGCCGGTGTCGTAAGAGGCGACTAAGGGACTCGAGGGTGTTGGTCTATTACACAGGCTGACAACCTGTCACTACAGTGATACCCATGTTTTCTGAAACTACCTTAGAAAACAATCCTCAAAAATGTCAGACGTGGCGTGCCGTTAACGCTCTGCCTACCCCGCAAGGGATAAAGGCGTGATATATGTATATATGTATTTCATCCATAAGATAAATAATAAATAGCAGCATTTCCCCGCAGACTTGAACAGATCGTTTGTCCATCTCGCTTACATTTAATTACGTACAAAAAAAAAAGATTTTATTTAAATTAGCCATGAGTCATGACTGTAAATAAGTGTGTCGACCGTCAATGATTCAATCATCATTCTCCTCGCCTTATCCCATTCTCTGTCGGGGTCGGCTACCTAACCTAGGGGATTTGACGTGGAACCAAGTTTTTACGCAGAGCGACTGCCATCTGGCCTCTGCAACCCGAAAGCTAACCTGGCCCGAATCCTAGGTTAAATCACATTCAAATATCATCTGAATTCAAATTATATTAGAATGTGGGTTTCATCACGATGTTTTTCCTTCACCGTAAGTGCAGTCGCTAAATGTACGTAAGTAAAAACATATTGGTACATGGCGGGGACCGAACTCGGATCTCACGATTGTAAGACCGGTGTCCTAACCACTTGGCCACCGACGCTCAACCATTTGATTTAAATCAATCAACCCTGGTAGTAGTGGTCTACTCATAAAACTGAACAACTTTCGTCTGAAACATTTTTAGAAATTTGGAAAAATAAATAGACAGTTGCATAATTTACAATATTTTTTATGTACCCATGATTTTTTTTATTCAGCAGGTCACAGCACGCCACACCGTGTGTCGTCCTTAGGCGGCACTCCCAACACACCAGGATCGCCCTTAGGTAACGCTATTTTGTTGTTCAACAAGATTTTTATTACCTAAAGTAAGCCGTGTGATGCCGGCTTAGAATAGCATCACCTCACATCCTTCCTGCGCGTGTCGTAAGAGGCGACTAAGGGACTTAATAGTATTGGTGTATTACAATTTTTAGGTGACAGGCTGACAACCTGTCACTATAATGATACACGTGTTTTCTGAAACAACCTCGGAAAACAATCCTCAAAAATGTCAGACGTGGCGACAGCGACCGTATTCTTATGAAAAAAAATTTTGGACCTCCCATACAAATTGACTTAGTCTGTCGGTAATTTTGTATGGGAGGTCCAAAATTTATTTTCATATGTCGACCTATGTTCCTTGGAGCAAGTTGTTCAGTTTCATGGGCTGATTCGTCCCTTAAAATATTTGCAGCCTATATTTTTACACCTTATATAGTGGCGTCGATAAATACAACACCCAGTGATATCGATCCACCAACTGGTTTACTCTTACACGCTCAATATATTTTAGATAGATAGATAGATAGATAGATTTTTTTTTATTCCAGCATCACCCTCAGTTCGGGAACACCACCATCAAAGAGCCAACTCCACCGGACCCACGATTAGTCTCAATATAAGTAAGTACATACACATATCACGCCTTTATCCCAAGCGGGGTAAATGGCGCTAACGATGAAGGGATGAATCAGACCATGTTTCTGAACAACTTTCCCCAAGAAACAGGTCGAAAAATTTTTGGATCTCCCATACAAATTGACTTGGTCGGTCGGTATTTTTGTATGGAAAGGCCAAATTATTTTTTCATATTTCGACCTTTTTCGATATTTCCTTGGGCAAAGTTTTTCTGCTTCACGGGCTGCTTCACCCCTTAAAATAATTGCATCAAATTTTTTTACACCCTCTAAATACTGTGCCGTGTGATGCCGGCTTAGAAGAGCATCACCCCATTTCTTTCCCGTGGGTGTCGTAAGATGCGACTAAGGGACTCGAGGGTTTCATGTGTTTTGCATTTTTTAGGCGACAGGCTGACAACCTGTCACTGTAGCAATGCACGAATCATCTGAAACAGCCCTCAATTTGTCAGACGTGGTGTTGGCGACCGTTTTTTTACGGCCGTTATTGCTCTGTCTACCCCGCAAGGGATAAAGGCGTGATATATGTATGTATGTATGTTTAAATACCCAAAAGTCAATTTTATAATTAATTTTTTTTTTACCAGGTGGCGAGCCAGGGGAAGCTGTTATAATAATAAACGAATCACCCGTTATGGGATCGTCTGTTTCACACAGACCACACAGCCCCTCGCAATCACACAGAAGTGAGTGTTAGCACACAACCACACATAAATAGCAATGTAATTATATAGAAATAGTCAAACAATCACACAGAAGTGAATGTTAAGATACGATCACATATAAATAGCCTTACAATCACACATAAAAAGGCAAATATAGCCACAATAACAATCACACAGAAGTGAGTATTAACACATAATCACACATAAACAACCATATAATTATAGATAATAGTCAAACAATCACACAGAAGTGATTGTTAAGACACGATCACACATAAATAGCCATACAATCATACATAAATAGTCAAATCACACAGAAGTGAGTGTAATCAGTAATCACACGATTACACATAAATAGCCATACAATCACATAGAAGTGATTGTTAAGACACAATCACACATAAACAGCCATACAGTTATACATAAATAATCAAAAAATAACACATATAAATAGCTACACAATCACACATAAATAGCCACATAATCACAAACCAAATGTAGTAATATAAACAAGTAAAAATAAATTATTGTTTAGTACTTAACTATTTCTATTTTTTTTAACGGGTGTGATCATTATAAATGTTTAACTATTAATGTTTGTTTTCAGTACGGGAGCGGTCGTCGCTGCCGGGCCCGACGGCCGCCGGGACTTCCCCGGTCACGCCATCTTTCCTGCCAAACCTGAGCACTCTCACGGGTAAGACCTGTTGCCTTTTTCTGACTATTGTTATACTGGGTGTAAGGGACAGCTTTCCGAATATTGATAGGGTGCATCTTTGCCGTGTGATGCCGGCTTAGAATAGCATCACCCTACATCTTGTGGTGTCGTAAGAGGCGACTAAGAGACTCGAGAGTATTGGTGTATTACAATTTTTAGGCGACAGGCTGACAATCTGTCACCATAAATACACATGTTATCTGGAACAACCTTCGAAAACAATCCTCAAAAATGTCAGACGTGGTTATTGCTCTGCCTACCCCGCAAGGGATATTAGCGTGATATATATATGTATGTATGTTTAAAAAAACAGTTGGTCGTACGGTGGTGGAATATGCGTCAGCTGGTCTCATGGACATATTTTAGTAAGTTATTTTTTCTCGTGTGGGACACCGAGTCGTCCAACGACCCGATGAACCCTAGTTATATATGTTTTTGAACCGTGTGTGATATTTCCAGGAGTAGGCTCAGGAGGGGGCGGAGTCTCGATGTCGGGCCCGGGCGGCGCCGCGGCCCCCTGGCGGGCGAGACTGGCAACTATCAAGAACTCCTTCCTAGGATCGCCCAGGTTCCACAGACGGAAAATGCAAGGTGAGAGAGTGGGACAGCTTGTCAAACATCTCAAACATTTGTCAGACGTGGCGATAACGAGCGTAATTTTACAGTCGTTAACACTCTGGCTACCCCGCCAGGAAAAAAAAATTGGACCTCCCATACAAAACTATCGACCGACCAAGTCAATTTGTATGGGAGGTCCAAAATTTTTTTTCATATTTCATAGTTTCACGGGCTGATTCTCCCCATAAAATATTTGCAGCTAATAATTTTACACCCTATGTAATTAATCTATTATATAATGTGTGTGTGTGTTTATCCTAAGAATATTAACCATCACATTTCTTCCACAGCATCAACAGAAGAAGTAGCGTTGACCCCGGAATCGTCACCGGAACTGACCCGGCGTTCCTGGTTCGGTTCCCTGCTCGCGGCAGGAGATAAGGACGAGACTGTCACAGCGCTGGTTAAGGGAAAACCCTTAGCTACCGTTAAAGCAGATCTTATACATGCCTTTCTAAGTGTAAGTATTGATTTCTTCTAGAAAAAATCGCAAAATTTTTAGATTTTGTGGTTTACATAAAGAGATTTGCTTTAATTTACTTATACAAGTTACGAAAGTTTACTAGAAAATGATAATTTAAGTAATTTCGGTCAAATATTCTATGGAGTGCCACAGGGAGTGTCAATATACGTACATACATACTAAATATAGATAAAAGAATAATGCCATAAGCATTATCATAAATCGAAATTATGTCAATTTGGAATTTATAAATTACCAAATGTAGATAAATAAAGCTACTGGTAGATAAGGATGAGACTGTCATAGAACTGGTCAAAGGGAAATCCTTGGCTACCGTCAAAGCTGATCTTATTCATGCCTTTCTAAGTGTAAGTATTGATTTCTTCTAGGAAAAATGGCCAATTATTTCGAATTCGTGGTCAATCTAAAGAGATTTTCTTTAAATTTGTTATAAAAATTACAAAAGTTTACTAGAAAATGGTAATTTTAAGTAATTTCGGTCAAATATTCTATGGAGTGCCACAGGGAAGCACATTTGGGCCTTTACTATTCCCTATTTGTAATATACCAACGTAAGAATGTCTCTGTAGTTTTTTTTACTACTCTAAAAGCTACAATTTGACAGCTGTCATATACAAAGTAAAATGAACCTTGAGCCATTGCATTAACGTGAACCTAGAATCTGTCGAATCAGGCTTATAAATTGCGAACTATAGTAAAGTTACTAGCAGTAAAAGATAATGATGAGACGTCACATCGTTGGTTAAAGGAAAACCCTTAGCTACCGTCAAAGCTGATCTTATTCATGCCTTTCTAAGTGTAAGTATTGATTTCTTCTAGGAAAAATGGCCAATTATTTCGAATTCGTGGTCAATCTAAAGAGATTTTCTTTGAATTTGTTATAAAAATTACAAAAGTTTACTAGAAAATGGTAATTTTAAGTAATTTCGGTCAAATATACTATGGAGTGCCTTAGGAAAGCTGTCAATGAATAATATCATAGCATTATCATAAATCGAAATTCTGTGTAATTATTGATTTCTTCTTGAAAGTATTACAAAACTTCAAAAATCTACTTGGAAATAAGCGATTGAAATTTGAAAAAATTAATACTAGTAGTTTATTTTCCGTTGAATTTCAGATAGCAGAGTTGTCGCACAGCGTGCTGTCGCCGATGTCGTTCCGCGTGGAGTACAAGCGCGGCTCCAACGCGCCCGCCATGTTCCAGAGACACGTGCGCTTCCAGGTACAATCCACATACATACATACGCGGTGTAACGAAAACTTTGCAGGCGTGATCAGACCATGAAACTGAACAACTTTTACTATGGTGGCAAAAGAAAATTTTTTTTCGAGTTCACATACAAAGCCAGTCAGCTGATTTTTTTTCATATTTCGAACTATGTTCCTTGACGAAAGTTGTTAAGTTTCATGGACTGATTGAGGTTTTGCGCATTTAAAGTTGCACTTTGTGTACCTACCTGTACTTTTCATAAAGAAATAGAATTACAATTTTATTTAACTTTCTGTGCAGTTTTTCGATAATGATAAATGATAATCACGTCACCAGTCACGTCTTTTTCGAGTTATTGATATAATTTTCATACTATTTATTGGAATGAACATATAAATAAAGTGTAAAAATATTAGCTGCAAATATTTTAAAAGGCGAAACGAATGTTGTATGGGAAGTCCAATTTTTTTTTCCTATATCGACCTATGTTTCTTGGGGAAAGTTGTTCAGTTTCATGGGCTGGTTCACCGCTTAAAATATTTGCAGCTAATTTTTTTACACCTTATATTTTCAAATTCTATTTCGTTTGATAATAAATAATGAAGTATTTTGTTATCTTCCAGGTGGACATTTCTACGATAACGAAAGCGCCCGGCGAGAACGGCAAGGAGTATCTATACGCAATCACGTTCACGTTATTATCAGGTGAGTTTTATAATATTTTACGAAATATATACAAAAAAAATGTAATAGGGATTACTTTTTTAGTTTAGCTTAGCGCCGGGCAAGAAAATAAATTGCTGCAAATATATTAAGAGGTGAACAAGGCCATTATTACTGAACAACTTTCCTCAAGGAACATAGGTCGAAATATGAAAAAAAAAAATAGTCAATTTTATATGAACGGTTCAAAAAAAATTTTTGTATTTTGACCTATGTTCCTTCGACAAAGTTGTTCAGTTTCCTGGGCTAGTTCACCCCTTAAAATATTTGCAGCTAATTTTTTTACATCCTGTATATTTAGAGTGAAACGAGTACAAGTGTTTTGTAATACAATAAATGGCTATAGTTTCTAAAATTTCGTTTGATCCCTGTGTCGTTTGTGACCTTGGCGCAAACCTTGGTCCATTTACCTAGTAAACAAAGGAAAATTTACCTTATGTCATAATATTTGTTCCAAGGTCACAAACGTCACAATATCAAGCTTTACAAACTATAGAAAATTATCCATTTATTTATTTATTTAACCGTTAATGGTACACAATAGAACACAAAGGACATAACATTAAGAACAATACACAACAGGTCAACTTATTTCTAAAAAGAAATCTCTTCCAGCAGACCGAGGGTAGTACATACATACATACATATATCACGCCTTTATCCCTTGCGGGGTAGGCAGAGCGATAACAGCCGTAAGAATACGGTCGCTATCGCCACGTCTGACATTTTTGAGTATTGTTTTCTAAGGTTGTTTCGGAAAACATGTGTATCACTATAGTGACAGGTTGTCAGCCTGTCGCCTAAAAATTGTAATACACCAATACTCTCGAGTCCCTTAGTCGCCTTTTACGACACCCACGGGAAGGATGTGGGGTGATGCTATTCTAAGCCGGCATCACACGGCATTAGGGTAGTGAGATGGCATAAAGTGAGGCAGGTGACGTGTACAACATACTATGATATACCTACATTACTTCTATCTTAACATTAGTCAAGTGTTTTTTGTGTGTGTCTTGCAGGCAACATCCGTCGCTTCCGTCGTGTGTGCGAGGTGGTGCAGGCGGCCGTGTGTCGCGCGCCCGGCGCCGCGCGGCCCCCCGCGCACCCCCCCTCGCCCCGGGCTTCCAGGAGGCATATACATCCACACGGTAATATATAACACACTATATATTATCGATATACAATAAACAATCCAAATATACAACACAAAATCCATATACAATACAAAATACATAATACACAATACATATCCATACACATACCCAATCCGTATACAATACACAATCCATATACTACAATACACAATCCATACACAATGCACAGTCCATATAAAATTACTGCAAACACAACGATATCGCGTTCTAAAAGAAAAGTAACGCCATCTATTAACGTCGCGTCGTCAACAGTGACTATTGATGTTATATCCGTCCGGTATAGGGCATAAGAGGAGGTAATCATATTAAAGAAGAATATTAGAATACTTGGTCCCTAATCTCCAAAGCTGGAGAAAAAAGAATGAGAATGTGGAGTCTAATAATTTTCTTTTATTTTATTTTAGAGTTGTTCCTTGTATTTTCATTCCCTTACGTAACAAACCAATTTAAAAAATAATAAATAAATATAAAATAGATAAATAAATCGTTTATTCACATGACAGACAGTTGTAGTAATACACATCTTATAGTCCAGTTTTACAGTCATTTCATTTTCATATCATATTTTCTCAAAATACAATCTACATATTACAAATAACTGTACTTGTAAGGTATGTACCGAGACAGTCAGTTACGTAAAATCTTATTAAAAGTAGTACCTAGAGTATTTTAATAAGATTAAAATGAGAACATGATATAAGAACACTTGATTTTAAGGTTCCGTGGTTATTATCACTAAAACTATAAGACATTATAACGGGTTTTAACTCACGGTAGGGATATATCGAGCACCCAATATTTCTGCGATGTTGCAATCGCCATGATCACGGGTGAACTGGGCGATGCAACATCGCCGAAATATTGGGTGCTCGATATATCCCTACCGTGAGTTAAAACCTGTTATAATGTTTTATAGTTTTAATGATATAAGAAACTCTAATGTCAATAAACATTGAATATAATATAATTTATAATAATGATTAATTAGTTTAAAACTATCATATAAATATTCAGTTACAGAATAGTAAGGTTTATCCAACAGGAAGTTTAATAGTTTATGATAAATATCTTGTCACATTTTACGTTTTTGATTGCATCCGGGAGGTGTTCATAGGAAGGAGGTCTTCTTCAAAAGTTAGTGTCATAATTATATGTTTTTTTCTAGCTGGAGGCGACATCCCGGACAGCCCGGAGGCCCCGGCGGACCGGCAGGCCTCCGACGTGGACTCGGACTGCTCCGTGTTCGAGCCCCGGAGCCCTAACAGCCACACTTCCATAGACCAACTAGAGGTAGATTATATGCCGTGAGGCTGACCTCGTTAACAGTGTTACACGCCGTGAGGTTGACCACGTTAGGGTGCGTCTCTATTGAAGCGGGGCTGCGCTAAGCGGGGCATGAATCGACCAATCATGAGCCTCAAAATCCCCGAATCCCCGCCCCGCTTCAGTGGAGACGCACCCTGATAAGTCAATTCATGCCCCGCTCAGCTCAGCTTAGCGCAGCCCCGCTTCAGTAGAGACGCACCCTAACAGTGTTATTTGCTGTGAGGTTGATAAATTACATTTTAAAAAACTTAATATCATTTTAAGTAGCTTAAATTTTCTTTGAATATACTGTAGTGTGTATGCGTACTATACGAAGTTATGTAGTACTAAGATGCTTCTTTTATAATGATGTAATCCATTTTAAAGATCAGAAATAAATCATACCTCGTTCGGTACACTCGTGTTTACTTTTACCAGCTCCCGTCCCTATATGGCGACCCGCCGCCTTGGTCAGCCTGGGATGAGTCGCGTGTGCTTCAAATATGGACAGTGTAGTTGAATGAACTGTGGTGATGAACTTTGCACCAATTTTTGCGTGATTTTTCGTGTGCAATTGTATACCTAATATGACTTCTGAAACGTTATTTTCGGCTTCTTAAATTATTGATATCGAGTCCCAGTGTCGACAGTTTGAAGAACAACATTTCAAGAAGATACCAAGATGGGTAAACCGCAATCAAAAGAAGACACCATTATTGTCCAAAATGCTGTGGGTGATGGTAAGAATACCGCAACCGTGGAGGACTTCGTGCAGCATCTATCGACTAACAATATGTTGCTGATGGTCATCGTCGCTGTTGTACTATGTGGAGTAGCTATCTTCGCTTATAAACAGTACAAGAAATGCCACACTAGATGGGTTCGTCGCGAGATGAATGGTATGATACTGCAGGAATCGGCGTATGGGATGACTGGACGACGTCGTGTAAACGTGGAGAATGTCTAGGTTTTCCAGGTGAAGAATATATAGCTAGGTGTTCCAGAAGAAGATCGTCTTAGCTAGGTCAATCGATGGACTGGACGTCTACGGAAAAATGAGTGAGTGAACTTTATTATTTTTGACGCGAGAACAAACATCGGTGAAATGTGAGTGAATCTCGGTGCAATCGCCCTTAATAACACTTATTCTTAATGCGCGCGGTTGTTTACAATACGTTATGATCGTATCAAATGGATTACATCATTATAAAAGAAGCATCTTAGTACTACATAACTTCGTATAGTACGCATACACACTACAATACTGTTAGGTCATCAACTGTCATTTCAGACACTAAATAACATTTTAATACACAATAATGATCTAAATATGTCGACTCAACGCGTGCGTTGCTAGCGACATCTAGCTTATTTATTGGATACTTCGTATTGACGTCATTTGTATTAAAAAATATTTATATAATGAATAATTTCGCGTGTTTTACGTCTCAAAATATCATAAATTATGTATTTATAATTTTCCAATACCTTGTTTTTGTAAGGCCTTTATTTCAGACTGTACTGTATGACGCAACACTCCCCATTATTACTCATGTAAGCTATGTACTCGTATAACATATTGTAACTGTATCCACAGTAGTCTACAATATACGCTTGAACTGAACGCACGTCTTTTGTCTTTTATCCTCCCCCAACAGCCAACATCGCATGGCGACCCTGCCAGTGCTGTCTTTTGGCAGTGCTGAGCTGTGGTTTCTGATGTGGTTGGTTGTTAGGGGGAGTAGAAGTGATTACAAGTGCTTTTTTTGGACTTTGTGAAGGTGAAACCTTACTTTTATGGACTTAATGTGCCGCGATCGGAATGTGCTGCATAGACAATTTATTCACTGAATGCAACGTGACTCGTGAGGTGTCGCAATCACAACCAACTATGGGAACATTATAAAAAAAAAAATGTGTGAAAATAAAAAAGCAACGGTTTATTCTGCGGAAAATATACAATTTTCAACTGTAACGTAACAACGTTACTACCATAATGAAATTGATATTGATACCACATAACTATGTGTCAATATATTAATGAGCTGCGATGCAAAAGGATTAACTTACATTAAGAAGAAAAAGAGGTAAAAAAAAAATTAAACACGATGTGATGAAGTTGGAGTAAAAACATAAACGTAAAAGATAAATGCGAGATGGTTTCAAAGATGAGCATGCAGGGCGCAGGGCGAGTGTTGGAGTCAGATGTCGATGGTGAAAGTTAGATGAGCAGTGTAAGCAGGGCGCCGGGAGGTTGTTGGAGTCGGATGTTGATGCAGAAAGTAAGAGATGAGCAGTGTGAGCAGGGCGCCGGGAGGTTGTTCGAGACGGAAGTGGATGCGGCAGGTTATACGGTTATTGTGTGTTGTCTTAGCAAGGTTCCTAGAAGCTAAAGAAGAAAAGTATCACCAAAGTCTTAAGAGTGTCTCAAACGGCAAAACATGCGTAAGTGTTTTTTATTCTTCAATCGATCCAGTAAAAAGAAAAACAATTATTTTTAATTTCTACTTTACTTTTTATGCATAAATGTGTGTGTACGAATTTGTATCCTTTTTTCCTCATTAATTCACAGGTCTATAAAATTATATATGAATCTTTTCATTGTGTGACTACTCAGGTTAACTGATTTTATTTTATTATCAAAAAGTATTAAAATACACAAAAATATAAAAACGCATGTGTAATATGAATGTAAACGTACAAAATCAGTAAAGATGGTGAAAATAAATGCTTGAGAATGTAAAGTAGTCGCTCAACGAATAGAATAATATATAATATAATATAATGTGTTTATGGAAATATTTTCAGCACTCCCATAGTTTGTTGTAGATTTTAATGTCAGTGCAGTTTGATAATATTACATTTAAGAAAAAAACATTCCAAGGCGTTGGTTTGGTTTATATTTGGATTATTATAAGGAAAATAACTTGCAAAACTACTATAGTTTATTTATGCAGAAATAATTTCTAATGTATATTTTACCTTTCTTATTTTTGGGTACAATTAAACCGATAAATGACAGAATTTAATTTGTTTTAATACGAGTTGTATTACAATTGGAAAACGAAAAATACAAAATATAATTAATGTTATCGTGAAATTATGGATACTTTTATTCTCCAAATAGGCAATTCGGTGGATTTTATTCAATTCAGTTTTAGGCAAGAAAGTTATTTAAAAAAAGTAAACTAATGGAAAGATATACCCACAGGATAAGCACGAGTAAAGCCATTATTTTGAATAACGTATGTTATGTATTTTTTTAATTCCCTATATATTTCAGTTTACGAGAACATATCCATAAATATAGGTTTAAAATATGTGTCCAAAACAGTATAATTAAAAGCTTTGTCGCTCCGTTTACCCCGCAAGCAATAGAGCAGGGCGTGAGTCAGCGCTACGGCTCTATGATTCTGTATGGTTAATCATCAGACATATTTTCTTCAGATTATACAATCTACAGATTAGATTAAAAGTCCCGAACTTTTCTATTTAAAATTCAAAATTATTTGTTAGTATGTACTAGCATAAGTAGATTTTGATTATTCCTTCAATAAAACTGTTTTAATTCTTGTCAAAGAAAATAGATTGATATTGGATACAACAAGAATTTTGTTTACTTTCTCTTGCTTCAGTATTTCGAAAATTGTCTTTGTGCTACGGTAGTTGACATTTTACAATGCGCTATTTATATAAATGAGCAGTTTTATAAAAATAATATATTGTAAAAATCTATCAAAGTTATAACGTAACAGTGCTGCCCAACATATTTAATTTTAAAGGAGACGATTAACAAAATGTGCAATTAAAAAGTCTAACTATGGTTTAGCATCAATTGGAAAAGATTAAAAGAGTTTTTTTTTTTATATAGTATACCTATGAAACAAATTTGTTTTGTATTTTATTACCAAAGTTACACGTTCAGTAAAATATTACAATAAACCAAAGAAATTTACAGTTGTATCTAATTTTGCTAAAATAAGATAATTTTACACGTGTTGGTAGGTACCTATTCTCAAACATTCAGAACAAGATGTAATCTGATGACACCTAGTACGTCTACTGTCGTTTGTACCTATCTAAACATATCTAAAAGCAATTCAAAAACAAGTTCAATGCAGTTTTTATATCACTGGATACATATATTTAGCAACTCTATATCACAGGTGTTGTTTTCACAGTTGCCATGCATACCATATTTTTGCTGAGTTGAATTTGCAAGTACATAAAAAGTGAGCAGTGTTTGAATTATAGGGCAATATCAAATCTTTCATTTGTAATTTTATTGTATGTAATTATATGAACGTCTACTTAACTCTCTAATGATCACATACATCTCATACATTGTGTTTCACTATAGAAAAATCGAATGAACGTATTGTTGTTCAATCAGAAATAAGTAGTATCTTTTTATTTTTATCTATCTCACGGACGAGACTAGTAGGAGTTAAAAGAAAGGCGTATTGCAGAGGTTATGTATTAAAATCATTTTGACTAAATATTATTAGGTATGGTGTTTAAGCCAATTTGTTACATTAACTAACTGGATACTGCAGCCAGATGGTCCCACTAAGTGCAAGTTAAAGTAAGACAATGAGTGACGGTATAGCATGTTTTCCTAGGAAAATAAGAGAAGTCGGAAAATCTTTGGCTAATCAAGTATCGTTATACGACTGGCCTGTACAACCAAGAGTTGATACTTTATTACCTAAATGATTTATCGCTATGAGTATAATAGATCGAAATGGCTAGAATAGAAAAAGTAAGCATTTTAAGTGCTAATAATGACAAGCCCATTGAATACTTTGTAACAATAGGGTTAGGCACGTATAAGGTTCAGATCCTTCATTTTGATCATAGCCGGAACGAGTTTTCCCCTGTGAAAAAAGTTTGAGACACTAGTTGTCTTAAAATGACCTTATATTAAAATGAAGTTTTAAGGAACTCATAAAAGGCGAAAATGCCTTATAATAATAAAATATGTCGCGACAGGTCGGTAGAGTAGTGCCGTAAATAAAAATAATAATTAAAATATATTGTGCTACCGATTGATATGTTATGGCTGGCCAGCCCATAGACGATGTCAAAAATAATAATAAAATATGTACAAATATATGATGAGTGATGACAAATATAATGATAAAAATAATAAGTGATAGATAATGTGAAAAGTCAAATCGTAGAATCCATATAAACGTACAAATAACTATGTAGAAGCAAATATGACTATTAAATTTCTAAATGTATTATCAGTCTATGCTGATGTCAGAGTAGAATAAAGGTAATATTTTAGAAAACTGAACAGTTGTGTTGTGATATAATTTAAAGATCTGAAAGTCTAAAAAGTATACTTTCTTTTTATTTACATCATAAAAATAAATAAACAAATAATTGTTCGTTAACAAAATACAGAGAAGGATTTTTAAATTATATAATTAAGACAATTTCTTAAAAACAGTAGAAATGCAAGTTATTCGTGTTGTTCACTTTTAATTGAAAATCATTAAAAACTAAATGATAGAGATTTTATTATTTTTTTATTGTTATTTGTGCAACAAAGCCACGCCTTGGATTGGATTGAATAAGAAATATTAAATAATTTTAAGTCGTATTAGACAGTTAAAACTGTTT
Source organism: Keiferia lycopersicella (assembly GCA_029255805.1). NCBI lineage: Eukaryota > Metazoa > Arthropoda > Insecta > Lepidoptera > Gelechiidae > Keiferia > Keiferia lycopersicella. The sequence continues at coordinate 484,996 of JARACZ010000039.1, read as the reverse complement.
AAAGTAGGTAGTCAGGACAGAACTAGTTGATATCATTGCTTTTTAAAACAATTAAAATGTTCCATGTGTTCATAAAAATTTCACCAAAATGGATGTACGAAAATTGTAATGATAAATGTTATACAAATCGAGTTACTTTCACTACAGAGATTACCAACTATTTGCGAATTACCAATTTTATGAACATAATTTATTTTAGAATGAACGAAAATGCTGTCATTGTTTTTGTAAGTGATTTTTTACGAGATTTTTTTTAACGTTTCGACTTATACCTGGTACGGTCGCAAGCAGAGAAAACGGACCCCCCCCAGTGACGACATCTATGGCAACATGTAGGAAACATCACAACACGAGCAGTGAGTGGTGATTGGTCGATAATGTCACAATGTCTAAGTTCAGCGACATTCTATTGGTGCTTTTAGTCAAAGTCGTGACTAGCAGCGCCATCTGCGTCAGTTTCCTTCATATTTTTATCTTCATATTGCGAAAACACTTTGAGTATTTCACACAAATCATGTGACAGACAGATAGCCTAGTGGTTAAGAAATGGGTGCTCGTGAACGTGAATGATGTTACTGGTTCGAATCCTTACATCTGTGCCTATTTTTTTTTTGTCACATATTTTTGATTTTAATTTTGTTTGCGTTTTAATAAAATTATTTTGAATATCAAGGTCACATTAAATAACATTGATAGAAAATGGTAGAAAAACAAAAAAGACTGATTAGTAACTTTATTCAAAAACAAGTTTCAGTTTACATATTTACAATAATTCTAAATTAAAATACATCGTTATTTATTATACAGATGGTAATATTTCCAATCACTTGTCTATGACTTTTTACGAGAGAACAAACATGTTATCCAAGATAACAATTTTACGTCTCAAGTAAAAATTAAAAAGACACAAAAATCCGTGGAGCCAAATGATTTTTTAAAGCACCGCATTTAGTTACGGAGGGGGTAACCGTCCATTTCAATGACGTCCTGTAATCGGCTAGGCATACTATCTAATAAATTAGAACAGATATTGCTACGCCGCATTAACTCCCATGTCCTTTTAACTTCTTGTTGCAAACTTTCAACGTTTCTTATTTCACTGGTATCCCAGTTCAAAACCATTTGGCCCCATAGATTTTCTATAGGATTTAGATCCGGACTTTTAGCAGGCCAATTTATGGTAGTTATATCATTTTGTGATGACAGCCACTCCATAACAATTCCCGAGCGATGTATCGAGCAATTATCTTGCACAAAATAAATTTGTCCTTCTGGATATATTGCACGAACTGATGGCAACATGACGTCCCTTAATATTTGTAAATACAGTTGAGCTGTCATGCGGCCGCCAACTTCAGTCAACTCTCCAGGTATAACGGACATCCAACCCCAATAACCTGGAAATAAAAATAATTGAATATAATAACTTGCCAAAATAACAAGTTCAAACCTATACTTGTGTAAGGGAACTAAAATAAGTTTATTTTTAAATATTATGTAACTAAAATACTTAAATTACTTAAATAAATTCTGCTACTACTGAAATAATGAATTATTAAAACAAAAATGAATAAATTATGATAAATATGCTCACCTAAGGATATTCTGCCACTGGTTCTTAGCGGTAAAACATTTTGTGGATTATAACGCTGTCCTCGTCTTCTCCACAGTATCTTTCGTCCATCTTTGTCCGATTTAAAACATTTTTCGTCGGTAAATATTACTATATTATTCTTCCAATCGAAATTCAAATACTCCCTGGCGAATCTTACTCTAGCTTGACGGTGAGCCTCGGTAAGTTTAATTTTTTTAGCTGGTCTGTAATTATGGATCCCCGCAGCATGTAAATGTCTCCGCACTGTATCCAACGAAATCCCAAACAACTGTGCAGTTGATCTCGTGGTCTTGAAGGACTCATTGGTATGGAGTCTTACAATTTCACGGTGACGATACGTTTCATCAGTATAAGCCACTGGTCGCGGGCCCTGTCTTTCACATTTTACATCACCAGTTTCCTGGTATCTTTTTATCCATCGACGAACTGTGTTTCTCTGTAAAAATTAAAACAATTTATTCCGTGAACTAATCCCAACCCTATTATCAAACGAATTAAAATATAAGTATCGCTTATAAAAATAGTAGCAAAACTTACCGCCACTCCCAGTTCTCGAGCAATACTCTTAATGCCTCGATTTTGTTCAAAAAGCACAATAATCTTAGCTTTCAAAAAAACCGATAATCGAGCCATAGTTGTTAGTTTATAATCCAAAAACTATCCGAAACAGAATGCACACGTAAGCGGTAGCGAAGCTAGCTTGTGAACAAAGCGAAACACCAGAAATCAAGTATAACATTTTATAAATTTTGCCTACCCTCATATAATTACTTAGAAAGAGTTCGACACATCAAGAAATATTACTGTGACGTCATGCACAATATGAAGTAGAAGGGAATTTTCGCCATTCTTAGCAAGAGCTCGGTGGCGCAGTGGTTTAGCGGTAAGGCTCGAGAACGAAAGAGTCTAGGTTCAAATCTTGTGTCCAAAATGTGTTTTCGTATTTATTGTTTCTTCACCAAGTTTTTTGAATTCTATATATTTATCCTAGCAATACCCAAGGCTTGGATGAATTCGAAAAACAAGTTTGTGACAAACAAACGATACGATGGCGGCGGTGCAGTAACTTAACGCCAGATGGCGCCAGGCAACAGAGATGTTGTCTGGCTCCATTTATAAAGAGAGGGGTCCGTTTTCTCTGCTTGAGACTGTACAAAGGTTTATTTTAAGAAATCAGTTTGCTGCTACTTTCGAATTTAAATTCAAACAAAATGAAAAATAGTATGTATTTTGTTATCAAAATCCGATTTTGTATGAATGTTAAAAAAAAGTACTTATCGAAAAACTAAATTATGATTTTATATCCATTACCTATATAACACATTCGTATTTTTTGGAGATGCATATACTAAATACTGTTAGTTTTGTCCGAGACTACTAGCTGTATAAGTTTTTTTTTTACATGATGTAAGGCTTATAATTATAACTATAAGCATTAGGTATATATCAATTCTTTTATACTAATTATTACGATACGAAAGTGTTTTCGGTAATAGTAAACATAAAATGGTTTGAATTTCACATAAAAAAAAAGTTTGAGCTTGTTAATAAAAGTACAATAGTAAAAACATTATTCAAAATTAATTCGATTATTAGGTAAGTGTTTAGATGGTTTTAACTTTTAATAGTTTTATTTAACATAAAAATAGGTATGTATCTATTTATAGAATTTTCCTCAAAGATTAATACGTTGAAATGTAAAATTATCCCTTTGATCACTTAATAAAAACAAAATGTATCAAATTCTACAAATAGCAATATAATTGGCATAATAGTATTTAGATATACAGATGTTCATTTATTCATTATTCATATTTTTTTAAAATAATACTACTTGGAAATACATATATATGATTATTTTAAGAAAAAAAAAGAAATAGCAAGACATTTCTTTTTTCAAAATTAAGGGGGGTGGTGTACTGTATGACGCAACACTCCCCATTATTACTCATGTAAGCTATGTACTCGTATAACATATTGTAACTGTATCCACAGTAGTCTACAATATACGCTTGGACTGAACGCACGTCTTTTGTCTTTTATCCTCCCCCAACAGCCAACATCGCAAGACCCTTAAGTCACATACGCTACCCGTATCGGCATCTATTTTTTTTTTGGACTAATGTCCTTTTGTAAGGAATGGGACCCCATGACCAGGTACTAATAATAATGCGGTAAAGATGCCGTGTGATGCCGGCTTAGAATAGCATCACACCATTTCTTTCCCGTGGGTGTCGTAAGAGGCGACTGAGGGACGCGAGGGTTTTAAGTGTATTGAAATTTTAGGCGACAACCTGTCACTACAGTGATGCACAAATTATCTGCAACGACCCTCAAATATTTGTCAGACGTGGCGATAACGACCGTAATTTTGCGATCGTTATCGCTCTGCCTACCCCGTAAGGGATAAAGGCGTGATATGTGTATTTATGTATGTGTATGTAATATTGTATGTTTGTTCTCAGAACGGCACGCACCCGCTCGGCTCGAGCTCGTCGGTGACCAGCGGCTCCAGCGGGTACAAAGTAAGCATTACACACACATACACAACTCACGCCTTCATCCCTCGCGGGGTAGACAGTGATTGTTGTTCTCAGAACGGCACGCACCCGCTCGGCTCGAGCTCGTCGGTGACCAGCGGCTCCAGCGGGTACAAAGTAAGCATTACACACACATACACAACTCACGCCTTCACCCCTCGCGGGGTAGACAGTGATTGTTGTTCTCAGAACGGCACGCACCCGCTCGGCTCGAGCTCGTCGGTGACCAGCGGCTCCAGCGGGTACAAAGTAAGCATTACACACACATACACAACTCACGCCTTCACCCCTCGCGGGGTAGACAGTGATTGTTGTTCTCAGAACGGCACGCACCCGCTCGGCTCGAGCTCGTCGGTGACCAGCGGCTCCAGCGGGTACAAAGTAAGCATTACACACACATACACAACTCACGCCTTCATCCCTCGCGGGGTAGACAGTGATTGTTGTTCTCAGAACGGCACGCACCCGCTCGGCTCGAGCTCGTCGGTGACCAGCGGCTCCAGCGGGTACAAAGTAAGCATTACACACACATACACAACTCACGCCTTCACCCCTCGCGGGGTAGACAGTGATTGTTGTTCTCAGAACGGCACGCACCCGCTCGGCTCGAGCTCGTCGGTGACCAGCGGCTCCAGCGGGTACAAAGTAAGCATTACACACACATACACAACTCACGCCTTCATCCCTCGCGGGGTAGACAGTGATTGTTGTTCTCAGAACGGCACGCACCCGCTCGGCTCGAGCTCGTCGGTGACCAGCGGCTCCAGCGGGTACAAAGTAAGCATTACACACACATACACAACTCACGCCTTCACCCCTCGCGGGGTAGACAGTGATTGTTTTTGTTACTTTATTTAAGTATGTACATACATACATATATCACGCCTTTATCCCTTGAAGGATAAGCAGAGCGTTAACGGCCGTAAGAATACGGTCGCTATCGTCACGTCTGACATTTTTGAGGATTGTTTTCCAAGGTTGTTTTAGAAAACATGTGTATCACTATAGTGACAGGACAAGGGATAAAGGCGTGATATATTTATTTATGCAAAATTTTGAAGCCAAATCTGCCAAAATGGCAGAAATCTGGCACAAATAGTCACACCGCTGACGAGGCCACGACGGGCGTTCTCAAATTGCAACGCAAGTTCATATTCAAGTGCAGGAGTCCCTACAGAGTGCCAGTGTGTTTTTACTCACGTACATTTACCGACTGCTCTTACGGTGAAGGAAAAACATCGTGATGACAAATTAAATTAGAATAAAATTCAAACAAAATTACACACATTCAAATAAATTTAGAATTCAGATGATATTTGAATGTGACTAAACCTAGGACTAATACTTGACCATCAAAAAGATAAATATATAATTTACTACTTTGAATAAATGATTTAAATTTGAGTTAAATCTTGGTTCCACGTCAAATCCCCAAGGTTAGATAGCCGACCCCGACAGAGAACGGGATAAGGCAAGGAGGACGTGACCACCGCGCCACATAGGGTGTATTATTGAATAAAACATTCAACAAAAGTGATAAAAAATATATATTTATTTTATTTTATCGTTGGTTTCCTTAGAAAACTTACTGCTTTCAAAATAATAACAGTTACAAAAATATGATATGTAAACAAAATTGCTGCAAATATTTAAGGGGGTGAATCAGACCATGAAACTAAACAACTTTCTCCAAGAAACATAGATCGAAACATGACAAAAAAATTTGGACCTCTCATACAAAATTACCGACCGACCAAATCAATTTGTGTGGGAGGTTCAAAAAATTTTCTCATATTTCGACCTAAATTATAAAAATATAACACTTGTACGCTTTAAACTATTGTCCAAATATACTACAGACTTCATTCAGAATTTTTCAAAATATTCAAAGTTTGAATTAATAAAGAGAAAAATAATATAAAAGTAAGTGTTTTGACGCCATCCAAATACTTACAGCATGACGTCATAGTTCTAATTCTTCAAACAAAATACCGTTTTAGATCGTTTTAAAAAGTAGCTCATTTGACCAGACAGGAAACAAGCCTATTATACTAACTGATGGATTATCCATTTTTTATAGGTTGGTTGCCTAAGATGTCTAGAATCTTGATTTTTTTTCTGAGGACAACTAAACAGAGCCGCAGTTATGCCAGGAACTTAAAATGACCAAATACATTTAAATGTGAAATTATTGTTGGCGATATTCTAAAAGTACCTGTTTATTGTGAATCTACCTTTCTTTACCTACTTAGATATAAAACATTTGAAATCTTGAAAATCATGGTGACCCTGTATCGTATCATATCAGGGTGACCCTGTACATACATACATACATACATACATACATCTATCACGCCTTTATCCCCTGCGGGGTACAAGAACACGGTTGCTATCGCTGAAGGAGCAACTCCTACACTTTGAATGTTATTAACTGTATTTGTTTGTTAGATAGTTTGTTGGTTATTTACGGAGCGGAATTGTTAAAGGAAAGATGTGGTCCGACTTCGTAGAGCGTATATTGCACACTAAAGTAAAAATGCATTGTACATGTAAACTGCAGATACAGCAAGTTGGTAAATATGTGACGCATTCAACTTATTATAAAGAAATATAAACTAATGTCGAGTAGGCTCGTACATCCTCCCGACTCTAAAAAGAAAGAAGGAATACAAAACAATGTATCAAAATGTTTTGTTACGTTTAAATGTCAAATTTAATGTCACGTTTGACATTATTGAGGATTGCTTTCCAAGGTGGTTTCAGAAAACATGTGTATCACTAGTGACAGGTTGTCAGCCTGTCGCCTAAAAATTGTAATAAACCAATACTCTCGAGTCCCTTAGTCGCCTCTTACGACACCCGCGGGAAGGATGTGGGGTGATGCTATTCGAAGCCGGCATCACACGGCACCCTGACCGATATGATATAATATAGTAGTAAAATATATACAGGGTCTAAAAAAGCCCATGAAACTGAACAATTTTCCCCAGGGAACATACTTGTAGGTCGAAATATGAAAAAAATATTGAACCTCCCATACAAAATTACTAACTTACCAAGTCAATTTGTTTAGGAGGTCCAAAAATTTTTCTCATATTTCGACCTATGTTTCTTGGGGAAAGTAGTTCAGTTTCATGAGCTGATTCACCCCTTAAAATATTTGCAGCTAATAATATTATTACACCTTATGTATACAAATATGTATATTTTATTATTATAATATATTTTTCTTTCATTATTAATGTAACCCTATATATCCGGACCTATCTAAGTTGATATTCAAGGCCAACGACCCGATCTGCCGTGTTATTTTGCAGGAATACTTAAATAAAGTAAAACTGGTCTACATCTTTATGTCCCCAGGCTAAAGTTTTACTCTTATCATTCGGCACTTTAAATCTCTTGTCATCGAAGTTTTCTAGAACTTTCTTATTTATAGTTTGAGTGTACAAAACGTGACTTTTGCTGCGGATCACATTCATTTGCCTATATTGGGCGTTTCTATTTATATTGACCAATTTTGATACCAATTTTCGTAATTTTCGCTTGTTTTCTTGTATTTCGACATTCGGTTCTTCTTCTATACATTTTCTAAAGTCTTCGTGCCTCACGGCTTCTTTTTTGACACCCTTTATTTTGATTTGTGATAACATTCGGCATTCTTCTTCCTTTTCTTCTTGTTCTTCATTGTCACTGTCTTCTTCATCGTGATCGTCATCGTCTGTCACTTGTTTGACAAAAGAATAACAGTAGCATTTAGATCTGATACCTATAAACTCATGTATCAACATACCACTGCATTCGTCTTTGAACTTACCCACAACTTTTTTGTTGGCTATTTTAAAATCGTATTCCTTCAATTTTTCCTTCGAGTAGTTTGAAGTGTCAAACCATTTAGAGAGGTCCTGTCTAATTTTATCGTAGAAATCGTCTACTCTGATTTCGTATATGAAAGAATCGGTATCTGTATATAACAGGGATAGATCATTTTTAAACTTTTTTAGCATATAATCGTAATGAAATTGGTACATGAGCGTTTTACTTTGATCTAAAACAGCAAATCCTACATAAATAGGTTTATTGTATGTCACCGATGTTCTTTTCATTTGTATGATTATGAGATCTTCATGAATCTTTGTCATGCTATGGAAGTTTGGCCTGCTTATGAGAGCGCGAGCGCCTAGGCGCTTTCCTTCGCTTTCCCATTTGTTAATAACCCGAACATCAACCCTTTGGTCAACATTTTCCATTGTCTTCCCAAACACTGCATTGTTCATTAATTTGTAAAAGTCTTTTTCAAAATCGTTTCTAGCCTTCGTTCTTTTTCTTGTGTTTAAATCGATGTAAGGTTTGAGCCACGGCTCTTGCGTGAATTCCAGTACACGATGTATTTTTCTCAACTTCAGCCCATTTCTCAAAGCCTGCTTTAAGTTTACGTAGTGTATGACGTATTTTGTCTTGTTGTGCAAAGATGCGATTAGTTTACGTTGCTTAGAACCGTGATGGTCTGACACTCTGCTTTCAGCGCAAAACGGAAAATCGTTATGTTCATCATGTAGATGATGTGGGTAATCTATATCAACTTCTAAAAAGTACCCTTTGTAAGAATGATCGTTATGTTTTGTAACATCAAACCTTTCAACTTCGCTCTCTGTTAACCACCTAAAGTCTTTCAATGGTAAATGCTCTGACATCGCCCATCCGTACAGATTATTAGCGTCCAAATAAACGATGTATTTAGATTCTTCACTAGGATTATAAAGTTCTTCATCGTTCATGCTTGTGCCTGCGGTTGATTTAAAATATTTGTTATTCGCTTTTGAATATTTTCCGCAACATACGCTTAGGCCCCCGCGCATGCCTCCCTGTATGAACTTGGTCATAGAATGATCAGAGAGAAGCTCGAGTTCAACACGCGTAGACTTCAACATGGCGTCCCAGGCGAGCCCCGGCGCAGTGTAATAATGTGCGGGGTCCAACTTATAGGTCTCAATACATATATTTCGAAAATTTTCGAAAACGTCAGCTAATAATAAAACATCTGTTTGCAAATAAATGTCAGAAAACTGGCCAATCGTTTTGATATTAAGAGTTCTCCATACATTTTGCGCGTGTTTATAAGCTTTTTTACTAATGCTACTTTTTTTTAAACTACTATAAAAATTTTCTATAGGAGGTAAAGCATCCTCGTCTAAGTTACTCCAATCCTCTATGTATTCGTATGGAAAAACTCCTTTTCTCATCAAAAGATGTATCGCCTTGTCAGGAATGTTATTGTTTACACTCCAGTTTTTTACATTTACAAACTTATCACGTGACAGATTTGAAGCCAACTTTTCAAGGCTTGAAGCCATGAACCGAAAGGAATCTATGAATCGGAGATCAACTCCCAACTTTATGTCTTTTATTGTGAAAGTGATAAAAATTTCTTTGTTTTTAGGAATAACAGTCAGATCGTCAAAGTCTTTGAGAGTTCTTATTATAAAGTGACTGTCGTATTTGGAAAGATTGTGGAAAACAATCGGGATAACTTTTTGTACTTTATAGTTTAAATTGCAATTCTTATGCGCCGCGCCCCTGTACAGACCGGTTATATGACAGTGATCTTTAACTTTATCATCACCTAAGTCCTTTTCACATATAAAACATTTTTTTGCCTCTACGTAATTTTTTTGTTGAGCTGAGTTTAGAGGAATCATTTTCTTTATCGTGTTCATTGTTTCCGCAAATGGTGTCAACTTATTTTTCAGAGATGTAATAAATTCTTGCGCACAATTGTTATTATCTTTCGTTCCCCTAAACGACACATATTCACTTAAGCTATCATCGTATCCACATTTGATAAAATATCCGAAACTGTGTGGTTCATGCTCTTGTATCTGTTGAGTGTATGAGAAATCCGGACTCGGGTTACATGTCGCTATCGGTCTGAGTATTGATTCGAAGTCAGCATAAACCACAACCGGAGCACGAATCGTGTTTGTAAAATTATGGAATTTAAACGTCGAGCCCTCTGGTATCTCATTAATTTTTACACCCCCACAATCGCGTTTCATGTGATCTTCTAATAACCTTTCTTGCGAAAAACCTCGAAGACAACCGTCACAATAATACATTTTGCCTTTATATTTACTTTGTTGACTTCTTATCAATCTGCTCAAATCTTTAATCCAGCAATAATGCGATAATCCGTTATCTTCAATATATAATAAGTTGACATGCTTTTCACGTCTTTGTTTAGTCAAATATATTGGACCAGTTATAGTTGTCTCATCATCGCTTACTGCAAACACGTTTACACTGACATCGTTCAGTTTTTCAAATTTTGTAATATCTAAGGCAGATATTGGAAAACTTATTCCATCAAATTTTAACTTACTCAAATGTTCTTCGTAAGTAGATGTGCGAACGACATTTTTATTACCTAAGGGCGGAAACAGTGCACTCGCAACAGCCCACACGAAACACTTAATATCATCTTGGTTCTGCACGTTTATACATGCTCCTTTCTTATTTTGAATCCATTCCGGCAGAGGAATGAACGACGATCGTATCTCCGCTGAGCTATCTCCTTGAGGTGCGAGGCACTGAGCAGAAGTACTTGCTCCTTTTTCTGAAGCACCTTTTAAAGGAGCGTATTTGTTTATATTTACCTCCAAGTATAGTATTTCCTGTACAGCCCAGCCACTGTCACGCTCTTCAAATTCATCCGCTTTCACTGCTATTTCTCTCAAAAACGAATCGTATTCAGCGTTCAAATCTCCGTGCCTTTCTATGATTGTATTTTTCGTATTAAACGATTTAATTTCAGCTACTGAGACATCGTCTACTACCTTTGCGTATTCGCCAAATAATTCGAAGTTGATTTTAAGTGATGAATTAAGCTCTTCATGTTTTCCCGTGATGAGATACAGTACGCAATCTTTGACATCATTCATGAATTGTTTCGGTACTAAGTGTTTTTCACTTGGGCATGTAATTCTGTACGAAGCCACACGTGATTTGAAGCAAGTATTGATTAGCTCCACGTTATCTTTGAACTGTTCCTTGCATTTATCTTTATGCGCGTTGCTTTTCGTGTGATTGATCATATTAATCACATCAACTTCACACACAGCACAGCGTTCATTAGGCCGGCGCTTCTTTCCTGAGTCAGATTTTTCGCCAATCGAACGTGACGCCAGTTTATTTTTATGCTTCTTACTGTTGTTATGGCGTTCCAGGTGTTCTTTTCTGGAAACACTCTTATCGCACACTTCACAGTAAAATTGTTCGTCATGTTTCCGTTTTCGATCACTTGTTTTATCATCCATTGCACTTTTATCACTAGATTGACCTTCAACGCCATTGTCCGTCGTTCGCACTCTGATACGCATAGTTTATTATCTTTTAACCACAACAGGAAATAGGATTGTGAATATAATTTCGATCGCGTATTTTGAAATTGTTGAACTATGATAAGGACGCGCGTGGTCAGCTCGACTCGACAAACTGATACGTGCAGCTGGCGCCTGTGGTTTATATACTTCAGTGTAGGGCTGTGCCAAGCTGTCGTTGTTTAAATTCACAATTCAAATTTATTTATTATTTAACAGAATGGAATGTTACAAATAACAGTAAAAACCAAAACTTCTAGCATTCTTGAGAGTTGTAACATTAAATAATTTAATCAAATAATTCCATTATATGATGCTGTGTGAGGCCGGCTTAGAATAGCATCACCCCATTTCTTCCTGTGGGTGTTGTAAAAGGCAACTAAGGGACTCAAGGGTTTCATGTGTATTACAATTTTAGGCGATAGGCTGACAACCTGTCACTACTGTGATACATGCATCATCGAAAAGAGCCCTCAATAGACTTGTCAGACGTGGCGATAACGGCCGTAATTTTACGATTGTTAACGCTCTGCCTACCCCGAAAGGGATAAAGGCGTGATTTGTGTTTGTGTTTGTTCCATAATAGTCATTCATTTTAGTCAATTGATCAATAAATTAATCATTATTCAAATTGTTATAAAATTAATACGAAATTGAGGTCTGACACATACAAACGCGTCAACAATTCCTCTGGCATTCACTTTCAATTTTCGGCTTTTTTAAATATCATCATCCCTTTTATTTCTCGTGAGTGTCGTAAGAGATCTCTCGTGTGTGTCGTGTGGGACACCGAGTCGTCCAACGGCCCAATGAACTGATGACCCTAGTGTCAGAATTTTTCAACCGCCTTCGACAACTAGCAGGCTTCTGACATTATTGTGTAACGATCGCCGTCCAAGTAATCATAGACAGCAACCGGGACCTACGGCTTAACGTGCCATCCGAAACCATCTTTCTTACGGACAATCGGGTGGTTCAGCCCGCAATGTCCTAATCAGACAGGGAACATATTCACAAAGTGATAAATATCAACTTTGTAAGTGACCCACTGAGAATCGAACCAAATCAAAAAGACAAAATTACTAATTACTAATTTATTTATATAGTGACAGCATTGTATTGTAAATTCCTGACTTTCTGAAAGCATTCGTTGTGAATCACGGAGGACAGTAACCTGGTTATTGTCCTCCGTGTTGTGAATCAACTTGGAAATAAACGATTGAAATCTTGAAAACATCTTGAAATATTGCGAAATAATAAGAAATTAAAATGTCTTCGAACAATAGTAAAATTAATTGATATTTAATTAATTTAACGTTTTAATCCGTAATCCGTTGGACAGATTCCTTTGTAGGCAACCCTATCGTTGAGGCGGGGCGTCGCGTATCGTAATATAGACTCCTCCTCAGCAAAATGGCGCGAAACGAGGACCGATCGATTGCGTATGAGTCACTACACTTATGACTAAGCTCTTACTTTTATTTATCCCGTTCTCTGTCGGGGTCAGCTACCTAACCTAGGGGATTTGACGTGGAACCAAGTGTTTACACAGAGCCACTGCCATCTGACCTCTGCAACACGAAGGTTAACCTGGCCCGAATCCTAGTTTAAGGCACATTCAAATATCATCTGATTTTATTTGCATGTGGGTTTCATTACGACGTTTTTCTTTCACTGTAAGAGCAGTCGGTAAATGTACGTGAGTAAAACACATTGGTATATGGCGGGGATCGAACTCGGGTGTCACGATTGTAAGGCCGGTGTCCTAACTTTCAGACTTACTTACTTACTGTCTTATCGTAATTTTTTTGTTCATACTTGTATGGATGTCCAATTTTTTTTTTGCATATTTCGACTGATGTTCCTTCGGGAGAGTTGTTTAGTTTCATGGGCTAATTCACGCCTCGGAATATTATATGATTTACCTATATAAGGAGTAAAAATATTTGCTGCAAAGATTTTAAGAGGTGAATCAGCCCGTGAAACTGGTTAAAAAAAAACTTATATTTCAACCATGTTTCTTGGGGAAAGTTTATCAGTTTTATTAGTTGATTCACCCCTTAAAATATTTGCACCAATTTTTTTTACACCCTCCTAGCAGTTATACACGCTGCTAATCATTTTCCCGTGGGAATAAGTCATTTTCCCGGCATGTATATATCTATATTAACCTAGTCTTGAATGACTCTGTCTATTTTTTAAAAATAACTGCATCAAAATTCAAAACACGTTGTGTAGCTTCAACCTAGAGAGTTTATAAGATCTAAGAATCTTAGATCAGATTAGAAGATTCTTAGATCTTATAAACTCTCTAGGTTGAAGCTACATTCACTCCTTAACATATTTGCAGCTAATATTTTTACACCCTGAACTTGTTTGTATAACATACGCGAAAATAGACTTTGCTTTATACTATGTAGTGAAGCACAGATGCGGGAACCGACATTGTTTTGTAGGTAAATATAGTAAATGTACTGAGAAGTCCAAACGGTTGCATCCGCTAGTAAGTATTACACATTTGCGTAGTTTACGTAAGACTGTCCGAAGTACGTTTTAGTCTCTCTCTCTTCGTGTGGGACACTGAGTCGTCCAACGACCCAACGACCCCTAGTGTCAGAATTTTTCAACCTCCTCAAGAAGTAGCACGCTTCTGACATGGTTGTGTAACGACCGCCATCTAAGGAATTATAGATTGCTACCGGGACCTAGGGTTTAACGTGCAATCCGAAACACGGAACCATCTTACTTACGGACAATCGGGTGGTTCAGTCCGCAACCAGACTGGAAACAAATTCACAAATTCAACTTTGTGAGTGACCCACCGAAAATCGAACCCGGAAGCGTAAATACAAACCCGACTACAACACAGACATCCATACTCTGTGTTGTAGTCTGGTTGGTACAGAGTTCGGACGTACAAACCCGACTACAACACAGAGCACTCATACCAGCCTCTTTGCAATTACATTAGTTTTGAAATGCCCTGTGTCGGTTCTGGCACATCGCCGGCCCCTGCCGGGGCACGCTCGCTCCGCTCGCTCGGCTCGTGCGTTGTGGACGCAGTTCTAACCTAACCTAACCTAACCTGGCGTTGACGCCAAGTTAAGATAGGTTGTACCTAACAAACCTATGTTTGAGCTTGAGTGGCTTTTGAATTTATCATTAAAATTATCATTAATCATTAAAAACATCATTTATCATTATAATTTCGTTAATCATTTAAGTGTCATTAATCATTAAAATTATCATTAATCATTTCATTAACTGTTCATTATGACTGGTTATTCATCATTATAATATCATTATACTTCAATTTATCATTAAAACATCATTAGGTAATCGTTTAATAATAATTACAATCGTTAACTTGGCATCGATGATGTCTGTGTTGTAGTCGCCTTTGTAGCATAATTTAATGTTCCAACCCGACTACAGCACAGACAGTCCCCTGTCTGTGCTGTAGTCCGGTTTGTACTAGCGCAACCCGGAACCTTCTGCGTCAAAGGCAGTCGCATCGGTTGTACATACTATGTATAGAAGTGATATGTGAAGAATTTAATCCTGCAGTAGCTGATTCGAGTTTAATCACCAATGATGACTGATGAGCTAAAAATAAATTGTTTATTTTGCTAAAACGTGCGCAACTCATTACAATCGCATACACGGGGGGTTTGCGACCGATGTGGCGCAGTGGTAGTGCGACTGCCTGTGACGCAGAAGATTCCGGGTTCGATTCTCGATTGGTCACAGACAGTTAATATTTATGATTTTTGTATTACGATTAAGACACTTTTTTTTTATATGTAATAGGCCCGCATTTGTCTGCCATCTCATCTCACACTAAAACATAGTGTTTAACAATGTTACGCGCCGTAATGTTAACCGCTGTAATGATGCCCAATACTGCGTTACATGCCGTGATGTTAACTGCTGTAATGACGCCAAATACTGCATTACATGCCGTGATCTTAACAGTTGTAATAACGCCCAATACTGTGTTACATGCCGTGATGTTAACCGCTGTAATGACGCCCCATACTGCGTTACATGCCGCAATGTTAACCGCTGTAATGACGCCCAGTACCGCGTTACATGCCGTGAGGTTAACCGCTGTAATGACGCCCAGTAATGCGTTACATGCCGTGATGTTAACCGTTGTAATGACGCCCAGTCTCTCGATTGCAGCAGAGCGTCAGGCGGCGCGCCGCAGCCGACCAGGCGTCCACATCACTAGACCACGAGATCATGAAAGCCGGCAGGGACCACGATATACCAGGTACTTTACACTCATTTGACACTCAGACGACACCCAATCAACACTCAGTTCACACCCAATCAACACTCGATTGACACCCAAGTGACACGCAGTTGACACCCATTTGTCATCTAAGTGACAGCTAGTTGACACTCATGCGACACTCGTTAAAAGTAACCGCGTATCGTTCCAGGCACCCACACGAAACGGTCCTCGTCCGAATGCCGCGAAACCGCGTCACCCAGACGCGGCCTTGAGTCACGCGACTACGTGAAAGAGGAACTACGTAGGAACAATTCCCTAAGGGAGTCCCGGAGGCCGGAGCCGCCGACCACCATCGCGTGAGACCCGCCGACGCTGTCTGTGAGTGAGTTCGGAGGTCTTGCTATACTTGCTGCCAACGCTGTGGCTGGGTAATAATAGCATGTCAGTCCAATATAAGGTGTAAAAATATTAGCTGCAAATATTTTATGGGGTGAACCAGAACATGAAACTGAACAACTTTCCCCAAGGAACATAGGTCGAATAGAAAAAAAAATTTTTGTATCTCAAACAAAATGTTCCTAACATTCAAAAAAACTTCTCATATTTCGACCTATGTTCCTTGGGGAAAGTTGTTCAGTTTCATGGGCTGGTTCATCCCTTAAAATATTTGCAGATAATTTTTCTTACACCGTGTATAGCAATCTATACTCTCGACCTCTAGGTTCTAGAGGTCTATCTTGTAAAACGTGTCAGCCTGGTTCACGAAGATTGATAAGACTATCTATTATAGTACAGGTTGTTAGGGACAGCGTCCCGAATACTGATAGGGTGCAAGCAGACCATGAAACAGAACAACTTTCCCCTATGAACATATGTCAGGAAACGACAAAAAATTTTTGACCTCCCATACAAAATTGCGACCAGCTGACTGCATTTACTATGGGAAACCAAAAATTTTTTGACGCCTCCTGATATACGTTCCTAGGGGAAAGTTGTTCAGTTTCATGGTCTGCTTGCACCCTATCAGTATTCGGGACGCTGTCCCTTACACCCCGTATAGCTTGGCCAGAAAGAATAGAAATTAAATAAAATGGAACTAAAAAAATTGTATGAAAAAGTGCTGCCATTGTTGAGCGTTATCTGTCAGATTTGACAGGTCGTTAAGAAAGTGGCGCCCTCATTTTTTTATCTACTCCTTGTGGTCAAGCTATACAGGGTGACTGGAAAATTGATGCATTCCCTTCAAGGGATTAACTAGCTCATGCTTTGCTTTTCTTTTCGTGTGGGACACCAAGTCGTCTAACGACTCGATGAACCCTAGTGTCAGAATTTTTCAACCGCCTTCTACAAGTAGCAGGCTTCTGACATGGTTGAGTAACGACCGCTGCCTAAGTGATCATAGACAGCAACCGGGACCCTACGGCTTAACGTGCCATCCGAAACACGGAACCATCTTACTTACGGACAATCGGGTGGTTCAGCCCGCAATGCCCTAACCAGACTGGGAACAAATTCACAAAGTGATAAATTTCAACTTTGTAAGTGACCCACCGAGAATCGAACCCGGAACCTTCTGCGTCAAAGGCAGTCGCGCTACCACTGCGCCACATCGGTCGTCAACTAGCTCATGAAACTGAACAACTTTCCCCATGGAACATAGGTCGAAAAATTAAAAAAAAAATTGGCCCACCCATACAAAATTACCGACCGACTAAGTCAATTTGTACGGGAAATACAATTTTTTTTTTCTTATTTCGACCTATGTTCCATGGGGAAAGTTGTTCAGTTTCATGAGCTGGTTCATCCCTTGAAAGGAATGCATCAATTTTCCAGTCACCCTGAATAACGAACTGGTTTCAATAGATTATGTGCTGGGTAAAATTACTTATACATACACGGCAATCGAATGGTCTTGACAACCTGGTTTTCAGCAGATATGTGAAATCACCATGAATTTACATTGTGTATTCAAATTCTAGTCAATGATATGTAATGACAAAAATAATAGTTCTTTTTTTTAATGATAAATACAAAAAATTATATATGTGTGCACAAAATATTGGAAAAGATAAATTCGATCTTAACTTCCATAAAAAGTAAGTCAAATTAATTTTGTCTTTAAAATTCTTCACTGAAGCTTCCTTACACTGTAATTGTAAAAAATAATGTTTTTTTCAAGTATTGACATAGGTACTTCCATTTTTGTAAAAAAAATGCAAACAAATGACTATGCCAGATGCGTAGTGACACCCAGTTTTTTTATATAATTATTATATAAATGAGAATAATTATAACTGTATTAAGTAGCTTATAATACTGTGTTATATTGAAAAATTATATAAAAGAAACCGGCCATATAATAAAATTTAATAAAAAAATACGCTACCCATGTACTGAGATAAATAAAATAATGGTTTTCGCCAACTGAGCCGCTTTGGCAATAATAATAATAACTATTATTATTATGATATCACGACTTGGTTGTCGATTCCTATAGTATTAGTTAAGGCCTGAAAGTTGTATTAAAACGCTGTATTTTTGCAAAAATATAATAATAAATATACAATTATAAAAATTTACCCTCTACCTACTGCCATAAGATTTAAAACGCTTGGTGTAAAAATACTGTTTTTTGTTAAATTATTGGTACAAGTCAATTTTATTTTAATTTTGTGAAAATCTGCTTAAAATTGTAATGAGCTAGGCCTTAGGAAATTGTAGGATGATTTATAATACTTAAACTCTTCATACGGTCATTTTAAACTCAATGCAAATAATTTCAGAGTGCTTGAGAAAAATTTATTTTTGGTTCCTTTTTTTTTTAATATATATATATATTTAATATAATAAAAAAAAATCCTTCTTACAAACAAAATGATTTCATTAAATTTTACGTGGCAGTGACTTGATTAATATAAAATAATATTTATCACAAAGCAAATTTATTTTGAACATCTTTGTATGTGGGTTTTCGAATTGTATTTGAGATCTTAATGTTATTTCTAAGTATTTAAAAAACTAAAAATTGCTTAGTTTCAAGAGCAGATATTATACCTACTCTGAAAATATTTGACTTGTTTTTATATGACATTATAGCTCTTAGTTAGATATGTTGATTTCCTGTTAATTAGTGTCATTTTTATTGACACAACGGTCATTTTGATATCCGTAGACAGACATTATGTACAGTCAAAAGCTACAAAAAAACTTTTGACACATTTATGAGACCGCACTCAACTCTGAGATCGATCTTGAGTGCGACTTTGAGATGCTGTTAGTATTGACTGACACTTGTTAAAATCGCTCTTGAGAACGATCTCAGAGTCGAATGCGATTTATATTTATACAGACCTAAATTAAACTTTAATCTCTTTTTTACCTACAATAAAAATGACACTTTATTAAGCAAAACTGTTGTGTATTTATGTTAAAATGTATATAATTTAATTTAAATAAACAGTACCTTGTACGTTTATAAGTGAAAACCTGTGAAACAAGAATAATAATAAAATAAAATACATCTACACGCACATTGGTCAATAACATAAAAAGTCAATAGATAAAAAAGTTGTGTAACAATTATCTACTTTTAATAAATATTATTATTATAAACTACTTCAAAGAAATCGTGAACTTCTATAATAATAATAAATTATATGAGTTTATATTTTCTACCCTATTATTTAATTTTAATAAACAATTATTTATATACCGTCACCGCTCTGCCTACCCCGCCAGGGAAATAGGCGTGATTTGTGTATGTATGTACATATGTGTGTAGAATTTATATACCATTTAATTCAATCAATTTTACCATATTAGATTTTTTAATTTTTTTGATTTTATGTTTGGTTTTATATGGCGATTTTAATAGAATGACTTATTATTATTTTACATGAATTATTTATAATATTAAACGTTTTTAATGCTTTTTTTATAATTTTGTCTTAGCAGTAAAACATATTAAAAAAAGATTATAAAAAATAGATTTTGTTACACAACTACTAAACATCATACAAAATACTCATATTCTACATTTTGTTCATTGAACCATACAAATTATTTTAAAAAAATGGCATCATTTAGATAGGTAATAATTTGTATAGAAGTTTGTGAAGTGCTTTTTGTATGGAAAGTGGGAGCTACTGGTGCGCGTAATGTTAAGTAGTGTTTAATGAAGGTTCATCAAAAATTGTATAGTGGAATTTTAAAAAAGCTACTTACATTTTTTTTCCAGCAATAATAATTTCTTTATTTATGTTATATGTAACATTTTTTTAAATTAAACCTAAAATAAAAATGTTCATAAAAAACACTATGGTCGCGAAATTCAATCAATGTCAAATAAATAAGAACAAACACACAATTTTACCCTTTTTGTTAGTCGTCAATTTATACTTACACTCTACTTACTTTGATTAATACTTGTTTTTTTCACTATACTTTTTGTGATATAACTTTGCGATAGCGAGCAAGTAATGAGCTGGATTTGATAGTTATTTGGAATGTACGTATTCATTACGATCCATATAGGAAAAACGTCATGACCTCTCTCTTTTCGTGTGGGACACCGAGTCGTCCAACGACCCGATGAACCCTAGTGTCAGAATTTTTCAACCGCCTTCTACAAGTAGCAGGCTTCTGTCATGGTCGTGTAACGACCGCCGTCTAAGTGATCATAGACAGCAACCGGGACCTACGGCTTAACGTGCTATCCAAAACACGGAACCATCTTACTTACGTCATGATGAAACCCACATTCAAATATAATTTCAGTGGAGGAAGCTCGTTTCGGAGGCCAAGATCCATTTTGGGTCACTGAGCCAGGGATGTTAGCTAGTTGTTACTAAACAATGTCGTATAACAAAGCTAAATGAATTGTAATGAATACGCACCTTTAAGTTACACAAAATGAAAAATTGTACAACATTTGAATCTTTCATGCTATTATTAAATTATTGTTATTTTGGGTGTTAGTTATTTTTGTTATATTGACTGTTTATATTGGTATTTCATATATTTTTTTGTTATTATTAAACGTATACAAAACAGCTGTGTTTAGGTAATCAATTATAATATTTCAATTTTGTGAGAATGTTGCAAAATACACAAACCATAGTAGAGAAAATGTAGAGTTGGCTAGTTTTACAATCTCACATTCATGAAACAAGCTTAGGTGTACATGTTTTTAGATTTTCGCCACTTAAATTAATAGTATTAACGGGATAATGACCACGATTATGTTTGTTTTTACCTCGATATTTTATTTATTTATTATTTAGCAAGATGACAACATTCGCCAAAACAGTCTACTCGTGACCATGGAGCGTGTAACCGCTTGGAAATATCGAGGTAAAAACAAACATAATCGTGGTGATGATCCCGTTAATACTATTTTTTAAGCATAGGTGTGTTCCCGGTACCCAACCACGGTAGCCTTTGGTCCTTGGGGAAAGTTGTTCAGATTTGAGCTAAGCGTTTTTCGGGAAAGTCGATCGTTACAATACACCCCCAAATCAGTAGTGTTTTGAACATGCAATTTTAACTTCAATGTTTCGTAATTATTCATGGTAGTATATGGACCGTCCATGCTGATGAAAATAGTTATCATTTAATATCCATTTAAGTAATAACCGTTATATTTGGAAAAATTGTATTTTTTGCCATGGCGATAAACTTGCATGATTTCGCCATTAGCAGATGAGCCGCGGCCGCCCAGTGGTTATAAGCGTCGCTAGTCGTGGGTTCGATTCCTGCTTGCGGTATATTTGCAAGTTCTCTAAAAAAGACTAAAGATAGAAGGCCCTAAGCAGCTGAATCGCGCTAATGAATGTAAATCATTACAATTATCATGTAGACCTGATCATAACATATCATACTCATCACAAACTCATTGATCATCATCATTTTCATCATAAACATCATTCATTATACATATAACATTTAAATATACAGGGCTTTTGGCGGAGAGTTGCATATATTTTCAGGACGTGTTCTAGACTTAATAAAATTGAACAACTTTTTTGAGTAATTTTTTGTCGCAACATGAATAGTAATATACGGACCTCTTATACAAAAATGTTAGGAAAAACTGTTTTCTATAAAAAACAGTTTTGTATAAAAAACGTTTTGTATAAGAAAAATTTTTCGGTTACAAAAATGTTCGAAAAACTCTGTTGCTTTAAAAAGCTGTTTCCTATAAAAAGCTTTTTTTGATTATCGAACTGTTTTCTATAAAAACCTATTTTTCGCACATTTTTGTATAGGAGGTCCGATATTATTATTCAAGTTTCGACAAAAACTTATTAATTAAAGTTGTTCAGTTTTACGTCTAGAACACATCCTGTAGATATTTTCACTCATTCGCCAAACGCCCTGTATATGAACCGTCAAAATATATGCAGATGTATAATTATTATGTATTTTCATATAAATAAATGTGGAATGTAGTAAGTGAGTGATATTCATTCTAGTCGAAAATAATTTATTATTTTGTTTATTTTAAGTTTAATTTCTACATAGTATAAATAATTATTATATATTCAAGTCTTATGTAGAAAATAAACTTGAAAGAATGTAAATGTATTATTTAAAATAAACATAATCATGTTGAAAATGTAATAAATGAAAAAAGCTGAAATATATAATTTTATACTCGATAATTTGCTAAGAAAAAACATAAGTCTTGTTTCCGATTGCATGTTTATATACGTTTATCTACTAAAACTATGCAAAGAAATGGAATTAAATGTTTTATTCAGGTACCTATATGAGTTTTGAACTGATCAGAAAATTTTGTAATCAGTATTAATATCTGGTCAAAATAAAATCAATCTTTAAATAAAATTTGAGCCAAATAAAATTTGGATTAGAGTTCATTGACCCCAAATAGGGTATCCAATCTCGGTATACCGAGATCTCGAAATACCGAGATCCCGCATCATTTAGTGATCCCGCACAGTGCGTGATTACGAGTGCGGGATCCGCGGGATTTGCGGGATTAGCAAGCAGCATAGAAATGTCCTTCTGAAGGCGCGAAATAGTTGATTTCAATTTTAAAAAGTTCGTGTTATTATTTTTATCGACTAACTACTTAACTAATTACCATTACAAACCTAAGTATAGACTTAGGCACAGTACGTATTTATAAATCGCTCTCAACTCTCGAGATCGATCTTGAGTACAAGTTTAAGATGTCATATGTCGCACTTGAGATGGATCTCAGAGTTGAGAGAGATTTATAAAATACAAGCCTTAACATTTAAAAGCAGCTCAGGTTGCAGGGCTTAGTTTGTAAGGTTATACTTGCGGGATCCCGCAAATGCCGAGATCACGCGGGATTGAAATCTTCGATCCCGCAAATACCGAGATCGGAAAAAACCAGCGGGATTGGATACCCTAACCCCAAACCTGAGACATGTCCTTTAGTATGGATTTGGCAGCTGTCAAATTTGTCATATTCAAACGGCCGTGAAGTATGATACTTTACGTCATTATTAGCGAGAGAGTTAGTGTTAAGGGTTCAATGAACTTTTAGTCATATTTATTTGGCTCAAACCATATACATATTAAATTCATTTCTTCGTAGAAAATTGTATATAAAACCCAATCGCCTGTTCATATTTCCTTAATTATATATACATATACTATGTGTTCGTGAAAACCTGTATTAAACCTACCTATTTATTAAAAACTACTTTGGTCTTGGCGAGCAAAATATCACTAAAAAGGGTTAGGTAGATGATATATTATAAAATATACTTCACATATCTATTAAGTATTAATAAATTAGTAGGTACTTATGTTGATTGATAATCTGGATGTCGGAAATGACTCCAATGATTTTAATGAAATTTGAATGTTTTGGTTTGGTTCGGGGGCGATTTTAAATAATTTTCAGCCGTTGTTGTAGAGTTTTTTTTTAAATCACTAACGCCTTCTATAGAGCCGTAAAAAGAGCTCTGTCCACCGTGTGGTGTCGATTTTAATCATTTGTTTTTTTAATTTCAGTAAATAAGTATTCAAAAAACTTTTGATGTATTGAATTCACAATAGATCAATTTATCTCCACAGATATTTAAGTCCGCATTTTATTTTCATCGGAAAGGGACATTATTAAACTTTTATTTAAATCAAAAATCTCCTAGCCCTTTCCTTCTGAATAAGTCTTTTGATCGCAAGACCAATCCTGTAAATGAGTACGGACTAAGAATTACTATGCTATGCTAAATCAATACTGTAACTGCTTAAGAACGTACTGGTTAATATTGAAAAAATAAATAACTGAATAATAGTTACGGTTTTTTTTTTCATTCTTTTTTCTCCCTTAATTCTACTTCTACAACAGCCACAACAGTCCACTGCTGGACATAAGCCTCCCCATAGTGAGGGGTCGGTATTTGCTATATTTGCCTTGCCACGCTTGGCACGCGCAATGGCGAGCGCAGTGCACGGTGTTGTAGATATTCACAGGGAACCCTGCTGCCCATTCCCTGGATTCATTCCTTAGTCGCCTTTTACGACACCCACGGGCAAATGGAGTGATGCTATCCTAAGCCGGCCTTATATAATGCTGAAATATATTTGGTCATACGCAAATCTTTCAGGTTATTCTACACGCTATTATAAGTGCTCCAAAGAAAAAAAAACTAGGGTCAGAGTATACTGTTCGGGGCGGTAGTTATCCTCTTTCGTAGTATGTATGAAAAATTTTGCCATATACAAGCGTTAGCTGTCAGATTTGACAGATCGCGAAGAAAGTGGCGCCCTAATTTTTGTCTGTACTCTTTTTTGCTTGACTGTAAATATGCAGAATCTGATTTTGAAGGATGGTATCACCAATATTGACAGCAGCCTCTAGAAACTCGGTACCTCATAATTTTTACTTAAAGCCAGATCCACTCGATAGCCAACAAAAAGAGACTACGCTATTGTTGCCATATGAAATATCGCAAAAATTGTTGCACATTTCTGTTTTTTCTGTAGCGCACTAAATACAAGCTCTAAAATTTATTTAACTAACTATTTTTATCTAACAGTGTTATTGATAATCATAATATGTCATAATATGCGTTAATAAATTTAACAAACGTAAAAACATGATGATTCTTTAAAGTTTTGCCTTTTGTTACAAGTTGATAATGGCAATACTACTAAAGTGTCATGTCTGCCGGACGGTCGCTTTGTTTTGTTTACTTTCGAGTTTTTGTACGTGGTGTTTTTGACTTTTTGTTATGCTTTTTGTTATTCCCATTTCTCAAATAATAGCGCTGCATTTGAGCCCTTGCTCTGCCGTATTATTTTCGAGGTTTGAATTATCTGACGTGTTTCTGAGATAAGACTCTTGTGAGATATTGACTCTTGTGCGTGTACTCCAGGGCCTCAATGTCCATTTACATATGAAACAGACTTTGTGCTTGTTAAGCAGGACTCAGTCTCAGGAGGAAGCCGCCTAGATGGGTTGTAGAGAAATGCTGACGAGGCCTATCTCCCCAGGTTAGGTTTCGGAGTGTCCTTCTCCTAGATAGTAGTATATTTTAGTGTTACGTAGTTGGTGGGTACAAATTCGTGCAACATATTTTGCCTATGTATATACGTAAAATATTGTCAATAGTATTGTAGAATTGTAAATAAATTATTTTTGCTAATTAATTTATCGTTTTATTTAATTTACAATTTTAATAAAAAATAAAACAAATATCGAGCGAGACCCATTCGATTAACCCTATTTAATCGATCGACTAACGCATGGTACAGAACATCTCTACTCGATTGTCGATTAGCAAAATGGAGCACCTCTAAAATTCATATTGAAAGGTTGCACATAGGGTGGATCTGGCTTCAAACAAATCGAGAGTGTGTCGTTTGTTGGGTGCTTGTTCGAGAGTTCCTTCTCTTAAAAACGAAGTGATTTTGTATACTCTTTGATTGACAGGTGGCGAGTGATATAAAGTCTCCATTTTATGTTTTCAAGTTAGAATTTTGCTGATTTTCCACTGATTTTAAATTAATACGAATGCAATATGACGGAAATATGGAGTTTGAGTGCGATATGCCGATGTTGTCATCTCGACGGCAACTTCAAAAGCCTGGAGATAGCGTATCAGCACCAAAACACCACGGAAGTGTATTCGATTATGATTGAAGAAACATTTGGACTTACAGTGAGTTTTATGCCTTCTTTGACGCTTTTACCGCTACAATACAAAGGTACTTTACATACACATCTTCTGAGAAAACATCGGTTCGAGTTCACCGTTCGGGGCGCTACGGGCAAGACTTAATTATTGAAAATCTTTTTTTATATTTTTTACGTATTAGGCCTAATACAAGCACAAAACAAATGACAAAAATGTCCTTGGCAGTTTTGGGCTAGGCCGAGATATAGGCCCTTGAAGTTTTTGGTTTAGACTTTTGAGGGCCTATATCTCGGTTTAGGTGCGTCCTAGAGCAAAAATTTTTTTGTATTGGGCCCCTTTACACGACCAAAAAATATGATTTTCAAAAAAAGTTTTTGATCAAAATTTGTCACAGTCTAAAATTTTTCCAACAGGCACTCAGGCACTTATCTCTAAAATAGAATTTTTTTACAGCTGACCTGATATATACTATTTGTTTGTAGGTATTCAAACCTCCTGAAGATAAAAGCTACTCAATATGTGATGACTGTATAAAAAATGTTCGCAGTGCAGCCACCTTTAGAAAACAAATCATAAGCTGCGAAGAAAAATTTAAAGAGTATCTACTAAGTAAGTCTATTATATCTTTCTTTAAAAGATAGTAAATTGACATCCTATGGCTGATATTATGATGATGATGATGATGATGAATTTTTAGAAACTTTGCAAATTTTATACCACTAGCATGCAACTTTTGCAAATACCCCCAATACGGGAGACCCATGTCCCGCAGTGGGCTATTGTAGCTGTAAAAAAAAATTTTGAAAAAATATCCCAAGTTTTAATAGATTTTATTTTTTATTTTTCAGATGAAGAAGCATTAAACTCAAATGTTAAAATTGAAGTAGAGCTAAATAATGGTAAGAATTATGTTTGTTCAATAAACTTTCATCTGATTTATTTATCTTAAATTATATTCATCATAATTATATAAAGTATTTATATATTCTTCTTTATATTATTTATTTATTTATATAATAGCATCTGTGGCCAAGTGTTAAGGACACTGGTCTTACAATCGTGGGACTCTGATTCGATCTCCGCCTAGTACCAATTGTGTTTACTCACATAAATTTACCGACTGCTCTTATGTTTGAATGTGACTTAACCTGGGATTAAAGCCGGGTTAGCCTAAGGGTTGCAGAGGTCAGCAGGCAGTCGCTCTGTGTAAATATTTGGTTCCACGTCAAATCCCTTAGGTTAGGTAGCCGACCCCGACAGAGAACGGGATAAGGCGAGGAGAATAATGAATGATATAAAAGTTGAGGTTGTCTGAAAGAGATCGCTACAAGCGATAAGGCCGCCATTACTTACTTTTAGTTATAGTTCTTTTTACCGCTTTATCTAAAGCATAATATTTAGCATTATTTTCTTACAACAAACACAACATATTGTGTTTGTTGTAAGAAACACAACATATTGTGTTTGTTGTAAGAAATAAAGTTTTTATCTATCTATTAATATATTTTCAGATAATGGCAATGTGCTTAGTAAGACATCTTTACATTTAGGAGAAATAAACATTAAACAAGAAATTGATGAAGGGAATGGTATGTATGAATGACCCACTTTCCCCACAACCTTAGGCTCCACTTGTTAAAGTGAATAACTTTCCCCAAGTTACAAAGGTATTAACAAAAATTTTAGACTAGGTACCGTTTAAAAAAAAAGAGCTGACCAAGTAGTTTTCTTTGGAGATCGTATTTTTTTTTCCGAAAGTTGTTCAGTTTAACGAGTTGCGATTAACGTTTTCGGAAAAGTAGGAAGCATGCGTATTTATCATTGTTTTTATATGTAAGTAAAAATATTTGGTATTGAAATTTTCTATCATTGTTTTTTTATTATTATTATTCAAATGATATTTATTTATTTTGATCCTAGATTTCGACGATTGTGACTATAATGATGAATTACCTGACCTGAGTAAAATCAAAGATGAAGTAATAAAAACAGAAGGTACGTTTTTTTATACATAACGATTTTTTTTATTATCATGAAAATGTACATTGTATGTTGGCATAAAATACATCACATACAGGTTGACACAGTGTACGTATATAAGGTATATATTAAATAATATTTTGAGGGGTTAATCAGCCCATGAAACATAGGTCGAAATATGAACAAAATTTTTGGACCTCTCATACAGTTGACTCGCTCAGCTATTACATTTTGTATGGGAGGCCCAAAATTTTTTTTATATTTCGACATATGTTTTTTGGAGAAAGTTGTTCAGTTTCATGGGCTGATTCACCTCTTAAAATATTCGTAACTAAAATTTTTACACCTTATATTTTTTTGTTTTTATTTCTAACGTCGAATTAGTGTTACGAAAGACTCGAGTCTTTCTTTAAGTCTTTTTCTATAAATTTATTATTATTTTCAGTATGTGACAGCAAGAAAGCAATTAAGACAGAAGGAGCTTTAAAGCTAAAAATTAAAAAATCTGCAATGAAACAAAAACCAAAACAACAATCAAATCAAAAGGCAAAGCAAAGTAAGTTAACCAATACGAAAATTTTAATCTGTTCGTTTAGTCCCTAGTAGATGGCGCTGGCTGCGGATAAAAGCTTTTATTTTTCAAAGCTCAGCAGTGATTTCTCATCGATAAGGGTCTCTGAACTTGACAGATAATCCCTCAATGTGCAAAAATGTCAAAAGCGTCACCTAGTTCAGAAAAATGTTGCAATCAGCTCCATAATGGGTTTTTTGTTTGATGACTTTGTACGGTATCCTGCACGAAAAGAAAGAAAGCTCCAAAAATCATCATTGGCCTAAAAATGTTTTGCGTATTTTTTAATTTGACAAACTAATCTAAAAGATGTCATTGTAATTCAGAATGATGACATTGCCGTATTGTTCTGACTTAGCATATGGCACCATCTTTTGATTTTTTTTTAAATAAATTAAATTGTTTAATATATGAAACTAGTAGTTATAGAAAAGAGAAAATTGTGTGTTACTATAACAATGACTAATCCATTTATCTAGTGACATTTCAAAGCATTCATTGTGAACCCACTTGGAAATAAACTAGTTATTTTAAACTACTGAATTCGTTTCTTCAAAAAACGCCTTTTACAACATTTAACTTTCTTTTACTTTGTTTTACAGCAAAGACAAAAAAGAGCATTCGCCCATCAAAAGACCCGCCGTCTCTAAAAGATTCTAAAACTCCAAAGACAAGAAAAAGAAAAACAACTCGAACTTGTGAAGAGTGCGACATTGTTTTCCAGAAGAAAGCTGAATTAACCGTTCATAATAATATCTATCACAGATTCAGAGGCACGTATCTATGCGATGATTGTCCTCAAGAAACAGAACAATTCGAACAGATGTTTGAACACGTACAGACCCACGGTAAAGACACAGTCAAATGCCGATTTTGTGATAAACACTTCAAGGATAAAACTATTCATCTAGACCACGAGACTTCTGTTCACACAAAAGAAATATTACACATCTGCGAACTATGTAACAACAGAAGATTTTTCAATAAAACCATCCTCATCAAACATATGATGTTACACACCGGACAGAACGAAAAATTCTCCTGCAAAACATGCGGACGTACCTTCAACGCCAAAGCTAACCTAAAAAGCCACATCGACGCGGTCCATTTAAAACTAAGGAAGTTTAAATGCGACCAATGCGATAAGACTTTCAAAGCTAAAAAGGTTTTGAAAGAACACGTCGTAGTAAAACACTTGGGCATGGAATACGCGAAATATAAGTGTAAAGAGTGTCCAGCGATCTTCAAAACATCGCGAGAACGCCGATACCATGTGCAAAGACGGCATTCCATGCACAATGCATATAAATCCGATGAAACTAATGATGTTGTTATCAATCATAACGCGTACAGTTACTATTGCCAAGTTTGCCCTGAAGTTTTCCACCACAGAGGCAGATTCAGAGCGCATGTCCTTAGACACAGTAAAGAGGGGAAGTTGCCACATATGTGTCACGTCTGCGGCCTCACTTACTCAAACACTTACACTTTAAAGCGCCACGAGGAGCTTCACTTAGGACTCCAGCCTTTCAAATGCGATATATGTCAGAAAGCGTTCGCGCACGCCACGCAGGTACGCACACACAAAAAAAACGTTCACAATCCCGTCAAACGCGAAAAAATCAAATGTCCCATTTGCAAACAGAACGTGAGAAACATGGAGAAGCATCAGAGAATACACACGAAACGGCCGTACACGTGTGAACATTGTCACAGGTCGTATCCGGAGAAAAATACGCTAAACCGCCACATCAGAGAGTTCCATTTACGAATATTCAAACACCACTGTGACATCTGCAAAACTAACTTTAGAAAAGTCATAAATCTTGTGAGACATCGCAGGACATGTAACAGAGAGTTGAAACCTGATGCAAGTTTGGTGGACCACGATAGCGCGTTACCTGTAAGCGAATATCCAGTAGAAGTTATTCCCTGAAAACTATGTTATTACTTGCTGGCTTCGTTTCGCTGACTTCGTAATTTGAAATCATATAAAAAAACCACACCAGCGTCCTAAAATATCTGTGCTTCGAGTAAGACAATATCTATCAAGTGGATTAGCTGTTGTTGCAACCACATTTCTCAAACGAAATATGAACCTACACTATCTGGCAGTCCAAACCTTCGATATCTATTTGCCAACAGAAGCAAGCAATCTCCATAATGACAGACAAAGATTCACAACACAATGTTTTTTCGACGTCTATGCCGAGAGTAGCCTAAATTGATTATTTATTTCAAATTTTATAGTAGTTTTATTTCAATATAATAAATTAAAGATATGCAAAACTTTTTAACTACATACAAAAAACCTAAAAACAAATAAGATCTTCCAGCGCGTCCCCGCGAGTCATAGTCCCCAGCATACTGGCAGCATTCCCTCGCTGGATGGCCAAGCTGATACGCTGGGCCAGGAAGCTGCCAGCCCTGCGATCGCCAGTGTCTCTGTTCTGTGTGTATTAAATAATACAGATATCAAACCTAATTTTCTGTTCCTTCGGATTGTATAAATCTAATATAAGTAAGTACAAAACAGCAAATGCATAATATAATAAATCAGCTGCAAATATTTTAATGGTGAGGACTATTCCATGAAACTTAACAACCTTCAAGAAAGAGATAAAATAATTTTTTTGGAGCTGCTATAGGCGTAAATATATATTTACAAAGGACTAATAAAATTTATGAAAAAACTCCTCGAGTCTTTGATTACACTATTCAGACAGAACAAGTACAGTCCAGCAAAAAGAGTAGACAAAAAATGAGGGCGCCACTTTCTTCGCGATCTGTCAAGTCTGACAGATAACGCTTAAATATAGCAACAACTTTTCATACAAAAATGTATATCCTTTTATTTAATTTCTACTCTTTTTTTGCTAGACTGTAACACATTACATGTGGCCATTATCAATCATGCACTATCGAGAATTTGACAAGTTTGTTGTCCCCCCTCCATAATTATGCTATACTTATATGTATTTACGACTTATAATGATGATGACGACTAATCGATGATGGTAAACAATAGTATTAAATTAATTTAATGTCTAATTATATATATTGTAATTAATGGGACCTGTGCCTGTAAATAAATAAATAATAATTATTATTAAATATCTATACCTCTTGCGGGTTAGGCAGATAGACAATCAGCCGTAAAAATCACCGTTTCTTCTGTCGGCAAAGACATGACATAATCCTCCGAATTCAGCGATATTCATGTATACAAATGCGTAGAGTTGGGTGTTGAAGGATGGTATCACCAATACTGACAGGTGATAAGGTGAATTCTCCTCCGTCTCCATTTTATTGAATTGTTTTCAAGTTGATATTTTGCTGTATTTCCGATGCATTAACGAGTGCAATATGACGGAAATATGGAATTTGAGTGCGATATGCCGATGTTGTCATCTCGACGGCAACTTCAGGAGCCTGGGGATAGCGTATCAGCATCAAAACACCACGGAAGTGTATTCGATTATGATTGAAGAAACATTTGGACTTACAGTGAGTTTTATTCCTCTTTTGACGCTACACAGCTTCCTACAGAGACATGCTAGTCTTTTTTTTCCATGTAGGACACAGAGACTAATAAATTTAGGCTTGGAATATGATCTTATACAGGTGGTACGGAAGCTACAAAACTTTTTCTGAAAACACTAAAGTAACAGGTCAAACTTAACATATCTCCCCGAAAAACAAAATATGTCAGTCAGAGTTTACTAGGAAATTGCTCAGTCAACTGTTTTCTTTATAAAAGGTCCAATTTCTTTTTATTCTGGCAAAGTTTTTGAGGCATAATAGATGTACGTCTACAAAATCACTTGGTCTTATATTTATCATGTTTACTATACATAGTGTAAGAATATTAGCTGCAAATATTTTAAGGGATGAACCATCCCATGTAACTGAACAACTTTTCCCGAGGAACATAAGTCGAAATATGAAAAAAAAAATTGGACCTGCCATACAAAATTACCCACCGACCAAGTCAATTTGTATGGGAGGACAAAAAAAAATCTTATATTTCGACCTATGTTTCTTGGGGAAAGTTGTTCAGTTTCATGGGCTGATTCACCGCTTAAAATATTTGCAGCTAATATTTTTACACCTTATATTTGCAGTTACTCAAGCCACCCAAAAGTAAAAGCTACTCAATATGTGATAATTGTATAAAAGACCTTCGCAATGCAGCCACCTTTAGACAACAAATTATACTCTGCGAAGAGAAGTTCAAAGAATATCTACTAAGTAAGTCTTACATATTTGTCTGCGCATACTAAGAATGTTAAGAATAGCATCTACCGGTTACTACCGGTGGGTGTTACTTAATGCAATGACAAACATACATACAGGTTAAACAGGAGAACCTCCTTTTTTCGACAAGTCAGTTAAAAACAATCTTTCGACTCAAATATGACCTTAAATACCTTTATTCTTTTTACAGTTTATTTTTTATTTATTTTTCAGACGAAGAAGCATTAAATACAAATGTTAAAGTTGAAATTGAGTTAGACAATGGTAAGAGCAAGTTTTCTATCTTTATAAAATTGCATTCTAAGCTCTGTGATGCCGACTCGGAATAGCATCACCCCATTTCTTCCCGCGGTTGTTTTAAAAGGCAACTAAGGGACTTATGGGGTTTCATGTGTATTACAAATTGTATTAGTAATAATTATTTATGTTTATTATTAATTTATTTTCAGATAAAGGCAATGCCCAGAATAAAACATTTTTACACTTAGCAGAATTAAACATCAAGCAAGAAATTGATGATGAACGTGGTATGTAAAATAATATAGGGTGTTTCTAATACAGACCTTTTATATCACAAGCATGGGTTAGCCATACATGTGTGTGTAGCGACCTCTGGTGGCTACAACATGGAGCTCACTCAAGTGGTTCACAAGCATACAAGACGCAACAGGAGTTCTCAACATATCGGAGAGATGGCGCCACGTGACAGAACAATGGGCCTGAAACGCGGTATCGAAGTGTTCACCGCGCAATGCATATATGTATACAACTTCTAATCCAATCCAGGTGGACCCGTCGGTCCCCAGGCCACAACACCCGGCCAGGCGGGTAGCTACCCGCCTCCCGACACCACCTGGATTCTTCTTGTCACCCACCATAATATTATATGTGTGTTATCTCTATCTCTTTTCGTATTGGAGACCAACTCGTCAAACAAAAAGAGAGAAAAATAACACACAAGTATGACTAAGCCGTGCTCGTGAGATAAAAAGACTTGTAACTGACTTTCCTGAAAATCTTAAACTGAACAGGTTAAATTGAACAACTTTCCCCAAGGACCAAAGGTCAAAATGTTAAAAATTATTAAATAATAAAATATATGGGATGTAATTTGTTTAAACATTTTGGCTAATTTCTTTTCTTTTCGGGGAAAGCTTTTCACAGTCATCTGACCTGGCTATTCAGAGGACGTGGGTTCAAATCCCATCGGAGGCATGATTTTTTGTCATTTATCATGTTTTTATTATTATTGTAAAGTATGTCACACCATTTCTTGTTCCACCGAGTCGTCCAACAACTTAATTCAGAATTTTTACCCACCTTTTACAAGTAGCCGGTTTCTAGCATGATCATGTAACGACCGCCGTCTAAGGAATCATAGACAGCAACCGGGACCTACAGTTTACGTGCCTTCCCAAACGTGGAACCATCTTTCTTGCGGACTGCATTCCTAACTCTGGCAAACTATGGCAATTGTAAAAGTTTTCTAAAATTGTATGAACACCTACACAAACTTATGTTTAATTTCAAATTGTAATACGTTTTTTTTTTGTTCCAGACTTTGACGATTGTGACTTTAATGACGTACCTGACCTGAGTGGAATCAAAGATGAAGTAATAAAAAAAGAAAGTAAGTATGCTTTTTTACTAATTTACCTACGTAAATTTTATAATATAAATGAAACATAAACATGTATTTTGTTTTTTAACATAAAAATACTTATTATTTGATGTGCATGCAATTTTGTCACGTATTTTATATTTTTATTTCCCGCGTAGTGTTGTAAAAGACTCGAGTCTTAATTTCAATTCAGACACTTAAGCCATCTTTGAGTCCTGTCCTTTAGACTAAAATTATTATTTGTTTCAGTATGTGACAGCAAGAAAGCGGTAAAGACAGAAGGATTAAAGATTGAAATAAAAAAATCAGCAATCAAACAAAAACCAAAAACACAATCCAATCAAAAAGTAAAACAAAGTAAGTCTACTAATGGCCCCTTTAAAATAACAAGCGTTTTTTTTAAATTGGTTTTTTTAAACAAAATAATCTAAAAAAGGGCGTAGTGTGCCCCTATATAATATGCCGTATAATTCTGGCTATATGTCATACCATCTCTTGGATGAGTTTCTTCAAATAACGTCAATTTCATCACTCAACTTTTTCTTTTACAGCAAAAACGAAAAAGAGCACTCGCCCACCAAAAGACTCGTCTCTAAAAGATACTTCAAAAATAAGAAAACAAAAAAAGGCATCTCGCACTTGCGAAGAGTGTGACATAGTTTTCCAAAAGAGGGCAGAATTAAGTGTTCATAATAATGTATATCATAGATACAGAGGGACGTACGTGTGCTCAGATTGTCCTCAAGAAACCGAACAATTAGAACAGATGTTTGAACACGTTCAGACCCACGGAAAAGACACAGTCAAATGCCGATTTTGCGACAAACACTTTCAGGACAAAACTATTCATCTAGACCACGAGACTTCTGTTCACACAAAAGAAGTTTTACACATGTGCGAACTATGTAACAACAAGAGGTATTTCAGTAAAAGCGTATTCATTAAACACATGAAGATACACACCGGCCAGAACAAACAGTTCTTCTGCGAAACTTGCGGAAATAGTTTTAACGATAGAGCCAACCTCAAAAGCCATATCGACGCGGTCCATTTGAACATTAGAAAGTTCAAATGCAACCAATGCGACAAGACTTTCAAAGCTAAAAAGGCTTTGAAAGAACACGTCGGTATCAAACACATGGGCATGGAATATCCGAAATATCAGTGTAAAGAGTGTCCGGCGATCTTTAATAGTTGGCGGGTACGTCAACTTCATATGCAAAAACTGCATTCAATAAACAATGTAGTTAATAAATCTGATGAAACGAATGACATTGTTATCAATCATAATGCGTACAGTTATCATTGCCAAGTTTGCCCTGAAGTTTTCCATAACAGAGGCAGATTCAGAGCGCATGTCCTTATTCATAGTAAAGAGGGTAAGTTGCCACATATGTGTCACATATGCGGCCTCAGTTTCTCAAACACTTACACTCTAAAGCGCCACGAGGCCCTTCACTTAGGGCTCAAGTCTCACAAATGTAATATATGTCAGAAAGCTTTCTCGCACGCGACGCAGGTGGTTAGACACAAAAAAAACGTTCACAATCCCGTCAAACGCGAAAAAATAAAATGCCCCATTTGCAAACAGAACGTGAGAAACATGGAGAAGCATCAGAAAATTCACACGACACGACCGTACACGTGTGAACAGTGTCACAGGTCGTACCCAGAAAAAAACACGTTAAACCGCCACATCAGAGAGTTCCATTTACGAATATTTAAACACTACTGTGACGTCTGTAATGCTAACTTCAGAAATGTCAAAATTCTCGCGAGACATCGCAGGACATGTAACAGAGAGTTGAAACCTGATGCAAGTTTGGTGGACTACGATAGCGCGTTACCTGTAAGCGAATATCCAGTTGAAGTCGAAATTATTCCGTGAAAACCATTTTATTATATGCAGCTTACGTGAAACGAAAAAATCTATATTATTATTCTGTACTTTTTGTTACATGAGCACATTTTTTTATTTCATGAATCAGTTTTCGTGACCCTGAATGACCCTTAATCTGACGTCCATAAAGGGTCATTTAAACTGTTTTCGCAGGACTTCTTTCGCAGCGCGGACTCTAGTAATAAATCCGGCTGAAAAATGTACGCCAGTCTGCGGCGAGCCTTTTTCTGTCGGATGGGCAAAACGTGAATAAATTATTTGAATTAATATTCTAGTCTTTTATTACGTTAATCACTTCAAAATTATAGTTATTATACTACAGGTATCTAACAGTTAACCCTTCAGATTTCATATCAAGTTATTTTCTTAATATAAATTTCATATCTACAAACCAGGAAATACAAGATTTAAAAAAACGACTGCATATTTTTTATGGGGAGGACCAGTCCATGAAACTGAACAACATTCCTCAAGAAAATTAGTATGTACTGTTTTTGTAATAATAAATATAATAAATGATTAATATAATTAAAGTGAACTATAGTGACGAACTTGAACAGTGAACAGGATACAGGCGCTATCAGTTGTCCAGCTGCCTGCCTGTTTAATAAATAATAATAATAATAATTTCTTTTTAAAGAAAGAAGAAGTAATATGAAAGATTTGGACCTCCCATACAAAATGTTCCAGCCAACCAAGACAGTTTGCATAGCAGGCGTAAATATATATGAAAAGTGTTAGCGCCATCTATCTCCACTACGCCTAAACCATTAATATTCGCAAGATATTATTAGATTAAGTTAATTTGTAAGGTTGCTATAATAGTTGTATAATTGCACAAATGAGTTTGTTTAGTGATTAGTTAGTTTATCTTTATTTTATTATGTACTTAGGAGCATCATACAATTATTTGTTTTCAAGTGGCAACACTGGGGTTGATTTTGTAATAAAAGTGGCGGTTAGACAGGAAACGGGTCTATTGTAATTTGCGATTTGTCAAGAATACACGTGCTCACCGATATCAAAGGATTTTATTCTAACTTTCCTGAAGCCTCCAGAAGCCCCACTACGCCTGGACCCTGTATCTCCGTTTCAAAAGACTAATGAAATAAATGACTGTGAAAGAATGCCTCGAGTCTTTAACTACACTACTCAGAACTTGATAAGTCGAGAGTTTGTCAAGTTTGAGTCCGCTTTGATTACGGCTTTGATATACATGCATATATCACTCCCTTATCCTTTTTGGGGTAGGCAGAGCATTAACGGCCGTAAGAATACGGTCGCTATCGCCACGCACGACTTACAAAATATGAGTTTTGGTTGTCAGCATCTCATCTAAAATATAATTGCAATATCTAGGTAGACATGAAACAGCATCACCCCATTTCTTTCCTGCGGGTGTCGTAAAAAGCGACTGAGGAACATGAGGGTTTCAGGTGCATTACATTACAATGAGGATTTTTTGGACTGGTAGCTTCCTTGGGTGGAACTAGATGGCGCTCCTAAACTGAGGAAAAGCTTAAAATTGACAAAAAAAAAACTACGGTATTATCTATGAGCCGAGACGCCCGTGACGTCAAAACAAAAACTTTGTTGTGTTGTGGTTTTGTTTGGTAACTTTCTTCCTAAAGTTATTCAGTAGGTAATGATGAGTTCTCGTTCTCGGTAGGTAGTCAACGTTGTCAGGCTTACAGCAGTACGTAAAAACGATCTCGACTGATGGGCGGACAAGCTGGGACAAGCGATGACTGAACTGAAGACAGACAGGAAGGAGAAGGACAGATAATAACCTTAATAATAACAACTTGCACCATCATGCATGAATACCATAAACAATAATGTTGCCGCTTTCTAAATCGCAAGTCCTTCAAAAGTAAGTTTACTGGCGTATATTTTCGATATGAGGTACGGAAAGTAAGCAGTTTTATAAATTATGAGTTGATTATCCTAAATTAAAACATATGTCTACAAAATATTAAAATAAAATACAATTTTTAACGCAATTTCATTACCCCTACTTATGGGAAATCCATACTAAGCATTTCCCTCATCCCTGGGCGCCACCTATTAGGAAATTAACGAACAAAAAAAAAGTGGCCCATTATTAGGCGACAGGCTAACAACCTGCCACTATAGTGATACACAAATTATCTAAAACGGCCCTCTATATTTGTCAGACGTGGCGATGGTGACCGTATTTTTACGGCCGCTAACGCTCTGCCTATCCCGTAAGAGATAAAGGCGTGATATTTGTGTGTATGTAATTATTTTTATTCTTATTTTACCTGAGGATTAATCGATTAACTTTGAATCGATCTTTTTAACCGAAGGTTGAAAAAATCAACACTAGTCATGTCAAAGATGCGTTTTATTCACATAGTTAAAAGTACAGGCAGTGTTTATGAGAAAGTGGCAGAGCAAACAATCTGTAATGCGCTATTTCCTTTCAAACTGTTGTTAGCGTTCGAATCGTCATATTTAATCGCATATGCAACAACTTTCGCCAAAAATTGCAGTATTCATTCGGCCAGAATTTGTAAGGTTTTTCCTTATTTTGAATCAGAAAACCATGTAAAAAATGACGGAAGCGTGGAATATTGTTGGCTTATGTCGCTGTTGTCATGCAAAAGGCAATGTGAGAAGTTTAGGAGCTTCGTATTCCGGCGAAAACACGAACGAAATCTATTCTGTGATGTTACGGGAGGCATATAATATTATTGTGAGTACATTTTCAAAGTAAGAACCTAAAATTTGTTTTAATATGACATACTGTAACCAGTTCCAGTATCCGTGCGTCGGAAGGTACGGTACCTTGGTGTTTGACCAGTCCACCGCTGCAAATTACTTACTCTCGTTGTTTTTCGGTCGTATGGGACACCGGGTCGACAAACAACCATCTAAACCTGGTGCCAAAGTTGGCTGGCTGGCGGATTGGCGAGCGCAGTGCAAAATGTTAAGCAGGATATGCTGCTGTCCATTCTCTTCATCCCTTAGAAAGAAAGAAAGAAGAAAGAAAGATAATATGTTTCTATAGTTGCTTTCTACAATACTGACAATGTTTTACTACTCTAATCATAAGCTTACACTGTGTATTTACTAGCACACATTTGCATTATCTTTGAGCGTCTGTGGCCAAGTGGTTAGGACACCGGTCTTACAATCGTGAGACCTAAGCTCAATCCCCGCCATGTACCAATGTGTCTTTACTCACATAAATTTACCGACTGCTCTTACGGTGAAGGAAAAACATCGTAATGAAATCCACATTCAAATAAGATTTGAATTGAGATGATATTTGAATGTGACTTAACCTAGGATTCAGGCCAGGTTAGCCTTCTTGTTGTAGAGGTCAGATGACAATCGCTCTGCCTAAAAACTTGGTTCCACGTCATATCCCCTAGATTACGTACCTAGCCGACCCCGACAGAGAATAGGATAAGGCAAGGATAATAATAACTTACATTGCACTTTCAGATAAGCCCTACAATGACCGAGCACAGTGCATCTACATACTGCATTTGTGCAACCTGCATCCCGAGGCTGAGAGATGCTCTGGAGTTCCGAAGACAAGTGCTGGCCTGTGAGGAGAAGTTTATGGAGCACTGCATTCAGGGTAACATTACATACAGTCATACAATACACGCACACACACACACACACACACAAATCACGCCTTTATCCCTTGCGGAGTAGGCAGAGCGTTAACAATCGTAAATTAACGGGCGTTATCGCCACGTCTGACAAGTATTGAGGGCTTTTTCAGATGATTCGTGTAACACTGTAGTGACAGGTTGTCAGGCTGTCGCCTAAAGTAGTAATAATACACATGAAGCCCTCTAGTCCCTTAATTGCCTCTTACAACACCCGCGGGAAGAAATTGGGTGATGCTATTCTAAGCCGGCATCACACGCCATTCATACAAAGCAATACAATAGAAATCCATTTAAATAAATAATGTCCTAGACAATTCACATGACACAGCGCTATCTAGCCCCAAACTAAGCAAAGCTTGTACTATAGGAACTAGATACATATACATACATACATCACCCCTTTATCCCTTGCGGGGTAGGCAGAGCGTTAACGGCCGCTATCGCAACGTCTGACAAATATTAATGGGCCCTTTCATTGTGTATCAGTGTAGTAAGTGGTTGTCAGCCTGTCGCCGAAAGTTGTAATACACATGAAGCCCTCGAGTTTTTAGTCCATCTGAGCCATAAAAAATGTACTTATAATAATGTAATTGTAAGTATTATTGTTTTAATGCATTTTTTTCATATGTATTTTTTTCATTTTCAGGATCATCAACATATTCCAATTTAGTGAAAAAAGAAGAAGATGCTAGCGATGGTAATTTTTAATTATAATTACTAGGGACTTGATTATATGCGACATAAAAGTAATAATATGCATGCAAATATCCACGTAAACAGCCAAAATATGCAAAATCATCATCATTCTCCTTGCCTTACCCTGTTCTCTGTCGGGGTAGGCTACCTAACCTAGGGCTCTGATCTGATCTGATGGCAGTCGCTCTGTGTAAAAACTTGGTTCCACATCAAATCCCCTAGGTTAGGTAGCCGACCCCGACAGAGAACGGTGTTCAATTTATTATTGAACGAAAATCTTTTTCTTAGTTAGTAATTTTTTATAGTTGTCTGTGGCAACACTTCTTCTGTCTATACAGTTCGAGTCACAATGCCTATGCATTTATAAATTAAATAAATCCATATTTATTTAATTAAACACATTTGTATTATTTAACAGATGTGTTGTGGTCCTTCTGACAATAATAAAGTTTTTAGTGAGTGATTTCCGGGGTTTGTGAGGATTTATGTGTCGAAAACACACGACGCATCCACACGGCGTTGCGGGATATTGCAACCATTTGCAAAAATATCGCTAGAAACCATCAGGAAGCTGCATATACTGCGATATCTATCTATAATAGATATCACAAGAAGAAAACCGTCAGGCGATTACGTGATTTCATCCGTTTTTGGGCCGTCTATACCGGTTCAACAAGAAAAAACTGCGGCCATTTGCGCAGTCTTTTGTTTTAGAATCTACAGCACGTCACGGCGGTGTACGTTTTCTGACCATATACAGGAATCTGATGAAGACTAAGCCTAATTTTTCTATAAAAATTAGTGAAAATCTGGGGGCACGGCAGTGCCCCCGCCAAGTCGAGCTAGAAAGCGGCACAGCCGTACCATCCTTTTCTCGAAGCGGTTCAGGCCATTTTCAACACCTTATAACTTTCTTGTGGATAAAACAAAAGACTTGAAACTACAGGAATCAATCAAAAGCCCTGTAGATACGGTATATTTCAAATTTCGTTCACTTTGAACAAGTGGTTTAGGAATTATAGCTAGTCAAAGTTTTTAATTTTGTCACTGACTCACTCACTGACCGATCATCAAAATTCTAAGGCACTTCTAGCAGACATAGAGACTTCTAATTTAGAATATAATTTGGGTTTAGTGTATAAATCAAGGAAAAACTTAAAAATCTAGCATTTTCAATGCAGTTTTCTAGATAAACCGATAGCATAAATAACTTTGCAATTCCATAGAAATGTACTGTTTACCAAGTTATATTTTGCTGTCGCTCCTAAAATACTTTGTTTTGGTCCAGCAAAATAATCACAAATGTCGCTGTTAGTTTTTAAAACACGCTATCGTTTTGTTTTCGGGAAAAATATAAGGTGTCGACCGAAATTAATGTCACGGTACCTTTCGCCACCTGTCACTGGTAATGGTAAGGAACTCAGTGAAAAATCGTGTAACCTGTTAGATTAGACTATAGTTCACCAGAGTTGTAGAAATAGTAGTGGTAAATTGGGTGAACGCGAATTTTCTCAAAATTTGCTTTCACTCAAGCTCTCTCGCGAACCGGCGGTGACCGTTACTCGGTTGGCACCTCCTCGTAGGAGGAGAGGTCAACAAATTGGCTGTGGGAAAGGGAAACTGGATGAAGGTAAATCTTAGGACTTGCCTTCATTCAGCAAGCCCCCCGCTCCCTCCGCTTGCCTCATAGCTTTCCCCCCTCCCCGCCCTTTGTATGTACACCCCCCCCCGCTCCCCCGCTCGCCTAACCAACGTGACGTTGGTGAGGCGTGCGAGGGGGGGTGACTCATCAAACCTCCCCCCCGCACCGTCGTCAACCTTCCCCCCGCGCCCCTGACAACCTCCCTCGGGGAGGTGCTGGGCTATGAGAAAAACCGTGGCTGAGGCTCAAGAAATAGAGCCGCAAAAGAAAAAAAGGAAGACTACCTACAAAAAGAAATGAGATCCCCTCAAAAACATTAATATATAAAAAAATCCAAGTCTCGCTACTGAGCTGTTCAACC
This sequence comes from Keiferia lycopersicella, assembly GCA_029255805.1. Lineage (NCBI taxonomy): Eukaryota > Metazoa > Arthropoda > Insecta > Lepidoptera > Gelechiidae > Keiferia > Keiferia lycopersicella. Next base: position 442,405 of record JARACZ010000039.1, on the reverse strand, counting down.
GTAAAAAGGTATGAGATCCATTTGAAACCAAGTCGGCTATCGATTTGTTCATTCCCCACTTAAGAGATCTATCTTAATTAATTACGTAATTAGTTAATAAGCATTATTTTATAGTGAATGTATGTATTAATTTTAATAGCGCACTGAATGTATTAATTTTAATATGTATTACACGTTAATCTTCTGTTCTAGTGCGATGGCTAAGTCATTCAATTTATTGTAAACATTAAAATATATTGAAAATATTGATATGGTCACTATAAAATAATGCTTATTAACTAATTACGTAATTAATTAAGATAGATCTCTTAAGTGGGGAATGAACAAATCGATAGCCGACTTGGTTTCAAATGGATCTCATACCTTTTTACGGTTGAACAGCTCAGTAGCGAGACTTGGATTTTTTTTATATATTAATGTTTTTGAGGGGATTGAGTTTTCAAAGGTATAATCACGCTACGAGTTGTTCGTCGGTTTTACCTACCTACTGCGTGGCGAGTTCATTCACCCTACGTCGGCATCAGAGCGGCCATATTGTGAGCGGGCAGTCGGTACAACAGTGCCTGCGAGCGAGACGGCTGAGACGACAGGCGGAACGTGTTCATCGGTCGATAAAACAGTAGGGAATCGTGCGTTTTTCGTTCGGTCTCGATCGCGAGTGAATGAGGTAGGGCATAGATGACAGCTGTTATCTTATCAGCGTTTGTTTGACACTTCAACATAAACAATAACAGTGCTCCGTGTTTTTACGAGTTTTTGCAGTTTTAGTGGCAATAAACTGAACTTTTGCTGTGCCAAATAAACTGTGTTGCGGCTATCAAGATGGCAAACGACCCGGACATTAGTCGTTTGCGTTCAAAGCGTGGATGTTACAAAGGAGCCATCACACGTATAGAAACCTTTGTGAACAGTGAGGGTTTCTCTGCGGCAGGTGAGATTATGCTGCAGGAGCGAAAGAACAAGCTCATGAGTGCGTTTAAGGACTACGAGGAGGTAAATGCTGACATTTTATTCTTAGAGCCCAATGATGTTGAGGATATTGAGTCTGTAGAGGAAAAGTATTTTAAAGTGCTTACTAAGTTGAACCAGTCCTTGAAGGATTTTAAAGAGAAAGAAGCCAAAAAACCGGTTATTGAAAGTTCTTCATCAAAGTTGCCTACCATTGACATCCCTTCTTTTGATGGGAAGGATTTTACAAAATTTAAACCCTTCATGGACATGTTCAATGCTATAATTGACACAAATAGGTCATTGACCGATGTTCAAAAGCTTTTTTACTTGAGAAAGTATTTAACTGCATATGCTTTAGGGGTCATAATAAATTTACCCGTTGTAAACGAGTCTTATGCTGAAGCGCTGACCTTGCTTAAGAAAAGGTATGATAATAAGGCAAGATTAATTTCAAACCACATTAATATTATTTTGGAGTTACCTCCAATTCAAAAAGGAACAGCTGCAGCATTACGCTCGTTGATTTCAGATGTCCAGCAACAGCTACATGCTTTAAAAAATTTTGGGGAAAATGTTCATGAATGGGATAGGCTATTGATATCCATTCTCTCTAAGAAACTTGATTTATTTACCAATAGAGCGTACCACCTTGATAGAGTAGACCTTGATAAGCTCCCAACCATGGATGAATTTATTTCATTTTTGGAGAAGCGCGCTAAAGCATTGGAAGATAGTTCACCTATGATGAACAAGGAGGGTATTAACAATCCCAAAAATATAAAAGCAATCTATGTTGTTTCCAATAATAATGATGCAAAGAGCTTGTGTGATTTTTGCAAAAAGCAGAGTCACCCTATGTTTGTTTGTCCAGCTTTTAAATTGGCACCGGTAGAAGGCAGACTCAAATTTATAAAAGACACAAATAGATGTTCAATTTGTCTAAATTCACATCCCAACATCAAATGACGATATGCATTTAAGTGTAGGCAGTGCAACCAAAAATCACATAATACTCTTCTGCATCGTGATGATAAACAAGTTGAGGAAGTAGCCTTATGCTCAAACCAAGTTGATAATAATATGAGACAGCTTCCCTCGGTCAAAGTGAAGCTCATTGACAAGTATGGTCGCGAAGTTTATTGTAAGGCCCTGCTTGACAGTTGAAGTGAGGGATGTTTTATAAAAAAGTCCTTGGTGGACAAGTTAAAGCTCGATGTCTTTGACAAAAATACAACCGTGATAGGGATCGGTAATAAGCCTACTCAGGTTAATAAGGCTGTAGATATTTCAGTCTATTCATGCACCCATGATGTAAAATTTGACGTTAATTGCCAGGTTGTTGATGATGTGACTTCCAAAATGCCCCATGAATATTTTGATATATCAAACTTGGATATTCCAGAAGATTTAGTTCTTGCTGATGTGAACTTCAACGTCCCTTCTGAGATATCCATTTTGTTAGATGCAAAGGTGTATTTCCAAAGTTTATTGAATGGGCTTATAAAATTAAAATGCGGTCTGGTCTTACAAAGTACCCTGTTCGGTTACATTGTAGATGGTGCAAGGGAGTCTAAACAACCCCAGAATGGCAATATTATTTCCTCAAATTTTGTGGGGTGCCACAATGAAAACCAATTAGATAATATCATGGACAAGTTTTGGTTATCAGAGAAAATGCCTGAGGAGCCAGTGAAACTTTCACATGATTCTAACAAAGCTGAGCAGTCATTTCAGAGTTCAGTAGTGCTGGAAAACAATAAATTCTCCGTTGATATGCCTCTCATCAAGCCTGAGAAGGAGTTGGAGATAGGCGACAGTTTTTCAGTGGCTCTTCAGCGTTTTCTCTCATTGGAAAATAAATTCAAAAAAGACGCCAAGTACCATGAAAAGTATAAGGAATTTATTAAGGAATATTTGGATTTAGGCCATGCTAAAGTAGTGGACATAAATATCTATGATGTTTATGATTCTTTGGTCTATTTCCTCTCCCATCATGCTGTATTCAATGAGGACAGCATTACAACCAAATTTCGTGTCGTTTTTAATGGCAGCATGCCTTCTAAATTGGGCATTTCATTAAATGACATCCTATTAAATGGACCAGTCATTCAAAATGAGCTTTTCAATATACTGCTCATTTTTAGGACTTATCTTTATGTCCTAATATCTGACATCAGGAAGATGTTCAGGCAGATTGAGATCAATGAACACCACAGACCATTGCAGAATATACTCTGGAGAGATGAGCCTTCGAACCCTATAGTTTGTCTTCAACTTCAAACAGTCACCTATGGTCTTAAGTGCTCAACTTTTCTAAGTGCACGATGTCTCTTAGAATTGGCAGTTAGGTTTCAGGAGAAGTTTCCTCTGGCAGCTCAAGCCATCAGATCCAATACTTATGTCGATGACATACTCTGTGGTGCTGATCATATAGAGACTTTACATGAGTTAAAAAATCAGCTGATCGGTTTGCTAAATCAGGGTGGGTTCACTTTACACAAATGGTGTTCGAACTACAATGAAGTTCTGAATGATCTGCCTGCAAACCAAAAATATTTTGATCAGGTTGATTTTAATGAAGATAATGTTGTAAAAACATTAGGTTTGAAATATGAAATTTTGTCTGATAAATTTACATTTATATGTCCACCTTTTGATGAAAATGACTTGAACACAAAAAGAAAAATTTTGAGCTTTATTGGGCGAATGTTTGATCCTTTAGGGTTGATCGCGCCAATCATCATGTCATTCAAGATTTACATGCAAAAGTTGTATGCATTAAAGGTGGACTGGGACTCTATAGTACCCTCTCAAGAATTAGTAGACTTCAAGAAACTTTCATCATGTCTTAAAGACATGCATCCTATTGAGGTTCCTCGATATGTTACCTCCGTTGAGGTGCTCTCAGTTCAAGTTGTGGGATATGCCGATGCGTCCTTCAAGGGCCTTGGATGTTGCTTGTACTTTAGAAGTCTCTGTAAGGATGGCACTGTGAAGGTAGAGCTCTTGTGTGCGAAATCTCGTGTTTCTCCACTAAGTAGGTCTCACACAATTCCACAACTTGAGCTGAATAGTGCTCTCCTTCTTGCTCAATTAGCAAGTAAGGTTAGGGTTTCCCTGAAAGGTCAATATTCTGATATATCAGTTTTTCTGAATTCTGATTCCCAAATTGTCCTTCATTGGATAAATTCAAGTTCAATTAAAGGGAACCCATATGTCTCTAATAGAGTCAAGAAGATAAAAGATCTTACTGCTGATTGTATGTGGTCTTTTGTCAAAACTTCAGATAACCCCGCTGATCTTATATCGCGAGGTGTAGAGCCAGATAAATTGAGTAACTGCTCTATTTGGTGGAATGGTCCACAATATTTGTCAGATTTTGAGTTTCAGCATCAAGCCTTTCAGGCAACCTCTCCCATAATAGAAGAAGTTTTACCTACAAGTGTAGACATTAATATTGATTTAACTTCAAATCAACTATGCAGTAATTTCTGTAAAATTGCTGATGGTTACAATATATACGTATTTGACAAATACTCTAATTTCAATAAATTGCAGAGTCAAATTGCATATATCGTGCGTTTCAGGAATAATGCCAAAAAAGACAGTGTTAAGAAAACTGGCCCTTTGTCTCCTCAGGAGTACTTAGAAGCTTTAAAAGTTATAATTCGTTATAATCAGTCTATGTATTTTTCTGCTGAAATAACAGCTCTTTCCAGTAGCAAACCTTTCAAGTCTTCAATAAGTAGCTTGCATCCATATCTCGACAATGATAAAATTCTAAGGGTTGGTGGTAGGTTGTCTAATGCACCTAATATATCTTATGATAAAATGCATCCTATCATACTTCCTAAATCATCAAATATTACTAAAATGATGATAAAAAAGGAGCATGAAAGACTTCTTCATGCTGGTGCCAAGTTGTTATTGTCTTCTTTGTCCCAGAAATACTGGATTGTGAGTGGTTTGAGGGAAGTAAAAAAGGTTTTGCGTTCTTGTATAAAATGTTTTCGCATAAAGGCTCAGGGAGCACAGCAGTTGATGGGCTCTCTACCTTCTGATAGAGTCACAGGCAATAAAGTTTTTGTAGTCGTGGGTTGTGATTTCTGTGGCCCATTTAATCTAAAAGTGGCTAGTATAAGGAGGCCTATGATTACAAAGGCATACATAGCTGTTTTCGTCTGTTTTTCAACAAAGGCTATACATGTTGAATTACTTAGTAATCTCACCACTAAATCCTATTTGGCGTGCCTTACAAGGTTTACTTCTAGACGTGGCCTACCTAGCATTATATATTGTGACAATGCAAAAACATTTAAGGGTGCACAAAATGAATTGAAAGATTTGTACAACTTACAAGCCTCTCCCAGTCACCGAGATGCTGTTTATAAGTATTGTTTAGCTAAGTACATAGAATTCAAATTTATTCCAAGCTATTCACCAGAGTTCGGTGGCCTGTGGGAGGCTGGAGTTAAAAGTTTTAAATATCATTTCAAAAGGGTTGTAGGTGATATTGCACTTACCTTTGAAGAGCTCTTTACTGTGAGTACACAGATAGAGGCTATATTAAATTCTAGGCCTTTATGCCCTATGTCATCAGATATTTCAGATTTGAATTATCTCTCTCCTGGACATTTCCTAATAGGCACTCAAATGACAAGCTACCCTGAAGTTAATTACACCAATATAAATTCAAATAGACTCATGTTTTGGAATTTGTGTACTAAATTGAAACAGGATTTTTGGAATGTCTGGCATAGAGATTATTTGACTGAGTTACAAAACAGGACTAAATGGAAACATGATAATGTTAATTTAAAAGTGGGTGATTTAGTAATTGTGAAATTGAGCAATGTAGCACGTATGAAATGGCCCATGGGGCGTATTGTAAAAGTTTTGCCTGGCCCGGATGGTAAAATAAGAGTTGCTCATGTAAAGATGAATGATAAAGTTTATGTGCGTTCCTACAGGACCTTATGTCCTTTACCTTTAGAGTGAGATTTGGTAGGGTATATTTATTTTGTTATTTCAAAAGAGGTTCCTTAGTTGTTTTTAAAAAATTTACATTATTTACTTGTTACTTGAGTTAACTAGTTACTAAGTTACTAAGTTAATTTTACTTAGGTATATCATATCTTTCTTTTGTAAGAGATATATCAATTTACTAAAAGGTTACTATAACAGTTAACATAATAATATAATAACATAATAAGTTAAAATTTCTTTTTGTTTTCACAAGTTAACACAGACTGTTAGGGTGTATCTTAAATGTATTCAAATATAACTCTAAAATGAAACACAAGTTCTGTAATTTTTACTATGTTTATTTTTTATAAAGGTACTACTAAACTATCTGCCTATATTGTAAAACTGAGGATTATAAACATGTTAATTCTGTCAAAATTTAGATTTTTGTAGAGGTGTTGGCTTGATTGTTAAATAAGTTTCATTCTATTAGTTATCTTTGCCGCCGCCCAACTCTGTTCAATTTATTATTGAACGAAAATCTTTTTCTTAGTTAGTAATTTTTTATAGTTGTCTGTGGCAACACTTCTTCTGTCTATACAGTTCGAGTCACAATGCCTATGCATTTATAAATTAAATAAATCCATATTTATTTAATTAAACACATTTGTATTATTTAACAAACGGGATAAGGCAACGAGAATGATGATTGAATAATCTGTCAGAATAATGAGTAACTTAATAACATTCTATTTCTTGTTTTTCAGATCTAAAACAAGAATCTGCTGAAATTTATGATAGTGGTAACAACACAGGGGATTATGGTAAGTTTAAAGTTAAATAAAACAGCTCAAAATAAATTTATTGCAATAAAATACTTTACTTGGAAAACATCTCATTCCCACGGGAAAATGAGTTGCAGCGGGCGCAGCCGCTGGGGCAGGACGCTTGTAGAAAATAAAATAATTTTATTGCATTGCCTTTACCTACTGAAGAACCTTGGATTGCAGATGAGAAATTCCTCCAGGTGTCAGACGAGGAGCTGGATGATGATGATGAGCCACTTTCGATGCTCGCGAGGATTAAAGATGTTGACCACACTACACAAGAAGGTATCTTCTTATCTTAATTCGCTAGTGTCCGTAGAGATGGGTAATCACCCGGGTAAAAACCCGCGCTTGGGTAATAACCCGGTTTTTACCCATTTCAATCCACCCAAAGCACCCGAAGACTGGGTAAAAACCGACGTAAAATTTTAAATGATTTATTACCAAAATAAGATGAAAAATAAAAAGATGCAAGGGCAAATGTTAAATATAATCATAGTTTAAGTATGATAAGAACACAATACCTGTTTTTATTATTCCTAATGACATAAAACATGTAATAAACGTGAAAAGGTGAGTTTGCTTCGAATAAATTTGTCCCACTGCTACACTTTAGTCGAAATTATTTTTCAAGAATATAAAAATATTGATTTGGAATCTGCCATTATAATTAAAAATTAATATAAAACCGACATTTAAATGTTAGGCACATCGGTGAACCTTTAAGGCCTAGTGATGTTACAGTCAGTTATAGGTTAGTATCCAAAATAATATTAAGTGATCGGTTGTTTTTTGCTTTCTTGTTGACCATTTATATTTATCAAAATATTCATAGATACTTCTTTAAAATGCAACATGTTCTTAGAATAGGTTTTTAACGCCTCGAAGAAAGGCGTAAATAGGTATGTACAAGCACATAATAAAAAATAGTACCTAGCACAAGTCCAATTTCTTATTATTCGGATGATTTATTACTTGCTTTGTTTGCATTTGGTTTTATCGGGAGATTTTGACGATTCGCAAACGTGTTTTTCACCTACAATTGCTTCGATCCCCTGTGTCTGGAGGAAATCAAAGGTCATAGCCATTCCAAAGCCCGGAAAACCAACAGACAGTCCCAAAAACTTCAGGCCTATCTCACTCTTGTGCCACACATATAAACTTTTTGAGAGACTACTGTTGTCCCGCTTAACAGGCTTCATTGACCCCAAAATGATCCCAGAACAAGCGGGTTTCAGACCGGCCAAGTCTTGCAGCAGCCAGACACTGAAACTGACGCAACACATCGAGGATGGTTTTGAACTGAGGAAGGTAACCGGTGCTGTATTTGTAGATCTGTCCGCAGCCTACGATATAGTAAATCTTAAGCGGCTGTTATGGAAAGTGGAGACGATGACAGGCGATCCTAATTTCGTCTCAATTCTTCGAGAACTTCTCCATAACCGCCGTTTTCAGGTGCATCTTCTTCAGGACAAAAGTCGTTGGAGGTCGCAAAAGAACGGACTGCCTTAAGGATTCCCCGTTGCTCTTCAACATATACACTAACGACCAACCATCCTGTCCCAACACGTGCCGCTTTCTATACGCCGACGGCCTTGCGCTGACTTCCCAGGCGACCAGTTTTAAAGAGGTTGAGGTGAACTTATCTGACGCTTTGAAAGACTAAAGCAAATACTATAGAGAAAATTCACTGAAACCCAACCCATCAAAAACTGAGTCCTGCGTTTTCCATCTCCGCAACAGTCAAGCAGATCGCAGGCTCAATATTGAGTGGCAAGGTTTGCCTGTAGCTCACAATAAACATCCGAGATATCTGGGCATTACTCTTGATAGGTCACTTACCTTCAGTAAGAACTGCCAAAATATAAAAAAGAAGGTGTTCGCTCGGAATAACCTTTTACAGCGCCTTACTTCTACTGGATGGGGAGCAACACCTCATATTCTGCGAACTACTGGGCTGGCGTTATCCTTTTCTGCAGGTGAGTACGCAAGCCCAGTGTGGAGTCGTTCAGCCCATGCAAAGCTAGTGGATACAGCCTTAAATGAGACTTGCCGGATCATAATTGGTTGCCTGAAACCGACCCCGGTTAGCCAGCTATACCCACTGGATGGTATGGCGCCCCCAGCTGTTCGCAGGACTGTGGCTAGCTCCCTTGAAAGAGCAAGGATGGAGTCACATGCACGGCACCCTTTACACGACCACATCCCAGTGCCACATTGGTTCGTCGTCTCAGCCGATAGGCGTCCACTGCAGGACATAGGCCTCCCCCAAGGATCTCCACGATGATCGGTCCAGCGCCACCCGCATCCAGCGGCTTCCCGCGACCTTCACCAGATCGTCGGTCCACCTTGTGGGAGGCCTACCTACGCTGCGTCTACCGGTCCGTGGCCGCCACTCGAGAACTTTCCGGCCCCAGCGGCCATCGGTCCTACGAGCAATATGCCCCGCCCACTGCCACTTAAGTTGCGCAATCCTTCGAGCTATGTCGGTGGCTTTGGTTCTTCTCCGGATTTCCTCATTTCTGATTCGATCGCGGAGAGAAACTCCGAGCATAGCCCTTTCCATTGCCCTTTGAGTGACCTTGAGCCTTCTTATGAGGCCCATTGTTAGCGGCCACGTCTCAACTCCGTAAGTCATCACTGGCAACACGCACTGATCCCAGACTTTTGTCTTGAGGCACTGCGGTAGTTGTTGAGAAGAGAAGATGTTACGTAGCTTCCCGAACGCTGCCCAGCCGAGTTGGATTCGACGATTGACCTCTTTCTGAAAGTTGGACCTACCCAGCTGGACTATTTGTCCCAGGTAGACATACTCGTCGACAACTTCCAGAGTAGAGCCCCCAACTGTCAGAGTAATGGGTGCAACAAGAGAGTTTGACATAACCTGTCCTTGTGGTCTTGTCCATGTTCATTTTTAGACCCACTTGTTGGGAGGCTCTATTGAGGTCATCGAGCATTGTACCGAGGTCCTCCAGGGTTTCCGCCATGACCACGATATCGTCGGCAAAACGAAGGTGAGTCAAATACTCGCCGTTGATGTTGATGCCAAGTCCTCTCCAGTCCAAAAGCTTGAAGACGTCTTCCAGTGCTGCTGTGAACAGTTTCGGTGATATAACATCTCCCTGTCTCACTCCTTGCTGCAACTGGATAGGTTTCGAGTCCTGGTCCTGAATTCGAACTGACATGGTGGCGCTTTCGTACAAGGACTTCAACACTTCGATATACCGATAGTCAGCTTGGCACCGCTGAAGAGACTGAAGTACGGCCCATGTTTCGATCGAATCGAAGGCTTTCCACACTGGTTGGCCACAGGCCACATTGGTTGAAAAGTCGCAATAACTTTGTAAAGTCGTGTCTCCTCTTTGCACCGACCCCAAACAAGCGAGGTGCAAACTTTATCAGGAAAAGGTAACCCTACCAGCTCCTTTCGTCCCTATCGCTGAAAGCTTGCCGGTTTGGAAGTCCCTGAATAGAGTTCGGACCCAAACTGGCCGGAGCAAGGAAAACATGGCCAAGTGGAGCTTCTTGGAGGGTGCCGACGAAAGGTGTTTGTGTGGTGCGGTCCAAACAATGCACCTCCTAATATCGTGTCCAGCGTGCCCCAACACCTGCACAAAGGACGATCTTATGACAGCGTCTGCCAGCGCTGTCAATGCTGCCAAGTTCTGGACTGCGACTGTGTAGTGTCTGCCATCGACACGCTAAGAAGAACCTACAATTGTTTTCCAGGTAAAAGTCATCAGCGCAAGCCTTTTAACAATTGATATGCTTTTGTATTGTTGTATTTTTGACTTAAGCGGTACCTTTAAAAAGCATTGCCACTATGTTTTAAGACAATGTTGTTCGAGCAGTGCGTTCTACCAATCGTGGTCATGACATACGGAGTTGAGAAACGAGCAATAAAACATGTCACTCAGAGAGCTTTGGAAAGGTCTATGGTCGCAATCTCGCTATTAAATAAAGTCATAATAAAAAAGCAGATACTAGGTTATGTGGTACCTTAGCTAAAATGACCCATCTCTAGTAAACTTATGTATGTTTGAATGACTGCAAATATAACATGTTCTAAATGAAAATAATTTTTAGTAGCCAAAATGACTTTTTCACGCACGTGCCCAGCGCCTAAAGCTTATTTAACCAAGCGGGTGATTATTATTATGATTGTTATTAGCCATTTTTACTATAAACAAAGAAATAATTAGAAAGCTGTGAAAAACTCATTGAATTCTTTTAGATTTGCTTGGAATAAAAACCATTTTTTAATTATTTTTTACTTATGCTGTTTTCACCCATCAATTTGGGTAATAATGGGTTAAAACCGGGTGATTTGGGTAAAAACCCGGTTTTTACCCGGGTGGGTTGAATGGGTTTTTACCCACTACCCATCTCTAGTGTCCAGGGTCATTAAAAAAATATAACAATTGTATGCTTAAAACCATTGTCCAACAATACTATAGACTTCACATCTATAAATACTATAGACTTCAAAAAAATACTATATACGTAGACTTCATATCTATAGTATTTTTCAATTCATCATTTTTTCGAAATATTCAAAGTTTGAATTAATAAACGGAAAAATAATATAAAAGTAAGTGTTTTGACGCCATCCAAATACTTGCGGCGTGACGTCATACTTCTAGATCTTCATACAAAATACCGTTTTAGATCGTTTTAAAAAGTATCTCATTTGACCTGTGAGGAAATAAGCCTATTAGCCTACATCATCCCACTGCTGGGCAAAGACCTTCCTGTTCTCTTTCCATCCAATTCTGTCCTGGGCTTCCGCATGCCACAAAAACGTACATATTTAAGTGTAAAAATATTAGCTACAAATATTTTAAAGGGTGAATCAGCCCATGAAACTGAACAACTTTCCCTAAGAAACATAGGTCCTTGGGTCCTTAGGTAGGTTTATTCCTATACATTTAATCATCATTCTCCTTATCATCCCGTTCTCTGTCGGGGTCGGCTACCTAACCTAAGGGGTTTGTGTGGACGTGTTTTACACAGAGCGACTGCCATCTGATCTCTGAAACTCGAAGGCTAACCTGGCCCGAATCCTAGGTTAAGTCACATTCAAATATCATCTAATTTAAGTTTGATATGGATGTGGGTTTCATCATGATGTTTTTCCTTCACCGTAAGAGCAGTCGGTAAATGTACGTGAGTAAAAACACATTGGTACATGGTGGAGATCGAACTCGAGTCTCACGATTATAAGACCGGTGTCCTAACCTGGTTTGTTGTAAAACTAAAAACCCAAGAATCTGACTTTGTGTATTCCTTCCTATAAATTTAACTTTTTTTTATTCTTTTACAGAAAAACAAACTAAATCGAAGAAAAAGTATTCCTGCGGGTATTGCGAAAAACGGTTTTCATACAACGGCTCCCTAGAGGTACACATGAAGATTCACACGGGAGAGAAAATGTACCGATGCTTCCTCTGCGACAACAAATACGGGTTGAACAGAGATTTGACCAAACATATCGGGGACAACCACGGTGAAAACGGGAAATACCCGTGCAAAATATGCAACAAGGAAACATTCGATAAACCGTCAAAACTGAAAACGCATCTCAAATTCCACTTCGAACAGAAATTCAAATGTGAATTGTGCGAAAAGGATTTCCAACGGAAAAAAGGACTGAAAGAACACTTAAAAGTGCACTCCGGGGAGAGAAAATACTCCTGTCACATCTGTTCGAAGTCGTTCGGACACAACCAGACGTTGAAATCCCACATTCTGACACACACGGGGGAAAAGCCTTATGTCTGTGACGTGTGCGGCAGGCGGTTCCCGCAGCGGACGCATTTAAAACGACACATTTTTATAATCCACGCCGGGGTCAAACCTCATTCTTGTAACATTTGCAACAAACAGTTTTCCAGCAAAAGCTATCTAACGATACACGAACGCGTTCACAGCGGGGAGAAACCGTTCTCTTGTGAAGTTTGTAAGAAAAACTTCACAGCGTACACAACGCTCAAAGTCCATATGAGGGTCCACACTGGATTCAAACCGTACACTTGCAGCTTTTGCTCGCGAACTTTCGCTCAGATGGCGAGTTACAAACTACACGAACGCACCCACACAGGCGCAAAGCCTTATTCTTGTGAGATATGCAAAAAACGGTTTTCAGACAATGGCTATTTGAAAATACACAAACGCATCCATACGAATGAGAAGCCATTCGAATGCGAGGTTTGCAAGAGGACGTTTCGAGAGTCAGGTCAATTGAAACGACATAAACAAATACATACTGGAGTAAAGCCTTATACTTGTAAGATTTGTAACAAGCAAATCGGTAACTTGTCCAAACATATGAGAGTACACACCGATGACCGCTTGCTTAATTGTAATATCTGTAGTAAACCTTTCACTTTGAATGGTAATGTACGGTTACATATGAGAATCACTAACGAACAATCTATTTTGTGTGAACAATGCAAAAAATGATTTTACAATACGTACACGCACACACAAATCATAAATTATATATCCCTCGCGGGGTAGGCAGAGCGTTGACGACCGTAAAATTACTGTCGTTATCGCCACGTCTGACAAATATCTGAGGGTCGTTTCAGATAAGTCTTGTATCACTATAGTGACAGGTTGTCAATCTCACCTACGAGAAAGAAATTAGATTATGCAATTACAATTGCATTTTACAATTTGAAATCGTAATATCGTAATCTGCCGAAAAATATATGTACTTTGAATAGTGATCTGTGTCGTGCAATAATTCGATGGATTGTAATCTGGCGAAAAACTGTGTGTTAAAACAAACCAATAGGACACTTATGGCTAAAATAATAATAATACTAATATTAATTTATTGCGTTGTTTGTGATTTTACGGTGACATTATAGTATGAAGTGATAAGCAGAAATCTATATTTTATATTACTCATTTATTGATAAGTTAATTGGTATATTTTAAGCATACACTTAGTAACATTTGATAAATAAACGTTTTATACCTCATTGTAAGGATATTTTTATTTTATCCCAAGAACCTGAAATATTTTTTTAATACTGGCGGCCTGCCCCAGCGGCTGCGCCCGCTGCAACTAATTTCTCCGTAGGAATAAGGATTTTTCCCGGCAAGTATTATACATAAAAACCTTCATCTTGAATCACTTCATCTATTAAAAAACCTGCATCAAAATCTGTTGTGTACTTTTAAAGATTTAAGCAAACATACATACAGACAGACGCGATAAGCGACTTTGCTTTACACTATGTAGTGATATTGAAAATTCTATTACATTGTGAACATTGTGAATCTTCGCAAAGTTCCCAATCTCCTAAACCAATATGAAAAGAATCATCGAAATTTATCAATTTTCTTGAGAAATTGTGTAGTGTAGATATTTGTATCCTTAATATGTTTATGACATCTTCTTCTTCTTTACAGTCTGCTAAAAATTAGGATATAGAATTGAGAGAGTCAATGTTTCATCATATTTTTATTTTTATAATTGCACTATCACCTACTTATAAGTAAGTTAAACGAACAAAACAGCCTTTTAAACATAGTAAATAAACATCTAAAATAATATCTTAAACATGTGCCCTTAATATACTAAGGTGTAAAAATATTAGTTGCAAATATTTTAAGGGGTGAATCAGCCCATGACACTAAACAGCTTTCTCCAAGATACATAGGTAGGTCGAAATTTGCGAAAAATTTTTTGGTCGTCCCATACAAATTGACTTGGTCTGTTGGTCATTTTGTATGGAGTTGTTCAGTTTCATGGACTGTTTCATCCCTTAAAATATTTGCAGCTATTTTTTTTACACCCTGTATTTTAAAGCAATACTTAACAAAGTAATCGCATAATCAGACTTATAACAACAGTCTACACTAACTTGGAATAATAAACTTTCGGTAGATTTTATTTTTCACGAATTACAATATAAGGTGTAAAAATATTAGCTGCAAATATTTAAAAGGGTGAATCAGACCATGAAAATGAACAATTTTCCCCAAGGAACATAGGCTGAAATATAAAAACAAAATTTGGGCTTCTCCATTCAAAATTGCCGACCAACCAAGTCAAGGGGGCCAAATTTTTTATCATATTTTGACCTGTGTTCCTTGGGGAAAGTTGTTTTGTTGCATAGGCTTATTCACCCCTTAAAGTATTTGCAGCTAATATTTTTACACCTTACATAAAACAATGAGGCAAAATTATCTTGTGCAAAGAGGAAATCAAAAGTCCAGTTATAAAAAGAAAGAAATGTCTTTTTCTTTTGCGTTTTGTGATCATAATCAACTCAGAACGTGTCCACGCCATTTACAATACATTTATGGAATTAATATCTTCAATCATTCTGAATCAGTAACTTCAGTTTTTATGGAAATGTGTACAGAATTAATCGTGGCTTCTGGGATAGGAAATTTTTCTTTAGTATCAGATATATGAGAATCTGTAGCAGTAAAATTTGATTGACATTTTCCTATAAATGGTAGAATTCTATTCTGAATGCTTGGAAAGAATACTTTTTGATTAGAATTTGAAATTGGATTTTTTACTGCACCAGGTTTCACAGCTAAATCAGGATTACATTCGACTGTCATAATATCTTCTCGGTCTAACCTCTCAAGCTCATTCTCTTCAATAGGATCGGGTTTTATAACTAACGGAAAGGCTGGCGGTATATCGCCATCCCGTTCGTGAATTTTGACATGTTTGACAACATGCGTTTTCTGTTTGAACTTCTTTTTGCAAATTGGACACGAAAACGGTTTTGCTCCGCTGTGTGTCCTTATATGCCTGTTCAGAGTCGACCGCTGGCTGAACGGTTTGCTACAAACAGGACAGTTGAACGGTCTGTGGCCGTTGTGTATTCTAACGTGGTCGTTTAAATGCGAGCTCTGGCTGAATTCTCTGTGGCACACTTCGCAAACGAACGAATGCGCATACGCTTTTTCTCCAATATGTACTTTGTGGTGTTCGTACAAATCCTCTTTCGTCAAGAACCCTTGCTGGCACATATCGCAGTATAAAACCTCGTTCTTTTTATGTATTTTTCTATGGCATGACAGATGAGCGCTCTGTTTAAAAGTCTTGTGACATATCTCGCATGAGTACGGTCTCTCCCCAGAGTGTATCCGCTCGTGGCGAATGAGATGTGTTCGTTCCCGAAACTCTTTGCTGCAAACAGGACATTTGTAGATTTTGTCAGCGAAGTGGATTCGTAGATGGGCAGCCAGATACGATTTCTCCATGAAAGTTTTTGCGCAGTGATCACAGGAGTAGGGTTTGACGCCTGTATGGATGTTTTTATGGCGCAGCATGTTGTTTTTCGAACTAAACTGCTTATGGCATATATCACAGTTGTGTTTCGACCCGAGATGTTTCATTAAATGTTTCGTTAGACGTTCTTCTTTTTTAAAAGCCATATCGCACTGATTACACGCGTAGAGTTTTTGAACTTGAGCTGTTTTGTAATGTTTTTTTAACTTATTGTGGATTTTGGATGCCTTTTTCAGTAGCTTTTGACGATCTTCTTTACTAAATTTTGAGCTTGATGCATCACAATCTGAAATTGTAAACAAGTTTCTTATTAGTACCATGCACACACACCTTTAACCCTCCACGAGGTAGGCAGAGCGTCAACAGCAGTAAATATATGGTCGCTTTCACCACATATGACAAATATTTGTGGGCCATATCAAAAATATTGCTTAACACTTTAATGAATGACAGTCTAACATTGTAATTCCTACACAAGAAACCTGTAACGACAGCCCCGGCTTTACGGAGCTTACGGCTTTTTTAATATCCCTGGGCTTTTTTAATATCCCTGTGTGTAAGAATTAACTGCAAATATTTTAAAAGGTGACCTAGCCTATGAAGCTGAACAGATTTCTCCAAGGAGCATAAGCCAAAATATGGAATAATTTGGTCTTCTCATTTTAAATTGACTTGTTTGACTATGTTCCTTTCAAGGGATGGACCAGCCCATGAAACTGAACAACTTTCAGCCCATGAAACTGAACAACATTGCCCAAGGATCACAGGTCGAGAAAAAAATTATAAAAATTATGAAAAAACTTATGAGACCTCAGTTACCTCAGTCATTTTGTATAGGAGATCCAAAAGTTTTTTTCATATTCAAACTATGTTCCTTGGGGAAAGTTGAGTCGGTTTCATCTCTTGAAAGGAATGCTCACACCTTCCATACTAATGATACATCATAAACAACTTGACAATAATGGGAGGTCCATATCTTTTTTAACATACTGTATGCAAGGCTGACCAACAAGCTAGCCAGCCTGATGAGCCATTTTTTTTTTTGGGTTTGGGCTGTTTTAAAATTTTTTTTCTTGACTTTGTAACAATATTACTTCCCAAATTTCTAGGTCCATGGCAAGTACCCTATAGTTTTTGGTTCATTTGAGTGAGAGGGTTGAGATGTGTGTTTATCTCTTCTAACTAATATGACCAAGAAAACATCAATCGACTGGAGAGTGCCGGGCCAATTTAAATACTTTCGCGGGCCAGATACAGCTGTGTAACAGTGCAAGAAACCACTTACCATACATAGATACACAAATCACGCCTTTATCCCTTGCTGGGTGCGCAGAGCATTAACTATCGTAAAATTACGGTTATTAACACCACGCAAGGCATGTATTGTGGGCCCTTTCAGATGATTGGTCTATCATTGCAGTGATAGGTATCGAGCCTGTTGCCTAAAGTTGTGATGATGATGATGATCTCTCCGACCGATTTCGGCCATGGCGACCACTTTGACTCCTAATCAGATCGGCGCTGATGCGCCCGGAGATGGCTATTGTAGCCAATTTTGGCAGTAAACTCCCGTGCACAGAGTGGACACGTGAGTTTGCCATTTACATAATTATAGTTAATGGCGACGTATGGACGGGCCTTCAGCTCATCGCGCTTAGCGTCGAGGTCTGCTTTACGCTGTTCCTCAAACTCGCGGACTTGCCTCTTAACCATCCCGCGCCATTCGGGACGCTGTGCTGCCAGACCCTCCCATTGAGTGGGCTCAATGTTGCATCTTTTCATGTGTCGTTTCTGAACATCTTTATATCTGAGGAGTTGTCCGCCATGCTTTCGCTTGCCCTCCTCTAGCTCAGAATAAAAGATGCGCTTCGCCACTCTCTCCTCCGACATCCGGGATACATGACCGCACCACCGTAGCTGGCGACGCATTAGATAGGCCTCAATGCCACCAACATTGGCTCGTCTCAGAACTTCGGTATTGCGCACTCGGTCGGACCATCTGATCTTCATGATGGTGCGAAGGCATTTTAGGTGGAAGCGATCCAGAGTGCGTATGTGGTGACGATACACACACCAAGTCTCGGAGGAGTATAGAAGGTTTGGCAGCACAATCGCCATATATACAGAGATTTTTGTGGCTAGCTTTAGGTCGTGCGAGCAGAAAACCTTGGAACACAACTTCCCAAATGCTGCAGCTGCAGCACTGATTCTGCTGTTGATCTCAGCATCAAGGTTACACTTAGATGTTATAGTGTTCCCCAGATAACGAAACTTATCAACCTGTTTCAGCATATCCTCACCAAGCATAATCGCCAGTGTCTCGCGACCATGCGAGTCTAAGGACATCTAAAGTTGTAATACACATGAAACCTGCAAGTCCTTTAGTTGCCTCTTAAAACACCTGCGGGAATAATTGGGTTGATGCTATTCTAAGCCAGCATCACACGGCATTATTAAAACTTACCATCTTGCTCAATATGTTGAACATCCACTTTAATTTCTAGAGCCTCTAGCAACCCATCTTCTTGATTACTTTCCCGACTTTCTTGACTATCATTTGAGTTAAAGCTTTCATCATTTCCCATCGGGCCATTCGCCAACTCTGCGTCCCATGCGATAGAAGAATTACTTTTCATATTATCAGTTCTTTCATTATCTAAGTATAAAGGAATTTCTATTATCGGTTCACATTTTATCTCAACTGGTTCAAACTCTAGCGAATTTGTTGATTGTGGCGCGTTTTCTGTGTAATAATCTTCTGGTTCGATCTTAATTTCCACTTCTGTTTCAATTTGCGAGTCATTTGTTTGATTTTGTTCAAAATCTATGGGTTCTAGCTTGATGCTTATTGGGTTTAGTTCAGAGCACTGTTCCATGCTTCTATCACCGAAAATATTAATATTCATATCTTTATAGACTGATATCTGCTAGCAATGTCATAAATATGAAAGTATCCAGTACTTCTTTTCTAAATACTTCGAAAATGGAGAGATATATGCACTCCAATAAGATTACACGGATTGTTTATTATTTTACGTAAAAGTTCAGCTACAACGAGTTCACGAATGCTTGAATATTTAGCTGGACACATACCTTTTGCCTACACCTGTTTATATCCCAAATAAATTAATGTTCTATTTTGGTAATTGTACTATGTACAGTAAATAATTGCTTTTCTAAGTCTATAATTTCCATTAAAATTGTGTATTACTTTCACATAATATTTTTTCTGTAATTAACTTTGACGTTTATAGTGTTGTCAAAATGCAGTGAACCGTTTCGATTTCTCAAATGTCTCGATTCAGAGCATCAAAATAACCGCTTTCACACGCTTCAAGCTCTAAAATTTGTTTTATATTCTGTCGGTAGATGTCGCAATCGTAAAAAGTACGTAAATTAATCGATAGATGGTGATACTTCTATTAGAAAAAGTATGGAGCGAAAAGCAAAAAGCAGCTCATTTTCTGAAACATTCGTTTTCGTTTCTTGCGAAAATCTGCCACATAATTTGTCCAATTCCTAACACGATATTACACGATAGTATGTAACAACAATTCCTACATACACTCAAAATGCACACAGCACGCATGCAGGGAAAACCCCGTATAAATCTGTGTTTTGAGAACAAAGCTCTCCTAACGTAACCTCCAAGCAACGAAAAAGAAAATCTCGTAAGGATCAGGACGGGAGCTCAATTTCTGAAAAGTTCGTTTTCGTATCCGTCCACGAATATCCAAAATACAGGAGCACAGAATAAATATTAGGTAGTACTGGAGCTCGTTTTCGTTTCATGCGAAAATTTATTATTATGCTTGTATCTCACGTTTTACGTTACTTATCGATTCCCACATAAACTCAATAATTCACACATATTTTGACTATAAAAACATCAAGTAAAAGAAATTTAAATACGTGTAGACCAGTCGGTGAGGACATCCGTGCACGGAACCGAAAACGAACATTTCAGAAATTGAGCTCCTGAACGTTGTTGAACGGGTGAGCAAAAAAAGTGGCGCGCCGTGGTACATAAATAATTAGAAACAAGGTTTCGGATAAAGAGTGGAACGGATGGACTTCGACAAATAATAAAATTTATGATGAATTTATTTTCTCTAAGTACGTAACTACCTACCTACTTGTAAATGTGTCAAATAGAATAGAATAGAATAAAATTTAGGTATTTTTACATTGTATTAGTCCCTTTCAAAGCCTACTTACTAAAGGCATGCAAATATAAATAAGCCTCAACAGTTAACATTTCTCAAATAATTCATTAATCTCTTTAGGTAGGTATTACAATGTCAAAAAAAAAATTAAATACATAAGGTCAATACTATTTTAGTCCTCATAAACAGCACAATACAGTCACATCACATATGCTATCTATCAGCTATCACAAAATCAAGAATGTTACATGCCGGCAGGTTGACTTAGCTGGCTCCTAGCCGAGACTTTTTTAAAATTTTGATTCATAAGTACTTAAAAAGTAAGGGATCTTCGTGTTTTTCTACATATTTGAAAACGTTCGTTTTTTGGCAGATGGGGGACATATATTGGTTTTAATTTTTACGGAGGGCTATATTCTCAAAAGAGTCCACTCCTCTGTAATCTTTCTTCCGCCATTTTGATTCCCGAATTTTTAATTACAGAGTTTTTGCGCGCGCTACTAGCTGATTGGTCGAGCCGCGCGGCCCGCTCGTCTCAACATACAACCGCATGAGGGCATGTTCGTTTTTATGCCGTTTTCGGGCATGTTTCTCAGAAGCGAATTAACCAAATAAATTTAATTTGAAATGTTTTAATTCCCGTCCTGATTGTATGAGAAACGATTATGTCCACGGTGGTAGGAAGATTCTTAGCGTGTTTTTGGAAATTATGTTTTTAATTATTACAAAGTAAATTAACTAACTCTGTTTGGGGAAACTCTGTACCGTGTGGTGCCGGCTTAGAATAGCATCACCCCATTTCTTTCCGTGAGTGTCGTAAAAGGCGACTAAGGGATAAATCCAAGAAACGGGCAGCAGCGTTCCTTATGTATATCTACAAATATCTTGCACTGCGCTCGCCAATTCGGCCAAGCGTGGTGAGTATGGCAATTCCTCCCAATTGGGGGAGGCCCATGTCCAGCAGTGGACTTTTGTGGCTGTAGAAGTAGAAATTTACGGAAAACTTACAAATGACGTGCTTTATGGAAAGCAATCGTCAAGAATGATGCAATTAGGTAAGGCTTACCACAACAAAGTTAGACGCACATTTTCGCCCCGTATGTTTGTAACATTTTGTGTAGCTCTATTCTATAAAAAATGGTCGGGCCTTACCCACGGACTTTCCGCCGCGAAATGTTCAGGTACCTAGAAACCAGTCAGACTACATCTAGAGCTCTATTATTGAATTTTCGCATGCGGAAGTCACCTACTAATTTGTGCAATCGCTCTGCTAAACTTAGGCATATCCATTCACATACAGTTTCCTTCCTCTGAAATTAAAAAATCGTGTGATGCCGGCATAGAATAGCATCACCCCAATTCTTCCCACGGGTGTTGTAAGAGCAACTAAGGGACTCGAGGGTTTCATGCGTATTACCACGACTTACAGCTTTAGGCGACAGGCTGACAACCTGTCACTATAGTAATACACGAATCATCAGAAGGGTCCCTCAATGCTAGTCAGACGTGGCGATAGCGACCGTAATTTTACGATCGTTAACGCTCTGCCTACCCCGCAAGGGATAAAGGCGTGATACTACTAAATTTATATGCTTTTGTTCACAGTTTTTGAATATATTCAAAGCAAATTTTAAAACAGAAAATTTTAAGTTTTGACGTCATCCAAACTAAGTAGTGAAATCGTTTAAAACAATAGCTCATTTGATCTGTCAATGACAGCATTTGAAGCGAAACTTTCCGCCGCGAAATAAACCGCAGGTGTGGTCCGACACATACAAGTGTTGTACAGGAAGCCCGCATGTTTGAACCTGTCATTGTTGTGGTCCCTTTATTTCAAAACAGCCGCAGACAGACCTCAGACCTCTTTACGATGAGACATCTTTATTATTTTCACATTAACTTTTTTATAACCTTATCATTAGGTACATAGTATAAAGCAAAGTCGCAAAGTCTGTCTGTATGTTTGCTTAAATCTTCAAAACTACACAACGGATTTTGATGCAGTTTTTTTAAATATATAGAGTGATTCAAGAGGAAGGCTTTTATGTTTGATACTTGCCGGGAAAACATCTTATTCCCACGGGAAAGTAAGTTATAGCGGGCGCATTTATATAACATAGGATTAGGACACCGGTCTTACAATCGTGAGACCCGAGTTCGATCCCCGCCATGTACCAATGTGTTTTACTCACGTGCATTTACCGACTGCTCTTACGGTGAAGGAAACATCGTGATGAAACCCACATTCAAATAAAATTTGAAGTCAGATGATATTTTAAGGTCAGGCCAGGTTAGCCTTCGGGTTGCAGAGGTCAGATGGCAGTCGCTTTGTGTTTAAACTTGGTTCCACGTCAAATCCCCTAAGTTAGTATAAGGTAAGAAGAATGATGATAATGTAAGGTTACCGTACCGGTTGCCGTGTGATGCCGGCTTAGAATAGCATCACCCCATTTCCTTACCGCGGGTATAGTAAGAGGCGACTTGGACTAGAAGGTTTCATGTATATTACAACTTTAGGCGACAGGTTGTCACTACGGTGATACACGAATAAAGCGCCCTCAATATTTGTCAGGCATGGCGATTGCGAACGTATTATACGGCCATTATCGCTCTGCCTACCCTGCAAGGGATACAGACGTGATATGTAAGTATTTGACCGGCTTGAAACGTGCGCAAGCGCAGTGCGGACCCCGGGGTTCCCTGAAGTCGTTCCAAGCACCCAATGAGGACATAAAATAGTGATGGGCTTTATCTCAGCTTTTATATCGATAGTTTGTGCTTTATCTAAGCTCTCAATATCGATACTACTATAGTCAACAGTCTACTGCTGCGCATGGGCCTCCCTTCTCATACTACGTAATATCTCATATAAATTCATTGGTGAGCGCAGTACAAGGTGTATAGTCGGTCGTTGTAACTCATGAGCCTCCACCAATAGCCAATAGCAATAGTACTGCCATACTCACCACGCTCGGCAGGCCGATTTGCGAGCACAGCGCAAGATATTGTAGATTTTCACAGAGAACGCTCCTGCCCGTTCCCTGGGCCCCAAGTCTGCTATTTTTTGTCATTGTACATACATATATCACATCTTTATCCCTTGCTGGGTATGCAGAGCGCCAACGGCCGTAAAAATACGGTCGCTATCGTCTGACATTTTTGAGAATTGTTTTCCAAGGTTGTTTCAGAAAACGTGTATCATTATAGTGACAGGATGTCAGCCTGTCGCGTAAAAATTGTAATACACTCATTGTAACGCCATCGAAATTCAACTGTCATTCAATTGCCATTGTGATTTTTCAATACTTCAAACTGTTACAGACTACGAAATGACCGAAATCATCCAACTGAGATCCTATCGACATCCAACTGAAAAGATTTTCATTTAGCAGACTTAGGGCCCTGGATTCATCCCTTAGTCGCCTTTTACGACACCCACAGGCGGAAATGGGGAGATACATACATACATACATATATCACGCCTTTATCCCTTGCGGCGAAGGCAGAGCGTTAACAGCCGTAAGAATACGGTCGCTATCGCCACGTCTGACAGTTTTCAGGATTGTTTACCAAGGTTGTTTCAGAAAACATGTGTATCACTATAGTGACAGGTTGTCAGCCTGTCGCCTAAAAATTGTAATACACCAATACTCTCGAGTCCCTTAGTCGCCTCTTACGACACCCACGGGTAGGATGTGGGGTGATGCTATTCTAAGCCGGCACCACACAGCAACCAGTTATCGATATCGATATTTTCCTTTCTCCCATCACTAAGCACCATGGCTAAACGTTAAAACGAACTTAGCCTACACTATTGTCGGTGTCAAAAAGCTATTAAACGTTGGCTGGAAGAAATCGCCGTTCAGCTTATTTACTTAATTGTTCACGGTGGGTTGTTGTTATGTATTTATTTTCGTGCATTATTCTTTTACATACATACATACATCACGCCTTTATCCCTTGCGGGGTAGGCAGAGCAACGGCCGTAAGAATACGGTCGCAATCGCCACGTCTGACATTTTTGAGGATTGTTTTACAAAGTTGTTTCAGTATTATAGTGACATGTTGTCAGCCTGTTGCCAAAAAATTGTAAAACACCAATACTCTAGAGTCGCTTCTTACGACACCCGCGGGAAGGATGCGGGGTGATGCTATTCTAAGCCGGCATCACACGGCAAGTGTAAGTATATTTATATAAAAAAATCAACTTTGCCACTTCCAAACTAAACCCAAGCGTGACTCAACATTTCCCGAAGAGGGTAGTTCTTCTTGTATTCAAGGAGAAAAAAAAAACAAAAAAAGCTGCTTTTGTGACAATCAGAAACCGCGTTTGCCATTTCCTGTGCTTTGACAATGAAAACGGATTCTTTTTGTAAAGATTGTAGAGTAGTGAAAGATATAATAATATTAAAAGATATTAATAAGATATTAATTAGCAATCGCATGAGCAATTTAAATGTTTATCTAGGTTACAAATATATTGCGGCATTATGCTCTTTTTACCTCATGTTAACAGCCACAACAAACCACTGCTTTCCTCTTTCTGGCAGGCGTATCGGTAAGCGCAGTGCAAGATGGAACAAACGGAACGCTGCTGCCCATTCCCTTGATGATTATCCTATAGTTGGTTTTACGACACTTGCGGGTTGAATTGGGGTGATGCTATTCTATACGATAGACAAAAAAAAAGTTATTACATACACACATCATACATCTGAGTCATACATAGACACAGAGACTCAATAAAGACTTAATTTTCCCCTTATTTTACTATGTTTATACTTTCGTACCTATCTATTTTTAGTTCTTTTTACTTCCAAGAGTTTGCCTTTGACAGCTGTCAGGCGAATAAAATTTTTCTTTTGTCATTTCCCCGTCAATTTAGATTCCCAATATGCCCTGCAATCGAAAATCAAATAAACGCTTGGAAAAATTACAAGCAGCGCAATATTTTTAAAACTTGTTTGTACTATAGCTTGTAGCTAACTAGTATAGCTCCGCTTGCTGTGGCGCGCGGCCCTAAATGACTAATAGAACAAGATTTATTGCTAGCTTCGCTCACCCGGATACGCTCGCCTTTATCTTTGCACATTCTTATGGAATCAATAGATTGGTGACAGTTTTTTATAATAGAATTTCTCTTTTGTTGCGTCACGTTGTAGGTAAGTTTTTTTACAAGTAGATTCACAACTAATACTTCTAGAATCATCATTCTCGTTGCCTTATCCCGTTCTCTGTCGGGGTCGGCTACCTAACATAGGGGATTTGACGTGGAACCAAGTTTTTACACAGAGCGATTGCCATCTGACCTCTGCAACCCGGCTTACCCGGCTAACCTGGCCTGAATTCTAGGTTCGATTACATTCAAATATAATCTGAATTCAACTTAAATTTATTTGAATGTGTGTTTCCTTCACCGTAAGAGCAGTAGGTAAATGTATGTATGTACGTGAGTAAAAACACATTGGTACATGGCGGGGATAGAACTCAGGTTTCACGATTGTAAGACCGGTATCCTAACGACTTGGCCACCGACGCTCCGTGATATATGTACCAATGTACGAACAAAATTCAGCCTTTTCTCATTCCATAGTTATTCAAAGAATGTCGCATCATACATTGCAATGTTCCATCAAAAAGTTTTCCCCAAAAACGCCATCATAAAATATTTTCCGACGAAACTTTTTCATTTGGGCATAGCATCAAAAACACGCCATAATTATGCTGCTAATTAGTCGTTTTTGCTGGGCTGCAATCGAAAAAAACATGGCGACTATTTGTCAGAATGGCTGCGCGGGAGTCGGCGGGCAGACACAGGCTGGCTGCATTCCGTGCCGGGCAAAGATCAGCTTGCAGATGGGACACTACTTTGATAGCTAAAGGGGACAAAGATTGAAAGCTTATTGCTGATGGCAGTGGGCGCGAATGTACGTAAGCGCACCCATATTGGACTTTAACATTGGCACATTTTCCACCGAATTGACATTTTCGTTTTTTCAAAGGCGAAATTGAAAAAACATGACGGCTATCTGTCATGATAGCTGCGCAGGAGACGGCGGGTGGTCACAGGCTGGCAAAGATAAGCTAACTGATGTGACATTAGTTTGACTGCTATACCGGATGATTCAAAGCTTGTTGCAAATGGCAGCATGTGCGAATGTGCCTAAACGCACCAGTACATTTTGAGATTGACATATTTTCGACCAATCACAGAAAAAAGTACAATCGAATGTGGCGCATTAGTTTCCAGATTGATACCTCATTATTACGTAACATAGAACAGTCCCTGTAACGGGGTTTCCAGCAAACGCGCCAAGAAGCTCATAGCAGACGAAGCACTGGTTGAGACTAAGTTGCAAAGCCTTGAGCTCCGTCGTAAAGTAGCATGCATGTCCGTATTCTATAGGATACATTTCGGAGAGTGTGCTCAATCACTCCACGACCTGATACACCCTTCCCCATTCCATCTCCGAGGATCGAGGCGCCGACTGGGGTTCCACCCTTATGTTGTAGATATACCTCTGATCCGCACTAAGCGTTTCGCTTCAACTTTTATCATGCGTACGGCTAAAGAGTGGAATTCCCTGCCGGCGGATCTTTTTCCGGAACAATATAACTTGGACCTTTTTAAGGCAAGAGTGAATAGGCATTATCTAGGCAAGCATGTACCATCTTCGTCTGCATCTCCACTTACCACCAGGTGAGATGGCAGACAAATGCGGGCCTATTACATATAAAAAAAAGCAGCATTAAAAATACAATTGAAGGTTGTACCACGTTAGGCTGGAGAAGTATGTATGTTTGTGCAAGTCTGTGACGGCAAAGCCCCGAGTAGACCTCTAAAAAGTCGATCGCATAAAATCCCGCGTAAAAAATCTTAAAAAAAAAATCTTCTGCGTCCATAATCTTCGCCCCCGCACACCCAGGCTCATTTTATTTAAACTTTACTGGACTCCTATGTATATCATACGATTCAACATACCTATGTATGAAATGTCGCTTCTGCGTTCATAATCTTTGCCCCCACTCACAGGCACATATAATTTACACTGAACTGGCCTTCTTTGTGTATGTCATACGATTCTCTACGAACATAAAATTATGAACAACAATGACTAATTAATTTATTTAGTGACAGTATAGTATTATAAATTCCTGACTTTCTAAAAGCATTCGTTGTGAATCTACTTGGAAATAAACGATTGAAATCTTTAAATTCGACATACCTATGTATGAAAAGTCACTTCTGCGTCCATAGTCTTTGCCGCCGCACACACGCACATATAATTTACACTGGACTCCTGTGTATATGTCATACGATTCGACATATGTTAAACACGCCTAAATACGTCAGGACGACGGACGACATTCGGGGGGACGATGGTCACGCTATGGGAGTCAGCATTGACTTGATGATTTCAATATTTTTATTTCCAATCCAAGTCATTTACAAGGAATACTTTAGAATGTCGTGTACAATGTTTTCACACGATAAATGGATTAGGTAGCCATTTTAACTTTTTTTTGCAATAGGCACTGCGTGTTACCACACACACACACATATATCACGCCTTTATCCCTTGCGGGGTAGGCAGAGCGTTAACGGCCGTAAGAATACGGTCGCTATCGCCACGTCTGACATTTTTGAGGATTGTTTTCTAAGGTTGTTCCAGAAAACATGTGTATCACTATAGTGACGGGTTGTCAGCCTGTCGCCTAAAAATTGTAATACACCAATACCCTGGAGTCCCTTAGTCGCCTCTTACGACACCCGCGGGAAGGATGTGGGGTGATGCTATTCTAAGCCGGCATCACACGGCAAAGCCGGCATCACACGGCGTGTTACCGATAACCATGAACTTTCCCGAACACGCTAAGCTCTACAACTACAGGGCCCTAAGTCTGCTAAATGAAAATCGTTTCAGTTGGATGTCGATTGGATCTCAGTTGGATGATTTCGGTTTGAAGTATAGAGAAATCACAATGGCAATTTCGATGGCTTTACAATGACAAAAAATAGCAGACTTGGGGCCCAGGTTAAACTGAACAGCTTTCCCCAAGAACCAAATCTTACAAAAGATTAAATAAAAATTGCACCTCCCAACTAAAAGCGTCAATTTTAAAGTAGAGCGAGATCATATTGATGTTTTTAGACGCCATTTGCAATAGGCTTTGAGTTTATCTCTCAACTTTCAAAAAGGTATAATTTTTGTCACCTCACGCCAATCCTCCGTCCAACGCGAAATACGTTCCTTACCCGTTGACTTTCTTTTAATTTGGACTTTTTGCTGTTTTGCCGTTTTTTAATTGTTCGACGAGATCGCGGACGCCCAAGCATGTGTGTTCGTTTGTCTGTAAAATTATTACAGTACCTGCCGATAGGTCCAGATTTGGCATACATTGCTGCCCCTTCACTGTAGGCCATTCTAACACTTAACGCACAACGGAGCGCTAAAATAACTTTAAAATTGTTATAAAAAAGATAAAATTGTGTTTATGTTTTACAATTTTCATTTTTTTACAATGAATAATCCATTAATCTAGTAATAGTACTGTACGTGACATTCTAAAAGTATATCTACTTGGAAATAAAAACTTATTGACTTTTTTTTTTGCTTCGGTAACGCATCGGTTTGTCAGATCCATACTAGAAACGTCAATCCCCATACTACAACCGCTCTCGACGCAGGTCCCAACGCACAACTGCTGTTGACGCAGCGCTAGCGCAGCGTCATACAGACCTGCGTCAACAGCCGTTTTAGTATAGGGATTGACGTTTTTAGTATGTATGTTTAGGTGACAGACCGCTGCATTACAGATGCGTTATAATAGGCCTCATTTTGGACATTTTGAAGTCTGATTGCGATGCAATATCTCCTAACGAAATCGATCTTTTATCGATTGGGGACTCAGGAAGTCACCATCCTGCGCGTGCGGAGAGCCTGACCAAACCCTAGCCCACATTGTGAACGATTGCATGTCCCAGCTGCACCGACTTACGCCAGCGGCCGAAGAGTGGATACCTACTACACTACTGCCTACCCGCCTGGTCGGGTGTTGTGAGTTCTAACCAGGTCTGATTGCTCCAACCGAACATATTTGGGGGTTGTATATATAGCAATCGGCGGAAAAACTTCGATACCGCGTTTCAGGACTTGTATGTGGAGCGCATGCGTGTCAGGACAACCAGCCATGTATGTCAAAATGGATTCTATCGAAGATCGTCGGGGTATGTATAATAGCTGATTGAAACCAAGTTTGTGAAACATTGCCAGGAATCAGTTCGGGACTTTGTTGCAAACATAACTTACCGTCTCGTATCGTGTGGGATACCAAGTCGCCGATCGACCCGATTAAACTTGGTGTAAGAGTTTTCAACCGCCTACTTAGGCGGATCGATTGACACACGACGGAGCGCTAAAATATCGCAGCGGTCTGTCAGATCCATACTAGAAACGTCACTCCAAATACTAAAACCGCAATCGACGGACGACACTGCGGTGGCCGATGACGACCGATGTGGCGCAGTGGTAGTGCGACTGCCTTTGACGCAGACGGTCCCGGGTTCGATTCTCGGTGGGTCACTCACAAAGTTGATATTTATCACTTTGTGAATTTGTTCCCAGTCTGGTTAGGACGTTGCGGGCTGAACCACCCGATTGTCCGTAAGTAAGATGGTTCCGTGTTTCGGATAGCACGTTAAGCCGTAGGTCCCGGTTGCTGTCTATGATCACTTAGACGGCGGTCGTTACACAACCATGTCAGAAGCCTGCTACTTGTAGAAGGCGGTTGAAAAATTCTGACACTAGGGTTCATCGGGTCGTAGAACGACTTGGTATCCCACACGAAAAGAAGAAGAAGAAGACTGCGGTAGCGCTGCGTCTACAGCGGGTGAGCGGTTTTAGTATGGGGATTGACATTGCTAGTATGGATCTGACAGACCGCTGCGATGTTTTAGCACTCCGTCGTGTGCCAAGTGTGCGATCCGTCTTACTAGTAGCCTAAGTCTCTGACATGGTTGTGTAAGATGTACCTTCTAAATAAGTGACGGCTTAATCTGCCCTACTCTAAAGTACAGAACCGTCTTTCTTTCAAAACCATTTGGCACCTGCCTACCCCGCTAGGTTAATAAGCGCAAGTAAGATGGTTCCGTGTTTCGGATGGCACGTTAAGCCGTAGGTCCCGGCTGCTGTCTATGATCACTTAGACGGCGGTCGTTACACAACCATGTCAGAAGCCTGCCACTTGTAGAAAGCGGTTGAAAAATTCTGACACTAGGGTTCATCAGGTCGTTGGACGACTTGGTGTCCCACACGAAAAGAGAAGAGAATAAGCGTGATGTACACTAATCTAAAACACAAGCACGGGACTCGAACCGACAACCTGTCGCGAGGTTTATCTCGGTGTTGACATTCGCATCGTAAACTATGATATAGACCACCGACACTTATGTGACGATGTATACAGGGTGATGCTGGCTAATTAGCATCACCCCATTACTTTCCCGCGAGCGTCGAAGCGTGTTTTAGGATTTTAGGCAACGGGCTGTCAAACTGTCACTACAAGAAATAGACCACCGACACTTGTCCATCTTATCTTACCTTTATTTTATACACTACTCTTTTCTCTCTTACTTCTCCTTCACCCAAAGGTTGTCTGGCAGAGATCGCTTTCAGCGATAAGGCCGCCTTTGCGCTTTTTTAGTTTAAGTTTTCCTGTTATGCGTTTGTGTTTTGAATTTTGAAGTTTGTGTTTTGAATGTGCAATAAAGTGTTTTTACTTATTTATTTCGAGCCGGCATCATACAGCATTGTAAAAAATACCAAAGAATATAACTTGGTAATACGCTTTGCCATGTGATGCTTGCTTAGAATAGCATCACCCCATTTTTTCCCGCTGGTGTTCCCAAAGGCAACTAAGGGACTCGAGGGGTTCATGTGCATTACAACTGTAGGCCACATGCTGACAACCTATCACTACAGAGATACACGAATCATCTGAAAGGACCTTCAATATTTATCAGAATTGGCGATGGCGGGCCTATTTTTGCGGCCGATGACGCTCTGACAACCCCGCAAGGGATAATTAGACGTGATATGTGTATGTTACTTGAGTACTAGGTGCGTACAATCAAGCAGTCAATGGGGTGATGCTATTCTATGCTACTATACACTACTGGAAAAAAACTTCCATACATACATATATCACGCCTTTATCCCTTGCGGGGTAGGCAGTGCGTTAACAGCCGTAAGACTACGGTCGCTATCGCCACGTTTGACATATTCGAGGATTGCATTCTAAGGTTGTTTCAGAAAACATGTGTATCACTATAGCGACAGGTTGTCAGCCTGTCGCCTAAAAGTAATACACCTGAAACCCTCAAATCCCTCAATCGCCTCTTAAGACACCCACGGGTAGGAAATGGGATGATGCTATTCTAAGCTAGCATCGCACGGCACGGTAAAAAAGATCCCCTGTATATATAAAGCCGTGTGTACACTACAGCAGCGACGTGTGACATTTCTCATCAAACACCGGCCAGTGTGTACCAGCCGAAATCACGGGTGACTAAGTTTTTGAACAAACAGTCGTTTTCTTAAGAATTCTGTCGTTTGCATTTTTTAGTATGGTCATGTTAGTTAGGCACTGGAGGCGATTCTTAAAAGACACTTTCTGAGAGTCTAAGGCCCGTATTTATAAACCGCACTCAGCTCTGAGATCGATCTCGAGTGCGACCTTGAAATGCTGTTAGTGTTGACTGGCTCGCTCTTGAGATCGATCTCAGAGTTGATTGCGATTTATAAATACGAACCTAAGTTATCATAGACAGCAACCGGGATTGACGTCTTAACGTGCAATCCGAAACACGGAACGATTTTTTTATGGATAATCATATTGCAGTTTAAATTCAGAAAGTCTTGAGTTTCGTGTGACACCCGGCTATACAGGGTGTAAATAAAATAGCTGCAAACATTTTAAGGGGTGAACCAGCCCATGAAACAGAACAACTTTCCCTAAGGAACATAGGTCGAAATATGAGAAAATTTATTGGACCTCCCATACAAATTGATTTGGTCGGTTGCTAATTTTGTATGGGAGGCTATGGAAGGTCCAAAATTTTTATTTCATATTTTAACCTATGTTCCTTAGGGAAAGTTGTTCAGTTTCATGGCCTGGCTCACCCCTTAAAATGTTTGCAGCTAGATTTTTACACCCTGTATAAAGTGGGACACGAAAACTATCGTAAATATCAACTTTCAATTCAATTTTAAATTCAATTTGTTTATTTACTTTTGTGAGTTCATCGTTCAACATCGGGAATCAAACCTGGAACCTAGTCGCATTACCACTGCGCCACATCGCTTCTTCTTTCTTTTCGTGTGGGACACCGAGTCGTCCAACGACCCGATGAACCCTAGTGTCAGAATTTTTTAACCGCCTCCTACATGTAGCAGGCTTTTGACATGGTTGTGTAACGACCGCCGTCTAAGTGATCATAGACAGCAACCGGGACTTACGGCTTAACGAGCCATCCGAAACACGGAACCATTTACTTACGGACAATCGGGTGTTTCAGCCCGCAATGTCCTAACCAGACTGGGAACAAATTCACAAAGTGATAAATATCAACTTTGTGAGTGACCCACCGAGAATCGAACCCGGAACCTTCTGCGTCAACGGCAGTCGCACTACCACTGCGCCACATCGGTCGTCACATCGCTAAGCCGTATGGTTTAACTAAATATTAGTCTACCCTCACCGTATAGACAAGGCGGTGTTAATGTATATAACAAACATCTTCTACAGACTAATAATTAAGAAAGGACTCAACAAATAAGTAGTATTTATTTTACAAGATGGCGACGATAATTTTGAAACTCTGAAAGGAGGTTTACTTTTTGAGATTAAAAAAAAAACTAGTTATCCAAGAACTCGATAGATGGCGTTACTAGATTTTTGTGTAGATTCCAAAGCCAAAAGACTAAAAATTGCAACACTGATTGACAGTCTGGCACGCACTGACACTTTCGTTCCAAATGAGTCCGAGTCCAAGTTTCAAAAAAATAAAAACTAAATATTACGTTCCGTTCTTTGCGGTAACATACCAAGCACAGCGCCATCTATCCAGCAACTAGAATAATAATTAAATACACAGGGTGTAAAAAAAATTGCTACAACTATTTGAAGGGGTGAATCAGCCCATGAAACTGAACAACTTTCCCAAAAGAACATAGTTCGAAATATGAAAAAAAATTTTGGACCTCCGCTCCGATACATTGACTCGCTCGACTGATACATATTTTGTATGGGAGGTCCAAAATTTCTTTCATACTTCGACCTATGTTTCTTGGGGAAAGTTGTTCAGTTTCATGGACTGGTTCATCTCTTAAAATATTTGCAGCTAATATTTTTACACGTTTATGGCACTAGTCCTTACTAGCTCTCTATAGCTCCATATAAATTGAAAATGGCGGGTTTAAAACGCAATAGTTACATTTTGTGTTAGATTTTTAATAACTTTTTAAAAAGTTGCCGTGTGATGCCGGGTTAGAATAGCATCGCCCCATTTCTCTCCCGCGGGTGTCGTAAGAAGCGACTAAAATAACCGTGAATGTACATAAAACCAATGATTTTTTTACGATAAGCTCTCATCCATCGCCTTTTGACACACATTTAAAAATGGAACAAATCCGACGCAGTTCCAATTTCGAAATTTGAAACGTGTTTTCACTGAAATTCCATCACAAATGGCTTAGTAAGGATTTTGACGGCTCTTTTATGAGAAAATATAAAGAACTTTTATCGGCTTCGAAACCTTTTAAAACAAACTTATTATTTGTCGTCCCAAAACTATCAACCACATACAAAATGTTAACAAATTTTTGTAAACTGTTTGCAAAAGTAAGTTGGTATTTTACGCTCTTTGACAAACTTATCAATGCGGTTCGAAAACTCAAGTCTCATTGAAATGTAGTGTTACTTGTAAAATTATGACCGCAAATGTAACTTTGTGAAATAGATTTCGGGGCAATCTTTTGTGCACGCTAATCCACAGAGAATAAATAGTATTTTTTTCTTATTTTGGCGCGAAAAGAAATCTATTGTTGTGATTTACGCATTTTGTCAGTAACTTAATACGCGTAGATAATTCGCCTTCAAAATGAAAGCATTTTGGGTTAACGTAACTGAATATTTTGCGTTAACTAAAATGTGCGATTTGTGAAAATAGAATCATCTGACATCTGTCCTTTTTTTTGTGTGGGATATCGAGTGTACGAACGACCAGGTGGACCCTAGTGGCAGAGTTTTTCTACCGGTTCAGCCCGCAATGTTCTTACCAAACTGTGAACAAATTCATTAATACAACTGCCACAAAGTCCACTGCTGGACATAGGCTTGCCCCATTTGGAAGAAATTGCCATACCTACTCGCCATACTTGCAGACGGATTGGCGAGCGCAGTGCAAGAAGTGGTTATACTGGGTGTAAAAATATTTAGCTGCGAATATTTTAAGGGGTGAATCAGACTATGAAACTGAACAACTTTCCCCAAGGAACATAGGTCAAAATATGAAAACATTTTTTGGACCCCCCATACAAATTGACATGGTAGGCTGGTACCTTTTGTATGGGAGCCCCAAAATTTTTTTTTCATATTTGGGCCTATTTTCCTTGCAGCTAATATTTGACATTTTTGAGGATTGTTTTCCATGTTGTTTCAAAAAACATGTGTATCACTATAGTAACAGGTTGTCAGCCTGTCGCCTAAAAATTGTAATACATCAATACTCTCGAGTCCCTTAGTCGCTTCTTACGACAACCGCGGGAGGGATCTGGGGTTATGCTATTCTAAGCCGGCATCACACGGCTGAGTGTTACATTACATCATTAACTAAATAAAGGGTCTTTTCCCAGGTAGCCCTCATTCACATATTTGACAAAAGAAACTTAACCAGATACGAGCTTAAAAGAGTTTTTTGCTGGACGATTCACAATACGGTTAGTTAAGTTAGATTATTCACACAAGGAGATTCGAATTCGGTTGGAAATTGGATTTTAGAGATCCCTTGTCAATGGTAGCAATGCGCATGATGAGCAAATGAGCTACTTTTAAAACGATATTTTGTGTGAAAATACGAAGAGATGACGTCATGTCTCTGTAGCTTGAAAGACCATGAAATTGGATAACTTTTTCTATGGGAGCTATGTTCGTACATATACAAAATTCCCGAGCGACTTTGTATGGGAACTCGAAAAAATTTTTTTGTTTCCCATCATAGCTGCCATCGAAAAAGTTGTTCAGTTTCATAGTCTGATCACGCCTGCAAAGTTTTCGTTACATTCTGTATATCTACTGACCAACGAGGCGCCAGCTGCTGAGCCTGTCCAGCAGTCGCTGTAGCCGAAATCGGCTCAGACAGATTATTATCATACATACATACACACATACATAAATCACGCCTTTATCGCTTGCGGGGTAGGCAGAGCGCTAACGATCGTAAGAATACGGTCGCTATCGCCACGTCAAGTCGTCACGACAAGTATCGAGGGCCCCTTCAAATGATTCGTGTATCGCTGTGGTTGTCAGCCTGTCGCCTAAAGTTGTAATAAGTACGTGGTAATATACATGAAATCCTCGAGTCCCTTAGTTGTCTCTTACAACACCCGCGGGAAGAATTGGAGTGATGCTATTCTATGCCGGCATCACACGGCAGATTATTATCACTACAGGAAAATTTACTATTTGTAAGCACTATTTTATTTTGAAATAATTTATCTTTATCTTTATCTTCTGTCAACGGAACCCTCTGTTCTAAACCCCAACACGCAACCCGTATCTATATTTTTTGTTTTCGCCGCATATTTAGTGAATTGTAGAAACACGTACAAGCAACCATTTTGAATCCAGTCAGTGGTTTCTTTGACAAAACATCTGCTTTCACGCCTTGTATAAAAGTTAAAGTTTAGTTTGATATATTTTTGTAGTCTATTTTGTTATATTTTTACTATTATATCAAGGAGGAGCGTCGGTGGCCAAGTGGTTAAGACACCGGTCTTAAAATCTTGAGACCCGAGCTCGATCCCCGCCATGTACCTACGTGTTTTTACTCACGCATATTTACCGACTGCTCTTACGGTGAAGGACAAACATCGTGATGAAACCCACATTCAAATAAAAATTTAATTTAGATGGTATTTGAATGTGACTTAACCTAGGTTTCGGGCACGGTTAGCCTTCAGGTTGCAGAGGTCAGACGTCAAATCCCCTAGGCTAGGTAGCCGACCCCGACAGAGTACGGGATAAGGCAGGGAGAATGATGATAATGATGATCAAAACAGGCTAGTTTGAGTTTTCATATAATTGCATAGAATACTAGACCATATTTCTACATTCGCTTAAGTATCTCTTTGCAAAACATACATACATATATCACGCCTTTATCCCTTGCGGGGTAGGCAGAGCGTTAACAGCCGTAAGAATACGGTCGCTATCGCCACGTCTGACATATTTGAGTATTGTGTTCTAAGGCTGTTTCGGAAAACATGTGTATCACTATAGTGACAGGTTGTCAGCCTGTCGCCTAAAAATTGTAATACACCAATACTCTCGAGTCCCTTAGTCGCCTCTTACGACACCCACGGGAAGGATGTGGGGTGATGCCATTCTAAGCCGGCATCACACGGCAAAAACTGATTAAAATTGTGTTGGTTTCAGGTATTGGCAAAGGCGGGCTGAACCACCCGATTGTCCGTAAGTAAGATGGTTCCGTGTTTCGGATGGCACGTTAAGCCGTAGGTCCCGGTTGCTGTCTATGATCATTTGAACGGCGGTCGTTACACAACCATGTCAGCAGCCTGCTGCTCGTAGAAGGCGGTTGAAAAATTCTGACACTAGGGTTCATCGGGTCGTTGGACGACTTGGTGTCCCACACGAAAAGAGAGAGAGCATTCCCTGCAAAGGATACTCGCATGATTGTGTACCTGCATCATTCACAGTTGGGTTAATTCTGTATATTCGACACATCTCTTTAACCTCATTGGAAACGGTTGAGGAGAGCTGATTGAGAAATTCTTCGCTTGATCCTTTTTTTCATTGACACATCTTTACCCGATCGCGTCAGAGAGAGGGTTATGTTTTTCGAAAGTAATTATTATGTATGTGGATAAGTAAAGTCTTTTTCACGGGCTATATAAAGTGCCGTGTGATGCCGGCTTAGAATAGCATCACCCCATTTCCTACCCGTGGGTGTCGTAAGAGGCGACTGAGGGACTTGAGGGTTTCAGGTGTATTACATAGGCGACAGGCTGACAACCTGTCACTATAGTGATACATTACTTATCTAAAACGACCCTCAAAAATGTCAGACGTGGCGATAGTGACCGTATTCTTACGGCTGTTAACGCTGAGCCTACATTAAGGCGTGATATATTTATCTATGTATGTATACATAACTTTCGAAAAACATAACCCTCCTTCTGACGCGATCGGGTAAAGACGTGTCATAAAAAAAAGGATTGAGCGAAGAATTTCTCAATCAGCTCTCCTCAACCGTTTCCAATGAGGTTAAGGAGATGTGTCGAATGTACAGAATTAACCTAACTGTGAATGATACTTACACATATCACGCCCTTATCCCTTGCGGGGTAGGCAGAGCGTTAACAGCCGTAAGAATACGGTCGCTATCGCCACGTCTGACATTTTTGAGGATTGTTTTCCAAGATTGTTGCAGAGAATATGTGCATCACTATAGTGACAGGTTGTCAGCCTGTCGCCTAAAAATTGTAATACACCAATACTCTCGAATCCAGTCGCCTCTTACGACACCCACTTGTAGGAAATGGGGTGATGCTATTCTAAGCCAGAATTACACGGTAAATTAATTACACGGTAAGTTATGTATGTATGTGGATATGGTAAAGTATTCTTCTCGGGCTACATCCCAAACGGCTAGGCAGATGATATGATAGATGGCAGAATTTAATTTAATTTAGTAAATATCTACCAGAATTTAATCCCGTAGCTTCCCACATAATTTTTTTAGGGATAACAACCATGTAAACACAAAATGTATTAATCCAAGTTACCCTTTATCTGTGTGTCAAATTTCATGAAAGTCGGTTTAATATTTTTAGCGTGAAGGAGTAACAAACAAACAACACACGAATTTTCGCATTATTAGGTGTCGCAAAGATCGGTCTCTAGTGGCGTGAGTGACACTGGCTATAATCTAACCAATCTTCAAGTGTGCCTACACAGATGATGCTGTGCTAAATAAAGTTTATTTCGAAGGAAATGTAGGTATTTGATCTAGTTGAGTATCAATATAAGAAAAAATCGATAAAAGGTGGATCGCGGGGTTAACCACGCACGACGGAGCGCTAAAATATCGCAGCGGTCTGTCAGATCCATACTACAAACGTCACTCCCCATACTAAAACCGCACTCGACGGATGACACTGCGATAGCGCTGCGGTAAAGCGGTTTTAGTATGGGAATTGACATTTCTAGTAAGGATCTGACAGACCGCTGCGATATTTTAGCACTTCGTCTTGTGTCAAGTGTGGGATGCGCCTAAAGCGGCGAATTTGAAATTTAAAATAGCACTTTATCACCGCAAAATAGCACCGCACTCGGGTTTTTGCTTTTTAATAATTTATGCTTGTTTATAGAGTGGTAATGGGATGTGAGTTTTTTTCAATGATAAAATGAGTCGGCGTTTATCTTTTTGGCAGAAATCTTAACTCTTAACTCTACCAAGGCAAGTAGAGAACTGCCTGCCAAATATAAGGTGTAAAAATATTAGCTGCAAATATTTTAAGGGGTGAATCGGCCCATGAAACTAAACAACTTTCCCCAAAAAACATAGATCGAAATATAAGAATATGGACCTTCCATACAAATTGACTTGGTCAATCGGTAATTTTGTATGAGTGGTCCAAAACATTTTTTCGTATTTCGACCTATGTTCCTTGCGGAAAGTTGTTCAGTTTCATGGGCTGATTCACCCCTTAAAATATTTGCAGCTAATATTTTTACACCATGAATGTGTCCATTCCGGACATTTATGTCTGTGCGCTTGGATATTTTACTTATTTTCACGGCCATTGACGCTCTGCCTAACCCACAAAAGCCAACCATCATCAATGTATGTATGTAAATATAAAAAGTCGAGTGTGTCTGTCTGTTTAGTACAATCCTGGTCGTTGTGATCCACCACGGTTCAATAATCCGACAAGTGTACGCCGACCGACCCGTTTTGATACTTAGTATTGTGTATTTTTATTGGTGATCGGATGGTTGGACAAGAAAAGATATAGGTACTGAAAAAAAGTCTCAATTCGAGCATAGTTTAATTTATTCTTTCATTTATTTGACTGGGTTTTGTAAAACTCTGAGAAATTGTGAAATGTCATTCCGTCATTTGCTCGTCTTTATTGTGGTTCAGTTTATATTTTGTTTCTATATGTTATTCATTAGCAATATTAGAGATATTCCAAAACCAAATACCTAAAAAACACATTGCGACACTGACTAATAGTCTGGCACACACTGACACTTTCGTTACAAATGAGTCCAAGTCCAAGTTACAAAAAAATATATATGTTACGTTCCGTTCCTTGCGGTAAAGTGCCAAGCACAGCGTCATCTATCCAGAAAAAAATAATAAAAGAAAATTCCCTATTTTTCACACTTTTTGCAGAAACTGCCAGGGTCAAG
Source organism: Keiferia lycopersicella (assembly GCA_029255805.1). Taxonomy (NCBI): domain Eukaryota; kingdom Metazoa; phylum Arthropoda; class Insecta; order Lepidoptera; family Gelechiidae; genus Keiferia; species Keiferia lycopersicella. The sequence continues at coordinate 402,509 of JARACZ010000039.1, read as the reverse complement.
TCTTTTTTATTTTTCGTGTGGGACACCAAGACGTCCGACGATGCGATGGACCCTAGTATCAGAATTTTTCAACCGCCTTCTACAAGTAGCTGGCTTCTAACATGGTTTGTATCGACTAAGTGATCATAGACAGCAACCGGGACCTACGGCTTAACGTGCTATCCGAAACAAGGAACCATCTTTCTTACTGACAATTGTGTGGTTTAGCCCACAATGTCCTAACCAGACTGGGAACAAATTCACAAAGTGATACATACCAACTTTGTGAGTGACCCACCGAGTATCAAACCCAGAACCTTCTGCGTCAAAGGCAGTCGCAGTGGTATGCGCCACATCGGTCGTCGTCAAGTCGCCAGTGTCAAGTGGAACCATCTGACAAAGATCAAGTATCAAGCCGATTCGTCCCACGTATAAAGTCTTAAGCTAACAGTGATTATTTATTTTGATGAATTAGTTAGAGTTACCGGGGTAACAGGAATCACTTAGAGAGAGGCGAAACCGCGGCGGGGATTAATATACTTAAGATTTAGGGGTCCGTGTGATGCCGGCTTAGAATAGCATCACCCCATTTCTTCCCGCGGATGTTGTAAAAGGCAACTAAGGGATTCGAGGGTTTCATGTGTATTACAGTTAGGCGACAGGCTGACAACCTGTCACTACAGTGTTAAAGGAATCATCATCAATACTTCTCTGACGTGGCGATAACGACCGTAATTATACGACAGGTTGTCAGCCCGTCGCCTAAAAATTGTAAAACACCAATTCTCTCGAGTCAGGATGTGGGGTGATGCTATTCTAAGCCACGGCATACAATAAAGTATGTTTATTATACGGAACCATCTCTCTATCGAACCCAACACTCACTTGACAGCCAGATCGCACTCATACGATGGCTGACAAATAACTATAGTTTTAAAACATAATAATGTTACATTATACTTTATTTGAATATCATTGCTAGTTCAAAAGAATCGGCTTTCGAATACTTATTTAGTTATTTAATCTCTCTCTCTTCGTGTGGGACACCGAGTCATCAAACGACCCAATGAACCTTAGTGTCAGAATTTTAAATCGCCTTCTACATGTATCAGGCTTCTGGCATGGTTGTGTAACGACCGCCGTCTAAGTAATCTTTGACAGCAACCGGGACCTACGGCTTAACGTGTCATCCGAAATACGGAACCATCTTACTTACGGACAATCGGGTGGTTCAGCCCGCAATGTCCTAACCAGACTGGAAACAAATTCACAAAATGATAAATATCAACTTTGTCACTCACAACCCACCGAGAATTGAACCCGGAACCCGTTCTGCGTCACAGGCAGTCGCACTACCACTGCGCCACATCGGTCGATTTATTTTGATTATGGAGGATTTCAATAACTGTTAAGCGATGCTGGGTTAGAGTAGCATCACCCTAATTTGACCGCATGAAGGGCGCAATCTAAAGGCGAGGGTTTAAAGCACAAAAATGTATTTTTCGGCGAGCTTAGAATAGCATCACTTCTTCATCATTTCTTCCCGCGGTTTTTGTAAATGGCAACTAAGGGACTCGAGAGTTTCATGTGTACTTCAATTTTAGGCGACAGGCTGACAACCTGTCACTACAGTAATACACGGATCATCTGAAAGGGCCCTCAATACTTGTCAGACGTGGCGATAACGACCGGAAGTTTACACACTATACAGGATATAAAAAAAATTGCTGCAAATATTTTATGTGGTTAATTATATAGCCCATGAAACTGAACAACTTTCCCCTAGAAACATAGGTCGAAATATGAAAAAAAAATTGGCCTCCCATACAGGTTGACTAGCTCGGCTGCTATATTTTGTATGGGAGGTCCAAAAGACTTGACGAAAACTATGTTGAATTAATTTTATTTTGACTAGACAAAATACATTTCCAGTATAAAAAAAAACTTTTTCAGTATAGCTCAGCGCCATCTATGTACAAATTAGCTAGATTTCTCTCGTCTTTATCAGATTCGGGTGTCCATAAATTATCGCAGACCACCGGACAGCGGTTAGACAGAGGGAGATAATTTTTTTAGTGGAATGGCGAAAATAACGGATTAGTGAACGGTGTTCTACGAGAGGGAAACAAGCTTTTTGATTTGACCTTAGGTATACAGGGTAGGAATGCCGTGTGATGCCGGCTTAGAATAGCATCACCCCACATCCTTCCCGCGGGTGTCGTAAGAGGCGACTAAGGGACTCGAGAGTATGGGTGTATTACAATTTTTTAGGCGACAGGCTGACAACCTGTCACTATAGTGATACACATGTTTTCTGAAACAACCTTGGAAAACAATCCTCGAAAATGTCAGACGTGGCGATAGCGGCCGTATTCTTACAGCCGTTAACGCTCTGCCTACCCCGCAAGGGATAAAGGCGTGATATATGTATGTATGTATACAGGGTGTTAGGGACAACGTCCCGCATACTGGTAGGGTGCAAACAGACCATGAAACTGAACAGCTAAAAACATTTGCAGCAAATTTTTTTACACCCTGTATATCACGCCTTTATACCTTGCGGGGTAGGCAGAGCGTAAACGGCTGTAAGAATACGGCCGCTATCGCCACGTCTGACATTTTTGAGGATTGTTTTCCAAGGCTGTTTCAGAAAACATGTGTATCACTATTGTAACAGGTTGTCAGCCTGTCGCCTAAAAATTGTAATACACTAATCCCGAGTCCCTTAGTCACCTCATACGACACCCGCGGGAAGAAATGGGGTGATGCTATTCTAAGCCGGCATCACACGGCAAAATAATTGCATAAACCTCTCCATCTAAAACACACAAAAAACCTACTAGAGTCATTGATTTAGGCAATAAATTATTTGTAAAATTTGAATAATTTCGCAGTTACACCTGACACCCGCTATATAAGTGCGATTTTTTAATTCGTGAAGTGTATAGTGTTGTTATTAAATTATATCGATAATCGAAGATTCTGTGTGGCTTAAACGAATAGATGTCGTCATGTCTTTCTAGTTTTCATAGCGTCAAAACACTTACTTTTATATCATTTTTGTGTTTATTAATTAAATCTTTGAATATTTCGTAAAACTATAAATGGAGTATGTAGTATTTTTTTTTACAATAGTTTTAAGGGTTTGTATTTTATTAATGACTCAGTCATCTAGCGAATTGTCTAATTGGTTTGTTGCACTTTAATGTTTTAAGACTTAATTTTAAACTACCGCAGTTGTTTACACTATTCATAATTAAACCACCCGATTGTTCGTAAATAAGATGATTCCGTGTTTCGGATGGCCCGTAGGTCCCGGTTGCTGTCTATGATCACTTAGACGGCGGTCGTGACACTACCATGTCTGAAGGCTGCTACTTGTAGAAGGCGGTTAAAAATTCTGACATTAGGGTTCATCGGGTCGGAGGACGACTTGGTGTCCCACACGAAAAGAGAGAGAGAGAGAGAGAGATAGTTGTGATTTTAACGGGTTCTTTTCTTACTGACGAAACCCGTGGTAATGACGCTTGAAACAACTTTGAAATATTGGGAACTCAAAAAAAAATAAACACGTCGGTATCGGTAAGGACCCGTTAAAATCATATTAATATGAATACAAAAATAAATATAACTATAAAATAATATATTTTTTAATAAATTAAATTAAATACAATGTTTTATTTCTAGGAACACAAACTACAACTCAATTTCTACGAGTGCCTAGCGTATGAGATAAGTTCGTTAATATTTTGCATATCGATAGAACCACTGCCCATCACTATAGTAAAAGTGCAATTTTTTAAATCGAAGCGACAGTTTTGACACCATCCTGTTAATATCATAGTTTATGCTTTGTCCCCATTTGCTATATTTCATAATTTGCATGTGTTTATGTATACTTATATACAGGGTGTTAGAGACATAAGCTGTAAATATTTTAAGGGGCGAATCAGCCCATGAAACTGAACAACTTTCCCCTTTGGACCTATGCCATAAAATTTAAACATTTTGTGTATTTTATCTACAAAAGTAGCATCACAGACGTCTGCATTAGGTATCGCTTGTTACAACATATAAGGTGTAAAAATATTAGCTGCAATTATTTTAAGGGGTGAATCAGCTTATGAGACTGAACAACTTTCCTCTAGAAACATAGGTCGAAATATGTGACAATTTTCTGGACCTCCCATACAAATTATCAAATTAATATACAAATTAATTGGTCGGTCAGTAATTTTGTATGGGAGGTCCAAATTTTTTTTTTTCATATTTCGACCTATGTTCCTTAGAGAACGTTGTTTAGTTTAATGGTCTGATTCACCACTTAATTTATTTGCAGCTAATATTTTTACACTTTATACAGGGTGTTAAGGACAGCGTCCCGAATACTGTTAGGGTGCAAGCACACCATGAAACTGAACAACTTTCCCCTAGGAACATATGTCAGCAACCGACAAAAAATTTTCGACCTCCCATACAAAATCGCGATCAGCTGACTGCATTTACTATGGGAAGCCAAAAATTTTTGACGTTTCCTGACATATTTTTTTTTCTATATGTAATAGGCCCGCATTTGTCTGCCATCTCACCTGGTGGTAAGTGGAGATGCAGACGAAGATGGTACATGCTTGCCTAGATAATGCCTATTCACTCTTGCCTTAAAAAGGCCCAAGTTATATTGTTCCGGAAAAAGATATGTTCATAAGGAAAGTTGTTCAGTTTCATAGTCTGCTTGCACCCTATCAGAATTCGGGACACTGTCCCTTACACCCCGTATAAGTAATTCTATGGTTAAAACTCATAGACGTCTATGTGTATTACATGACAATCTGTCACTACAGTGATTGGTACATTAAATTGTAATTACCTGAAACGGTCCTCAATATTTTTCAATCGTGGCGATAGCGGCCATATTTTTGCGACCGTTTACGCCTACCCCGCAAGGGATAAAGGCGTGATATATGTATGTAACTTGCCGTGTGATGCTGGCTTAGAATAGCACCACCCGTATCGTAGAAGCCGATTAAGGGACTCGAGGGTTTCATGTATAATATTGTAATTTTAGGTGACAGGCTGGCAACCTGTCTCTACAGTGAAACGTCCTCAATATTTGTCAGACGTGGCGATAGCGACCGTATTTTTATGGCCGTTAACGCTCTGCTTACCCCGCAAGGCGTGATATGTCGCAACTTCAAGTAGCACAACCAAAACACTGATTCATCCTATCAGTTCCCCCCCACTACTGTTATCTACTGTTATAAAAGTGTGGTAAGTATGGTGTTGCCGGCATTTTTAGCGGCATCAGTGATGCCAAGTTTAAGCACTTAAGTCTAAGGCAACTAAGCTATCGGACAAGCTTGTCACACGCGGACCTCCCGGCAAATGTATGCTCACGCAAAGATTATGTGGCGCAGAAGGGACACAGATGAAGAAAAAGTGACACTTGAAAATTTGCCGTGTGATGCCGGCTTAGAACAGCATCACCCCATGGGCGTCGTAAAAACTGACAAAGGGACTGAAGAGTTTCATGTGTATTGAAATTTTAGGCGACAGGCTGACAACCTGTCACTATAGTGATACACGACTCATCTGAAACGACCCTCAAACATTTGTCAGACGTTGCGATAATGACCGTAATTTTACGGTCGTCAGCGCTCTGCCTACCCCGCCAGGGATATAGGTGTGATTTGTGTATGTATGTGTATGTGTGAAAATTTGCGGCTAAGCTGAATTTGAGGTCGTTCTTGGACATTTTTTGGTTATACTTTTGGTCTAACGACTAGGGTTTCCTGTGTTCTCGACCGAGTGGTCCACCATTTGGAAAAATTCCTACAGTCAGAAATTGGAAAAATACGTCCCTAGACGTATTAGTGGACGACATATTTCAAGATAGAATAGAAAGCTTAAATAATGTAGGTAAGTTAAAATGAATATCTGTAATTATCTAATTTTAGTAAAACATTTTTTGGTTCATTTTATTCATAAAATTCGCATCTTATTTATCTAAAAGAACTTGGTTTGGTATTTTAGAATGTATGATTTACAAATTGTGCAAAAATATTGACTTGATGTTATATTGTTTACAAAAAATGTCTATTTATATATAAAATGTTTATTATAGTCTGTCATCATACTTTATGAAAAAAATTGTTTTATGTTATCATTCAAAATAAAAAGCACCCTAATATACCCAGAATAGGGCATGCAATATCGGAAGGTTTTCAATTCCGATACTGATTTCCGAGATCAGATCTCAATATCGGAATTCCGGTATTAATATCGGAATTGCACATAAAATTAAGTTTCACACGTTTTTTTATTAATTACGTGTAAGTATATTATTACTTTGGATTATAATTGTATAGGGATATATTTTGGTACATAAAGAAAAAGTAAAAGACAGGTTTATAGATCGAATTGTTCATAATATGGAACTTTTATTTATTTCAAAAGAATAAAACAACAAAATTATACAACAAAATTTACAAGTAAAATATCTCTCCTAGGGCGGCACACCGAGGCAAGGTTCCCAAAAGACTGGCAGCATTGCCTCTTTGAATTGCCAGGCTAATTCTTTGGCCTAAATAGCTGCCAGCCTTTGGATCTCCCGTTGCCTCGATGAGACGCCCCGAAAGATCTTTTATAAAGTTATGGAACATGAATATGGAACTTATAAGCACAAAATCACAGATTTCTCGTTACTATTATCACCCATTACTAAACTTTCTTAAAATCAACATTAATACACTTTTTATAATATCAAAGTAGGCAAGCAAAATCAACAATAATAAAAAAACAATTATCAAAAATATAAAAAACAGCGACTGAATGCCTCAAAATTATTTTTTAAAGACACGTTTTTCTTGATAGTGCGTTCTTAAAAACAACAAGGCATCTAGCATTTTGTCTGACAGTGAACTCCTTATTTTATTACAAAAATATCCAGCGGACGAAAAGACACGCTCGCTTTTAACACTTGTGGGTAATACTGATGTAAGATAAGTGTATGCTTGTGTTAGGTAAACTCCTCTTTTACCTTTATTCTCATATATGGCTTTTTCTGTCATGACAAATCCTAAAAGATCAATTTCATCAGACGGAAGCATAGTTTTTTTTTTTGCATTTCTCCATTTCCTTCCGAAATTCTTGCTCCAGTGCCAACTTCTTTGCTGTAGCAATCCTGGAAAGAGGCCCATCATCTTCATCGGATGACAATGTTACACCAGGTATCTGTTCCGTCTCTATTTCTGTGACAATATTAGTTCTAGTTGCGTTTTATTTGTATTTGAGGCGTTTTAACAGACCTACAATGCTCTCACATATTTCGTCACTTGTTGGTTTGGGAAATGTATAATTTTCTAAAGAACTGTAAAAGCTTTCAGCATCATGAAGGTAGTGTATAACTCCTGTTATCAGTAGCCGTCTCTCTTTAATTCGGCTTCGCAATTTTGCAGCGAGATTAGAACTCAAATATGTGTTTTGCTGGTCAAGTTTATTAAGCATAAATTTCAATGCTGTGTCTGCTGTATACAGCGTAGCATCACGTTGGCAAAGAGAAAGGACAATCAATTTTACTACTTTTAAAGTACGATTAAGATCGGTCAATGTTTTGATTTCTTCATCTGTAAAGGATACATCTGATTTAATGTCGATGAGAAGCTTGAAGATGCAATCTTTCATTTTTAGAAAATTCTTTCTTTAAATTCTTTACAAACGTAAGCTTTTAAAGCATCGGCTTTGAGAGGTGACTTCTTGATTGATCTTACAGGACATCGTACTTTGCCAATTAAATATTTGTACATTCTTGGATCACCAGTACGAACTTGAGCACTTTCTACTTCAAATCCACCGCAATCCATTGATGACTCGTCAAATTCGTCATCTTCGTCGCTTTCTGAGTTTGAGCGGTTAAGGGATTCGATTTCATGCTGAAAAGACCGTTCGGGTAGGGCTTCATCAGTAGTTGTTGGCTCGGTTTCGGTAGTAGTAGTTGTTTTGTATAATGTATCGATGACAACAAGCTGAATTCCGTGGGCGAGGCATAATTGATGGTGGCCAGAGATATAAGAACCCATTTTTTTCATGACGACTCGGTGTCCAAAACGAAAATAGAAAGAGATAACACACACAAGTATGGCTAAGCTGCGCTCGTGAGATAAAAAGACTGTAACGGGCGTCAAGAAAACATAATAATAATGACCACAGTTTTTTACAAAGTAAGTTCCAGGTGTTTTCAAATAAAGTTTTCTCAATCCGATATTACGATATTTGATCACTTAGTATCGGAATCGTAATATCGGAACTTTTGCTCCGAGATTCCGATATTACGATATTCCGAGATTCCGATATTCATGCCCTAACCCAGAAACGGTAAAGTCTATATTTTCAGCATTTTTTGCACCACAGTAGGTAAGCTCCGTATTATAAAATCGCACTGAACTCCGAGATCAATCTCAAGAGCGATTTTGACAAATGGCAGTAAATACTAACAGAATCTTAAAATAGCACTCAAGATCGATTTCAGATTTGAGTGCGGTTTACAGAAACGGTTCTAAGTTAAATCTATTTACTTAGACGGCGGTCGTTACACAACCATGTCAGAAGCCTGCTACTTGTAGAGGCGGCTAAAAAATTCTGACACTAGGGTTCATTGGGTCGTTCGGCGACTCAGTGTCCCACACGAAGAGAGAGAAATAGAATGTAACAGAGACAGATGCTAACGCAATTTTTTGGTCGAAATAAAACTATTTGGAGGCCGTTTCGAAAATATTGTGCATCACTACAGCGACAGGTTGTCAATGTCAGGACCCCGACATAGAAACGGGATAAGGCAAGGAGAATGAAAAATACATACATATATACATAAATCACATACAGAGAGAGAGAGAGAGAGAGAGAGAGAGAGTGGCAGCATTAGGCCTAATACTCACCTTATCACAGTTTCGGTCCTTCTGCGCGTCCCCTACTCTTTGCCCCCTACTCGGGCGTTATCAGCCGGCTTAAGATGTAGATAGTACGCATGATGTATGTGTGTCTGTGTGTATATGTTGTTTTGTTTCGTGTCGTAAAAGCGGCCATTACTGTCCTAGCAGGACGAAGTGACAACGGGTTTTAGGGGTCCGTGGTTTTTAGAAGACCTGCGAGTCAAATTGAAGTATTTTTCTTTTAGATATTCTTGCCACAGGATGATACTAGGAGCCGGCCTCGCAGAAGATACATATATATATATCACGCCGTTATCCCTTGCGGGGTAGGTAGAGTGTTAGCGGCCGTAAAAATACGGTCGCTATCGCCACGGCTGACATTTTTGAGGATTGTTTTCCAAGGTTGTTTCGGAAAACATTTGTATCACTATAGTGACAGTTTGTCAGCCTGTCGCCTAAAAATTGTAATACACCAATACTCTCGAGTCCCTTAGGCTGGTTTCAGAGCGACGCGTCTCGGCAGCGCTGCCCAGCCGCGCGCGCCTCGCATTACATACACTAGATTGTATGTAGCGTTTCATAGTGACGCGTTTTGGGCCGCGTCTAGGCCGCGCCGCGGTCGGATCTCCTTCGATTGCCAGTAGCGTCGACTTGCAATCTTTTAAGACGTCGTTGTTGCACTCTTTTCCATATAACGTATATAGCTAATATAGTGATTACGTTTGCTGGCATAATGATTCTCTGCACTCGACCGTACACCACAACGAAGCGCGCGCGTCTGAATGTCGTTTCACAGCGAACGCGCTGCCCAGGCGCGCGCCCAAGTCTGAAACCAGCCTTAGTCACCTCTTACGACACCCGCGGGAAGGATGTGGGATTATGCTATTCTAAGCCGGCATCACACGGCATCGCAGAAGATGAAGAGATAATATGGAAGTCATCATTCTCCTTGCCTTTTCCCGTTCTCTGTCGGGGTCGGCTGCCCAGATCACCTCGTCGGCGTAGGCCTCCCCCAGTCCTCTACATTTCTTTCTATCTCTGGCATTATTTCTCTTGTTTGTTCCACATCTGTCTCTAAATCTTCCCATTGCTTTCTTGGTCTTCTTCTCCTTCTCTAACTCTCACAGGGATTCCATTCGTCTATCTATTGTTTTCCATTCCGCAGATATGTCCGGCCCAATTCCATTTCAGGCATCGTATTCAAATTCAAATTTTTCAAATTTCAATCGTTTATTTCCAAGTAGATTCACAACGAACGCTTTCAGAAAGTCAAAAATTTACAATACAATACTGTCGCTAAAAATAAATTAGTCATTGTAAAAAAGAGAAAATTGTGTCTGACAATTACATGTATATATATAATTACATGTGTCATGTAAATCAGCCGGACCCCCTGAACAGGAAAACCACCCAAAAACCTGCTCAAAAGTGCTCCTATTCTCAATTAACAATTTGTACCATAGGACCTAAGCTACCCTAGCTAAGTTTTAAAATATTTTAATAGCCCAAAAGACGGCTACGCTAAAATAAAATAAAAGTACTACAGTAGATAATTCTATCTGCTTCGTCTTATTAAGTCTTCCTTATTACGAGTATTTATGTCAATTTTAAATTCCATGCACGTCCAGATTTGGTATTAAAAATGACTGCATGTTTCTTGTGCTGCGCTGGAATCTCAGAGGACCATGCCTCTTTGCCATTAACGTAATCATCTAACTTATAATAGGCTTTATAACATAATGTTTTCTTAATAATAGATTTAAATTTAAACAAATAGCGGACAAATACATTTTCTCGCCTATTGGGTTTGAGACTCTGGGCACGTGGGGCCCTGAAGCCAAGAAAATCATCTCTGAACTCTCAGTGCGTCTCTACAAGGCATCAGGCGACCGCAGAGCTGGCAGCTTCCTTGCCCAGCGTATTAGCCTGGCTATACAAAGAGGGAATGCTGCCAGCATGCTGGGAACTATGTCGGGTGGTGACGCATTGGGAGGCCTATTTTAGTTCTTAGTTTAATTTTAAGTTATGTAAATATTGTACACTTTTATATTTATCAACAATTAAAATTACATTGTATCCGAAGATTTAAATTTGCTCTCAGACAAACTTAATATATCTTCCGGTATTTTGTTATAGTATCGTATACTTAAACCTTCAAATGAAGTCCTAACTTTAGCTAGTCTATGCTTAGGTTGATCTAATTTATTTTTACTCCTTATATTACGAATTTCAAATTCAAATTGCAATCGTTTATTTCCAAGTAGATTCACAAAGAACGCTTTCAGAAAGTCATAAATTTACAATACAATACTGTCGCTAAAAATAAATTAGTCATTGTAAAAAAGAGAAAATTGTCAGACACAATTTTCTCTTTTTTATAACAATTTTATGTTCCTAGTAGAAACGCGGCACGAGTGGGATAAAAAAGGCACTGCCTCGGGGCCGGCCAGGCTGACCACACAGCATGTAACTTACTAGCATGTAGCTATTAAAGTGAATATTAAAAAAAAAATATATATATAATTACATGTGTCATGTAAATCAGCCGGACCCCCTGAACAGGAAAACCACCCAAAAACCTGCTCAAAAGTGCTCCTATTCTCAATTAACAATTTGTACCATAGGACCTAAGCTACCCTAGCTAAGTTTTAAAATATTTTAATAGCCCAAAAGACGGCTACGCTAAAATAAAATAAAAGTACTACAGTAGATAATTCTATCTGTTTCGTCTTATTAAGTCTTCCTTATTACGAGTATTTATGTCAATTTTAAATTCCATGCACGTCCAGATTTGGTATTAAAAATGACTGCATGTTTCTTGTGCTGCGCTGGAATCTCAGAGGACCATGCCTCTTTGTCATTAACGTAATCATCTAACTTATAATAGGCTTTATAACATAATGTTTTCTTAATAATAGATTTAAATTTACTCTCAGACAAACTTAATATATCTTCCGGTATTTTGTTATAGTATCGTATACTTAAACCTTCAAATGAATTCCTAACTTTAGCTAGTCTATGCTTAGGTTGATCTAATTTATTTTTACTCCTTATATTACGATTATGTCTTTCATGATTTCTTGTGAAAGTATGAATATTCTTTCTTACATACATGATATTTTCATAAATATATTGACATGGCACAGTCATAATATTGATTTCCTTAAACAGTTCGCTCAGAGAATCACGACTGCCAAGTTTATAAATAGCTCTAATGGCCCTTTTCTGAAGAATAAATATTGTTTCAATATCAGCTGCGCGGCCCCACAGCAAAATTCCATAGGACATAATGCTGTGAAAATAACTGAAGTAAACAAGTCGTGCAGTTCCAATATCTGTAATTTCTCTAATTTTACGTACTGCATAGGCAGCTCTTCCCGACAAAGATGTAATATGAGGGCCCCATTGAAGCTTTGAATCAAGAGTAATCCCTAAGAAAACTGTGCTGGCAGTAAATTCTAATTTTTCATTATTAAGCGTGACATAATTATTCAATGAATGTACTACATTTGGCAAAGTGAATAATACACATTTAGTTTTTTTCGCATTTAGAACTAAGTTATTTGCAGTAAACCAACTATGAATTTGTCCAAGAGTGTGATTTACTTCGTCATAATTATGCGCTCGTCTATCAACCTTAAATATAAGGGATGTATCATCAGCAAATAATACAATTTTGGACAAATTCTCTACCATGTAAGGCAAATCGTTAATGTAAATTAAAAACAAAAATGGTCCTAATATAGAGCCTTGCGGCACACCAATTTTAACACGAGATCCCTGTGATTTGGTGCCGTTTACTTGGACCTTTTGCGTTCTATTATCTAAATACGAATTCAGAAATTTCAGAGCTACGTTTCGAATACCGTAATGTTCTAATTTTACCAATAAAGTTTCATGATCTACGCAATCAAATGCCTTAGAAAGGTCACAAAAAACACCAATGGCGTCCTTTGATTCTTCCCAAGCATTAAATACATGTTTGACAAGAGCAACACCAGCATCTGTGGTACTACGTCCCTTTGTAAAACCGAATTGCTGGTTGTGTAACAAGTTGTTGCTATTAAAATGGGACAGCATTTGATTGAGTATGATCTTTTCAAAGACTTTGCTGAGTACGGGCAGAATAGATACAGGCCTATAGTTACTGGAATCTTGTTTGTCGCCAGCTTTAAACAGCGGAACTACCTTGCTATCTTTCATTAAATCAGGAACGATGCCATGATCAATACATTCATTGAAGATATCTGCCAAGTATGGTGCTAATATATCAATAATTGATTTACAGACTTTAACTGACATTCCCCATAAGTCTTCGGTGCTCTTAACTTTAATCTCGTTAAAAGCTTTTAAAATATACTGGGGAGTCACAGGACTAAATTTAAATTCTGAATTGCAAGCATCTACATTTTGTTTAAGAAAAGAAGATGAGATTGAAGGTGAAGAGTTTAATGACTCAGTTGTTTTAAGAGGTATATTTGTAAAGAATGTTTCGAATTCCTGTGCTACATCGGAATTTGCGCTAATCATCAGTATTAAGTGAAAAGTTATTTTCCCGTGGCTTAGTTTTACCTGTTTCGCTATTAATAACTTTCCAGACAGCTTTTATTTTATTGTCTGAAGACTTTATCTTATTTGTAATAAAATTGGCTTTAGCAATTAGACAAGCTGTTTTAAAGATTTTGGAATATTTTTTTACCAGCTCATTAAAACTTTCATCAGTTGTCATGTTTCTAAGCTCATAAAGTTCAAAAAGCTTATCTCTGCTAATCCTAAGACCCTTGGTAGCCCAATCACTAAACTTAAATTTCGTACTAATTTCTTTTGTATCTATTTTAAAAATTAATTCAAATTCTTCGCTCACTAAATTAAAGAAGTCTTGGTATACACAATTTGGACTTTCAAAGTTATAATTATTGACTGCCAGTTTTCCCATTAAAACGTTTCGGTATTTTTCCAACCTACTACCAGTGATGCGCCTAGTTTCTATCTTAATTGTTTTAATATGATCTTTGAACGGAAATATTACGCATTGACCTCTGTGGTCTGATTGAAGAGAGTTTATAATACATTTTTCTACAGGATTACAATCACTGAATACATTATCAATACATTTGGCAGAAGTAGGCGTCACACGAGTAGGTTCAAAAAATACATTAGACAAATTGAATGATTTGAAAAGTCCTAAAAATTTATCACTGAGTGCATTTTTTTCTAGAATGTCTACATTAAAGTCCCCAGAAACAATAACATGTTTATTTGTTTTTGTGACTAATTTTAGTACATCTTCTAGTACTTCTAGTAGTGTGGTAAAATTTTAGCTATAGGTGGTCTGTATACGCATACTATAACATGACTTTCCAGCTCAACACAAGATAATTCAGCAGAGCTTTCAACCGACAATCCCACTACATCCTTACGTTCTTTAAATTTAATATTGTTTCTAATGAGTATTAAACAGCCTCCATGGATCGCGGATTTTCGGTTAAAAGAGCTGGCTATACAGTAATTTTCATAGTTTAACAAAATGTCATCTGTTTGGAAGTGCTCTGTAAGACAGACTACGTCATAATTATGCTTCTCTAAGAACAATTCAATTTCTAATACTTTGCTGGAAAAGCCCTGAATGTTTTGATGTAAAACTTGAAGTTGATATTGCTTTTCCTTTGTCTTAGGTTGAGTGCAAGAAGACCCCGGATTGCCTATACTATTTACATCACTCAAAGAGGGGGTTTCCTTTGTCTTAAAATCTAGTTTAAATTATTATTATTACTACCCTTACTAACTAATATAGAAGAAGACACATATTTTGTGTCATTTATATTATATGCTAACAAAGTAGCTACTTGTTTCTTATAATAATCAGACAGGTACATAGTATCCTGAGTCAAAATAAAACTGTGAATAAAATTATTCACGTCGAAGTAAGAAATAGCATCTCTATGATGGCATGTTATATTGAACAAGTGCATGTTCATTCTATGCACACATTTGTTTTGTTCTACTGACAAATTCGTGCAATATGGAAAGTTGCACAAAATGAACTTGCACTTTGACTGATTATGTAAGTTGAGCAACACCTCTAAGCTATTGTCTAATGCACTACGACTAATGTAAGAATGATTTCCTATCATAAGTATAACAGTGGTGTGCTCATCAAATTTCCCTACAGCTACTTGTTTAACAATACCCTCGAATGAGGTGTCAGGGCAAAACACAATTGTCACTTGCTGATTAAGACGATAGTTTAATAATTGACCGAAACCTACACCAATCTTGTCTGAGTAAATTACAGTCTTTTTGTATGATTTCGCCGAAGAAGGGTCCTTCGTAGATTTTGCTGCACTACTGTCACTGTCAGGAATTGGTCCAGCCTGGGGTCGAGGGGTAGAACACGGGCATGGGTCACGTGGTCGTGGCTTTAGGGTCTGGGCAGCAGGGGCTGCGATGGTAGATGCCCTAGAAGTACGCGGTGCTGCGACTGGGGTGGGCGGCACACTCGCCACCCTCTCGATCCCGATGGTAGGGGTGGTAGTGGGCGGCCCGGGCTGCACGTTGCTGTCGTCTCCCGACCCTGCATTATGCTGCACGGTGGGGGCGGGGGCACGTGACGCGCCCCTGCCGCGTCCGCCGCGGCGTCCTCCACGTCGTCCTCGTCGGGTAGGTGACGCTGTCGCTACAGTTCCGACTGCTGAGCGCTCCGTTGTTCCCACGGGCAGTGCAGGCATACCCTTATTGCGTCCGCCACGTCGAGCTTGCTGGGTGGCCACCTCAGCCACGACAGCGGCAGCTGGCGCGTCAGTAGTGGCAGGTGGGGCTGGGACGTCTGGCACGACCGTTGCAGTTAGTACGTCTGTTCCGATGGGCGAAGGAGTCTCGCCAGGTGTGTTGAGCGCGTTAGGTGTCACCGGCAGAGGTGTCACGGGCAGATGTGTCCCGGTCACGGCAGCTGAGGACGGCGCGAGTGCCAAGGCTAACTCCTCATCTTTCATCAGCCTGTCCAGCAACGCTGTGTTTTGTTGCTGTAGTTGGAGTAGCTCTGATGTTAATAAAGAAAGTTGCATGTGCTCTCTATGGCTCTCTGCATACTTAGCCTCTGTGCTAGCGAGTTGTGTTTGAAGATTATCAATATACAACTCACTACTTGTGTGTAAGCTATCTGAGGCTGTGAGTTGCACCGTCAGCTGCCCTATTTTTGATTGTGCTTGATGTAAATCCTCATTCCTTCTTTTAATTATCTGTCTCAAGTCCTCAATTTCTTTTAATAAATTAATTCTCTTAATTCTATTTGGTTGTCGCTTTTGAGTTAATTTTAATAATTTGAGGGTATGACTAGTTTTTTTTATGAATTTATTTAATCTTAAATATTTCTTTATTTTGTTTCCTTTTGTCAAAATAGTATGGCGTACTGTACTCATGTCATGCACTTCCAGTTCATGACGTAGGGAAATATTCATGACGTATTCTGGTGAGTATGCCGGTTATTTTAGTTTCTTTCCGGATCATTATCATCAAAATTAAGAGCCATACTCTTGTCGGTAGCGCAATTTCCATTCTTGTCTGTTTCAGGACAGACTCCTAAAAATATTTTCAGTTAATTTTTGTACATCCTAGTGTAGTCTACGGAACCCATACATACACAAATCACGCTTTTATCCCTTGCGGGGTAGGCAGAGCGTTAGCAATAGCAAAATTACGGTCGTTATCGCCACGTTTGACAAGTATTGCGGGCTTTTTCAGATGAGTTGTGTATCACTACAGTGACAGTATCAGCCTGTCGCCTATTATTGTAATACACCCACGAGTCCCTTAGTTGCCTTTTACAACACCCGCGGGAAGAAATGGGGTGATGCTACTGTTATCTAAGCCGGCATCACACGGCACGGTACGGAACCCAACATACCTTATCACGACTCCGCTTGACAAAATAACTCATAACCGAGTGATCAGTCACCCACCGTACGCTTTTGTTCACACCGAGAAAGTAGTATTGATACTTACGGAGGATACTTTTAAACGCCTCTATGGTGTAGTCGTAAACTCGTAAAGATTGGTAATGGGTTCGACTTCCGGGGCGAAAGAGAAAAGTTTAACTAAAGTCGGGTGGCTAACTATGTTACAGACTCTCTCCCTCGTAATGCCATTATGCCACAAACTTTACATCACTTTGACTAACCTTAGACGGATCGCACACTTGACGCACCACGGAGCGCTAAAATATCGCAGCGGTCTGTCAGACAGATCCATATTCCATACTAGAAACGTCACTCCCTATAATAAAACCACACTCGACGGACGACACTGCGATAGCTCTGCGATGACAGCGGTTGAGCGGTTTCAGTTTATTGAATCTTGAATCCGCTGCCATATTTTTGCGTTCCGTCGTGCGTCAAGGTCAAGTCTGCGATCCGCCTTACCTACGACTTGACTTTGACATTGGCAAAATACGTCTCCCTCGACTACGTCCATCCATGCACTCGACCAATGAGTATTTAAAAAACACTTCTAACTCCTTCTATATATGTAACTGATGTCAACGCTAGTATATTCCTAAGTATATTCTAAGCGAGATGTCATAATGGGAACTTTTCTATCTCTATCTGTTTGTATCTGACAGATCTCGAGCTAGTTCATGATGTCATACAATATGGCGTTGAAATTTTGAAATATGAGATAAATTGATACTCAACTAGACAAAAAATATTTCCATGGAAATAACTTTTTCAGTTTAGCTGAGCGGCATCTATGCGCACTTGAAAACGGGCTACAAGATTTCCCATTGGATTTCATGTCCCTAATATAATCAAACTACAAGGCTACAGATA
The DNA here is from genome assembly GCA_029255805.1 of Keiferia lycopersicella. Taxonomy (NCBI): domain Eukaryota; kingdom Metazoa; phylum Arthropoda; class Insecta; order Lepidoptera; family Gelechiidae; genus Keiferia; species Keiferia lycopersicella. The sequence goes on along the minus strand of JARACZ010000039.1, from coordinate 384,781 downwards.
AAATGTAGACTTTTGAGATGACAGTAGGTAAGACGATGTGGCAGTAGTAGTGCGACTGCCTTTGACGCAGAAGGTTCTGGGTTCGATTCTCGGTGGGTCACTCACAAAGTTGATATTTATCACTTTGTGAATTTGTTCCCGGTTTGGTTAGGACATTGCGGGCTGAACCACCCGATTGTCCGTAAGAAAGATGGTTCGGTGTTTCGGATGGCACGTTAAGCCGTAGGTCCCGGTTGCTGTCTATGATCACTTAGACGGCGGTCGTTACACAACCATGTCAGAAGCCTGCTACTTGTAGAAGGCGGTTGAAAAATTCTGACACTAGGGCTCATTGGGTCGTTGGACGTCTCGGTGTCCCACAAAAGAGAGAGAGAGAGAGGTAAGACTAGTCCAAACTAGGTGGCTATTGGCGCATTTTCAGATTGAGGAATTATCTATCAAGTTCAGTTCATAATGAATGGGGTGCGTATAGTTCAGTCACGGATTTTTGCGTGGTAGGCAGAGCGTTAACGGCCGTAACAATATTAATATAAAAAAATACAATAATAATTTTGAGGGCTCTTTTAGTTAATTCGTGTATCACTGTAGTGACAGGCTCTCAGCCTGTCGCCTAAAGCTGTAATACACATGAAACCCTCGAGTCCCTTAGTCGCCTCTTGCAACACTCACGGGATTCAAATGGGGTGATGCTATTTTAAGCCGGCATCAATCATTAATGATGGTACTCTACAATTTTATTTTAGGATGTTGGGAATCGAACCAACTATCTCCTGTTGAAAAGCTTTTCGTACTAATCATCATGTACTATCAGCACTTTGTTAATAGTCTCATAGGTCAAACTAGGCTGGTAATTCTTAATAACTACATAGAAGACCAATGTATCATGATCCCTCAAATGGATAGATGAATTAAAATGTTACTCTCTTTCTGTAACTAATAGTTGCTGTTAGCTTAAAAATCCAGATTTGTAATAAATATGTTTACCATGCCGTGTGATGCCGGCTTGGAATAGCATCACCCCATTTTTTCCTGTCGGTGTCCTAAAAACAGACTAAGGAACTCGAGGCTTTCATGTGTATATAGCAATTTTAGGCGACAGGCTGACAACCTGTAACTATAGTTTAACGACTTAACTAAAACGACCCTGAAACATTTGTCAGACGTGACGATCACGACCGTAATATTACGGTCGTATAGCTCTGCCTACCCCGCCAGGGATAAAGGCATGATTTGTGTATGTGTGTGTGTGTGTGTGTGTGTAATAAATAACAATACAGAGTCTCATTTGAAAATTCATTTATTTGCCCATAACTAATCTTTTTACATAATTTTACATTCGTTTACATTTTAAAGCTCGTCGTGGCTCGACTTGGTTATAAAGGGTCTTTTATTACACAACATTTCGTATACAAGGTGTAAAAATTACTCAAAACATTTTAAGGTGTAAATCAGTCCATCAAACTGTACAACTTTCCCTAAAGAATAGATTTCAAAGTATTAAAAAAAAAATAGGAAATCTCATTTATTATTGTACAATACATGGTCCGAGCCGAGGTCCAATTTTTTTCTGATATTTAGACCAATGTTCCTAGGGGAAAGTTGTTCAGTTTCATGGGATAGTTATTTACAATTGATTAGTTTACATTTTGTCCGTATATTTTCAATAAGACCTACTTTTTACGTCAGGGGCCAGTTCAACAAAATTATCACAATTATGACATGTCATGACAGAAACAAAAAAGTTGAATAACAATGTACATGCGACAATTTTACCAGAGCATCAAGTATGGCAATTATGTTATTATTATGTTACATTTTTCTAAATGTCCATTTTTGATAAAAACTAAGGGTTATACAATTAACACAGCAAAACTATACAATTTAAACTTGACTAAACAATAAATATATACACGCGTTTCATTCAATACTAAAGTTAATATTAAAATAAAAACTGGCACAGTACAATAATTTAAAACTAATTTTAAACATAAATAATTATTTGGTATCAAAAATATTTTAACAACATATACATCGTAGAAATGTGTATCAAAAGAAACCAGACTATTGGATTTTTTGTTCTTTATACTTTCTAAATGAATGTATTTTTTAAATCCTTCATTTGTCAACATTTTGAATAAGTTTGCAAAACTGCTTTACAAGGAAAATGACATGAAAGAAATATGACAACGAATTTTAGCTACTTTCATCGAACTAATACAAAATATTATCACTTTAAAATTTTCTTTTCACTATATGATTTTCTCTAAGCTATCTGTTAGAAAACTTTTCTTCACAAAGTTCGACTTGACTCAACACTTTACCAATTCTCTCATGTAGTATTTTGGCGTTTTTCTCCGGCAAGGGCGGCAGAATATCCCTAATCACTGCGTTGTTCTTTTCGTGAAACATTTTGCTTAGTAGCACTCCTACATTTGCACTGTATAAGCTCTTCAAAGAGTCTATGGTCCTTCTCCTGAACACACACAAATTGTCTAACATCACACTGTGGTACACATTGTACTTTTTTAACAATCTGTAGCCATGTAGTAGCCCAGATTCATTGTCTAAGAAGATTAGAAGACCACTGTCCATTTTTCTTGCCAAATTGTGAGCCGGTCCGTTCATTATATTTACGTTCCATTGGAAATTAAACAAATTGTTCACTATCCTGTCCAAATTTGCTGTAAGATAGTCAAATATAATTAGATCTGACCATTGAGCTAGTTCAACAAATAGATCTGTTGTTTTCTTGTTCAATTTAATGTCAATATGATCGAAGTTTTCTTTGACTTCTTTCGTAGCTTTGATGTTCTTTGATTTTAGTTTGTTCAGCAGTAATTGTTTAGAATTCTCTGAAGATTCGTTTTCTTTGATAGATATGGATAGAACATCGTTTTTATTTAAATGTCTGTTAGATGGTTTAAAGATGTCGGGAATTTTTGCTTGTTCCAAGCTTGGTATGTATTGTGTCAAAACTACAGCTCTGTTGCTGTTCCATTGGGCAGTTGCGATATCATTTGCCACATTCTCCCATAGTTTATCTTTGACATCAACTATTTTCACTACGGACGGTGCTAAGTTTGTTAAATTCAGCAGCTTAGCCACGTAGAAACTGAAAATTTCGCCTTGAATCTGGTCGGTGTTTTGTCTGTATCTGACGCAGGCTTGAAGACCATCTTTGAATGTCACTAAACGATTTTGCATTCTACCACAGCCGTTTTCCATTGACACAATTTCGCTTTGGTTTACGTATTTTTCCCAAAGCTCGGCAGAATTCAGTCCATAGCCTTGTGGCATTGCATTTTCAACTTCAGGTCCCCAATATACGTTATGGTATAACACTGTATCATCGTTGAGCGAATAACCACTTTTGTTTACTACATTTGCAGGGTGTTTGCTGTCTTTGTAGTCCTTTAAGATATCTTTCATGTCCTCAGTGAGACCTTTGGGGTAAATGTCCTTCTTATCCTTTTTATATTTGTCATTTCCAACAAAACTCACTGAAGAAAACCTTCCTTTTACTTTAGCCAGCTCTGCAGTCAAATCTTTCTTAGATTCTTTTAAAGAATTGAGACTTCTTGTCATATGATTCGTATTCGATCTTGTATCATTTGGTACTCTGAGTCTTTCAATTTCAATTCGATTGGATCTCATTAGTAAGATGCCTATAATGAATCCTAATGTAAAACTTAAACAGACGCTAATAACACAGTAGTTATAAAGACTGTATTCTCTTTTCAATTTTCTTGGTAATTCGTTTCTATACAGGTGTCTATATACGTAGTTTTCATTGTCTATTTTGATTTTAGCTATAGATTTTTCTTTGTCTTCGTGTTGACTCATTTTAAGATCGTCTAACGTTGGTATGCGGTTACATTTAGGAACTTGGCTTTTCTTCTCTGCTGCTGAATCCATCTTGACTTTCTTCGTGGGTATCGGTTTATGTGGATGACATGGTTATCTGTAACAATGACAAAGACAAGGTGAGTTTTAAATTCAAACTCAAAACGTAGGATTCAAATATCACTTTCAATTATAAAATATGGGTTATTTTATATACTTTACAGAAATGTAACATTCATCAGTTGAATGCAATAAAACTCTTGCATATTATATGTACTAACTAAAATATATAAGAAAGAAATACAAATAACATAAAAATATTTTTAATGCACGATAAGTAGGTACTTTTTAAATACAGAATCTTTCCACAATATAAATATAACGTATAATTTTAAAACCGTATGATAGACTACAAAATGAAATTATCAACCACACCAATAACACAAGTAATATAACCTCAAAAAGTCAACAAAAGGATAATTACACGGTGCTGCTACAACCACCCCCCAATTATTCAGAAGGCTACAATTTACCGATATAATTCAATTAGGACGTCTGTAATTGTTTTTATGGTAAGCCGTTACGCCCCGTTCAAAAAGGATTTTATGGAGTTGTTATTACCTCCATAGTGGCATTGTTTTATTGCTTTGTTGGTGGAGTTTTTTTACTATTATGATTACACTTAGCCTTAACCATTATTATTTATTATATTTCTTAAAATATAATGCTATATAGGTACTTTGAACACTTAATTTTATAACAGGATTTGCAAAACTTATTAATTAAGACCAAATAATTCCTTATGTGAAGAAATGATATAATGTTTCGTATTATAACATACACACATATATCACGCTTTTATACCTTGCGGGGTGGGCAGAGCGTTAATGGCCGTAAAAATACAGTCACTGATAATAATAGTGACATCGCCAAGTCTGACCAATATTGAGGTTAAGATAATTTGTGTAATCACAATAGTGACGGGTTGTCAGCCTATTGCCTAAAAGTTCCTTAGTCACCTCTTACGACACCCGGAAGAAATGGGGTGGTGCTATTCGAAGCCGGCATCACACGGCATTATAAATATTTCCTTATTTTGAATTCCTACATGGAAAGAAGAAGAGACTCGATTAACATTATCTTTCAAATAATATTCCTTTATAATAGATGTTTGATGTTTAAGAGCAGTCAGTAATACGCGTTGTATCAGCTCTATACAGACTCCACTAATCTCGTCTAACCACACTCAGTTTTTTCACCTTTTTTCAACCTGTTTTTTCGTCCGTCCGCTTGTAAGAACTTTGTTAAACATATTCTGTGTCACGGATCGGTGGTTTTACTCGTTTTTTAGCTTTAGTTTATGTTTTAGTTGTAAATTAAATTTGATACCGTTTAGAGTTAATTATTTAATGTTTGGTGTGTGGTGCCGGCTTAGAATCGCATCACCCCATTTCTGCCCGTGGGTGTCGTAAAAGGCGACTATGGGATGAATCCAGGGAACGGGCAGCAGCGTTTCCTGTGAGTATCTACAAAATCTTGCACTGCGCTCGCCAATCCGCCTGCCAAGCGTGGTGAGTACGGCAATACCCCCCCAATTGGAGGAGGCCCATGTCCAGCAGTGGACTGTTGTGGCTGTAACAAGATTTAATGTTTGCTCTGAGATTAGAAATGATTTAACGTTTCTTGCAGAGCTTGTGTGTAGAGCTAATTATTATTTTATTATGGCTTATTAATACAATAATTAAAGCGCCTTTAGACCAAATTATTTCTCATATTTATGTTAAAATTATATGTCATTTTAAATAAATAAGAATTTAGAAAGTTACATATAAGCTTTCATGTAATTTTATCTGTAATTTGTTACATACATACATATATCACGCCTTTATTCCTTACGGGGTAGGCAGAGCGTTAATGTGTAATTTGTTGATTATTGAATTTTAGATATATACCAGTGTGAGTAGCTACCTATCACCCTATTTTTTTTCGTGTGGGTACACCGAGTCGTCCAACGACCTGATGAACTCGCGTCAGAGTTTTTGTACCACACACTACAACTACAACTCTGCATTGGTTGTAAGCTATGATAATTTTGATCCCTGAATATGGACAGCAACGTTCTTGTACTGCGCTCACCAATCCGCCATGAACTCATGTAGTTTTATTGACAATAGAGCCTTGGACCTCCGCGCAGAAGTCACTACCGACCACGCCTCACGGGTATACAGTGAGACTGATTTGACTACCGCAGTACTTCCGGCATGTGGTTCGGTAACCGGAAAGGCATCACATTTCCGGTATCATATGTCTCGAATATCATTATGTATTACGTTGTCTAGGGTCTTTTTTTTAACGTTTACAAATTAGTTACATAAATAACGTGTGGTAACATTTGAATGAGATTTTTTTGGGCTGATAAGAATACTTGTCCGCACTAGCTGGCGCTGTTTGCGCTTTTTAAGATTAAGGAATCATCTGTCAACATCAAAGCATGTCTATGGAAAATGGCAGCTGAGCTTTTCCATCACTCACACGAGTGTCATTTTCTAAAAACTAAATGAACAGTTTGATCGATTAAAACCAACCCATACACCTAATTAACTTAAAAATACTTCTTAAAATATCAGAGGCGTAAATAGACATATTTGACAAGAAATAGACATATTTTAGAAGGAATTTAAAAAAATCACTATATGTAGTTGATACACGACTTATCAGGAACGACCCTTAAATATTTTGTCAGACGTGGCGATAACGACCGTAATTTTACTGTAGTTAACGCTCTGTCTACCCCGTCAGGGATATAGGCGTGATTTGTGTGTGTCTGGGTGTGTGTATTAGCATACTTACACATACAGAAATCACGCCTTTATCTGTCGCGGGGTAGGCAGAGCGTTAACGACCATAAATTTACGGTCGTTATCGCCACGTCTGACAAAAATAATTGAGGTTTGCTTCAGAAAGTCGTGTATCACTAATCACTATAGTAACAAATTCTCAGCCTACGTCCACCAAAATTGCAATACACATGAAACCCTCGAGTCCCTTGGTCGTCTCTTATGACACCCATGGGAAAGAAATGGGGTGATGCTATTCTAAGCCGGCAACACACAGCAAACATATTTTAGTAGATTTTTAAAATAATTATCTTACATATTCCCAGCTAGAGACGGAATTTAAAAGTGTATGTTATTAAAAACAAGCAATTGCAAATTTGTAAAACTTTGCCTTCCCTATATGACATAGAGGCATGATTAGGTCAAACTAGATATTATAAATACCAATTCCATAATTTCTCCGGCATGATCATACTGATCTAACTCTGATAGTTATCTGAAATAACTGTAAACAAAACTATGGTCACGATTTTGCGAGTTCAAATCAACTTGTAATTTGTAACGTTCATAAAAAAGGGCCCTGGCTCAGTTTTGACATACACCACAATGAAAGTTCAATAATGATTTTTGTTTGTTTATCACTACATAGTATAAAGCAAAGTCGCTTTTCGCGTCTGTTTGTATGTATGTTTGCTTAAATTTTCAAAACTACATAACGGATTTTGATGCAAGTTTTTTTTTAATAGATAGAGTGATTCAAGAGAAAGGTTTTATGTATAATACTTGCCGGGAAAATTCCTTGATCAGTCATATCATTTTTAGCGAAAATAAAATAAAAGTAGGTACAACGTATATCACGCCTGTATCGCTTGCGGGGTAAGAAGAGTTTTAACGGCTGTAAAAATAAAGAACGGCTTATACTGGTTATAAATAAATTTGCTGCAAATTCTTGTAGGGGTGAACCAACCCATGAAAGTGAACAACTTTCCCCAAGGAACATAATATGAAATAAAATTCTGGACCTCCCATAAAAAATTACCAACTGACCAAGTCAATTTGTATGAGGGAACAAAAATTCTCATATTTCGACCTATGTTACTAAGGGAAAGTTGTTCAGTTTCATGGGCTGATTCGCCCTTTAAAATATTTTACACCCTGTATACCTCTCTCACGGTAAAACCCGACCTACCAACACAATACACAATACTACAGCCACGTTCGAAGTTCGAGTCCATTCAAAAGCCTTCCAAATTCGAATTTCAAATATGGCCAGTCACGGTGACGCGCGTTACGATTCCAAATTCAAATGATAAATGACAGGTCTTTACCAATCGTAGAGAGAGATGTACCGAACGATATGACATTTTGGAACCATTTTTATTTTTAAACGCACCTAGCTATTCAGGGGATCAATTCGCTAGATGATATACATACATATATTACGACTTTATCACTTGCGGGGTAGGCAGAGTGGTAACGGCCGTAAGAAAACGGTCACTATCGCCACGTCTGACAAGTGTTGAGGTGATCGTGATTCAGATGATTCGTGTATCACTGTACTGACAGGTTGTCAGCCTGTCGGCTAAAATTTTAATACACTTGAAACTTTCGAGGCTCTTAATTGTCTTTTACAACACCCGCGGGAAGAAATGGGGTGATGCTATTCTTAGCCGGCATAATACGGCAATCAGGATAACAATTTAGCACAGAAACGTGTCAGATGCTAATAATACTGTTTTCTGCCTACCCCGCAAGCTCTACAACCGTGACTGCTCGCAAGGTATGTACGAAGCATCCTGTCCAAAAAATTATCGCCATATCTATGCGCCCTATCGTATCGAAAACAAACCGTGCGCTCCGAAGCCCAAATTTTCTTGGAAAATATTACGCATGCAAGATACAACGCGAACGAAAATTGCCACAGACTGATTGGACATTTCGATAACTATGCCCTGATATTTGACCGATGTGGCGCAGTGGTAGTGCGACTGCCTGTGACGCAGAAGGCTCCGAGTTCGATTCTCGGTGGGTCACTCACAAAGTTAATATTTATCACTTTGTGAATTTGTTCCCAGTCTGGTTAGGACATTGCAAGCTGAACCTTCCGATTGTTCGTAAGAAAGATGATTCCGTGTTTCGGATGGCACGTTAAGCCGTAGGTTGCTGTCAATGATTACTTAGACGGCGGTCGTTACACAACCACGTCAGAAGCCTGCTACTTGTAGAAGGCGGTTGAAAAGTTCAGACACTAGGGTACATTGAGTCGTTGGACGACCCGGTGTTCCACACAAAAAAGAAAGAAGTCTGTAAGATATTAAAAAATACAAAGTTTGTAAAAAAAAAGGTAAAAAGGTGGATTGAAGCCCGGGGGGGGCGAAAAGGAAAAAAATGGACGCGAACTGGTACACGTACGAACATGAATGATATGGGCTGATAGCGGTACCGACAGCAAATAAATCACAGAAAATATTTATACTTGAAGCCAACCTTGGGAATGGGCATACACAAATCACGCCTTTATCCCTTGCGGGGTAGACAGAGCGCTAACGGCCGTAAAAATAAGTGCGTAGTCGTTACATCTGACAAATATTGAGGTTCTTGTCAGTTGATTTGTGTACCAACCACTATAGTGACAGGTTGTTACCTAAAATAGTAATACACATAAAACCCTTGAGTCCCTTAGTCGGCATCACACGGCAGGGAATGGAGTACAGTACAAAGTTCAAAATGGGTAATTTTCTATACGTTATAAAATTTAGTTTGATACCTGTCTCAGTTTCAAGCAAATGCTATGACATATGGTCCATTTTTCATTGTTTTGTTACTTCTCTTTTTGTATGAAGCTGTCAAACGTCACAGGTATCAAGCTATAATTTATAAACTATACATAATTTCAAGTGTCGCAAAGCTTACCTAACTAACTGAAATATCGTTCCTTTATACGGAAAGTTATAATGAATTGTGATGATGACCTTTTTTTTTACCTTTTATGATGACCTTATTCTTGAATTTTTGTTTACTAATTCTAATAACTCTTAATATCCTATCCTATCCTATCCACCTAGGTGACTACTTTATTTCGTAAAAAAATCGGTTGACTGTAGAGTCGGTTTACTGACGATAGTTAAACGTGGAATGCTTTCATTTTTCTTTAGAAAATTTTAATTATATATCATAGTATATATACGCTGTCGAACGCGGAGGTCGATTGTGCCTCTCTGTCGCTTGTTCCGCGCTCTCGCTTGCACTTCATGCCGAAAACCCACAGAGCCAGGTAACGCCTCAGAGCAAGGTTACACCGCATCAGTCATGTTTATTGGTGCGTGCGTGCGTGCCAACGGCTCCATCGAAGGCGCATCGCACACTTAACGCACGACGGACCGCTAAAATATCGTAGCAATCTGTCAGATCCATACTAGAAACGTCACTCACCATTCTAAAACCGCAATGGACGGATGACACTGCGATAGCGCTGCGTTAACGGCGGTTAAGAGTGGTTTTATTATGGGGGTTGATATTTCTAGTATGGATCTGACAGAACGCTGCGATAGTTTAGCGGTCTGTCGTGCGTTAAGTGTGCGATCTGCTGGATTAAATTAAAATTAAAAAACTTAAAAAAATAAAACACAATCTTCGTCTGTTCTGCTGACGGTACCCTATCTGTCGGAATATTTGGAATACCGCGGCGCTGATGGTATCGCGTACTGGGTCGCAGGTTCGACTCCCGACCGGTCCTAGGCTCACTATTTGGTTATTGGTTGGTTATTTTATTGTTGGTTTGGAATTATTATTGTTTAGTACTGAATGGGTTGTGTGATGCCGGCTTAGAATAGCATCACCCCAATTCTTCCCGCTGGTGTTGTAAGAGGCAACTATGGGACTTGAGGGTTTCACGTGTATTACCACGTATTACAACTTTAGGCGACAGGCTGAAAACCTGTCACTACAGTGATACACGAATCATCTGATCATGTCAGACGTGGCGATAATGACCGTAATTTTACGATCGTTAACGCTCTTTTTACCCCGCAAGGGATAAAGGCGTGATTTGAGTATGTATGTAATATAAAAAGATTCCCTTTAAAATGAAAAAAGCTCCCCAATAAATAGGTCGAAATATTGAAAAATTTGAGCTCTCATATCTTTCTTCTTATATTTAAGAGCTCATTGCTCTTGTCGGTGGAGCATCCGCCTTTCATACCAGCCGATCTAAAACGGTTTTTTGTATGAAAATATGAAAGTATGACGTCATACGTTGCTATTTTGGATGGCATCAGATTTTACTTATAATTTGTCTGTTTGTTAATTCAAACTTCGACTATTTCGAAAAATTATGAAGGACGTAGTATTTTTGGACAATAGTTTTAAGCGTACAACTTTTATATTTTAGCGAATTTTACTATGGAGACTTTTATTTTTATTCTTAAATATGTAGTTACAAACAAAGGATCGAACCCGGAACTCCGTAGTCATCTAACAAAAACCCACTTTACGAATTCATTCATATTTTCATGGGAATCTTTTAAAGACGCGACCGGTCACAAACCATCGGTCATTGTGGACTAAGGTCACAAAAACTAAGAAAAAAAAAGAAATCGTGACCAAAGACCCCTGTGGTCTAGCAGTGTGAGCGTTGGTCCCGATCTCGAGGTCCAAGTTTGATTGCGGTGGAAGGATACGGTCACTGTGAGGGTCACAAAAATAAGGAACAAAATTGAGTCTTACAACTGTTTTTTTACAATGACTACCTAATCTATTTATGCCCTGACATTCAAAAAGTATACAAAATCATGAATATATTTTGTTCTGCGATTGTCACAAAATACGAGTATGTTGCGAATGTCACATAATAGCAATTTCAGAGCACTTTACAACATACCTACAACGAATTATTTAGATGAAGTAGTTACTACAAAACGATCATTATAGCTGTGTTTAATGTAATTGTAGTAAAATTTAACTATTTTTATTAAACAAAAATATCGTTAAGGATAATCATAATCGCACTCTCTCTTTCACCCTAAGGTTGCCTGGTAGAGAATGCTACCTAGCATTAAGGCCGCCTTGTTGTACTGTTTCCTTTGTTTGTGTTTTCTTCACGTTGTTAAATTTTGTGCAATAAAGAATTTTGTTATGTTATGTTACATATCATCAAAAAATTATGAGGCAAGGGAAAAGCTACAAAATAATCCTAATTTTAACATTTTAGTCTTAAAAATCTCGTAATTGTTTAAGTGTTTTAGTATTTTCTTTACACCATTGAAATCGGTTGAGAATTGAAAAAGTTATGAGAATTCAAAAGTCAAAAAAAAAAAATTCTCGCCTGAAAAGTAGGCGTTTTTCCCTTACGACATTTGAAACCAAAGCAGTCGATATACAGATTGAGTAATATAACATACAGAATAATATCCTACTTCCTGAAATCGGTTAAAATAATCGTTGTTTTGTGACAAACGCGAGCGATGAGGCGAGCGATAGTCGTGTTCCGTGTCAAAGGCGGCGTGACCTCCGCCATTTTGGATTCGGGCACTCAATGGTCACTTGGTGACTAAATGTCACGAAGGAACAAAATGTCCTTCGGTTTAGTGGATACTGGATTGTGGTGTGTGCGTGCGTTAGGCGGATCGCACACTTGTCGCACGACGGAGCGCTAAAACATCGCAGCGGTCTGTCAGATCCATACTAGAAACGTCACTCCCCATACTAAAACCGCACTTGACGGACGACACGGCGATAGCGCAGCAGTTGAGCGGTTTTAGCATGGGGATTGACATTTCTAGTATGGATTTGACAGACCGCTACGACACGGCGATAGCGCAGCAGTTGAGCGGTTTTAGCATGGGGATTGACATTTCTAGTATGGATTTGACAGACCGCTGCGATATTTTTGCGCTTTGTCGTGCGTCAAGTGTGCGATGCGCCTTAGGGGCTGGGTTTAAATTTTTAGTCCACCTGAGCCACGTTTACACTAGGTTCATTTTTTTTTTTTTTTTTTTTTTTGGTGTTGGACTTTAGGTTTACGGCCCCGGGGCCATCAAAACTACGCCTGTCGGCTTGGTGGGGAGCACGTGCTCACCCGGAAATATTTTATTGGTTGTTCAAACAACCAGCCCAATCACGCCCTTGGGGCGAGACTGGGCTTAGGAGTTGTTCTGGGAAGAACTGATCGGACTGAAATTCTGGGAAGAACTGATCGGACTGAAAAACGGGAAGAACTGATCGGACTGAAGGAAGAACTGATCGGACTGACAGAAGAACTGATCGGACTGAGGGAAGAACTGATCGGACTGAATTAGGTTCATAAGATTGTTGTAAGAAATTTTAAAATGTACTTATCCTACATCTAGTATAGATATCATTAAAGGCTTTTTTCTAGTTCTTACTCTACAATCCTTCTTTTGGAAAAAGAGGCCGAGTGGGTACTTCAACAAAATAATGGCATATTTATGAACAGATATAGTAATTTAGATGTTAGCAAATATTATGCGAATATTAAGATAGAAATTGTCCTGGCAGAATTGAGGCCAATATGACAGATAGGTCAAAAACCTCTCGCATTGTGGGTACCTATCTCAAACGTCCCAGCCAGACACATTTGGCTAATTATATTGTGACAAATAATCTAGTGATATATTACCCTGTCTGACAACTTCTCAAACGAGTTTTATCTATAGGTTATACCAGTTTAATAATATTTTTTGTTTGTATGTTTGTTTATTTTAATAATAGGGAGTTTTCTTTTCTTTTTTTATTCTAGTCGCTGGATAGATGGCGCTATGCTTGGTATGTTACCGCAAAGAACGGAAAGGAACATATTTTTTTGTTCTTTTTTTTAACGCTGACTCATTTGGAATGAAGTTGTCAGTGCGTGCTAGCCTATTTGTCAGTGTCGCAATATTTTTTTTATTTATTTAATTTTTCTTTAATCTTTTGGCTTTAGAATCTAGTAACATGGTCACAACGCCATCTATAGAGTTCTTGGAATACTTGTTTTTATCTAATTCGCAGAAAGAAAGCCTTTTATTGCGTTTTTGCGATCTTATTTTCGTTGGAGACATGGAGTCATTTAACGACTCGACAATCCCGAGTTTTTCGCACCAGATAACTACAATTTAATTCCAAGTTAAAGTCAAGTTACGATCATAGGCAAAATAAGTCTCAAAAATGAAGAGATATGAAACCATTCAAAAAAATTATAATTTTTGATTTTTTTAGAGCGGGAAAATGAAAAATCAATCGCAGGTGACACCGCAGGGCAGAAGGCTAGTATAAAATACAGGTTTAAGATCTAAGTCTTAATGTTTTAGATTGTATCCTAATAATATAAATGACCGAGAGCGTCGGTGGCCAAGTGGTTGGGACACCGGTCTTACAATCGTGAGACCCGAGTTCGATCCCCGCCGTGTACTAATGTGTTTTTACTCACGTACATTTACTGACTGCTCGAAAAAACATTGTGTCAAAACCCACATTCAAATAAAGTGTTTGTTTCATCACGATCTTTTTCCTCCACCGTAAGACTTTTCTTACAAAATATGTATTAGTGTAGCAAACTATAGTGACCGATTGTCAGCTTATCACCTAAAATTGTGCTTAAACATGAAACCCTCGAGTCCCTAGTCGCTTCTTACGACACCCGAAGCAAAATCTTTTATCAAAATGATCTACCGCCTAAGTGACGTCATAAATTTTGTCCGCCATATTGAGAACCTGATCCCTCTCACATTGTTTGGCGACCGCTGTGGCGCAGTGGTAGTGCGACTGCCTGCCACGTAGAGGTTCCGGGTTCGATTCTCGATGGGGCACTCACAAAGTTGATATTTGTCACTTTGTGAATTTGTTCCGAGTCTGGTTAGGAGTTTGCAGGGTGAACCACCTGAGTGTTCGTAAGAAAGATAGTTCCGTGTTTCAGAGGGCACGTAAATCCGTCGGTCTCGGTTGCTGTCTATGATCACTTAGACGGCTGTCGTTACACAATCATGTCTGAAGCTTGCTACTTGTAGAAGGCGGTTGAAAATATGTGAGTGACACTAGGGTTCATCGAGTCGTTGGACCACTAAGTGTCCCACACGAAAAGAAAGAAGAGAGACTCTCTGCTAGTTAGCAGGCGGTTGAAAAACTCTGTCACCATGGTGCATCGGGTCGTTGGACGACTCGGTGTCCCATACGAAAAGAAGTACCAAATCGCTCCCACATCACATTGTATACGAAGATCTACTTGTCTTTCAAACGCATAAAAACCTTAACTTACTGACTGTACACTCATAACTGCGGGGAAATAGTGCTGCCAATGTATCGATAGTTTAGATATCGATAATGGTGAGTCCCATATCGGTTGCAAAATACTATAGTCTGTAATATATAGAATTATCCCTGTGACGTGTGTGACCTTGGAGCAAATGCTATGCATAGCATTAGCATTATATAGCTTTTGCTCCAAAGTCATAAACGTCACAGGAATCATTCTATATTTTACAGATTATAGTGAAAAACAGTTTAAATAACTGTTGCCGTTGCCAATTGACTCAAAAAAGTAGATGATCGATAAAATAGACGCTAATTGAAAACTAAGAAAAACGAGGTAGTAATATAGGCTTTTGAGTTATTCCTACTAAGACCACTGAGATATTACTTGCACATACTTACTGAAAAAAAGAAATGTTATACATAGTTTTTGAAAAAAAATATTCACTTATTCAATGTGGGCTTTTTCTATCTGTCCAAAAAATTGTAAATAATTTTTATTTTTCAAGTAGTACTGTCAAAATCTATATTTTACGCCCGTATTTCCCATAAAATATCTAGAGAATTTCTTTATGATTTCTTTTTTATTATTTCTATTTGTATGGGTAAATTTTCCTGAAATAAATTAACTTCAATTTAATTTATTGATTCATCTTGGGATTCTGGGATCTTCAATAAAATATAACGACATTGGACGACAACTGGATACTTCTTATTTTGTCCTGACCGAAAATTATCGACATTCAAACCGTCGATAGTCGTACAACACTATTTGAAACCCGATATCAGAGGTAACCCTAGGCTTAGGATAAAGAACAAAGACCTATGGGAACGAAAAATAAACGAACGAGGGACCTAAACCATCAGAGGTTTATTTTTAACCGATCATGTCTAACTAGGAAGGGTTATGTTTTTGTTGTAGCTAAGCGGTTAAGAGGTTTTTTTTATCTGCGGTTTCCTATTCTGATTCAAGATGTTCAGCTGTCTTTTGATTTATCAGAATGACGGTAAGGACAAACGCACCTCATGAGTTTGCGGCGTTTTGGCGGTTTATTTTAAACTTCTTCAAAATTTTCTAGTTAATAATCTTACATACATACGCTTTTATCCCTTGAGGGGTAGGCAGAGCGATAGCTGCCGTAAGAATACAGCCACTATCGCCACGTCTGACATTTTTGAGGATTGTTTTCCAAGGTTGTTTCAGAAAACATGTGTATTACTATAGTGACAGGTTGTCAACCTGTCGCCTAAAAATTGTAATTCACCAATTCTCTCGAGTCCCTTAGTCGCCTCTTACGACACCCGCGGGAAGGACGTGGGGTGATGCTATTCTAAGCCGGCATCACACGGCACAAATAATAATCTTAATTGGCAAAACACGTCTCAAATAAAAAGATGTGTAGCCATATTTAAAAAAAAAGTGCTGTCATTGCTTTCTATGGTGTCAAAATCCACAACATCCTGCGATGCGTAAAAAATTCATTCTGCAGGACAAAAAGAATTTAAACCATATTTTGTATGAAAATACGAATAGATGACGTCATGTCTCACTAGTTTGGATGGCGTCAAAACACTGACTTTTATTTATCTGTTTATTAATTTAAACTTTAAAATATGGAGTATGTAGTAATACTCTACTATAGTAGCAGGTCTCTGACGTGGTCGAGTAACGATCACCGTCTAAGTTATCATAGATATCAATCGGGATCTACGGATTAACGTGCCCTCCGCAACACCGAACCATAGGTTGCCCCTTCATTTCGCTCATCATTTCCATTTTGGTTCATAAAGTCGTTCATCAACTTAGTTAGTATCCTAGTAGACGAAAGAAGAATGTTTTTTACTCGTTAAAACCCCCGTCATCATTCTCCTTGCCCCTGTTCTCTGTCGGGGTCGGCTACCTAACCTAGGGGATTTGACGTGGAAGCAAGTTTTTACACAGAGCGACTGCCATCTGACCTCTGCAACCCGAAGGCTAACCTGGCCCGAATCCTAGGTTAAGTAACATCTGAATTCAAACGTTTAAAATCCCGTACAGATTCCAATCCCTCGTGTTTCTTAGAACGCCGTCTCCGTGCCTTCAAAAGCATTCTTCAAGCTATAGCTTAGTTTTTATAGGTGTCGCTACTCGGTATACGTCGCCTTATGATGCCGGCTAGGAATAGCATCACTCTACAGGGTGCAAAAAAATTAGCTGCAAATATTTTAAGGGGTTCACCAGCCATGAAACTGAACCACTTTTCCTAAGGAACATAGGTCGAAATAAGAATAAAAAATTTGGACCTTCCATAGCCTCCCATACAAAATTGGCAACCGACCAAATCAATTTGTATGGGAGGTCCAAAAACTTTTCTCATATTTCGACCTATGTTCCTTTAGGAAAGTTGTTCAGTTTTATGGGCTGGTTCAGCCCTTAAAATATTTGCCGGTGAACCAGCCCATGAAACTAAACAACTTTCCCCAAGATACATAGGTTGAAATATGTGACTTTTTTTGGATCCCCATACAAATCGACTTAGTCGGTTGGTTAATTTTGTATGGGAGGTCCAATATTTTTTCCATATATCGACCTATGTTTCTTAGGGAAAGTTGTTCAGTTTCATGGGCTGGTTCACTCCTCAAAATATTTGCAGCTGTTTTTTTACATCAAATATATTTTTATGCAAATACTTAACGTGCCCTCCGAAGCACAGAACGATGATTTCTACATCATCATCGATTTCTACTTTCTTTTCTTTCTTTTCGTGTGGGATACCAAGTCGTTCAACGACCCGATGAACTGATGATGATTTCTACTGATTCAAGAATACGGCCCCTGCGTTCGTATTTCTCCGAACGCGACTTGAAAAGCATTCTTGGAGCACTAAGAGATCTGTCTAGTTTTTGTTTACGACCCGCCATTTTGTTTGGAAAATGCTTAAGACTTGTAGTTATGCTTAGCTTATAAAGGGTTAAGGATTTATTATAAAGGATATTTATGGCTATCTTCTCTCTTCTGCCGTGTGATGCCGGCTTCGAATAGCATCACCCCATTTTTTTCCCGTGGGTGTCGTAAGAAGCGACTAAGGGACTCGAGGGTTTAACGTGTATTACAACTTTTAGCGACAGGCTGACAACCTGTCACTATAGTGATACACAAATTATCTTAACCGGCCCTCAACATTTGTCAGACGTGGCGATAGCGACCGTATTTGTGCGGTTGTTAACGCTCTGCCTACCCCGCAAGGGATAAAGGTGTAATATATGTTCTCTCATGTTCTCTCTTCTATTTTCGTGTGGGACACCGAGTCCCTCAACGACCCAATGAACCCTAATGTCAAAATTTTTCAACCGCCTACTACTAGTAGCAGGCCTCTGACGTGGTTCAATAACGATCGCCGTCTAAGTGCTAGTGTCGTTTTAGGCTTTGTGATGCCGGCTTAAAATAGCATCACCCCATTTCTTCCCGCGGGTGTTGTATAAGGCAACTTCGAGACACGAGGGTTTCATGTGTATTACCACGTATTATAACTTTAGGCGACAGGCTGACAACCTGTCACTACATTGATACACGAATCATCTGAAAGGGCCCTTAAATACATATCAGACGTGGTGATAGCAATCATATTTTCACGGCCGTTAACGCTCTGCCTAACCCGCAAGGGATAAAGGCGTGATATACTCCTATGTATGTATGAGGTTTTTCTATCAAACTAAACTAAGAACTTAGAACAGCATTGACAACGTCATACCTAGCCGTCTTATACCCGAGATGGGAAATAAACGGTGTAGTTTTTACTATTCCAAGTGGAACAGGGAATCGAACTGGTTAAAAGCAAGTCCATATCACGCACTACTAGGCCAACAATGACAATGGGGTCGATGCCGGCAGTACTTTTCATGAGCTAATTTATTTCTAAAAAGTTTTCATTCACGGAAGTCCGCAATGATTGGTCTTTCCATACGTATTCAAATTTTGACTATGTTTTTGATTTTTAATGTTGTATATATAGATAAGCTACGCCGTGTGATACCGGCTTAGAATAGCATTACCCCATAACCGTCCCGCGGGTGTCGTAAGAGGCGACTAAGGGACTCGAGAGTATTGATGTATTACAATTTTTAGGCGACAGGCTGACAACCTGTCACTATAGTAATACACATGTTTTCTGTAACAACCTTGGAAAACAATCCTCAAAAATGTCAGACGTGGTGATAGCGACCGTATTCTTACGGCTGTTAACGCTCTGCCTACCCCGCAAGGGATAAAGGCGTGATATGTGTATGTGTGTGTATGTATGTATATATAGATAAGGGACTTGAATGGACTATTTTTAGTAAAATGTGTACTAGATATAAAGACAATTAGTAGCAGAAATCTGCATGCAAAAATTTAAAATCCATAACTATTCGCAAAAATCAGATCTCATTTTCGCTTTCGGTGTTTTGTAAGATAACTTATTTTTTTATTTGTTACTATAAGTTGAAATTAGATAAATTAAAGATTATATTACAATAACCTATGCCGCAAATATTAATATGGCACTTTCTAAGTAGGAACAGTATAAAAGTGAGTACAGATGGCGCGGTTCTGGAGCTAGGTATGTACTTTTTTTGTTCATATGTACTTTTTTCCGATCAAAGAGATAACTACCCATCTGGAGCGCGCCATCTATATTTTCTTAAAATAACGTGACACTTGACGTATGCTTCAGAACAGATATACAAGTGATCTGTGGCCCCAGAAAGTCCCTAATTAGAAAGAACCGAGTTTCAATAACTTTATAAATAATTCATATTACATTAAAAACTTTTTACACTAGTGTTTGCAAATTCTCTACCTCCGCTTTTACGATCAAAAGTCGTAAAAATCTCTAATAAAGTGTCCCGTCAGAATCAAGTCCATTTACCAGGTCTATACAATGTAAACGGTTCCTAACGGACCTCATAGTGTCGTTAGGGAGACATCACACCATAACAGTCTGCCTCTGTGGTCTATTGCTGTGAACCTGGGCTCTCGATTTGAGTCCTAGATTCGAATATTATAGTGTCTCGTTAAGGGTACATCACACCATAACAGTCTGCCTCTGCGGTCTACTGGTGTGAACCTGGGCTCTCGTTTTGAGTCCTAGGTTCGATTATCACAGTGTCGTTAAGGGGACATCACACCATAACAGTCTTTGCTTCTGTGGTCTATTGGTGTGAACCTGGGCTCTCGATTTGAGGCCTAGGTTCGATTATCACAGTGTCTGCTTCTGTGGTGCAGTGGTGTGAACCTGGGCTCTTGGACAGCACGTTGTAACAAGACGGCGATCGTAACAAGAACCATGACGGGGTCTTATTAAAGTTTGGCCATTCAAATAGGTAATATTTGACAGCTGTCAAACCCACACTAAGGGTTATGTCGGTTATGTCAAAGAAAAAAAGACCTTATGTCATGTCATGACATTCTTTTGAGATGTGACTTAACCTAGGATTCGGGCCAGGTTAGCCTTCGGGTTGCAGAGGTCAGATGGCAGTCGCTCTGTGTAAAAACTTGGTTCCACTTAAGATCCCCTAGGTTAGGTAGCCGACCCCGACAGAGAAGGCAAGGAGGATGATGAGTATTTATTTTGCCACATATCTACCTCTATCTTTCTGTTTACGAATGCTTATATTCGTTACATCAGAAGTAGACGTGCACTACGAAACACGGACGCCGGCACAGAATTCCAGACCGGCTCCGCATTATGATTAAGAAAGTTGTTGATAATCGTTTGTCAAAACTATTGCAAATTGTAGTAGGTGAGCCTAGATGAGGATTTTTGGAAATACTCGGGCACTATAGTTGGTCACTTGGTGAGTAAGATACATGCGTCCTACCACAGTAAATAGCCAGGACACTCTTAAATAAAACAATAATATATACGTACATATATCACGCGTTTATCCCTTGCGGGGTAGACAGAGCGATAACGACCGCAAAAAGACGCTAGCTATCTTCGCGTCTGACAAATATTCAGGGGCGTTTCAGATAATTTGTGTATCAATAATATACTGAGTTATCAGTAAGTAATTTTGTATGGGAGGTTGAATTTTTTATTTTCATGATTGGACATAAGTTTCTTGGGAAAAGTTATTCAGTTTCATGGACTGGTTCGCTCCTTAAAATATTTATGCTATTATTTTTACACCTTATACTTATTTGGCGCTGTAGAAACTGCACATTTATCCTGCAACCCTCCCTTACTATTGGGCAGCAGTATGACTCAGTCGTGTGATTCAAAGACCCTTATCTAGGAACTGTCTTCGAGAATGGCTGCCAATCCGGAAATGTAGAGTTCGATTCCCGACAAGGAACATAGTTATATAAGGTGTAAAAATATTAGCTGCAAATATTTTAAGGGGTGAATCAGCCCATGAAACTGAACGACTTTCCCAAAGGAACATAGGTCGAAATATGATACATAATTAATCAACTCTATGGGAGGTCCAAAATATTTATTATATTTCGACCTATGATCCTTGGGGAAAGTTGTTCAGGTTCATGGGTTGGTTCAATATTTAAATATTTGTAGGATTTTTTTTTACACCCTGTATGAAGGTCGATAGGTCTATCATTTTATTGTAAATCAACATTTTTTTTAGATATGAGTACAGAGTCGACGAATAACTTAATGAACATATTTGCCAGAGTTTTTATAAATTTATTTGGACGAAAATATTAATTTACCTAGACATCAACGCGTTCGTCGGTTTTTTTCATATTTTATATTTTATCTGCGCCGTGTGATGCCGGCTTAGAATGGCATCACCCCATTTCTTCCCGCGGGTGTTGTAAAAGGCAATTAAGGGACTCGAGGGTTTCATGTGTATTACAATTTTAGGCGACAGGCTGACGACCAGTCACTACAGTGATACAATCATCTGAAAGGGCCCTCAATACTTGTCAGACGTGGCGATAACGACCGTAATTCTGCGATCGTTAACGCTCTGCCTACCCTTCAAGGGATAAAGGCGTGATTTGTGTTGTGTATATTTTATCTTATATATTTTTTTATAAGAAGGTTTTCTTTTCAACCAATCAATCAGCATTAAGTTTTATTTAGTTGGGAAAGTTTGTAGCAATGTTTATAAAAAAATAAACGATATAATTACCTTTTGAAAACCACCTGAAAACCTTAGAGAAGTGTGCCTGTTTCAATGACAATTTGATCGATTAGAATGCCGTGTGATGCCGGCTTAGAATAGCATCACCCCACATCCTTCCCGTGGGTGTCGTAAGAGGCGACTAAGGGACTCGAGGGTATTGGTGTATTACAATTTTTAGGCGACAGGCTGACAACCTGTCACTATAGTGATACACATGTTTTCTGAAACATCCTTGGAAAACAATCCTCAAAAATGTCAGACGTGGCAATAGCGACCGTTTTCTTACGGCCGTTAGCGATCTGCCTACCCCGCAAGGGATAAAGGCGTGATATATGTTATGTTTGTATGAAAATACTGAGATACGACCTCATATCTAAAAATACTTCATTTACTTATAATTTATTTATTTGAAGTAGTCAGTGTTTAAATTAATAATCAGAAAATAATATAAAAGTAGGTGTTTTGACGCCATCCAAAAAAGAGATATATGAGTCATATCTTATTTTCTGATTATTAATTCAAACATTTACTTCAAATAAATACAATAAAAGTAAATGAAGTATTTTTAAGAGTATTAAGGGTGTATCTATCTTTTTATCTATTTTTGGATTAAAGTTTTGAATGTTTCGAAAATTTATAAATGAAGTTTTTTAATGACCCAGGAAACGAGCGAATTGCGTCTCTTCTCTTCTGTATAGTCGCTATTTTTTTGCTATATTACGACACGTTATGACACAAATGTCCAATTTATGAAACGTCACTCCCTGGAAAAAACTTTGATGTCGTTTTGAGACACTCCAAAACCGATATCCTAAATTACACAAATCACTGAACCGTGCCGTGTGATGCCGGCTTAGAATAGCATCACCCCAAATCCTTCTCGCGGTGTTGTAAGAGGTGACTAAGTGCCTCGAAGGTTTTATGTGTATTATAACTTTTAGGCGACAGGCTGACAACCTGTCACTATAGTGATATACAAATATATCTGAACCGGGCCGTCAATATTTGTCAGAGGTCGCGATAACGACCGAATTTTTGGGGTCGTTAACGCTCTGCGTACCCCGCAAGGGGAAAAGGCGTGATATATGTATGTATGTACATACTGAGCCCTAACCGAAATTTACGAAGATGTGTTGCAACAATTTACCAAGAATTAGGTACCTAAACGTTGATTATTAGGAAAAAAAAACAGTCTGTTTTCTTAAAATACATATGATTCAATGAAAAAACTTGACATTACAGTAGTCTTCAGATGTCATAAAACAAAAAGACGTACAAAAATTCTCAAAATCCCACATCAAATTGTTGAAGTCATCAAAACAATAAAATAAATAGAATAAAAAATACGAGATCTTAACATAACCAAACGAACTCATACGAACCTCTAGAGATATTCCAATCACAAAAAAACTACGAATCAGCTTCAATAGACACTTAATCAAATCACAAACCACTGTCACAATATTTTTATAATCATAATATTTGTTTTTCATACAAAATCCGCCATTTTCAACTAAAAATTTCACTTTCAACAAAATCCGTTTAAAGTTCGTTTTTCAAACGAAAACTATTCGAAAAATCTTTGAAGAAATTCCGTGAGAGTTTTATTTTTGAACAAAATTTAAATTTCGAACGCGTCCGCCCTTTTCGAAAGTCGGAACCAGACTGGCGCGGTCAGAAAAGACATACTTCAATATGTCCTATATCTATCTCTTTTCAACCTCACTGGTTGTATGCGAGGGAGCGGGACGGGACGATTGGTATGCATTATGGAACCGACTCTCTTTTGACTTTTTCGAATGATTTCTTTGAACGATCAAAGGATCTATATGATCTATAAGGATCTATAGATCGCTACGCCGCCGTGAGTTATGGCCCTGAGTGCCATTGATGTAGATCGCGAGGCAGTAAAATTATATTTATATTTGTATAATTTTATTGGTTTTAGTTTAAATGGAGTAGTTTAACTTAAGTTTTCTCTTTATTATTTTATATTATCTTCATGAACTTTGGAATGAACATTACCTACACCAATTAAACATACGTACATACATACATATATCATGCCTTTATCCCTTGCGGGGTAGGCAGAGCGTTAACGGCCGTAAGAATACGGTCACTATCGCCACGTTTGACTTTTTTGAGGATTGTTTTCCAAGGTTGTTTCAGAAAACATGTGTATCACTATAGTGACAGGATGTCAACCTTGTTTAGTAATCAAAGACCGTACTTTCTTCAGACACTATTTTATTATATATCGTAGCACAAGGCCTGCGGCCATGACGTACAAAGACAAGACAGACATCACTGTCAGTTATATGTGGCTGTCCTCGAGCGTTTTGAACTCGCACTGGCTCGCGATATTTTTCAGGTCTGTGATATATTGTCATTGCGTTCTTCATTGTTGTATGGATCAGTATTATCAGCTTTACACTTTCTTAGCATGTTCTTTATAATACACACTGATCTCTCTACCATACCATTAGATCTGCTTAAATATGGACTAGACGTGACATGTTCAATATCCCATTGTGAGGTAAAATCTTTAAACTCTTGGCTATTAAATGGTGGTCCATTATCAGATAAAAGTATTGAAGGAATGCCATGTCTAGCAAAAATAGACTTAAGGTGGGTAATAACTATCTTAGAGTTTGACCCAGACTGTAACAGAGCAATTTCTATATACTTTGAGAAATAATCTACGACAATTAGGTATTTAGAGCTTTCGAAATCAAATAAATCTATACCTACTTTGTGCCATGGTAGTAACTTATACTCATGGTGAACTATAGGTTCTTTGGAGTTGCTTCTCCGATAAGTAAGACATACATTACATTTACTAATGTACTTTTCTAAATCTGAATTAATGTTTGGCCAAAAAACTTTATTTCTAGCTAGTCTAATACAGCTGTTTATGCCTTGGTGGCCTTCATGTATGACTTTGAGAATACTTTCTCTCATTGATTCTGGAATAATAATACTGCTGGACTTGAAGACAATATTATCAATGACATGAATTTGATCCTTGAGAGAAAATAATGGTTTTAGTGACTGACTGACTGATCTTTTGTGTTCTGGCCATCCATTTTGACAATAATAAATAACTTGACTGAGAGTTTTATCCTTGAGAGTTTCTTGCTCTATTTCCTTTAGCTTATTAGAACTAACTGGTAGTGTAGACAAGACTAAGTTAACGTGTAGATCTATATCCTTTTCTAGACTTGTAAGTGACTTATCAGTATCAGGTAATGCTGCTCTTGATAAGGTATCTGCTATATACAGGTACTTACCAGGTTTGTATGTAACAACTAAATCATAAGGCTGAAGTCTTAGCATTATCCTTTGTAATCTCGGTGGTATATCACACAATGCCTTTTTGTATAGTGTAATAAGAGGCTTGTGGTCAGTTTCCACTGTTACCTGTCTACCGTATATGTAATGATGAAACTTAGTGCAACCAAAGAGTATGGCAAGAAGCTCTTTCTCAATTTGACTATAGTTCTGTTGACACTTAGTTAGCGATGCTGAAGCATAAGCTATTGGCTGGCTCTCTTGAGTTAGAACTGCTCCGAGAGCATTCTTGGACGCATCTACGGACAAAAGAACAGGTTTATTAGGGTCATAATAAGCAAGGACTGGGACTGAGCTTATTATTCCTTTTAATTTATTGAACTCAGCTTCATGTAGCTCTGACCAATGCCAAGTAATGTCTTTCTGAAGAAGTTTCCGTAATTCAGTTGTCTCTTGTGACAAGTTTTTTATATAAGGACCTAGATAGTTTATCATGCCTAGAAATCTTTGTAATTCTGTGACTGAGGTAGGCTTTGGCATTTTGCATATAGCTTCGACTTTGGTGTTATCTACGCTAACTCCTTCACTACTGAAGATATGACCTAGGTATCTTAGCTTTGACTGGCAGAAAACAGATTTCTCTTTGTTGAATTTCAGGTTAATTTCCCTTGCTCTCTGTAAGACTAATTCTAGACGATCATTGTGCTCTTTTAAATCCTTACCGTAAATAAGAAAATCGTCCATCATAATTTTAACTCCTGGAATGTCCCTAAATTGTTTTATCATCTGACTGTGGAATATCTCTGGTGCTGCATTGATACCAAATGGAAGGCGGGTGAATTTATACCGGCCAAAAGGTGTAATGAATGTACAAAGCTTGGATGACTGCTCGCTTAGTTTAAGCATCCAAAACCCTTTATTAGCATCAAGTGTACTAAAGTATTTGGCACCTGCAAGGTCTGATTTGATGTCATCAAGTGTAGGGAACTGATAATGTGGTCTCATAACAGCCTGATTGAGTTTACGGGGATCGATGCAGAGACGTAATTTGCCATTCTTTTTAGTAGCAATCACGATAGAACTTACCCATTCAGTTGGTTCTTCGACTCGTACAATCACCCCACTCTTCTCCATTGAATCTAACTCTTCTTTCAAAGGTTTTTGAAGCTGTAAAGGTACACGTCGACAGGCTTCCACAGAAGGCTTCACATCAGGTTTTAAGGCTAGGTTGACCTCAAAATCGCGAATGCAACCTAAACCCTCGAAGAGATCCTTGTTTTTCTCGATAATATCTTGCTGTTGAACCTGTGCTGTTTGGGAAAAACTAACGGTATTAACTCTTTTGATAAGATTAAGTTCCTTACAAGCCTTTCTACCTAATGTACTTTGGCAGTCTATATCAATGATGTGGAATTTGATGCGATGTGTACTGTTACGGTGAGTAATGTTGATGGTGCACTGACCGACTGTTGGCAAAATTTCACCACTGAATGTTGAGAGTGTACTAGAGCTAGGTTTAATGTCATTGGTGTTGAGATTGAGGTTTATGTATGTGTTGTAAGAGATTAAGTTGGCGTCAGCCCCCGAATCTAACATACATTTCACCGTCTTATTATTAATAATGATGTCTGAGAACCATTTCTCATCGTCTTGGTTCTTGGTGACCGTGCCGATGAAAAGAACGTCTTCATCAGTTTCTGAGTCAAGGTCTTCTTGTTGGCTTATCGCGTTTACTCTTTTCTTGAGCCTGCACATCGTGGCATAGTGGTTACGTCCGTGGCATACTTTGCAAGTAACTCCGATGGCTGGGCACTTGAATCGGTGAACTTGTCCGCACCGGCTGCATAGCGGTTTGTTACTCGACGAAGTCTGTGACGATGACGGTTGATGGTAGTTTGGTCTTGACTGCGACCTGGTCCTACCTTGCCGTGAACTGCTTGTACTCGGTCGTGGTCTGTGACGAGATACTTCGGCGACAGTGAAGTTGGCTGGAGTCTCTATTATTTTAGCTTGTAGCCTCGACGCTTCATGATTCTTGGCGATATCTACAGCCTTGGCCAGCGTGTCAGGTTTGTCCTGAACTAGTTTTTCTTTAATAAACTGGTTCTTTGCGCTGAGGTTCCAGCTGAAAATATCTTTCAGTAGGCTGTCCTCGAGCGTTTTGAACTCGCACTGGCTCGCGATATTTTTCAGGTCTGTGATATATTGTTCAATTGATTCATCCTCGCCTTGTCTGCGGTTGAATAATTTGTGGCGTTCGATGGTGACGTTGACTTGTGGCAGAAAGTGGTCTTCGAATTTTTTGACTAGATCATCGTAAGTTACGGTATCAATATCCAATCCAAATGAATAGAATATACAAAGCGCGTCTGTTCCTATGTGGTGCAACAAGATTGCAACTTTCCTGGTGTCGCTGCTTTTCTCTAGAACGTTTGCTCTTAAGTAAATTTTCAGTGAAGTGAGCCAATTCTTCCACTCTAGTGGCATATTATTGGAGTGGATATTTAATGGTTTTAGCCCCCCGGACTTGATGGGATTAGACTTTTCGTCCGACATTTTTTCTTCGAACGGCGACTTTATTATGTGACGTGGCGACTTATGTATTTTACATAATTTTTTTGCGACGACTATTTGCGCATTTATTTATATTTTTTTGGCGACGACTATTTACTTACTTACTTCTGACACCATGTTTAGTAATCAAAGACCGTACTTTCTTCAGACACTATTTTATTATATATCGTAGCACAAGGCCTGCGGCCATGACGTACAAAGACAAGACAGACATCACTGTGTGAGAGAGAGCGCATACCCTGACAAACCTATCGCCTAAAAATTGTAATACACCAATATTGCGGAGTTGTAAGCCCATTAAAATCCTTATTTTTAGGCTTTTGATATCACATACTTGGTTGCAGAATCAAAATATATGTTTTTCTCATACAAAAGACATCAACGAACATATACTAGTTAATACATTTGGGTTTTTATTATAATTATTGTAAAATTTAACTTTCTTTTGCTTCTGCAGCTACTTGCAAAATTGTTAAGCTGTCTCTGTAAAGGTAGAGGTTGCCTGGAAGATAAGGCCGCCTTTGCTTACTTTTAGTTATAGTTTTTTGTGCCGTTTTGTGATATTGTGTTTCTACATACATAAATACACACACAATCACGCCTTATCCATTGCGGGGTAGACAGAGCGTTAACGATCGTAAAATTACGGTCGTTATCGCCACGTTGTCTGACAAGTATTGAGGGCCCCTTCAGATGTTTCGTGTATCTTGTGTGTTTCTTGTAAAAAAAAGAGTTTATCTTGTATCTATCAATATTTATTTTCGTAAGTAACTTAAACCTTCACTTTGACAGCCACAACAGTCCACTGCTGGACATGCCTTCCCCTATTGTGTGGTTTTGCCATACTCACCACGCCTGGCAAGCGGGTTGGCAAGTGCAAGATATTGCATTCATAGGGAATGTGGGACCGGAATTTTCCAAACAATAGGTAAGTTAAGGAGGGATTGGCCTAGACGCAGGACACTGATTTGCTCTATTTCTATTCCGTGAAAGTAAAAAGTTTGCCATGTGATGCCGGCTTAAAATAGCATCACCCCCTTTCTTTCGCGTGGGAGGGTTTTATGTATATTGCAATTTTAGTCAACAGGCTTGTCACTATGGTGATAGACGACTCATTTGAAACGACTCTCAAACATTTGTCAGACGTGGCGATAACGACTTTAAAATTACGGTCGTTAACTCTCTACCTACCCCGCCAGGAATATAGGTGTGATTTGTGTATGTGTATGTAGGTATAATGTATTAATACACCATCATTAATTATACAACATCTCATTGAACTCAAAAAACATAATAAATAATAAATCATTTAAATAACGCAATTGCGAAATTCATAATTAACATTTTCCCAAAAGTTAATCCTCAAAATTAATCTACACCAACAAAGAATATAATCAAAATTCCATAAAAAAAAACCAAAAACATGTCAAAAATTCCGTACGACGTAATACCCATCATTAATTTTCCCGAAATCTCAATAACGCCGCCATCTTGGATTTTTATTTTTTTATTTATTTTGCAAATCTAATTATATCAATGAATCGGAAACGGGTGATTGATGAATAAAGACGTGTTCATATTGGTGGTAAAATTTGCATAAAATACATACATGTATCACGCCTTTATGTGCGGGGTAGGCAGAGCGTTAACGACCGCAAAAATACTATCGCTATCGTCACGTCTGACAAATATTGAGAGTTGATATGTTTTGTGTATCACTATAGTGACTGGTTGTCAGCCTGTCGCTTAAAAAGTGGCGAAAAATACTTTGCTTTCTCTCTTTTTGTGTGGAACACCGAGTCGTCCAATGACCCGATAAATTTTCAACCGCCTCCCTACAATACTTAAAATGATAAAAATCTATATTACACTAACACATAGGACAGTTTATCCTGAAAAAATGTTTCTGTGGGATGCTACGGGATTAAAACCGACTTCCACGCGGGCGGAACCGCGGGCGCCCACTATATAAATAATCAAATTCGCTAGTTGCCTGGGTCATTAAAAAATATACAGTTGTACGCTTAAAACTATTGTACAAAAATAATACGGACTTCATTCATAATTTTTCGAAATATTCAAAGTTTGAATTAATAAACAGAAAAATAATATAAAAGTAAGTGTTTTGACGCCATCCAAATACTTACGGCGTGACGTCATACTTCTAGTTCTTCAAACAAAATACCGTTTTAGATCGTTTTAAACAGTAGCTCATTTGACCAGACAGGAAACAAGCCTATTATGGATGGATGCAAACATAAAACAATAAATAAACCATGGGTCGTTCGCCGCTATTTCATCATGGCGGTTGGGTATTGATTATAATTTAATATTTCTTGTTTATTTGAGTGTTTGGTGCATAATTCTGATAGTGTTTTAAGCAATAAACTATTCTGAATGTAATCAGTAAATAGGAAATTGTAATTAACGCATATATTCCACATTGTGTAATAGTGACGAGCGGCCACCACGTGGTGCAGAAAATTATACTATCAAGTTTCTGTTACTACACATTTTTGCGCATCACAGCCCCTAGTCGTAAGACTAGGGTCTCCTGTGTTGTGGACTCTCCCTCGGCGTAATGCCACATTTTCATTACTTCACTTCGAGACTGGCGAAATCATAATGAAAACGCCATAACCAAGAAATAGAATAGAATAAATAATCCATAAAAAAACATTGAATAGACTTGTAGCCTATTAAATTTAATTAGCACCCACCCAGCACCACCCTGTGGCCACACCCTTACCGGCCAGGTGTGAATCCATCATATCTGTTGTTAATTTGACAGGTGCCAAATTCGAATCCCGGCACTTTCCAAATATGCGCACGATCATTATGCAAGCGGTTACGCGCATCACGCCTTTGTAGCTTGCGGTGTAGGCAGGGGGTTAACAGCCGTAACGTGGTTACGCGCATCACGCCTTTGTAGCTTGCGGTGTAGGCAGGGGGTTAACAGCCGTAACGTGGTTACGCGCATCACGCCTTTGTAGCTTGCGGGGTAGGCAGGGGGTTAACAGCCGTAACGTGGTTACGCGCATCACGCCTTAGTAGCTTGCGGGGTAGGCAGGGGGTAAGCAGCCGTAACGTGATTACGCGCATTACGCCTTAGTAGCTTGCGGGGTAGGCAGGGGGTAAGCAGCCGTAACGTGATTACGCGTATCACGCCTTAGTAGCTTGCGGGGTAGGCAGGGAGTAAGCAGCCGTAGAAATACTATCGCTATCACCAGAAATAATTGTGTGCTGTTTTTTGAAGTAGTATGACATTAAAATTGACAGGTTGTCAGCTTGACGCCTGAAAAAGCATTAAAGATAAAAACTTCGAGTTTTTTCCGTAGCCATAAAATGTGGTGATGCTATTCTAAGCCGGCATTATGGGTGATCAGACATTTAACGCACGACGGAGCGCTAAAACATCGCAGCGTCGTCCCGAGTGTGGTTTTAGTATGGGGAGAGACGCTTCTAATATAGATCTGACACACCGCTGCGATATTTTAGCGCTCCGTCGTGCGTTAAGTGTGCGATCCGCCTATGGTGGTCCATATTTTTGCATATTTTATACTGTGTTTCTTAGGGAAGGTTATTTAGTTTCATGGGTTGGTTCACCCCTTATATTATTACATTAATTTTTATTTTTACACCTTACATCTTACTTTTGTATATACACACAAATACACACACAAATCACGCTTTTTTTCCCTTCCGGGGTAAGCAGAGCGTTAAGAATTGTAAAATTACGGTCGTTATCGCCACGTCTGACAAGTATTGACGGCCCTTTCAGATGATTCGTGTATCACTGTAGTGACAGGTTATCGGCCTGTCGCCTAAAATTGTAATACACATGAAACCTTCGAGTCCCTTAGTTGGCTCTTACGACACCCACGAGAAAGAAATGGGGTGATGCTATTCTAAGCCGGCATCACACGGCAATTACACACCCCTTATTAGCAGCTAATATTTTTACACCTTACGCCTTACTTTTGTATATACAAACATCCTGTATTATGTTTGTAAGCACCCTGTATGATTGACGACCGATGTGGCGCAGTGGTAGTGCGACTGCCTTTGACGCAAAAGGTCCCGGGTTCGATTCTCGGTGGGTCACTCACAAAGTTGATATTTATCACTTTGTGAATTTGTTCCCAGTCTGGTTAGGACATTGCGGGCTGAACCACCCGATTGTCCGTAAGTAAGATGGTTCCGTGTTTCGGATGGCACGTTAAGCCGTTGGTCCCGGTTGCTGTCTATGATCACTTAGACGGCGGTCGTTACACAACCATGTCAGAAGCCTGCTACTTGTAGAAGGCGGTTGAAAAATTCTGACACTAGGGTTCATCGGGTCGTTGGACGACTCGGTGTCTCACACGAAAAGAGAGACCCTGTATGATAAGGACTCAAACACGTTGGTAGTCATCAACAAAGTCGCATAGTTTTCGAGGAATGTCTTAACATTGTAATGTTAAGGCGAAGTCGGTTCCATTTCTGACACAACAGGACTTTTGTTCTTTTTTCGTCCAACGACCCAGTGAACTCTAGTGTCATAATTTTTCAACCGCCTTCTACATGTAGCAGGCTTTGGACATGGTTGTGTAACGACCGCCGCCTAAGTAATCATAGACAGCAACCGGGACCTACGGCTTAACGTGCCATCCGAAACACGGAGCTATCTTTCTTACGGACAATCGGGTGGTTCAGCCCGCAATGTCCTAACCAGAGTGGAAACAAATTCACAAAGTAGTTTTGAGTAGTAGTAGTTGTAAGACTTTTGTAAAAAAGATCGCTTTTCGCCGATTCTTCACGACATATTATTAACAAGCGGCCCGCCCAGCGGTTTCGCCCGCTGCAACTCATTTTCCCGTGGGAATCAAATGTTTTCCCGGCAAGTATTATACGTAAAAACCTTCCTCTTGAATCACTCCATCTATTAAAAAAACCTGCATAAAAATCTTTGAGTAGTTTTGAAGATTTAAGCAAACACTCAGATAGACGCGAAAAGCGACTTTGCTTTATACTATGTAGCGATGGCGTACAACTTATATTTTATTAACGACCCAGGAAACTAGGGAACTATGTATTTTATTAACTAGGGAATGTTCCATACCGGCTTCTCCTTAAATGCCGAAGCCCAAACGAAGTTGGTTCGGGGAGTCTTTGAGTCGCTATCTGCTTGATTTATGCTCGTCCCTTGTGTTAGGGTGAGTCCTTATTGCTTAGGAAAGGGCTCAAATTCCGCCATTATTACGCCCTTTCAGGTTTATATTCTTTTGTTAATTATATATTATTATTTGCTAAAATTATAAATATATACTGAAAATAAAATGAAAAATGAGAATAAAGTAGGCAAGTAAATATTTTATAAGTTTGTTAAAGCTGACCTGTTGTGTATCGTTAACCTAACAACCTGTTGTGTTATGTCCTTTGTGTTCTATTGTGTACAATAAACGGTTAAATTAAATTAAATTAAATTGATTGTCGTGTTTTGCAGAGACTAGTTATCTATTTCATAAAAAATAATCTTATTTTAATTTTCATGGACATTTGTATAGATGTGTTTTTTTAAGTTTTAAAGTTTTTTTTAAAGTGAGCTGTCAGAGTCGAGATCATTATGATTTGAATCGTAACCGCGCTAAACTAACGCTGCGTCGTGCAGTTAAGTGAAAGATGCCTTATCCTAAATATATCAATTTCAAAAATGCGCGTGCAATAGGAGAGTATCCTAACCTATACCCGCTACACGCTCCGCTCGTCGCTCCTCCTATCACCATGACCATACCATTACTCCCTGTGTCCACTAACACAGTTTTTTGTGTTACTCTGTCATATTACGTGGTTATCTATTTAGGTAGAGGGCACGGTGTGATTCACTGGATTTTGGGGTTCCCTAGGAAATGTAGCGAACCTTTGTAATATTCTAATCTTCGTAATAAACGGCCCTCGGTCAGGAGTAGCGATAGAGACCGTATTTTGCGGTTGTTAGTGCTCTGCCTACCCTGTAGGGGATAAAGGCGTGATACATGTGTGAATGTATTGTTTCTCCAATTGTGAAAAAACATTTTGATTTTTTTTTCTTAACTTTTTTAATGTTTGTTTTCTTATTTTAAGCAATTTGGATTATAATTTTGAACAAAATTATGAATAAAATCTCAAATTAGCATTCAAAGAACCATATGAAGAAATAAAAATATTATCTTCTAATCATATCTTAATTAGCCTACATCATCCCACTGCTGGGCAAAAGCCTCCCTCTTTTCTTTCCATCCAGTTCTGTCCTGGGCTTCTGCATGCCAGTCTTTTGAAAACTTGTCCAACTCGTCGCGCCAATAAAATATTATTATTGTTCTTAATTTTAAAGAGTAGATTTTTTTCAAGAAAATAAGAAATCGAGTGCTAAAAGAAAAGTGTGTAGAAAAGCCGCGTAGGTACTTTTAATGTACAGAACCCTCAACTTTTAAAACCTAACTCACACTTACAAGCATTTGTTACAGTCTCGTGTAGGTAAAGCTTTATGATTCAATTTTTGTTTGAAGTCTTCCCACTTTTATAGTTTTTTTATTCTTTCTATGACGTCATTGGATGTTTTGTCTCTTTCTTGCGAGTGAATAATGAATTTTCCGATAATTCCGATCCTTGGCCGATATGACGTACGAAACAATCTGATTCTTATTCAAATTCCACAATCTGCCGTGTGATGCTTAGAATAGCATCACCCCATTTCTTTTCGCAGGTGTTGTAAGAGGCAACTAGGGGACTCGGGAGTTTCATGCGTATTTACAACATTAGGCAACAGGCTGACAACCTGTCACTACAGTGATATCTAACAGAGCCGTCAATACTTGTCAGACGTGACGATAACGACCGTAATTTTACGGCCGTTGATGCTCTGCCTTACCTAACCTAGGGGATTTGACGTGGAACCAAGTTTTTACACAGAGCGACTACCATTTGAACTCTGCAACCCGAAAGGGGTTAAGTCACATTCAAATATCATCCGAATTCAAATATTTTTTGAATGTGGGTTTCATCACGATGTTTTTCCTTCACCGTAAAAGCAGTCGATAAATGTACGTGAGTAACACATTCGTACGTGGCGGGCATCGAACTCGGGTCTCACGATTGTAAGACCGGTGTCCTAACCACTTGGCCACCGACGCTCAACGGGCAAAATAAATAGTAAACGGTAAAATTATGCATTTACAACTACCTACACTACAATAGAAGCAAATAAATATTGATGCCGTACGCCGTGTGGTGCCGGCTTAGAATAGCATCACCCCACATCCTTCCCGCGGGTGTCGTAAGAGGCGACTAAGGGACTGGAGAGTGTTGGTGTATTACAATTTTTAGGCGACAGGCTGACAACCTGTCACTATAGTGATACACATGTTTTCTGAAACAACCTTGGAAAACAATCCTCAAATTTGTCAGACGTGGCGATAGCGACCGTATTCTTACGGCCGTTAACGCTCTGCCTACCCCGCAAGGGATAAAGGCGTGATATATGTATGTATGTAAATATTGATCAGCCCCGTTACGTCATAAAAAGCTTCTCCTGTCATAAAGTACTGCTGATTCTAAGAATTTAGTACAGTTAAGGGAGGTCCGCGTCCAACAGTGGACTGTTGTGGCCGTTAGTTGGTTCTCATACTTAACGCACAACGGAGCGCTATTTTAGTCTTCTGTAAGATGTAAAAAAAAATAATAAACCTTAGATTAATAATTGGTCTTCTATGCTACAAGTTGACGTTGATGCAACGGACGCGTCTGTCAAACGAACGCAAGTTCATCCGTTGGTGCTGCGCTAACGTCAGTTTTTATTATGGGGAATTTGAAACCAGACTTAGGCCTTTTGCAAACTTAAAGCTAAAATAATAAATAACGCAGGCGTCCGTCAGATCCATCGTAGAAATGTCAATTCCCATACCAAAACCGCTCAACCGCCTGTCGACGCAGCCGCGGTTGAGCGGTTTGTATGGGATTGACTTTTCTAGTTTCTAATGTCTGCCTGCATCACGGATGCGCTAGAAATGCGCAGCGTTATGCGTTAGATGTGGGATTCGCCTTAAGCAAAGGTAAGCACAGTTACAGCAGCACAGTAAGAACAGTTCTACCGTAATAGTTTTATTACCAAAACTGTTTACAAAAATGATTTGTTCTAAAAATAACGTTTTTGTTTGTATTATATTTTTTGTCTTCAATCGTAAAACAATACAACAGTTCAACATTGTAAGCTATTCAAATATTCTGTTTCTCTTTTCGTGTGGGACACCGAGTCTTCCAACGACCCAGTGAAACCTAGTGTCAGAATTTTTCAACCACCTTTTATAAGTAGCAGGCTTCTGACATTGTTGTGTAACGACCGCCGTCTAAGTGATCATAGACAACAACCGGGACCTATGGCATAACTTGCCAGTCGAAACACGGAACCATCTTACTTACGGTCAATCGAGTGGTTCAGCCCGCAATGTCCAAACCAGACTGGGAACAAATTCACCAAATGATAAATACTTGGTGAGTGACCCACCGAGAATCGAACCCGGAACCTTCTGCGTCAAAGGCAGTCGCACTACCACTGCGCCACATCGGTCGTTGAGTGGTCGTTAAAGATGTACTGTTCAGAAAGACCCTAACGGGTAATTTTATGACCCTGTAGGTATTTTATTGTTTGGGAGAAGTTTCTACTTTGTAAGGAGTCTAAAGTATGGCCGCTTGAATTGGCCACATTTGACAGTTGTCAAACCCATACTAAAGGATATGCCAACAAGGAAAAATAGACTTTATGTCATAGCATTAATATGATTTGCCGTGTGATGCCGGCTTAGAACAACATCACCTCATGTCTTTCCCGTAGGTGTCGACTAAAGTACGGCCAGTTGAATAGGCTATATTTGACAGTTGTCAAACCCATACTAAAGGATACGTCAACAAAGCGAAATAGACCTTATGTCATAGCATTAAGATGAGTTTGACAGCTGTCTAATATTCCTATTCCTATTCGAACGGCCTTACTTTAGAGCGTAGCATTTCCACCCATTGCTTACCGTTTTCCCGCGGGCATAAGATGTTTTCCAGAGGTAAAATGTAGCCTATGTTACTAGGGGATTTTGAAGCTTCCTATTGGTGAACGAATGGTTAGGACACCGGTCTTACAATCGTGAGACCCTAGTTTGATCCCCGCCATGTACCAATGCGTTTTTACTCGCGTACATTTACCGACTGCTCTTACGGTGAAGGAAAAACATCGTGATGAAACCCACATTCAAATCAAATTTTAATTCAGATGATATTTGAATGTGACTTAACCTAGGATTCGGGCCAGGTTAGCCTTCGGGTTGCAGAGGTCAGATGGCAGTCGCTCTGAGTAAAAACATGGTTCTACGTCAAATCCCCTAGGTTAGGTAGCCGACCCCGACAGAGAACAGGATAAGGCAAGGAGAATGATAAAGGTGAAGACTTATTATTAGCATAGGTATGTTTAAGTAACATGTTTCTTTATTTAGCTGTTAATAAAATTATAAAATAAAAAATAGAATAAAAGGATGACATAAAATACGACAATTAATTTCTGAGAACACAGTCTGAGACCCAATAACTCAAATTAACCAATAAAATGTACCTTGGATTTGTGATATGCTTATTTTGAACAACATTTTGCAATCTTTAGAATAAAGTGTGGTTATATTAGTGTGATGCCTGCTTAGAATAGCATCATCCCATTTCTTTTCCGCGGGTGTCGTAAGAGGCGACTAAGTTTTTTGAGGATTGATGTATATTTCAATTTTAGGCGACAGGCTGACAACCTGTCATACAGTATACTCGTGAAAGAGCCCTTGACGTTAAGATAGCGTATTTTTACGACTGTTAACGGCTCTGCCTACCCCACAGATAACTTATAACAGCCAATTAAATGTATAATCTGTTGGAATAGCCCATGAAACTGAACAACTCTCCCTGAATCTGAAGCCAGATAAGTAAACTTTTTTCTAGTTGGAGATATAAGGATACTTCCTACCATTTTAAATACACATACATACCTTTATCCCTTGCGAGGTAGGCAGAGCGCTAACGACCGTAATATAACGTTCGTGATCGCCACGTCTTACAAATGTTTGAGGGTCGTTTCAGATAAGTCGTGTATCACTATAGTGACAGGTTGTCAGCCTGTCGCCTAAAATTGCAATACACATGAAACCCTCGAGTCCTTTAGTTGGTTTTTACGTAACCCACGAGAAAGAAATGGGATGATGCTATTCTAAGCCGGCATCATACGGTATACATAACATAGGTATATCACCTTTATCACATTTTAAATACACCTTTTCAATTTACGCCCCCTACCTGTCAAAGATGCCAAAACAAACAGAGAAACAGGCCATAATGTAACAAAACAATAATGTTTAGTAAATTATCGTCCAGTTTTGTTCAGCCTACCTAACACGGGATCTGCACCGCGGGAGTTCCAAGGAAAATTATTGAAGATTAGCTCTATAGGTATATTTGGCCTTTGGAACAATATATTATAAGGTATAAAAATATTTGCCAAAAATATATGCAAAAATATATGCCGTGTGATGCCGGTTTAGAATAGCATTACCCCACATCCTTCCCGCGGGTGTCGTAAGAGGCGACTAAGGGACTCAAGAGTATTGGTGTATTACAATTTTTAGGCGACAGGCTGACAACTTGTCACTATAGTGATACACATGTTTTCTAAAAACAACCTTGGAAAACAACAATCCTCAAAAATGACAGACGTGGCGATAGCGACCGTATTCTTACAGCCGTTAATCGCTCTGCCTACCCCGCAAGGGATAAAGGCGTGATATATGTATGTATGTATAAAAATATTAGCTGCAAATATTTTCAGGGGTGAATCAGCCCATGAAACTGAACAACTTTCTCAAAGTAACATAGGTCGAAATATGAGTTTTTTTTTGGACCTCCCATACGAATTTACTTGGTCGGTTCGCAATTTTCTATGGGAGGTCCAAAACTTTTTTTCATATTTCGACCTATGTTCCTTGGGAAAAGTTGATCAGTTTCATGGGCTGGTTCACGTTCATGGGCCTTAAAATATTTGCAATATTTTTTTTACACCCTGTATATATTCTTTATTGCATTAAACATATAGAAAATTACACTTAAATAACCGTAACAAAGACCAGCTTATCTCTAAGAAGAGATCTCTTCCAGCTAACCCATGTTTAGTGAGAGAGTCAAAATTTTTAGGGCAAAAGGCAATAATAAACGAAATGAAAAGTAAACAAAATAAACAAGTAAATAATTTAATTTAACACATCATACCTATTAACTATTGTAGTGTGGTGCCGGTTTAGAAAAGCATCACCCCACTTATTACCCGCTGGTGTTGTAAGAGGCCGCTAAGGGACTTGAAGGTTTCATGTGTAATAAATACCACTCGGGTAGGAAATGGGGTGATGCTATTCTAAGCCAGCATCACATGGCATATCTGATAAGTCTTGAAAATGACCAACAGCCCTTCCTGTGAACACGTCGCACTGCGCTCGCCAATCCGTGGTGAATATGGCAAAACCAAGGTGAAGGCCCATGTCCAGCAGTGGACTTTTGTGCTCTTTACCTTCTAAATTCGTCTTTCTTTTCGAGTGTGACCAACGACCCAATTTTTTACCGCCTTTTACAAGTAGCAGGCTTCTGACACGCCCTCTAAGTGATCATAGACAGCAACCGGGACCTACGGCAACGTGCCATCCGAAACACGGAACCTACTTTCTTACGGACAATCGGGTGAAGTATTTAAATTAGGACTGAACTTTGTAAAAACCAGTTTCGAAAGTT
The DNA here is from genome assembly GCA_029255805.1 of Keiferia lycopersicella. NCBI lineage: Eukaryota > Metazoa > Arthropoda > Insecta > Lepidoptera > Gelechiidae > Keiferia > Keiferia lycopersicella. Next base: position 345,068 of record JARACZ010000039.1, on the reverse strand, counting down.
ATAAAACTCTGACAATTTTCATTACTCTTCGTCACCTTGATTATTAATTTGAGCGAAACTGTGACAGAGTTCAGGGGATCACGCCTTTATCCCTTGCGGGGGAGGAAGAGCGTTTAAGGACATAAAAATACGGTCGCTATTGCTATGCACACACACACATAAATCACGCCTTTATCCCGCGCGGGGTAGGTGTGCCCTGTGATGCCTTCAACTGCTGTCATCGCAGCGGTATCGCAGTGTCGTCCGTCGAGTGCAGTTTTAGTAAGGGGCGTGACGTTTCTAGTATCTGACAGACCGCTGCGATGTTTTAGCGCTCCGTCGTGCGTCAAGTGCGCGATCCGTGATTATAAAACTCCGATGCCAGGGTTCATCGGGTCGTGAAAGAAAGATTTTTTGACAATCTTGTCACATCAAACCCCAGTCGACCAGACCGGCCAGATTCCATCTGGTTATCAAAAAAGGGTCATCGCATCAGAATTTTCGAAAAAAAAAAACAATCTTTAAACCCTTAAACATGCACAAAACGAATGGGCCACATTTGTCTCCCAGTGGCACGCCACGAGGTTTATTTAAAAAACGAACAGTCGTTGTTCTTTTTTCGAATGTTTTTGAAAAAAGAACATGTGACCGTTTTGTTTCTGTATACGCTGGACGCGCTTCAAACGCGAACGATACATTTGTCCTTTTATTATACAAGGTCTTAAAGATATATTTCAAAAGTTTTTTTTTTATGTAAAGCAGATATACATTTTAAAAAGAAAACTGCTGAGTAAAGCTCATCATCCGCCTCGCCTTATCCCGTTCTCTGTCGTAGTCGGCTACCTAACCTAGGGGATTTTGACGTGGAACCAAGTTTTTACACAGAGCAACTGCCATCTGACCTCTGCAACCAGAAGGCTAAACTGTACCGGATCCTAAGTTAAGTCACATTCAAATATCATCTGAATTCAAACTTTATTTGAATGTGAGTTTCATGACGATGTTTCTCCTTCATCGCAATAGCAGTCGGTTAGGCCCGTATTCATAAATAGCACTTAACTCTGAGATCGATCTTGAGTGCGAGTTTGAGATGTCGTCGTTAGTATTGACTCAGATTCGTCTAAACCACTTTTGAGATCGGTCTCTGCATTGAGTGTGATTTATAAATACGGACCTAAATGTACGTAAGTAGAAACACGTTGGTCCATGGCGGGGATCGAACTCGGGTCTCACGATTGCAAGACCGGTGTCCTAACCACTTGGCTACCGACTAAAAACAAACCTATTAATCACCTGTCAATACATACATACATATATCACGCCTTTATCCCTTGCGGGGTAGGCAGAGCGATAGTGGCCGTAAGAAAACAGCCACTATCGCCACGTCTGACATTTTTGAGGATTGTTTTCCAAGGTTGTTTCAGAAAACATGTGTATTACTATAGTGACAGGTTGTCAGCCTGTCGCCTAAAAATTGTAATACACCAATTCTCTCAAATCCCTTAGTCGCCTCTTACGACACCCGTGGGTAGGATGTGGGGTGATGCTATTCTAAGCCGGCATCACACGGCTAGTCTGTCTGACCTGTCAATAAACCTGCCCAAACATTCCGGAGCCCCAAAAAGGCCCGGTATCAAAAAGGTCTCTGTGACCGCTCTGTGAGAAATCATAAAGAATTTAAAAATGATATTACCGAGACAGCGAGCGGATATTTTGAATATTTACTTAGACACCGTGGGCTCGCGATTTAGGGGTCCGCGGGGAAAAGGATAAAATTTTAACCCTTTTCTCGCCATACTAGAATGACTGGGCGTATTTTTAAGAATATTGTATGCAAAATGTGGCAATCTGCACTGCCGTTGAATGAACCATAGGATAGAATTTCAAAATCCACTCATTCAATCTGTCTCTCTCTTTTCGTGTGGGACACCGAGTCGTCCAACGACCCTATGAACCCTAGTGTCAGAATTTTTCAACCGCCTTCTACATGTAGCAGGCTTCTGACATGGTTTTGTAACGACCGCCGTCTAAGTAATCATAGACAGCAACCGGGACCTACGGCTTAACGTGCCATCCAAAACACGGAACCATCTTACTTACGAAACAATGAAAATCTCGTTTATACGGAACCCAATCTACGTGAACCCAACTCGTTCTTCACCGATTTTTTTATAAACACATCTCGTAGGGCGCTTAAAGAATCCCCCTCTACATCCGGGAGTCCTGCGGCCCGGTGAGATCACAATCTATTTTTATTTAATAAAAAGTAGAGATGTGCTTACTAGTCGGGACTCGGGATAGCCGGGTAGTCGGGATTTATAGTCGGCGACTAGTGTAAAAATATTAGCTGCAAATATTTTAAGGGGTGAATCAGCCCATGAAACTGAACCACTTTCCCTAAGGAACACAGGTCGAAATATGAAAAAGAAATTTGGACCTGACCTCCCATACAAAATTAGCAACCGACCAAATCAATTTTTATGGAAGGTCCAAAAAAAATTCTCATACTTCAACCTATTTTCCTTTGGGAAACTTGTTCAGTTTCATGCGCTGATTCACCACTCAAAATATATGCAGCTATTTTTTTTTACACGCTGTATAGCTTGAAGAGTGGACGCCCGAGTGGAAGTCGGTTTTAATCCCGTAGCATCCCAACAGGAACATTTTATCGAGATAAAGACCATGCAAGTTAATCCCTATCTGTATTCCAAATTTCATGAAAATCAGTTCAGTAGATCTAGCGTGAAGGAGTAACAAACAAACATACAAACTTTCGCATTTATAATAAGTATTAGCATTACCTGTGATATTTTTCAGCTTCGGGCAAATTCTATAACATAAGTAAATTTCTTTTTAGTTTACTTCTCCTTTAGTATAGATTTGTCAAACTTCATAGCTATCAAGAATAATCAAGATAAATTTTGCGGAGTAAAGTCGGCAGAATAGTTTGTTATCTAAAGCACAATCTAAAGATTGAATTGTTATTTTATTTATTTATTATGGACTTCTACTCATGTAGGGTAATTCTGCCAGTGTCAGTAACTTAAAAGTGGCTTTTTCATTGTAATTCAGCCAGACTGAAGTTAAGTTGTATTTGTTTAAGTTTTATATTTTATGACGTTTGCATCTTACTTTTATGGTGATTTCGCCAGTGTCGATTTTACTGCGTTTTCGTAACTGCTTTCTGTGGACAAAGCTAAAAAAAAACGTTTATTGGCATCATTGTTTTTGCGCCCAGACGTCCTTATAGACTACATATATACATATATCACGCCTTTATCCCTTGCGAGGTAGGCAGAGCGTTAACGGCCGTAAGAATACGGTCGCTATCGCCCCGTCTGTAATTTTTTGAGGATTGTTTACCAAAATTTTTTCAGAAAACATGTGTATCTCTATAGTGACAGGTTGCCAGCCTGTCGCCTAAAATTGCAATACACCAATACCCCCGAGTCCCTTAGTCTTAAGGATATGAGGTGTTGCTATTCTAAGCCGGCAACACACGGCACATTTTAGGACAATTAGTCGGAAGTCGGCTAGTCATCCAAAACCCTAGTCGGTACATCACTAATTTTTATTTAATAAAAACCATTTCTGATGCTATCTCTATATTTTTAATGTATGGTGGGATTTTGTATGGAAATGTTTTTTTAATGCGCGGGCGGTGGTAAATTTTTATTGATCGCCGCGGCGACTATTAAGTTTGACATTTGTCGGGGTTTTTTTTCAAGTTAATCTGTTTCTGTCAGATTCCTAGAGAGAGACATCAGTTTGAGTGACGTGCTCCAAAGAGCAAGGAGACACAACAATAGTAGTTATTTGTTTCGTACTTTTATGTTATTGTAATTTTACCAAGAATTCACAATGTTGCCGTGTGATGCCGGCTTAGAACAGCATCACCCCACATCCTTCCCGTGGGTGTCGTAAAAGGCGACTAAGGGACTCGAGAGTATTGGTGTACGATCTTAGGCGACATGCTGACAACCTCTCACTATAGTGATACACATGTTTTCTGGAGCAACCTTGGAAAACAATCTTCTAAAATGTCTGACGTGGCGAAAGCGACCGTATTTTTACGGCCGTTAACGCTCTGCCTACCCCGCAAGGGATAAAGGCGTGATATATGTATGTATGTATGTATGTATGTTCACAATGTTTCACCATATTATTTAAACTCGGACATCCAAGGAGCTCTATTTTTGAATTTTCGTATGCACGGAATCTACTTACTACTATTCAGAAATTGAATACATACATATATCACGCCTTTATCCCTTGCGGGGTAAGCAGAGCGCTAACGGCCGTAAGAATACGGTCGCTATCGCCACGTCTGACATTTTTGAGGATTGTTTTCTAAGGTTGATTCAGAAAACATGGGTATCACTATAGTGACAGGTTGTCAGTCTGTCGCCTAAAAATTGTAATACGCCAACACCCTCGAGTCCCTTAGTCGCCTCTTACGACACCCGCGGGAAGGATGTGGGGTGATGCTATTCTAAGCCGGCATCTCACAGCACAGAGATAACAATAATTTATAAATTGCTATTCAAAAGACATCAATGAACTCAAATATATTTTCATTATTTACCTATTTGATATAATGTGACTTAACCTAGGATTCGGGCCAGGCTAGCCTTTGAGTTGCAGAAGTCAGATGGCAGTCGCTCTGTGTAAAAACTTGGCTCCACGTCAAATCCCTTAGGTTAGGTAGCCGACCCCGACAGAGAACGGGATAAGGCAAGGAGAATGATGACCTGATTATATGATATTTCGATTTTGATGTATTTTTTTTTTTGTTGTTTTCTTTCATATAATCAATACTATCTATCCACTTGACACTATTAGTCGATTTCGAAAAGAGTGCTTACGTATATCCATTTCTCAAAATTTTGCCTTTATTTGCCTTTTTTTTCGTGTGGGTCTTCTGAGACTAGTGTTCGATGAACATTAGTCTCAGAATTTTTCAACCGCCTTCTACAAGTAGCAGGCTTCTGACGTGGTTGTGTAACGACTGTCGTCTAAGTGATCATAGACAGCAACCGGGACCTACGGCTTAACGTGCCCGCCGAAACATGGAACCATCTTACTTACGGACAATCGGGTGGTTCAGCCCGCAATAAACCAGACTGGGAACAAATTCACAAAGTGATAAATATGAACTTTGTGGGTGACCCATCGAGAATCGAACCCGGGACCTTCTGCGTCACAGGCAGTCGCACTTTGTCATTATTCGTTATGTATTTTCTTCATTGAAAAGTCGGTTGTTTACTAAATTACTTTAACTTTGCACCTTTTGAACAAAATCAATAAAATTTCGCACTTTTCGAACTTCAAATAAGGCCCTGGTCACGAATTTTGCGGGCAGCGGGGCAGGGCGCTCGTTGCCCACTCCCGCGCCGCTGTTTCCGAGAACCGATCCATTGGAATGTATGCAAAAGATCCTGCCACCCCGCTGCCCGCAAAATTCGACATCGAGGCCTTAAACTTTGCACCGATTGAACAAAACCAATAAAATGTCCGCTTCCCAAGCTTCAATGAATTGGTACAATATTACAAGTGTTCCGTGCCACTTTCTCGCGAATAAAGTGTTGTGTTTACTGTTGAATATTTTGACAACATTTTTAGACCCGGTTTGCCACGGTACCAATTCGTCATGATTTTTTTGTTCATACCTGTTACGATACTCGTTATCATCATTGACTCCATACGTCTGTGAGAGGCGATTTAATCAGTATCTGAGGCAAGACTTTTCGTGGCTATACGGGGTGTAAGGGACAGCGTCCCGAATACTGATAGGGTGCAAGCAGACCATGATACTAAATAACTTTCCCCTAGGAACGCATGTCAGGAAACGTCAAAAAATTTTTGGTTTCCCATAGTAAATGCAGTAAGCTGATCGCGATTTTGTATGGAAGATCGAAATTTTTTTGTGGTTTCCTGTCATTATATTCCTAGGGGAAAGTTGTTCAGTTCCATGGTCTGATTGCACCCTTTCAGTGTCCGTGACGCTGTCCTAACACTATGTATATGGTATCTAACTTTAAGTTGAAATAGTCTGTGACCAACGGGACTCGTGGCAAATCGGGCCAGTATTCCTTTGGCAAACAAGTTTTTAGCGCAATATCGTAAAATTTGTCGGAAAATATAACATAATGTTCTCCGTGTGGGTTCTTACTGGTACTTCAATTTGTTTTTGGCCACTTTGACCAAGTAATTGCGTGAAATATGTTTTGTGAAATACACATATCACGCTTTAACCCTTGCGGGGTAGGCAAAGGGTTAACCATTGTAAAAATACGGCCATTGTTACCACTTTTTACCGTGCGACGTCATGCCGTGTGATGCCGGCTTAGAATAGCATCACCCCACATCCTTCCCGCGGGTGTCGTAAGAGGCGACTAAGGGACTCGAGAGTATAGGTGTATTACAATTTTTAGGCGACAGGCTGATAACCTGTCACTATAGTGGTACACAAGGTTTCTGAAACAACCTTGGAAAACAATCCTCAAAAATGTCAGATGTAGCGATGGCGACCGTATTCTTACGGCCGTTAACGCTCTGCTTACCCTGCAAGGGATAAAGGCGTGATATATGTATGTATGTTTTACAAATACAATAGTGACAGGCTGTCAGAATGTCACCTGAAATTATTCATAGGAATCTCTCAAGACCATTATTCGCCTCTTACGACACCCGCGAGAAAGAATGGGGGCGATGCTATTCTAAGCCGGCATCACACGGCGCTGGAATTAAAAACACAGATTAAATAATAGATAACTGAGACTATAGTCTGTAAGTTTAGGTACTTATATTTTTGTAAACAAACTTTGTACGAAAGTGACACTTCTGAACTGTCAGTTTCATACATCATGACGACCGATGTGGCGCAGTGGTAGTGCGACTGCCTTTGACGCAGACGGTCCCGGGTTCGATTCTCGGTGGGTCACTCACCAAGTTGATATTTATCACTTTGTGAATTTGTTCCCAGTCTGGTTAGGACATTGCGGGCTGAACCACGCGATTGTCCGTAAGTAAGATGGTTCCGTGTTTCGGATAGCACGTTAAGCCGTAGGTCCCGGTTTCTGTCTATGATTACTTAGACGGCGGTCGTTACACAACCATGTCAGAAGCCTGCTATTTGTAGAAGGCGGTTGAAAAATTCTGACACTAGGGTTCATCGGGTCGTTGAACGACTTGGTATCCACACGAAAAGAAAGAAAGTTTCATACAAAGTTTGTTTACAAAAAGATAAGTACCTAAACTTACAGACCATAAGCAGATTTTGTATTAACTTTCTAATAATTTATAACTTTCTTCCAAAGTGTCCGTACGTGCGTATGTCACAACAGATTTTATTAACGCCATAAGTGGATCAAAGTGACAGTTAACATCTTAGCACAGATTGTCAAACCTGATAGCCACACCACACCTCGAATGCGGCTTCTACTTAAATTGAGTGAGGTTAAGGCCTTCTTCACACTTAACGCACAACGCAGCGTTAAAATAACGCGTCCGTCTGTCAGATTTGTACTAGAAAAAACCGCTCAACCACTGTCGACGCAGCTGCGTTATTTTGACGTATCTGCATTATTTTGACGTTGCGTCGGCAGCGGTTGAGTGGTTTTAATATGACAATTGAAATTTCTATACATGATGAATCACCCCACATCCTTCCCGCGGTTGTCGTAAGAGGCGACTAAGGGACTTGAGGGTTTCATGTGTATTGTAATTTTCGGCGACAGGCTGACAAGTGACAAAGGCCGAGGTAGGTAAGTAATTTTAGGAGAAAGATTAAAAACCTGTCATGTTTTTGACGCTCTGCCTACCCCGCAAGGGATAAATTCGTGATGTATCAATGAGTAATTTTTCCCTACAATTATTACAGTCAGTGGCCTATGCAACGAAACTACAGGCTACAATTCTACAGGTGAAATTCGGTGTACATTGCGTAGCCGGTGGGACATTATAAAACCAGGATTTTTGACCTGCTACGCAATGTAAATCGAATTTCACCTGTAGAATTGTAGCCTGTATATTCGAAAAACGTGGCACAAGTCTTACTCATTTACTATAACTTTAATAATAATCTTTAAATTAGGTAATACTATCATGCCACGGTAAAAAAAAACATAATAGGGTAATTTACGCCACTTACAGATAAGCAGATCTATAGTTATGTTATGACATAGATTTTTTTATTTAGATGAAATCAGTTTCATTCGTATTATAATTATAGGCGACAGGCTGACAACCTGTCAATACAGTGATACACGAATCATCTGAAGGTGCCCTCAATACTTGTCAGCCGGGGCGATAACGACCGTAATTTTACGATCGTTAACGCTCTGCCTACCCCGCAAGGGATAAAGGCGTGATATATGTATGTATGTATGTATGAATGAGTAATCGTGAATGATTTCAAAACTCATACACCATGATTGTATTGAGTCCTACATTAAATACTGCATACATAGTTACATACATACACATATCACGCCTTTATCCCTTGCGGGGTAGGCAGAGCGTAAACGACCGTAAAAATTCGATCGATATCGCCACGTCTGACTAGTATTGAGGGCCTTTTTAGACGATTTGTGTATCACTGTAGTGACAGGTTGTCAGCCTGTCGCCTAAAGTTGTAATACACATGAAACCCTCGAGTCCCTTAGTCGCATCTTACGACACCCACGGGAAATAAATGGGGTGATGCTCTTCTAAGCCGGCATCATTGCTTAGAGGTGTCATAATATCCACTTCTACGCTTGGTGTGACCTTTTGCATTTTTGGCGGGAAAGTTACGATAACTATATTAGTTACTAATTTACGACGAAACACACCAGTCATCATTTAGAAATAACTTTTTTAAAAAGCGAACCGACTTCAACGGACGTAAAAAGTGCGAAACTCCATTTTCTTTGTCAGTAAGTATGGCAAAACAAAATAACAAAAAAACAAAAACAAACAAAAAAACAAAAAAACAAAACAAAAACAAAAACAAAATGTAGTACAATGGGCATGATGACTGGCAGGTCAAATGAGCTACTTATTTCATTTCATTTCATTTATTTAAAGATCTAAATTAACACAGAGTTTCAAAAACTTACGTCTAAAAGCCGTAAAAACCAACGAAGGCTTATAAACAGCTAGTGAGTTCGGAATGAAGCAGGTATAAATCATAATGACAAAACATAATAAGTAGGTATAAATCATAATTACAAAATATAATCCAAGTTTTTAACTGTTATGAAGTATTTTTAACATCTTTAATAGAATTAGGGCTGGCAAGGTACATATCTTGCAAGTTTTTTGGAAGATCATTAATTATTTTAGGTAAAATGTAGTTACAGGTTCTCTTTCCATATGTATTATTATAAGTAGTATAGTATTATATAAGTTATATATTATATTAAGTAGTATAGTATTTTATTACTTAAAACGATATTTTGTACTAAAATACCAGGAGATAACGTCATGTGTAAACTAGAGATACATGACGTATTCTCTTCGCGGGCGACAAAACACTAACTTTTATATTATTTTTATGTTTATTACTTCTATCTTTGAATATTAATAGAGTTGTAATATTTGTAGACAATAGTTTTAAGCGTATTATTTGTATTTTATTAATGGCTCAGTCATCTAGCGAATTTCCTTTAACGACCTACGCATCAAAATATTTTCATACAAGCGTCTCAAACTGACAACCTTCTTTTTTAAAGTCGGGTAAAACTTTCACTAAACTTGATACGTACACACAGCGGAAATTTTAGCGGAACATTCGTGTTTTATATTTTCATCAGGATAGTAAATATTTTTATATTTGCATTAAATTATCATTAGAATGTCTTTAAAAGTGTGACAATAAGTGTTTTAGATATAAGATAAGATTATTGATTAATTTATTTACTACTTAAGGGATCTAAGAAAAAGTGCAGAGAGTTAACGCTCTGCCAAACCTGTAAGGAATAAAGGCGTGATATGTGTAGGTATATTATGTGTATTTTAAAGATGGAACATTTTATACCAACCTAACGAGTCAATTTGTAACTGTCGTCAAATATTTTTATCATATTTCGACCTACAATCCTTAGAACAAGTTATTCAGTTTCATTGGTTCACCTTTTTTAAATATTAGCAGGAAAATAAAGCAAGTTTTATACATAAAAATCTTCCTCTTGAATCACTCTAATTATAAAAAAAACTGCATCAATATCCCTTGTGTAGTTTTAAAGATTTAAGCATACATACAAACAGACGTGAAAAGCGACTTTGTTTTATACAATGTAGTGATTCCGAGGACCCGTATATTTCCCCCTTGACACTGGCAGAATTGTCCCTGTAGACAGATGCCAAACTACTTTTTTTTTATAAAATTTTATTTTATGATTTCTGTTATTCTAAGTCTATTATGTTTCCTTTCCTCTGACCACTCTGACAACCGTATCCGACAAACCGTCGGCATATAATGCGGTGTGTTCACAGTTTACTGTCTGTAAGTAAGATGGTTCCGTGTTTCGGATGGCACGTTAAGCCGTAGGTACCGGTTGCTGTCTATGATCACTTAGACGGCGCTCGTTACACAATCATGTCAGAAGTCTGCTACTTGTAGAAAGCGGTTGAAAAATCTGACATCGGGTTCATCGGGTCGTTGGACGACTCGGTGTCCCACACGAAAAGAGACAGATTACTATAATATTCGATGTGTTTGACAACCACTTCAGCGAATGTGGCCCAATTTTGTCCAACAAACGACAAATTCCTGTCAATGTTGTAAAGAAAATGTCGTTGAAAAAGGCATGTTTCTTGTTCCGCGCGCAAAAAGCCAACAAATCTGACAAACCGTTGCGCACTCACTAAATTTGGTCCGAGAGAGAGGTAAGAAAACAAAATGGAGGGGGTATACATTTTTTTTTTCAAATGGCTTCACATCTCTTTGTTTGAGACGTATTTTGCCAGTGACCGTAAATTGAGGAGATTGTTATTATTGTTATATTATAACGCGTGAGGAGATAGTTCGTTAGAAAATTTTGAATTGTTTGGACTGGAACAGACAGGAAACCTAAAACAAAAAAATAACAAAGTGTGTAGGGACATCACAGACAACAGGGGGTATACTTACATTTATATCACGTCTTTATCCCTTGCGGGTGCCGTGTGACGCCGGCTTAGAATAGCATCACCCCACATCCTTCCCGCAGATGTCGTAAGAGGCGACTAAGGAACTCGAGAGTATTGGTGTATTACAATTTTTAGGCAGGCTGACAACCTGTCACTACAGTGATACACATGTTTTCTGAAAAATCCTTGGAAAACAATCCTCAATAATGTCAGACGTGATGATGTACTGCTAGATTAGGCATCTTTTATTAGTGGTATTTGTTACACTTTTCGTGCTTGGCAGGCGGATTGACGACCGATGTGGCGCAGTGGTAGTGCGACTGCCTCTGACGCAGAAGGTCCCGGGTTCGATTCTCGGTGGGTCACTCACAAAGTTGATATTTATCTCTTTGTAAATTTGTTCCCAGTCTGGTTAGGACATTGCGGGCTGAACCACCCGATTGTCCGTAAGTAAGATGGTTCCGTGTTTCGGATGGCACGTTAAGCCGTAGGTCCCGGTTGCTGTCTATGATCACTTAGACGGCGGTCGTTACACAACCATGTCAGAAGCCTGCTACTTGTAGAAGGCGGTTGAAAAATTCTGACACTAGGGTTCATCGGGTCGTTGGACGATTCGGTGTCCCACACGAAAAAGAAGAAAGGCGGATTGGCAAGCGCAGTACAAACAAACTGAATTTACTTACATTCACGGAGAACGTCGTTTATTCCATGAATTTCTAATTCTGAATATCCGTCCGTGCTTGAGCTTCGAGCCGTCAATCCTGGTTGTTATGTATGGTATGACCACACACGAGTACTACTTCGTAACTGGTTCAAAAATTCTTATCATTTATCATTTATTTATTTCAAAACTTACATTTACAGTCTAGCCACACATGTGAGCATTAACCTAGTTAACATATTTAATATAAACTAGTAAAATCTATTAGATATCTATTAAGCTACTTTTTGTGAAAGTAATGTCTAAGTAATGTCCTGCTGATGCTAGGAATCTGTTCTCTGTACAAGCAAAGATGTCCAAATTTGTGTAAATCATTACTTGATTCAGGAGTGTTAACGCCGCCACCATAGGTGTGGTAGAGAGCGACTTTGTGCGCCCGTACGTGACGTGGAATGTCACCGTTTGACGGGGACGCAGGTCGTGTGGGTGATGGGGAGGAACATAAAATGGGATTTGTTCTAAAAGAGGTGGGTTTAAGAGGTCTCCGCGGATTAGCCTATAAAAGTATTCTTACACCAGTGCGGCACTGCCCCTGCACTGGCAGTGCCCCATGCAATGAAAATACAGGCTACAAGTCTACAGGCGAAACTCGATCTACATTGCGTAGCTGCTGGATGGGACATTATAAAACCAGGAGTTTTGACCCGCTACGCAATGTAGGTACATCGAATTTAACCTGTAGTGTTGTAGCCTGTAGTTTCTAAAAACCAGGCACCGGTTGCATCGGGTTGACTCTGACACGCTATTCAAATAGAAGATCAAAAATCTTCGTAAATCCCAAAGCAGGTCCACCTCTTAAACAACGGCCGAATAACTGAGCAGCGTTTAAGAAACGAAACTGCAGTGGGGAATGTGTCAAAAAACCCCCGCGTGCCATCAGGCAGGCAGAGCGGACCTAATTATTGCTACAGTTGTGTCCAAACTGGCCTTTAAGTGTTGTCATGTAAGTTGTCGATAGGTTGTTTTAGAAGTAGCGAAAGTCACTAAAACATTGTTGAAAGGGTATGAAGTGTATTGAGTAGGTAAGTATATTATTGCTACAGTTGTGTCCAAACTGGTCATTCAGTGTTCTCATGTGAGTTATCGATAGTGTTTTTATTTTATTTTATTTACCACCTAACGTTACATGCTGTTTGGTTAGCTTGGCCAGCCCCGAGGCAGTGCGTTAGGGGCTATTTTTAAGTTTTTAGTCCACCTGAGCCGCATTTACACTAGGTTTATATAGTTGTTGTAAGAAATAGAAAAATTTGTTTATTACATTACATTAAATCTCAGCGTTTTCAAATGTCTTTATCCTACATTTTTGTGTTTTTTACAATGACTAACACTTGACCATCAAAAAGATAAATGTAAAATTTATTACTTTGAATAAATAATTTGAGTTTGAGTGTTGTAAATGTAGCGACAGTCACTCTCTCCTCTTTTTCGACACTGAGCCATCCAATCCAACGATCCGATGACCACTAGTGTCAGAATTTTTCAACCGCCTTCTACAAGTAGCAGGCTTCTGACATGGTTGTGTAACGACTGCTGTCTTAATAACCATAAACAGCACCCAGGACCTACGGCTGAACGTGCCATCCGAATCACGGAACGACCTTACTTACGGAAAATCGGGTGGTTCAGTTCAGCCTACAATATTGTATAGTGACGCCTATATATTGTATAGTGATAGTCACAAAGTAAATTATAGATTGGAATGTACACAGGCGACAGGCTGACAACCTGTCACTGCAGTGATACACGAATCATCTGAAAAGGCCCGCAATACTTGTCAAACGTGGCGATAACGACCGTGATTTTACGATCGTAAACGCTCTACCTACCCCGCCAGGGATAAAGGCGTGATTTGTACATGTATGTAATTTTACAGTTCAGCACCGAATTTTCAAGTTTTTTCGATATTTCATCAGGTCAAAACTATCGACATCTTGACGACACTGTTTCTCTCAGACTACAAGACATATTTCAGACAGCTGATCATGAAATGGCCCTTAAGACTTCGCAATAAGGTTTTACGATACCTAGGTACTTGATGTTTTTGGTATCGGTTTTTTTAAAGTTACCTACTAAATTATAAGTTTTTTTTATCAGAAATAAAGGCAAACACAAATATTGCCAACCGCAAATAATTTTGTAATCATCGAGGTTATTAATTTATTTTAATACCTAATGAGACAATGAGTTGTTGAACGACCTAGTGATCACAAGAGATTTTTCCGCCTACTAACATAAATAAGCCTCTGACATGGCTGTGTAACGACCGCCTCTAAGTAATCATAGACTACACCAGGACCGACGGTTTACATGCCCTCCGAAACCCAAATAAATCAAAGTACTTACAATTTAAACGAAAATACTGAAAAGAGCACCTTACATTTTGGACAAGTACACAGGACTCTTATTTGCTGTCAAATTTTTGCTGCCGCATCCAAAACAGCTCTTATTTCCACATCTTACGATGCAACCAGAAGTTCGGTAACAAAAAGGAACCAAGCATTTTTGTTACTCGCAGTAACCACGCCCTGAAATTACTTTTTTGTTACCAAAATTGCTGGCACTTCGTCGTTTGGGTGTGTTTTGCGTGGCCCCTCCTTAAAAAAGGGGTGTACCCCCAAAATAATTACGGAAAATTGTTTTCGTCGAAAGTTTTGGGCCTGTTTTTGCTTGTAATGTGCGCTATGGTTCAAGAAGAATTTGTAGACATAATTGCGGAGAGAGATGAGTTATGAAAATAACGGGCTGTTTTAAGAAGTCTTCAAGGTTTTAATATTAAGTTATGCGAAAATAATTATTATAATGACATACTTAATTGTTCCTGCATTGTTGACCACGTAAATTGAAAATTTTTGCAATTAATCACGTACATTTACCGACTGCTCTTATGCTGAAGGAAAAACATCGTGATGAAACCCACATTCAAATAAAATTTGAATCCTGATTAAATTTGAGCCAGGTTAGCCGGGTTGTAGGTAAGGGTGAGATGGCAGTCGCTCTGTGTAAAAACGTGGTTCCACGTCGAATCCCCTATAAGTAGCCGACTCCGACAGAGAACGGGATAAGGCAAGGAGAATGATGATGTTTATGAAATATATAGTCCGAGAGCCCACTTAGTTAGCTATGACTATGCGACATCTCGATTGAAAATATGACTGCAAGAGGGAGGAAAAGGCGGATCGCACATTTAACGCACGACGTGGCGCTAAAATGTAGCAGCGGTCTGTCAGATTCATACTAGAAACGTCACTCCCCATACTAAAACCGCACTCGACGGACGACACTGCGATAGTCGACAGCGGTTGAACGGTTTTAGTAAGGGATTGACATTTCTAGTGGGTATGGATCCGACAGACCGCTGCGATATTTTAACGCTCCTTCGTGCGTTATGCGTGCGATCCGCCGAAGTTGTTCTAAACACAAATTTTGACGTCATAAGTTCTGAGATGATTCGAAAGCGCAGTGCAACGTATGCACAAGGAACGCTGTTGTCCTTTGCTGAATTTATCTTATCTTATTCACAATTTTTTTACGTACGTACGTCATACATATATTTTTATTATATTTCAAAATCATCAAAGCAAAGTACATACGTAGTGATACACATGTTTTCTGAAACAACCTTCGAAAACAATCCTCAAAAATGTCAAACGTGGCGATAGCAACCGTACTCTTACGGCCGTTAACGCTCTGCCTACCCTGCTAGGGATAATGACGTGATATGTGTATGTATGTATGAAATAAAACTACAAACTATATAAATACCATATTATTGTACACAACCCTAATCCAGATCTACGTTAGAAAGATCTTCTGTTATCTTCTTGACTTCTGCTTCTGTTCTCTGCTTGGCTCCCACTTTCTTCTGTTCTTCTGTTAGCTTTTTAGCTTCTTCTTTCTTCTGTCCGTAGAGCCTGGAAGAGAAATAAAACAAGTCTTTATTTACTAATAACTTCTTTAAAAGGGAATCGACTTCAACGGGCGATGGTACACGCAGAAGGCGGTTGAAAAATTCTGACACTAGGGTTCATGTGTGGATTCATCGAGATCAGTGGAAAAAAGGGTGGGAAGTCTTTGCCCAGCAGTGAGATCCCGATGGCTAGATTAGATAAGGGTTCATCGGGTCGTTGGACGACTCGGCGTCCGACACGAAAAGAGAAGAAGAGAGTGGACTGCTACAGGCTGATGTGATGATGAGATATGATGATTCACCTCTTAAGTTCATCCATGACTCGCTGTGGCATGTGCCCCGGCTTCGGTTGGTGAATTTCATATTCCCCTTTCTCGTTCCTAACTAGCTCTACGACGGAATCCTGAAAATAATATAGAGTAACTTTTTTTAAAGAGAGCAGACGTATAAAAGTTCGAACCTCCATTTTTTTGTCGGTTAATATGCTTAAAACCTTTTCCTAATTCTGACAAATACTTTTCTGAAAACCGCATCAAAATCGGTTCATCCAAACGCCAGATAATCTTGGACAAACATACATACATACAGGTCAAAAAAGAACCTCCTTTTTTTAAATACATACATATATCACGGCTTTATAACTTGCGGGGTAGGTAGAGCGTTAACGATCGTAAAATTACGGTAGTTATCGCCACATATGACAAGTATTGAGGGCCCCTTCAAATGATTCGTGTATCACTGTAGTGACAGGTTGTCAGCCTGTCGCCACGTGGTAATACGCATGAAACCCTCGGGTCCCTTAGTTGCCTCTTACAACACCCGCGGGAAAAACTGGGGTGATGCTATTCTATGCCGGCATCACACGGCAAAATAATATAGAAAAATACATAGTGTTTGGAAGGGTGGTAACTTCTAATTTAACTTATAACTTCCTTTCAAGGGATGAACCAGTCGATGAAACTGAACAACTTTCCCCAAGGAACATAGGTCAACACATGAGAAAAACATTTAGAACTCCCACAAAATTGCCTACTGACCAAGTCAATTTTTATAATATACTCTCATATTTGGACCTATGTTTCTTAGGAAAAGTTTTTCAGTTTTACGTGCTGGTTCACCCTTCAAAATATTTGCAACAAATTTTTTACACCCGGTATACATAATGCCGTGGTATAATAATGGTATGCCGTGTGATGCCGGCTTAGAATAGCATCACCCCATTTCTTTCCCGTGGGTGTCGTAGAAATCGACTAAGGGATTAGAGGGGTTCATGTGTATTGCAATTTTAGGCGACAGGCTGACAACCTGTCACTATAGTAATGCACGGCTTATCTGAAACGACCCTCAAACATTTGTCAGACGTGGCGATAACGACCGTAATTTTACGGTTGTTGACGCTCTGCCTACCCCGCCAGGGATATAGGCGTGATTTGTGTGTGTGTGTGTGTATACATAAACATACACTGCGCTTGCGTAGTTGTTCAGTTTCATGGGCTGATCCGCCTCTTAAAGTATTTGTAGCTAATATTTTAACACGCAATATTTACCTACCTCTAAATTGGGCACCTCTCCCAACGTCACTTTGCTGGGTTTGGGACTCTTCATCTTCATCGCCCAGTTCTTCAGATAGTTGCCGGAATCACTCTGGAAGTACTAAAAAATAACGAAAAAAGTCTTCAGTATCACAGATAATATAATGCTACTAGAGTAGTACAGGTACCTAACGTCATAAAGGGAGTTCGATTGCCCTAAGATGGCTATTGGCGGGCTATTTGATATGTCGACACAGCGCGTGCATTGCTAGCGACATCTAGGTTATTTATTGGATACTTCGTATTGACCTCATTTGTATTGAAAAATATTGCAAACATGTGAATAATTCGCGTGTTTTCCGTCTCAAAACATCTTAAATAATGTATTTATAATTTTCCAATTGTTTGTTTTTGTAAATTTACCTTTATTTCAGACTCTTTAAGTTACATTCGCTACCCGTATCGCCATTTTTTTTTTTTTCTGGACTTTTTTCCTTTAATAAGGAATGATGTCAGTATATGATAGATTTCTGTTTTGATCCTAAATTAAAATTGTTGACCTCACAGATGAAGTGGCCAGTGGCCAAATGGCTAGGACACCTGTCTTACAATCGTGAGACCCGCGTGCGATCCCCGCCAAGTACCAATGTGTTTTTACTCACGTACATTTACCGACTGCTCTTACGGTGAAGGAAAAACATCGTGTGATGAAACCCACATTCAATTAATTTGAATTCAGATGATATTTGAATGCGACTTAACCTAGGATTCGGGCCAGGTTAGCTTGCGGGTTGCAGAGGTCAGAGGGCTGTCGCTCTGTGTAAAACTTGGTTCCATGTCAAATCCCCTAGGTTAGGTAGCCGACTCCGGCAGAGAACGGGATAAGGCGAGGAGAATGACGACAGATGCTAGTGAAGTGGGAAAAAATCTGAACTAAACAACTTTCCCCAAGAAACATAGGTCGAAATATGAAAGAATTTTTTGACCTCCCATACAAAATGTAGCAGCAGCCGAGCGAGTCAACTGTATGGGAGGTCCAAAAATATTTTTCATATTTCGACCTATGTTCCTTAAGGACAGTTGTTCGGTTTCATGGGCTGGTTCACCACTTAAAATATTTGCAGCTAATATTTTTACACCCTTTCGGTATTCGTCCCTATCCTCAGCAAGCTTCACCCAGCTTATTATAATCTTTTTTTCTTTTCTTCTTTCTTTTCGTGTGGGACACCAGACGCCAGAATTTTTCAACCGCCTTCTACAAGTAGCAATAGGCTTCTGACATGGTTGTGTAACGACCGCCATTTAAGTAATCATAGACAGTAACCGGGACCCACGGCTTAACGTGCCATCCGAAACACGGAACCCTTTTTTCTTACAAACAATCAGGTGGTTCAGCCCGCAATGTCCTAAACGGACTGGGCACAAATTCACAAAGTGCTAAATATCAACTTTGTGAGTGACCGATGTGGCGCAGTGGTAGTGCGACTGCCTCTGCGGCAGAAGGTTCCGGGTTCGAATATAATCACCTTTTCTTTATTCTTGTTGTACTTTTCAGGCGATGGCGCTTGTCTCTTTGCAGTGCTCTGGAAACCGGCTGGAGCTGGAAAAGTCAACATTAAAATTGTAATAGGTACACCAATACTCTCGAGTCCCTTAGTCGCCTCTCACGACACCCGCGGGAAGGAAGTGGGGTGATGCTATTCTAAGCCGGCATCACACGGCATTATAACATCATCAGGAGTTCAATTTCTGAATTGTTCGTTTTAGATTGGATTGACTATCTGTCAAATCAGCGTTTTGAAGTAGCCATACTGTACCTAGTTTCCCGGTGTTGGTTTGAGGTCCCAGTTCGAACATGACCTGCAAGTCCGCATGGTTGCCGAATGCGAACCCAAAACCCACCCTCGAGTCTGTGCCTGGAATAAAAAAAAAATGCGTGATTAATGTACCAACTTAGTCTTACTTACCTGAATATACAGGGTGTAAGAGACGGTGTAACGAAAACTTTGCAGGCGTGATCAGCCCATGAAACTGAACAACTTTTTCTATGGAGGCTATGTTGGGGAGCGAAAAATTTTTAAAGAGTTTCCATACAAAGTCATTCAGCTGATCGGGAATTTTGTATGGGAGGTCAAAATTTTTTTACGTTTACCAACATCCCCCATAGAAAAAGTTGTTCAGTCTCATGGCCTGATCACGCTTGCAAAGTTTTCGTTACACCGTCTCTTAACACCCTGTATACGTGTTAAATTTCTTGCTGTAAATATTTTAAAGGGTGAACCAGTCTATGAAACTGAACAACTTTCCTCAAAAAACTTAGGAGGAAAAAAGAAAAATATTGGGCCTCCCATACAAACTGATTCGCTCGTCTGGATGGTATATTTTGTATTGGAGGGCTACAATATGTTTTCGTATTTCAACTTAGGGAAAGTTGTTCAGTTCCAAGATCTGATTCACCCTTAAAAATAGTTTATATTTTTATACCTCATATAAAACCGCATTCAAACTTGAACGCACGACGGAACGCTAAAACGTCGCAGCGGTCTGTCAGATCCATACAAGAGATGTCAATCCCCATACCAAAACCGCTCAACCGCTATTGACCCAGCGCTATCGCAGCGTCATCCGTCGAGTCCGGTTTAAGTATGGGATTGTCATTTCTAGTATGGATCTGACAGACCGCTGCGATATTTTAGCGCTCCGTCGTGCGTTAAGTGTGCGATCCGCCATATTTGTTCCTTTCACAATACCTTAGGAACTAGAGAGTAACATATATGGTAAATTTTACCGCAGAGACCAATGTCAACACTACTTTCTTGCTGAATAAATTACTCAGGTTGAGTACACAACAGACTTTTAGCAATAAACATAATTATTGAGCATAGGAGAGGATAATTTATTATTTATTATTAAATAAATAATATTAATTAAATAAATAATAAATAGGAGAGGATAGTTTAGAAGATAACATCATTCTGTTGTAAAAAGTAGCAGTAGAAGGGATTAAAAAGTGAAATATAAGGTATAAAAATATTTCTGTAAATATTTAAACGGGTGAACTAGCCCATGAAAATGGACAACTTTCACCAAGGAACATAGGTGGAAATAATGATAAAAATTTTGGCCCCCCATACAAAAGCACCGACCGACCAAGTCAATTTGTAGCAGAGTTCCAAATTTTTTATCCTACGTTTTATTCTACGTTTTCGTTCTCGACCTATGTTTCTTGGGGAAAGTTGTTCAGTTTCATGGGCTGTTTCACCCTTTAAAGTATTTGCAGCTAATATTTTTACACCTTATATATTTTATTTAGCTACTACCTATATCGGACGTAGGTATTATAAAACAGATATACTGACGACCGATGTGGCGAATAGTAGTGCGACTGCCTTTGACGCAGAAGGGTCCGCGTTCTATTCTCGGTGGGTCACTCACAAAGTTGATATTTATCACTTGGTGAATTTGTTCCCAGTCTGGTCAAGACATTGCGGGCTGAACCACCCGATTGTTCGTAAGAAAGATGGTTCCGTGTTTCGAATGGCACGTTAAGCTGTAGGTCCCGGTTGCTGCCTATGATTACTTAGACGGCAGTCGTTACACAACCATATCAGGAGCCTGCTATTTGTAGAAGGCGGTTGAAAAATTCCGACACTAGTGTACATTGGGTCCTTGGAGGACCCGGTGTTCCACACGAAAAGAGAACGGCATAACTCAACGGTTACCTTTCTTAATAGGTGGTATGTTGGAGTAAGCTACAGACAGAAGAGATGGCAACTCCTCGGGAATGATGATGCCGCACCATCCTGAAAACAAGTGATAAATGTAATTAATATTTTAATTTCTACATCCTTCAAGTATACCTAATATGTACCTAACATGTATCCAGGATGTCGGAGGAGAGAGTGGCGTAGCGCATCTTTTTTCTGAACTAGAGGAGGGCAAGCAAAGCATGGCGGACAACTCCTCAGATATAAAGATGTTCAGAAACGACACATGAAAAGATGCAACACAGAGCCCACTCAATGGGAGGGTCTGGCAGCACAGCGCCCCGAATGGCGCGGGATGGTTAAGAGACAAGTCCGCGAGTTTGAGGAACAGCGTAAAGCAGACCTCGTCGCTAAGCGCGATGAGTTAAAGGCCCGTCCACCCGTCGCCATTAACTATAATTATGTAAATGGCAAACACTGTTTGCACGGGAGTTTACTGCCAAAATTAGCTACAATAGCCATCTCCAGACACATCAGCGCCGATCTGATTAGGAGTCGAAGTGGTCGCTATGGCCGAAATCGGTCGGAAAGATCATCATCATCATACCTAATAAAATCCACTTAATCTATGAGATCTACCTACTCGGGGAATCCGTATTTGTTTCTTCATCTCTTTCTTCTTATATTTGAGAGCTCATTGCTCTTGTCGGTAAATCATTGTTTATTATGAAAACCTATCAAAATGAGTATCTATCTACACTATACATTGTCTAACTATGTATACTACGCTAAATACATCGACATTGTGATGTTGCAACTTGAGATTGCGAACGCGAGTACCCCTGACCCGCAGGTTGCAACTACTGTGCCATCCGGCGTCACACATAATTGACAGTACCTGGTTCACCGAGCTCGGGTTTATCGACCCTAATAACGTATTTTGTTTCTTGATCGTGATCCCGGCTTAGAATCACATCACCAAGATTCAAGATTCAAGATTCAATCGTTTATTTCCAAGTAGATTCACAATGAATACTTTTAGAATGTCAGAGAGTTACAATACAATAATGTCACTGAATAAATGAATGAGTCATTGTAAACAATAACAATTTTCAGTTCCTAATAGAATCGCGGACGAGTGGGATAAAAATAAAAAAATAAAAAATAATAATAAAGGCACTGCCTCGGGGCTGGCCAGGCTGACCACACATCATGTAACTCACATCACCACCATCAATTAATGAAATCAGTTAAATTAAAGACAAAATATTTAAAAAATGCTTGTTACATGCTAATCAGCCGGACCCCCTGAACAGGAAAACCACCCAAAAACCTGCTCAGAAGTGCTCCTAATCTCAATTTACAATTTGTACCTATAGAATAGGCCCTAAGCTACCCTAGCTAAGTTTTATAATTATATATATATTATTAGCCCAAAAGACGGCTACGCTAAAATAAAATAAAAGTATTACAGTAGATAATTCTAACTGTTTCGTCTTCCTTACTAATTATGCCAATTGTAAATTCCATGCACGTCCCGATCTGGTATTAAAAATGACTGCATGTTTCTTGTGCTGCGCTGGAATTTCAGAGGACCATGCCTCCTTGTCATTAACATAATCATCTAACTTATAATAAGCTTTATAACATAATGTTCTCTTAATAATAGATTTAAATTTACTTTCAGATAAACATAATATATTTTCCGGTATTTTGTTATAGTATCGTATACTTAAACCTTCAAATGAAGTCCTTACTTTAGCTAGTCTATACGTGGGTTGATCTAATTTATTTTTACTCCTTATATTACGATTATGTCTTTCATGATTTCTTGTGAACGTATGAATATTCTTTCTGACATACATGATATTTTCATAAATATATTGACACGGCACAGTCATAATATTAATTTCCTTAAACAGTTCTCTGAGAGAATCACGACTGCCAAGTTTATAAATTGCTCTAATGGCCCTTTTTTGAAGAATAAATATTGTTTCAATATCAGCGGCGCGGCCCCACAGCAAAATTCCATAGGACATAATGCTGTGAAAATAACTAAAGTAAACAAGTCGTGCAGTTGCAACATCTGTAATTTCTCTAATTTTACGTACCGCATAGGCAGCTGAGCTTAATCTACCCGATAAAGATGTAATATGAGGGCCCCATTGGAGCTTTGAGTCAAGAGTAATCCCTAAGAAAGCTGTGCTGGTACTAAACTCCAATTTTTCATTATTAAGTGCAACATAGTTATTCAAAGAATGTACTACATTTGGCAAAGTGAATAATACACATTTAGTTTTTTTCGCATTTAGAACTAAATTGTTTGCAGTAAACCAAGTATTTCACCCCATTTCTTTCCCATGGATGTCGTAAGAGGCGACTAAGGGACTCGAGGGTTTGATGTGCATTGCAATTTTAGGCGATAGGCTGACAACCTGTCACTACGGTGATACACAAATCATCTGAAAGACCGTATTCTTACGGTCGTTATCGCTCTGCCTACCCCCAAGGGATAAAGGCGTGATATGTGTATGTATGTGTTAAAGGTATTACATAGATATTATCATAAACTGGGTATTACTATCGATGACGGTATGGTGTCATCAGTCACAGGATTGTTACTAAGTTCTGTTTCTCGATTGGTAGCGACTGGATTGCCGTGTGATGCCGGCTTAGAATAGCATCACCCCATTTCCTACTGTTGGAGTTTGTATGGACGCCAACCTTATTGATATACCATAGTGTTCTCTAATGTGTCAAGTCATGTTTACGTCATGCGGGTGCAAAATTCTTAATCACAAAAAATATAAATAACCCTAAAGCCAAGTCCTATTTTATTTTCTACACCTACCCGTGGGTGTCGTAAGAGGCGACTGAGGGACTTGAGGGTTTCAGGTGTATTAAAACTTTTAGGCGACAGGCTGACAACCTGTCGCTATAGTGATACACAAGTTATCTCAAACGGCCCTCTATATTTGTTAGACGTGGCGATAGCGATCGTATTTTCACGGCCGTTAACGCTCAGCCTACCCCGTAAGGGATGAAGGCGTGATTTGTGTATGTATGTATGTATGTATAGATGGCGATGTAGGCACACGTCCAGCAGTGGACTGCTATAACACAGTGCTAAAAAACAACTTAAGAAGATATTTGTCATCAGTTAAAACCACTAGGATTGCTTAATTTCAACCAAAGAAGTGTCTTTAGGTAAGTAGATGTCAAAGGTCGTTTACGTAACTACAGACGGCTTGCAAAACTGTTCGTCTTAGGTGCATCGCATGCTAAACGCACGACGGAGCGCTAAAACATCGCAGCGGTCTGTCAGATTCATACTAGAAATGTCAATCCCCATACTAAAACCGCTAAACCGCTGTCGAGGGAGCGCTATCGCAGTGTCGTCTGTCGAGTGCGGTTTTAGTATGGGGAGTGACGTTTGTAGCATAGATCTGACAGACCACTGCGATATTTTCAGCGGTCCGTCGTGTGTTAAGTGTGCAATCTGCCATTTCGTATCATCATTAATACGTAGAACTAGTAAAGATAGTAAGAATCTTCAAAATGCCTATGGATTATCGATAAAAAATATCTCTTCTTTCTCTTTTCGTATCGGACACCGAGTCGCCCGACAGCCCGATGAGCCCTAAGTGTCTGAATTTTTCATCCGCCTTGTACAAGTAGCACAACTTTGTGAGTGACCCACCGAGAATCGAACCCGGAACCTTCTGCGTCAAAGGCAGCCGCACTACCACTGTGCCACATCAGTCGTCGGGTAAGTAACTCATTTTAGGAGAAAGATTTAAAACCTGTCATGTTTTTTATGCCGTGTGATGCCGGCTTAGAATAGCATCACCCCACATCCTTCCCGTGGGTGTCGTAAGAGGCGACTAAGGGACTCGAGGGTATTGGTGTATTACAATTTTTAGGCGACAGGCCGACAACCTGTCACTATAGTGATACACATGTTTTCTGAAACATCCTTGGAAAACAATCCTCAAAAATGTCAGACGTGGCGAAAGCGACCGTATTCTTACGGCCGTTAACGCTCTGCTTACCCCGCAAGGGATAAAGGCGTGATATATGTATGTATGTATGTTTTTCATGATCTGCCTACCCCGCACAAGGGATAAAGGCGTGATGTATGAATGAGTACTTTTTCTCTACAATGAGATAATTTGGATATTTCAAATTAACTTTTGGTGTTTTTTTAACTAATGAGTCTTTATTACAGTCAGGTCTTTACCATTTACCATTACATAATATTTTAATTAGTTAATACTATAATGCCATGGCAATAAAAAAATAATAGTGTACTTTATATCACTTACCGATAGGCTTTATAGCCGTAAGAAAGATGGTTCCGTGCTTCGGATGGCACGTTAAGCCCGTAGGTCCCGGTTGCTGTCTATGATTACTTAGGCGGCGATTGTTACACAACCATATCAGAAGCCTGCTACTTGTAGAAGGCGGTTGAAAAATACTGACACTAGGGTTCACTGGGTCGTTGGACGACTCGGTGTCCCACACGAAAAGAGAAGAGAGTTATTTACCTCGGCACTTATTCACTTTAAGGCCAGCCGCGAGTAATTGCACAAGTACTGGGGTGATGCCATTCTAATCCGGCATCACACGATCACCGTAACATTTCAAAGTAATTTTTAATGGTTTAAGTTTTTAATAGTTTTCTTCCTTTAGCTCAATGCTACTAAATATCCATCTTAAGACTGACCCTGAATTAAAACTAATTATACTGACTTTAAGACCTATACATAACTTTTTTTAAAAGAGAACCGACTGTAAAGAACGTGTAAAAGTGCGAACCTCCATTTCTTTGTCGGTTCATGAAACCCATGTCAGCCCATGAAACTGAACAATTTTCCCAAAGAAACATCGGTCGAAAAATTAGATAATTTTTTGGGCCTCTCGTACAAATTGGCTTGGTCGGTAGGTAATTTTGTATGGGGGCCCTATGTTTCTTGGGGAAAGTTGTTCAGTTTCATGGGCTGATTCACCCCTTAAAATATTTGCAGATAATATTTTTACACCTTAAATGCACTACTAATGCACAGCCAGCCCTTTAGGGATATGAGACGTGATTACCACAAGTAGGTCACATCAAGATTTCTTACTAACCGGACGGTTAAGTGTCAAGCCATACTAGGGGCACAGTACGCGGCGGATTGATTGCTAAATCGGCCTTCTGCTTATGAATCGAAGAAAATGTAAAGCAGCTGAATTTTTTCTTAATTTCACAGACGACCCTTCAGCATAACCCCAAATTATAAAACTTGTAGATGATATAGATTGCTTCTGTCTACAGAGACTTCGCTTGTTGACTGGATCATTAATAAAAAGTTGCTGTGCGCTTAAAACTATTGTCCAAAATTACTATGGACTTCATTCATAATTTTTCAAATCAATGTTTGAATTAATAGACAGAAAAAATACTTAAAGTAAGTGTTCTGACGCCATCCAAAACAGAAATGTAAGACGTCATACAATGCTATTTTTATACAAAATACCGTTATTGATAGTTTTAAAAAGTAGGTCATTTGACCTGTCCACAACCCAATTCTGCTAGTGCTGGGTCGGAAAATATCCGTGACCCGTCGTGTCGCGCAGCCGAACGCACCGCGGCGTAGATTCAGTAGGTGAGGCCCGACATTAAAAACTTGATATTGCACATTTCTATTCTACAACAAACATTTATACCAGAAATGCCTGATTATGAAACAAATTGGTTAAACCACTGACGTATACAGTCGTTTACTTAACATTACATTGACTGGTGGATCGAGCTCGCTCGGTTTTTTGTTTTTGTACGCCTCAGTAGATGGCGTTGCTCGTAAACGAACACTCTCAAAAAAAGGGTGAAATAAACATTTTTTTTATTAAAACCTACTCGTATGAAGACGGATTGATTTATCGCCCTCAAAACCTCCTACATCATACAAATCGTTAGAGCCCAAGACGAGATCCCGATTTATTACAGGAAAAAAATTTGCTGCAAATATTTTAAAGGGTGAAACAGCCCATGAAACTGAACAAATTTCCCCAAGTAACAAAGGTCGCAATATGAAAAAATATTTTGGACCTCCCATACAAAATAATTACCGACTGACCAAGTCAATTCGTATGGGAGATCCAAAAAATTTTCTCAAATTTCGACCTATGTTTCTTGGGGAAAGCTGTTCAGTTTCATGGGCTGATTCACCCCTTTAAATAATTCCAGCTAATATTTTTACATCTTATGACTATGCGTAGGTATGTAGGTACTACTTATTATGATAATATGGAAACCCACGCAAAGCGGCTTTTACCCAGAGGAAAAATCTAGACCCCATGGGAAAATTCAAAATACTTTTACCTAAGCCAACAATAAAAAAAAAAGTAACAAGCTAACTCTACGAAAATACATATTTTAATGACTAGGAAATATACTATTCAATTTGTAACAACACTGGCACTCTACCAGGAAGTGTCAAGTTCGAATCCTTGTCGTGACCTTATTATAATTTTTAAGTCAACAAAAACTTACCTAAAGCCAAATGACATAGAAGAAAAAACAGCTTCAAATCCATTTTCGAAAATCACATTTAAAAATCGAACTATTGTAACGTCACTTTTGTTTTCAGAACACTATTTAAGTTAAAAATCAAAACAATATTCGATATTCAAATGAGGAAAAAAGAAATAAAAAAATAGTGTTGTTATATCGCGTACGAAAAGCGAACTGGCCGGTAACATATGTTTGAACAACTTTCACTATATGAACAAGGTTGGTGGGGTTTGCTGTCTGCAACTCTGACATAGTTACATATAGATGGCGTTAGTGTACCGAACGTTGAAATGCTAGGGATTTAGATAGATTTGTTAACGATTTTATTAGTCACATTATATTAATCAATGACAAAATTATTAATGACAATGACTAATTTGATTACCTACGCAGTTTTAAACTTTCTATTTTTTAGCCATGCATCACACTGACCGACGCGACGGACAGACATTTTATCACTTACGTTAATAATTTTCATTCTCCTTGCCTTATACCATTCTCTATCGGGGTCGGCTACCTAACCTAGGGGATATGATTTGGAACCAAGTTTTTACACAGAGCGACTGCCATCTGACCTCTGCAACGCGAAGGCTAACCTGGCCCTAATCCTAGGTTAAGTCACATTCAAATATCATCTGAATTCAAATTGTATTTGAATGTGGGTTTCATCACGATGTTTTTCCTTCACCGTAAGAGCAGTCGGTAAATGTACGTGAGTAAAAACATTTTGGTACACGGCGGGGATCGAACTCGGTTAAACGTTAATAATTCATCATCATCATCATATCAGCCCACATCTACCCACTGCTGAGTATAGGCCTCTTCTTTTTCTCGCCATCTGCGCCGGTCCTGTGCCTCCCGCATCCACTGTCTACCAGCAACGGTGGCTAAGTCATCCGTCCATCTAGCGGGTGGTCTGCCAACTGGACGCTTTTTTGTTCTCGACTGCCACTCTGTTACCGCCTTGGTCCACCGTCCATCTTCCCTACGAGCCAAGTGTCCTGCCCACCCCCACTTCAGTCTCGTGATTCGCTTCCCGACATCAACGACTCTTGTTCGGCGTCTTATCTCCTATCGTTAATAATTAATAAAACTAAATTTTGCGTAATCATATTATTCGTGTGATGCCGGCTTAGAATAGCATCACCCCACATCCTTCCCGTGGGTGTCGTAAGAGGCGACTAAGGGACTCGAGAGTATTGGTGTATTACAATTTTTTGGCGACAGGCTGACAACCTGTCACTATAGTATTACATGTTTTCTGAAACAATCCTCGAAAATGTCAGACGTGGCGATAACGACTGTATTCTTACGGCTGTTAACGCTCTGCCTACCCCGCAAGGGATAAAGGCGTGCGTGATATTTGTATGTATGTATGTATGTATACATACTAAGAGCAACAATACTATTAGCATAAGCGGCCTTACCGTTTCAAACGATTTCTTTCACATAACTATGAAACCCACATTTAGATAAAATTTTAATTCAGATGATACTTGAATGTAACTTAACCTAGGAATCGGGCCAGGTTAGCCTCTGCAATCTGAAATTGCAGAGGTCAGACGGCAGTCGCTCTGTGTTAAAACTTGGTTCCGCGTCAAATCAAGGTTAGGTAGCCGACCCCGACAGAGGACGGGATAAGGTGAGGAGAATTATGATAGTTATTTCTTTAGCATGATAACGACTTAGCGCCTGAAACGATAGATGCGCAGATTCGTCGTGTTTTGCTTTTTCCATTACTGCAGGCATACCGTATATATTACCCGTATTATAAAAAGTACACTGTGAGTGCAGGAACTCACGCCACGGAAGGTATCCCGCGGTCTCTCTTTCTCTTATCGTGTGGGACACCGAGTCGTCCAACGACCCGATGAACCCTAGTGTCAGAATTTTCAACCGCATTCTATAATTAGCAGGCTTCTAACATGGTTTAGAAATGACCGACGTTTAAGTGATCATAGACAGCAACCGGGACCTACGGCCTAACGTGCCATCCGAAACACGGAACTATCTTACGTACGGACAATCAGGTGATTCAGCCCGCAATGTCCTAACCAGACGGGAACAAATTCACAAAGTGATCAATATCAACTTTGTGAGTGACCGAGAATCGAACCCGGAACCTTCTGCGTCAGAGGCAGTCGCACTACCAACGAGCCTCACTACTCTACACCACAGTAAGAGCCAATCAATCGTGATTGGATCGCAAAAACTTGGTAATACCAGATTACGCCATTAGAAGTGAGCAAATGTGCCCCACTGGCATACATCTCTTGCTAATCGATAAACTACATACGTATATCACGCCTTTATCCCTTGAGGGGAAGGCAATGCTGTAACAGCCGTAAGGATACGGTCGGTATCGCCACATCTTACATTTTTGAGGATTGTTTTCCAAGGTTGTTTCAGAAAACGTGTATCACTATAGTGACAAGTTGTCAGCTTGTCGCCTATTAGTTGTAATACACCAATATTCTCGAGTCCCTTAGTCGTCTCTTACGACACCCGCGGGAAGGATGTGGGGTGATGCAATTCTAAGCCGGCATCACATGACAAACTAACCTAGTAAAAATAAGAAGTCTTTCTATGGCGAAATCGCAATAATTCTATAACAGGAAGTTTTTTTTTTTTCGTTAAATAGATGATCGTATTTCTAACTGATTATTTAAAAAAATCACTATTATTTTAAACTAATATGTAGTTAAAAAAATATTAAAAAGAATTACCGTATTGCAAAAAAAAATACTAAGTATACAGATACTTTCTTCAACTAGCGTTATTTTAGTGTAAACTTGTAAATAAATAAATCCAACGATTTCTGTCATTGAAAGATACGTTTCTTATCCAAAATAATCTTACGAAAATAAAAAAGAAATATGAAATATTTTATAATGCCTTTATATGTTTTGGTGGATTTTTAGTCAAATGTAAAAATGTATTTCTATCAGTTAATGTGTAATGTATATTTGCTTCGTTATATTTATGAGTGTTTTTTTTACGATGGATTAATGATATGTCTTAAAATTACCTTCTTTACATTTTTAAAAACAATATCTACTGTTGTAGAATGTCTGATAGATGACAGAAGTAAAAACAATATCTACGGTTTTAGTATGGGGATTAACATTTCTACTATGGATCTGACAGAACGATGCTATATTTTAGCGGTCCGTCGTGCGTCAAGTGTGCGATCCGCCTTAAGTGTGGAATAGGTCTCATATAGATATAGAAACATCCTTGTAAAATGAATTCTTGCATATTTTATTGTAAATTAAATAATAAATAATAATCAAGTATCTGTAATCGCTTCATCATCACATTGTCTAGCTGGTTATATACTTTTGAGGTTCATTGCAATTCCTATGGTACAGTCGGCGTGATGGGATTTCTATACAATACAACCGACGCTAACGTGCCGTGAAAATGTCCGAAACGTCGGTTAGTGCTAGTGAAGGCCAAAAAACTCGATTAATCAATACAAATAACACAAAAAAAATAACAAAAGACAAAAACAAACAAATTTAAAAAATACAAACAAATTACAAATTGTTAAAATGACATCCGGGCCGATGACTGTCAACAATTTAGGAGCTACACAGAAATAGGTAATTAATAATTTCGTTACATAAACAAACTTATAAAAAACTTTTACAATATAGTGACCCAGTCCATTAGTATAGTAAGCAATTTTCTACTAAATCAAAAGATACAAAAAGGAATCTCTTAAACAAACTGGCTTGGCTTATCGAATCATTTTAATATGGAACGTACCTTTTTGTTTCAATTTTTCCTGTTTTAGGGACAGATGTTAACTTCTTGGGAATGGGCTCAACCACCCTGATTAAATATAAATATGACGAGACGAGCATCAAGAGATCGAGAAATTGACGAAGGCCAACCGGTGCGCCGAAAGCTCAGTGGTAAAGCAGTGTGCCGGTACGAGTGTGCGAGGGGTCGCGGCCCGGGTTCGATTCCTGGTCGGCGCTTCTCAATTTTTCGATTTCTTATTTCCATGAGCATTTAATATAGCACTGTGAGTGCGGTAAATGCCAATAAATTCACCCTGATTAAGCTTTTACATGATATCATATCACTCCTAAAAGTAATTTCAGGATTTTTTACATCCGACTTCCATGCTCGGGGACTTAACTTGGCTGAGCCTCTAAACAAAACTACACAATCATATGTTGTATGAATACAGAATCTAAAAAAAAAATGCTGCAAAAATTTTAATTTGTGAACCAGCCCATGAAACAGAACAACTTTTCCTAACATAGTTGAAACATGAATTAAATTTTGGATCTCTCATACAAAATTACTGACTAACCAAGTCAATTTGCATGGGAGGTTTTCAATATTTTCAATATTCAAATTTTCAAGAAATTTTCTCATATTTCGACCTTAGTTTCTTAGGGAATGTTGTTTAGTTTCATGGGCTGGTTCACACCTTGAAATAATTGCAGCTAATATTTTTACACCTTGTATGTATGTATGAATAGAAATCCCCTATCACTGACTGTACCATCCGTACTCATACACGCCGTGTGAACCGTCGTTTACACACACAATAGATTTTTTACTGATAATAACTGTGCAATAACCATATTGCACTACACACATTCTTAAATATTGTCCCGAACTAAGCGGTAGTGTGAAAATTATTAATAAAAGTGGATATTTACAAGAAAAAATTAGCTGTGAATATTTTAAGGAATGATCCAGTCCATGAAACTGAAAAACTTTCCCCAAGGAACATAGGTCAGAATATGAAAACAGAAATTTTGACCTCCCATAGGAAATCTAAAATCTTCTCATATTTCGACCTATGTGTCGCGGGAAAGTTGTTCAGTTTCATTGGCTGATACACCCATAATATTTGCAGCTAATATTTTACACCTTATATATTTAACAAAACAGCATATTTACCGAAAATGGTGAAAATTTTATGGTGTTTAGAGTGTTGTGTAGTGTTTTTGGTTTGGAAATGTGAGTTGTCATTTTACGAAAAACTCGACTTGACTCTCTCTTTTCGTCTGGGACACTGAGTCGACCAACTACCCAATGAACCCTAGTGTCAGAATTTTTCTCCCGCCTGATTACTTAGTACTTACAATTACTAAATTGCCGTGTGATGCCGGCTTAGAATAGCATCACCCCATATCCTTCCCGCGGGTGTCGTAAGAGGCGACTAAAGGACTCGAGAGTATTGGTGTATTACAATTTTTGGCGACAGGCTGACAACCTGTCACTATAGTGATACACATGTTTTCTGAAACAACCTTGGAAAACAATCCTCAAAAATGTCAGACGTGGCGATAGTAGCCGTATTCTTACGGCCGTTAACGGTCTGCCTACCCCGCAAGGGATACTGGCGTGATAAATGTATCTATGTATGTATTGTACAATTACTAAAAAAACAAATATCCGACAGCGGTAGTTTAATTATACTGGGTTTTTAGTCAGTCCACAAACTCTGTAGGGTGTTTCTACTCATGATTCTGAACAACTTTTATTATGAGGCTATAAAAAATAAACAGGTGTTTTTCAGGTACTTAAATAGGAACTCCCGAAGAACATAACCTTCTTTATGAAGCAGCCGGTAAAAAAGTCTTCTCATTCCAGGTCTTCCATGCGAGGCAGGGTTTCCAGTCCTGCAGAGGCTGAGCGGAATCTTCATCATCCCGGAAGACGTATCCACAGGCTCGGCAGCCGTGTATGGATTCACGCCTAAAGTTATCTTTGGTGAGTCTGTAGTGACCTCTGGTGGCTACAACATGAAGCTCACTCAAGTGGTTCACAAGCATACAAGACGCAACAGACGTTCTCAACATATTCAATAGATGGCGCCACGTGACAGAACAATGGGCCTGAAACGCGGTATCGAAGTGTTCACCGCGCAACGCATATATACAACTTCTAATCCAATCCTGGCCACAGCAGCACCCGGCCAGGCGGGTAGCTACCCTTTTCCCGACACCACCTGGATTTCTCCTGTTACTCGCCATAAGTCTGTGCTTCGGAAGGCACGTTAGGTTAGGTTAGGACGTATACACTGGCTCGGCAGCGGTGTATGGATTCACGCTAAAAGTTATCTTTGGTAAGTCAGTGCTTCGGAAGGCACGTTAGGAAGACGTATCCACTGGCTTTGCGGCCGTGTACGGATTCACGCTTAAAGTTATCTTTGGTGAGTCTGTGCTTCGGAAGGCACGTTAGGAGGAGTCTCGCCCCAAGGGCGTGATTGGGCTGGTTGTTTGAACAACCAATCAATTATTTCCGGGTGAGCCCTTGCTCCCCACCAAGCCGACAGGCGTAGTTTTGATGGCCTCGGGGCCGGAAACGTAGAGTCCAACACAAGAAAGAAGAATCATAGTTTGATCTAGGAAATTATTTTGATAATTTTGCCATCAGGTAATGACCACCGCGCTGGCTTCGGTTTCCGCTTCGGCAACCACGCTGACTTTCAACTCATGTATGAGTTCGGCCCGCAGGCGTATACGAAACCTCTGCAGCCTATTCGTAAGTAGACTCACAGAATAATAATATGGATGTGTGGTGTGACAAGAATGGATAAGATAAGGAGTGAGTATATAAGAGGAAGTTTGAAAGTTGCGCCAGTGGCAGAAAAGATGAGAGGGGATCTTTTTTCATGGTATGGGCATGTTATGAGGAGGGATGAGGAGCATTTGCTAAAGAAAGTAATGAACATGAATGTGGATGGATGCAGGAGGAGAGGACGGCCCAAAACGGTGTGGATAGATTGTCTAAAAGACGACATGAACAAAAAGGGCATAAATGAATTGGGATAAGGGCAGGCAGATGATGAGTCACAGAATATATTAGTACTATTATCATTATCATTATCATTTATTTATTTCTCAACTTACACTAACAGACAAGCCACACGTGTAAATCTTAATATAAGGTAACAATGTTCTTAAAATTATAAATCTATTATAGAACTCCTTGTAAGACGGATCTCTAGGTGATGTCCTACAGATGCCAGAAATCTATTTTCTGTTGAAGCGAATATATCAATTTTAGTATTTATGGTAACTTCATTTATAATCATTAAGGCTTCTATCATAGGTGTTGCTGATAGTGACTTTGTTCTCCCGTACGTGACGAGGAACGTTGCCGAAATAGAGTAGAATAGGTAGAGTCAAGTAACTTGCTAATGTACGCTCCGCATTGCCGTATTCCGTGTTAGAGTTGATGAGAAAGTTGGTATGAGGAAGAGGAAGCGGAAGAGGAAGTAACAAGCTGAAACTTGGAGGATGCGGGTGCGGATGAGGATTTCTTTATGAGGAAGTTAATCCAGATGAGGAAGTGTTGGAAATAGACGAGGAACTAAAAAAGGGGATGAAAAAGAGTACGGTAAATCATACAACTATGGTCCTGTATTTTAATCAGTACACAAACTTTGTAGGGTGTTTCTACTCATGATTCTGAACAACATTTACTATGGGGCCACCTGCAAAATAGCTAAAAAATTGTTTTTCCATACATTTTTGCCAAGTAGGTATGATTATTTGCAAGCAAGCAATAAAGAGTTTATCTATCTATCTATCTATTATTTGTATGGAACACGCAATGTTTTTTTTCGCGATTTCACAAGTTCCATAGAAAAAGCTGCACAGTAGTACACAACTAACTTTGACGCAGAAGGTTCCGGGTTCGATTCTCGGCTGGTCACTCACAAAGTTGATATTATCACTTTGTGAATTTGTTCCCAGTCTGGCTAGGACATTGCGGGCTGAACCACCCGATTGTCCATAAGTAACATGGTTCTGTGTTTCGGATAGCACGTTGAAGGTCCCGGTTGCTGTCTATGATCACTTAGACGGCGGTCGTTACACAATCATGTCAGAAGCCTGCTACATGTAGAAGGCGGATGAAAAATTCTGACACTAGGGTTCATCATGGTTGGACGACTCGGTGTTCCACACGAAAAGAGATAGACTACAAAATAACCCTTTATTGTGTTCTACTTCCAGGTGTAAGATCAGCATCGTACCGCCAACGCGTGGTGAGGAGAAGGCCACTGTTGGAGCTGCTGCTTAAGGCTGGTCTTCTGGACCTGAAGAACGAGAGTTTCGACTTCGATATACAAACCAACGTCTTGAATGAGCCACGATAGAACTCTTATAATAAAGACTAGAAAAAGTTTTCTCCCCCACGGCCGCCATTTTGTTTTTACCAAATGTCAGATTTTCTCATAGTCACCATGAAACCCCCTCATACATCAAAATACCCCACCAAGTTACACTCCTTTAACAGAAGCGATCATGTCAGTGGGTGCGTACACACTGACCGAGCAGCCTCAGATGCTCACTACCGCGCGCAGCATGCGCGGTCGGTGTGGACGTGTTTCGCCCGAGCAGCGCATGCTAAAATTCTCATGCTCGGGCGAAAAACCGTCCACACCGACCGCGCATTGCGCCGCATGCTGCGCGCGGCGGTGAGGATCTGAGGCTGCTCGGCCGGTGTGTACGCACCTAATGAGTGAGTGGTCGATTTGTAGTTTTATATAGAAAAAAATTAAATGGAGGAGCTCATTATCTAAAACTTGTTGATTCCGTGAACGAAAATCCGTCGACCGCAATATCATTTTCGCTACACCTAATTTGCACATTAGAGAAATAGAAGAAAGCTGTGTTGCCATTTTATGAAAATATACTAATAAATATAAGGTGTAAAAATATTAGCTGCAAATATTTTAAGAGGTGAATGAAACTGAACAACTTTCCCCAAGAAACATAGCTGTCGGAATATGAGAATTTTCTTTTGTCCTCCCATACAAATTGACTTCAGGTAGGAATGGAATGGTTTGTATGGAATGTCCAAATTATTTTTTCATATTTCGACTTCGACCTATGTTCCTTAGGGAAATTTGTTCAGTTTCATAGGCTGATTCACCCCTTAAAAAAATTTGCTAATATTTTTACACCCTGTATAGTATTTTTCCTAACAACCTGTATTTAACTACCAACAGTTAGCCTTGTGATGCCGGTAGTGAGAAATGTGAAGGAGTGATAGTGTAAATCCAAATTAAAGAAAACTAAAGTAGCGATATTTATTTTTGGTTTACTATAAAATACCTATTTTGAAGCATAATAATATATGTATAAGCAATTATTTTATGATATTAACTACTCGTAGTATACAGGATGTAAGGGACGGTGTAACACATTAAATCCGTAACGGGGTCTTCGTCAGGCGCGTGACAGAGGTTTATCGATAGACCTCTGGATGATGGTGACTGGGTTGCCTGGAACGCAATTATGGAAAATGCAGGGTTGCCCGGGACCTGGGCCACCCTCTTGGCCTCCCTGGCTGTCTCCACCCACAGAACCCCCCCTGACTACGCCCGTAAGTCGTTTGTCCTTCTCCAGGACCGATCTTCGGTCTGGTTAATCCCTCGGGACCTACTCTAGTCTGACCACACCACACGGCTAATAAATCTATGATAATCACTACATAGTATAAAGCAAAGTAGCTTTTCGCATCTGTCTGTATGTTTGCTTAAATCTTCAAAACAACGGATTGTGATGCAGTTTTTTTTAATAGATAAAGTGATTCAAGGGAAAGGTTTTTATGTATAGTACTTGTCGGGAAAACATCTGATTCCCACAGGAAAATGAGGCTGCCGCAGCCGCTGGGCGGGCCGCTAGTAACATAACGAAGTGGATAACTATGTTTATTTATCCGCAATATTCAGGATCGTTGCTAAAGAACATATTCTCTCGTGTGTTGCGACGCACAGGCCGTCCAGTCACCAGGTCCACCAATCTTCTATTACCATCATACGCCCTCAATCTTACACCGACAGCGTCCGGGCGATGCACCAGGACCTCGTCATCGTTCGTCGGATAGCTGAATACAACCCACATGCGTACATATCGGTCAGAACCGCCTTCTATAAAGTTCTGGATCTGAGTTTCCATGGCGTACCACGGCGAACCAGCCCCTCGGTTCAGCCAGCGGGTTTGAGGGAAGATATTGTAGAATTCTGTTGGGCCACCCAGGCGCGCCGCCACCGCGTGACCCCGCTCGTCAAAATTACGCACGCTGCTGGTCATACCGACGTCTAATGCGAAATGATTGTTGTTGACATCAGTTGAGAACGACTCACGGCCACGAGCGACGGTAGTGGCCGTGATTACCGCTTCTATATCTAAAGGCACGTCCACAGAGTCGCGTTCTTCATGAAAATAACTGACAGTAGGTATCGTTCTGTACATCACGATCGGGTTGTTGATGTCCGGCCTTAAAGGATCGTTGGAATTGAACGGGCGCGTCACTTGAATAAAGGGGAATAATGCCTCGTGCGTCATCCAAATGTCTTCTACATCGAGCCCGCAGTCAAACTGTAGTTCGTTCACATCGTCATCCGCTCGTTTTTGCCGCTTGGGGGTACCGTGGCGGCATCTCAAAGTTTTTCCGTCCTTGTCCACACCTAAGAGAGTACATTTTTCTCGCAGTATGGTACTGATATTGCGAAACACTGCGACATCCGGCTTCGGATCCAAATAACATTTCCACAATCGATTTGATCCGGCAACGAAACACCACGCGATGGAATCAGAAGTCTTCTTGCATCGCGTTATACATCTCTTGTACGGCACTTCAGTAGGATAGTCATACGTCACAGTTTTTCTGCGTTTGTCGCAATAACTACTCGAGTTACCTCCGATGGTGCACGAGTTCCACCCAAACCACGAACTGCGGCTGTCACATTCGTCGATGCATGTCGACCAGATGTTGTTGGATTGCACTACCTCATTTCCGCTTATGGCACGATGACGTGTGCAATAGTCCCATTCGTATTCAGACGTAGCGCACCACAGGTAACCAGTGCCGAATTTGTCGCAATCGCTGTGACAAACTTTTCCACTCTTGGTTGAGCGTTTCGGTGTGATGGGTCGGGCGTTCTTCCTGAACACCATTTCGACGGCGCTACATTCCACAAGGCTGCTATAGGTCCAGCCCACATAACACTGGTATTCCCCCTGTAGCAGACCGCAATCGCCCATACACCTTTGCCCGTTAAGCGCGAAAGTCTCGTGAGTAGATTTGTAGAATACGTCAGCCCGAATAGATAGAACGCAACCG
The DNA here is from genome assembly GCA_029255805.1 of Keiferia lycopersicella. Lineage (NCBI taxonomy): Eukaryota > Metazoa > Arthropoda > Insecta > Lepidoptera > Gelechiidae > Keiferia > Keiferia lycopersicella. Next base: position 306,439 of record JARACZ010000039.1, on the reverse strand, counting down.
AACAGGAGAAATAACAACATCGTCACACGCCCAAAGCCGGAGTGCTTGGTGTTTCTGACGATCATGTCAAAAATTGGCCAATTTATACCCTCTGAATCACTGAACACTTAAGTAGGGTTGCCAGGCGTCCAGGATCAGGCTTTTTGGTTGCCTGTCCGGCCAAAATAAGCGGGGTCCGGCCTGCCCGGCTTTTATTAGGCTTTTTATATTCGCGCGGATTGAGACCGAATGTGAAGGAACAAGCACGTGCTGGACGCGAGCGCTGTCGCCCCCAAAGCTCGTCGCCAGGGTTGTTTTTTTTTTTCACTTTTTAACATTAACCCCGAAAATCCTCGATTTAAGGTGTCCGACTTTTCTACCCGAATGTCCGGCCAAACAAAGCTTGGCCTTAAAGTTTTATTATATATGAAAACTGAAATTCGTAAAATATTTCTTCTGTCCGGCCTTCACGAGAGAGGACCTGGTATCCCTACTACACTCAAGCAATCAAAATAAATGGATAACGAACGAGCGCGCAAATTTTTCGGCTACGTAAGTACTATACCAGGAAAAATAGTTCAATAAAGTCTGAAGCTCTAATTGGATGGTCCCATTCAAGAAATCACTAACAAGTGAACAAGCCCATGAAACTGAACAACTTTCCCCAAGAAAACCAAAATATTTCAAAAAATTTATTTGTTATGGAGCAAATCAGCCGACCTTGTAGATTTATTTATTTTAAATCATTATTATAAACAATTAGATATTATGCCAGAAACGCGACTGACATTTCGTAAATTTGACATTGCGCTCTTTGTCATCATTTATACCGAGATTTCTTTTTATGCGACTTCAAAAAATGAGGTGTATGTTTGTTTGCCCGCGATTATTTTGCGTTGGGATGAACCAATTTCGATGCGGTTTTCAGAAAAGTTTTTGTCAGACTTAGGAGAAGATTTTAGGCATATTAGCCGACCAAAAAATTAGATTAGCACTTACATACGTCCTTTGAAGGGGTCGGTCCCAGTATAACCATTGAGAATAACCATAAATGGATATAGTGAAACTAACTTTCCCATTATAACCATTGCGTTTTATCGACGCGATTTTTAAACCGCGGTAGCATGCTGAGCGTTTATATTAAAACAAGAAAGAATGGATGTAGTACTTTTTTATCTCAATGAAGCCTCTTTATTCAAGTGTGGTCTCGACACTCCTTTGATAAATTAAAATTAATTAGAAGATCTGTCTTTGTTTTCGGTAAAGGCAGATGTACAGTCCAGTCCATTTAAAATTTGTTTAAACCTACTTAATATAGTTTATTTAACACAACAAATAAATTAACATTTATACTACACGTAGTAGAACATAACATAACACCACACTTTTACCTAATTTGTATTCTTCTTTCCTCCTTTTCTATTAAGGTACACGGCATAATCTTTTTAAACACTCTTCTGTTTAAATTTCTCGTCTGAATGTAATTGCTATAATGTTTTCAATTTTCTTATCTTTTTCTATTTCTACTAGAGAAGGAGAGCTCTTTCGCTTTTTTCCTTTATTATAAATTTCAGTTTTTCTGAAATACATTCAATGGTAGGTACACAGTACAGACACAGTTTTTTTACTGTTTTATTATACAAGCTGTTAAAAAGAAATAACGCAAAACCTGTCGTGGATTGATTCCACCCATACAACTGAACAAGTTTTGTTTTTATCTAACACAGTGAATTGTGTCATCGAGTCGGTCGGAGTTTTAGTAAAGTGGGTGACATCCAACATTTTAGATTTTTGTAGCTGACTTATATCTGCTCATTCCAGAATCCGCCGCTTTCCGAATCTGCCATTTAACGAAACTGTAGGCTGTCACGCGTTCAATAAAACACTGCAAATGGTTATTCTGGGACACTGTCGTATGAAAAGTAATTCCCACTATTTCCGTTGATCACCAGTGGGTATACTGGCACTGTTTTGAGAAAAAAGTGGAGTCCCAGTTTTACCACTGCAATGGGTAATGGTTATACTGGGACCGACCCCTTTGAAGTCGGCTTCCTTTTAGAAAAGTTATTGGTAATTACACAAATCTATGGTTTGTAATGTTTTATTGATACATGCACAGTGGTAGTGCGACTGCCTTTGATGCAGAAGGTACCGGGTTCGATTCTCGGTGGGTCACTCACCAAGTTGATGTTTATCACTTTGTGAATTTGTGCCCAGTCTGGTTAGGATATTGCGGGCTGAACCACCCTATCGTTCGTAAGTAAGATGGTTCCGTGTTTCGGATGGCACGTTAAGCCGTAGGTCCCAGACGGCGGTCGTTACACAACCATGTCAGAAGCCTGCTACTTGTAGAACGCGGTTGAAAAATCCTGACACTAGGGTTCACTGGGTCGTTGGACAACTCGGTGTCCCATACGAAAAGAGACAAAGAGAGATTGGAAATTAAACAATTATATGGTTTGTAATGTTTTATTGATACATGTTGTCTTACAGACTAGCTTTCTTCAATATTGCCGACGTCTCGATCTGTTTCTTGTTCGAAATAACTTTCCGGGATCACATAATTTTCTGGAGGACGCATCGGACCAAATATTCTCTTAGATTTCTCATTTTGTTCAATATCAGCTTTATTTTTAGTATTTTCGTCTTTAGATTCTTGTGTTTTGTTGATTTCTTGTTGAGTGCTTTCTTGTTTTTCGTTGTTTTCTTGTGTTTCTTCGTCTGAGTCTACTTCTTCGACAAATTCTGTTTCTTCTTGTTTCGAAATAACTTCTTTTCTCATTTTCTTCTGCCTTTCAGTGTCTTCTTTTAGTCTTATTCTGAAAAAGAATTGGGCAGTGAATGTAAAAATTTACTGCAAATATTTAAAGGGGTGACCGGTCCGTGAAACTGAACAACTTTCCCATACTAAAGTACCAGTCATTTTGTACGGCAGTACGGCAGTAATGGCAGTCGAGTCATTTTGTACGGGAAGCCCACCTTTTTTGATTTTTCATATTTCAACCTTTTTTTACCTTAGGGAAAGTTGTTCAGTTTCACAATAGTGATATGACATTTCTGTAGCGGCGGTCAATATGTCAGAGGTGGCGATCGCGACCGCAATTTTACGACCGTTCACGCTCTGCCTGACCCGCTAAAGATAGAAGCGTGATGTATGTACGTTTGTGAAAGAATTTAGGTGGTGTCGGTAAAAGTGAACCTACTTATATGTCCACCTAGATAGGACTGGATGTTGTATACAGGGTGTAAAGGACGGTGTAACGATAACTTTGCAGGCGTGCTCAGACCATGCAACTGAACAACTTTTACTATGGAGGCTATGTTGGGATACGAAAAAAATTGATTTCCCACACAAAGTCACTCCAACATCGGGAATTTGGTATGGAAGGTCGAAAAAAAATTTCGCGTTTACCAACATAATCGTAGCCCCCATAGAAAAAGTTGTTCAAAGTTATGGTCTGAGCACGCCTGCAAAGTTTTCGTTACACCGTCTCTTACACCCTGTATATTTATGCGTTGCGCGGTGAACACTTCGATACCGCGTTTCAGGCCTATTGTTCTGTCACGTGGCGCCATCTAGCGGATATGTTCAGAACTCCTTCATACATACATTACATATATGTGTGTAGGTATTATAGGTATGTCTTACCGTTTCCCATAAACGACTGAATTACTAATCTTGATTTTGGTCTCGTCTTTTTTGACAAGCGGCGGTAAGTGCGCCGGGCGCGCTATCTCCGCCAAACGTTGCGTTTTTGTCAACTCCGCTCGCATTTTCTGTATGTTCATCTGAAATATAAAAATACGTGATTCATACACACATAGTACATACATACATACTCGTACAAATGGATTTATTGGGATTCACTGCAATCACAGTGCTACAATATTCTCATAAATCATCCTCCCCCTTTCCTTATCCCGTTCTCTGTCGGGGTCGGCTACCTAACCTAGGGGGGATTTAACGTGGAACCAAGTTTTACACAGAGCGACTGCCATCTGACCTCTGCAACCCGAAGGCTAACCTGGCCCGAATCCTAGGTTAAGTCACCTACAATATTCTCATAAATGAATATAAGTAATTGAACTCATTGAAGGATTCACTTATGAGAATAATACACATATATAGTGTAAATATATTCGCTGCAAATATTTTAAGGGGTGAACCACCCCAAGAAACTAAACAACTTTCCCAGAGAAACATAGGTCGAAATAAGAAAAGGACCTCCATACAAAATTAACTTACCAACCGACCAAGTCAATTTATATGGAAGGTCCAAAAGTTTCTTTCATATTTCAACCTATATTCCTTGGGGAAAGTTGTTCAGTCTCATGGGTTGGTTCACCCCTTAAAATATTTGCGGCTAATCTTTTTACACACTGTATTACTTATTAAGGCCCATAGATTATTTATTAAGGACAACTTACCTTAGTTTGTGATATTTCAGCTTTCTGCGCCATAGTCTGTCCCTGTCTGCCCAACGACGCCATATACGCGTCCAAATCATCTTCCGTCTCGCTCTGGCTCACGGGTTTGTTCATTGTTCTCAGTCGCTCGAGATTTTTCTCTTCAATGGCGATTTTGGACTCAATATCGGCTATTTGTTTTAGCTGTAAATAAAAAGGTACGATAAAATAACAAAGTGTGTGCGTGCGTGTGTGTGTGTGTGTCTCTTTGTGTGTGTATGTGTGTCTCTTTATGTGTGTTAGTGTGTGTGTCTGTGTTGTCTGTTTGTGTGTTAGTGTGTGTGTATGTGTGTGTGTGTGTCTGTGTGTATGTGTGTCTGTGTGTATGTGTGGCTGTGCGTCTATGTAGTCTGTCTGAGTCTGCCTGTGTGTGTTTATGTGTGTGTGTGTCTCTATTTGTGTGTTAGTGTGTGTGTGTGATAGTGTGTGTTTTAGTGTATGTGTTAGTGTGTGTGTGTGTTAGTGTGTGTGCTGTTGTGTGTTTTAGTGTATGTGTTAGTGTGTGTGTGTGTGTGTGTTAGTGTGTGTGCTAGTGTGTGTTTTAGTGTATGTGTTAGTGTGTGAGTGTATGTGTACGTGTGTGCTCCCTCACCAAGTCGTCGTGAGTGAGCGGCCCATCCCTCTCCTCCTCCTTCACAGCGCCGTGCCTCCTCATCCTCTCCCTCCTCTTGCTCTCCACGTGTCCCGTCCTGTCGAGGTAGTTGTCGTCGTCCGAGTCGTAGAAGTCGTCCGCGGACCAGTCGCGCGACTTACGACGTTTGGACTCTGTATAGAAATGTAAAACAAATTAAATGAATTGTTACAGACTCCGTACTGCCGTGTGATGCCGGCTTAGAATAGCATCACCCCACATCCTTCCCGTGGGTGTCGTAAGAGGCGACTAAGGGACTCGAGAGTATTGGTGTATTACAATTTTTAGGCGACAGGCTGACAACCTGTCACTATAGTGATACACATGTTTTCCGAAACAACCTTAGAAAACAATACTCAAAAATGTCAGACGTGGCGATAGCAACCGTATTCTTACGGATGTTAACGCTCTGCCTACCCCGCAAGGGATAAAGGCGTGATATATGTATGTATGTATGTATGTTACAGACTCTTTTCTGCGGCTTCTTTCTACTGGCCGGTTGTTGGACCTTGACAGACAGACACTCACTTGACGGACTAAGAGGAAGACAATCGACTGACCAAAAATTGACCTGATTTTACGTGATTTTATTGAATACTAGCTTTTGCCCGCGACTTCGTTCGCGTGGACTTCAGGTTCGTCCCGTCTTCGTATAAGCTATAGCCTATGTGTTATTCTGATGTATAAGCTATATTGTGGTAAAGTTTCATTCAAATCCATTCAGTAGTTTTTACGTGAAAGAGTAACAAACATCCATACATATATACTTACTTTCGCCTTTATAATAGTAGTAGGATATTTTGTTCTGAAATAATATCGTTTTCGTCGTTTCATGAATATTGATGTACTTTCACAGTATATACGGTTGCTGTCTATGATCACTTAGACGGCGGTCATTACACAACCATGTCAGAAGCCTGCTACTTGTAGAAGGCGGCGGTCGAAAAGTTGACACTAGGGTTCATCAAGTCGCCAAAGGCCCAGTGTCTAACAAGGCCTCCTTCATCTTGCCCCTGTTTATGACAGCTCGGCTGCTATTGCACCGGAGTGACAGGTTGTCACACTCACCATGTTTAGCTTGTTTCAATAGCCCGGCTCTGTCCAGTAGTCTACAAGCTTCTAAGGCGCACTGTATGACAGCTTCTTTCTTCTTGCCGCGGTGTATGACAGCTGCTATTGCACCGGAGTGACAGGTTGTCACACTCACCATGTTTAGCTTGTCTCAATAGCCCGGCTCTGTCCAGTAGTCTACAAGCTTCTAAGGCGCACTGTATGACAGCTTCTTTCTTCTTGCCGCGGTGTATGACAGCTGCTATTGCACCGGAGTGACAGGTTGTCACACTCACCATGTTTAGCTTGTCTCAATAGCCCGGCTCTGTCCAGTAGTCTACAAGCTTCTAAGGCGCACTGTATGACAGCTTCTTTCTTCTTGCCGCGGTGTATGACAGCTGCTATTGCACCGGAGTGACAGGTTGTCACACTCACCATGTTTAGCTTGTCTCAATAGCCCGGCTCTGTCCAGTAGTCTACAAGCTTCTAAGGCGCACTGTATGACAGCTTCTTTCTTCTTGCCGCGGTGTATGACAGCTGCTATTGCACCGGAGTGACAGGTTGTCACACTCACCATGTTTAGCTTGTCTCAATAGCCCGGCTCTGTCCAGTAGTCTACAAGCTTCTAAGGCGCACTGTATGACAGCTTCTTTCTTCTTGCCGCGGTGGATGACAGCTGCTATTGCACCGGAGTGACAGGTTGTCACACTCACCATGTTTAGCTTGTCTCAATAGCCCGGCTCTGTCCAGTAGTCTACAAGCCTCTAAGGCGCACTGTATGACAGCTTCTTTCTTCTTGCCGCGGTGGATGACAGCTGCTATTGCACCGGAGTGACAGGTTGTCACACTCACCATGTTTAGCTTGTCTCAATAGCCCGGCTCTGTCCAGTAGTCTACAAGCCTCTAAGGCGCACTGTATGACAGCTTCTTTCTTCTTGCCGCGGTGGATGACCTCCGCTACTATTGGTCGGCCGCGCGCGTCGTCCATTGGGAGTTCGACTCTGTCAGAAATTACGTAAAGTTAATTAGGTTTTGTTTAGTAGAGTTCGATTTGGTTAAGGCCACAATGCGCATTTTTTAGTTCTTTATCTCTCTCTCTCTCCCTCTCTCTCTATCTCTTTCTCTCTCTCTCTCTCTCTCTCTCTCTATCTCTTTCTCTCTCTCTCTCTCTCTCTCTCTCTCTCTATCTCTCCTTCCCTTACTCTCTTTCTCTTTAACTCTTTGTGTGTGTGTGTGTGTGTGTGTGTGTGTGTGTGTGTGTGTGTGTGTGTGTGTGTGTGTGCGTGCGTGCGTGCGTGCGTGCGTGCGTGAGTGCATGTGTGCGTGTGTGCGTGTGTGTGTGTGTGCGTGTGTGTTTGTGTGTGTGTGTGTGTGTGTGTGTGTGTGTGTGTGTGTGCGTGCGTGCGTGCGTGCGTGCGTGAGTGCGTGAGTGCGTGAGTGCATGTGTGCGTGTGTGCGTGTGTGCGTGTGTGTTTGTGTGTGTGTGTGTGCGTGTGTGCGTGTGTGTTTGTGTGTGTGTGTGTGTGTGTGTGTATGCGGGTCTGTCACCGTGTTTGTGTTCACACACAAACGTGTGTCTGTCTGGTTTGGCTTTACATTTCTATTGTGTATTTATATTGCAATATGTAATCATGTGTATTATAATCTTTAGAAGAAGCCTTTGTTCAGAAGTAGCCGTCTTATGGCCGAAATGATGATGATTACATTGACGATGACGATGACGATGACGATGAAAATGATGATGAGGCACCTACCTGCACTGGAACTGCCCCGGGCCGCGCTCCTCGCAGTGGTACTGCAGCTCGTGGCCCTCCCTCTCGAAGTACCCGCGGAGCGTCTTCTTGGGGTCCTCCAGGTACAGCTGCTCGTTGCCAGTCGACGCGTAAGGGTTGTCAGCCAGGTCTGCCTCTTCTTCGGCGTCTTCGCCTTAAAAAGGAAACAATAATGGACGTCAAACTCAAACTACATGTGATGCTGGCTTACAATACAATAATCATTTATTTGCATAAAAATGGTATACAACATGTAACGTCAAATGCGCAAAACCTCAGGCGATAGCGACCGTATTCTTACGGCCGTTAACGCTCTGCCTACCCCGTAAGGGATAAAGGCGTGATATATAAGGTGTAAAAAATTTGCTGCAAATACTCTCAGGGGTGAATCAGCCCATGAAACTGAACAACTTTCCCCAAGGAACATATGTCGAAAAATGAAAAAAACCGGGTTGGTCGGTAGTTTTGTTTGGGTGATCCAAAATTATTTTTGATATTTCGCTCAATCTATGTTCCTTGGGAAAAGTTGTTCAGTTTCATGGGCTGATTCACCCCTGAGAGTATTTGCAGCTAATTTTTTACACCTTATATATCACGCCTTTATCCCTTACGGGGTAGGCAGAGCGTTAACGGCTGTAAGAATACGGTCGCTATCGCCACGTCTGGCATTTTCGAGCATTGTTTTCCAAGATTGTTTCAGAAAACATGGGTATCACTATAGTGACAGGTTGTCAGCCTGTCGCCTCAAATTGCAATATACATGAAACCCTCGAGTCCCTTAGTCCGTTTCTTTGACACAAGAAAGAAATGGGGTAATGCTATTCTAAGCCAGCATTGAATGAATGAATTAAAATCCCAATAAATCGTTCTTACCCATTCCCCAATCAATGCCTTGCTCTTCCTTTCTCTTTTCCTCTTCAATTCTAGCCCTCTCCCTCTGTTCTATGGCCTCCTTGATAAGTCTATCTCTGTCTAACTTCATTTCCTGCGCTTTCTGCTTAATCTCTGTTATGGTTAAGTCTGACTCGCCTTCGCAGTCAAAATCTGGGCCCTGGAAATAAAATATAATGTGTAAAAATATCAGCTGCAAATACTTTAAGGGGTGAAACAGCTCATAAAACTGAAGAACTTTCCCTTAGAAACATAGGTTGAAATATGAGAAATTTTTTTTGACCTTCCAAGCACAGCGCCATCTATTCAGCGACTAGAATAATAATAAAAAAATAGAAAATTCCCTATAATAAAATAAAGAAAAAGTTATATAACTAAAGGCTATTTTACTTTTGCCGGCTTAGAATAGCAGCATCACCCCACATCCGTCCTGAAGGTGTCGTAAGAGGCGACTAAGGGATTCGAGAGTATTGGCGTGTTACAATTTTTAGGCGACAGGCTGACAACCTGTCGCTAAAGTAGTAGACATCGGAAACAACCTTGGTAAACAATCCTCAAAAATGTCAGACGTGGCGATAGCGACCGTATTCTTACGGCTTTTAACGCTCTGCCTACCCCGCAAGGGCTAAAGGCGTAATATATGTATGTATGTATAAGGCCCATATATAGGCCCACAAGAAAAATATAACACAGATCATGACGAAAGAAGGTACAACAAGTACTGCTTATTTCCTTAGTCAATTTTTTTCCAGCAGACCGAAAGAAGTTGATTAAAGGGTAAACATGCACAATATTACCAGTTTAAGAATATATTACCAGAAGTTATTATATTACAACACAAATCAAATAAATATACATACCAACACAATATAAATCCTGGTACTAGTTCCAAATTTGATCTGATGTCCGACCCTGACCCTCGTATAATGGTTTGGCTTCAACTTCTCCTTATTCAAGAAGGTCCCGTGGGTGCTCCCGAGGTCATAAAGGTACCAGCCTGAAGCCGGCTCCCCGTCTGCCGCAAAAGCCTTGTATTGAAGGACTGCGTGGTGTCTGAAATATAATAATAATAAAGCCATTTATTACTGATTTACCATCGCAATAAATATTACATTCATTTCTATACTTAATTATCATCTATCAATTTGCCTATTTGTTTGAAATATAAGGTGTAAAAATATTAGCTGCAAATATTTTTTTTATTATTATTATAGTTTATACATTTTCGTATCTCTCCAAAGAGGTAAAGGATATTTAAACACGGGCCGAAGCCAAGTGCCTAAAATCTTGTAATTCTAAGTTAAGGTAAGGAATTTGCGTACGATCCTACAAGTATTCAAGATCGCTGCTTTTTGAAGAAGCGTGTAGATTTTCGGGTGAATATCAAGTGTTTTAAGGCTAGTGTGCAAGGTTTTTGGTATTACTCCTGTTGTCGATAATATAATAGGGATAGTTTTTACTGAGCTAACCTTCCACTGAGATTTAATTTCTACAGCTAAGTCGGTATATTTGGATACTTTTTCTGTGTGTGTACTAAGTAGATTATGAGTGTTACAGATGGCTATGTCTATTAAATATACAGTTTTACTATTTTTGTCCAGTAAGGTTATGTCCGGTCTATTGTAATGGATAGTACGGTCTGTTATGATTGTTCTATCCCAATAAATTTTATGGTCATTGTTTTCCAGTATTGTATCAGGTGTGTATTTGTAATAGGCTGCTTTTTCAGAGATGAGCTTATATTTAAAAGCAAGATGTTGGTGAACTATGGAGGCAACTTGGTCGTGACGATGTTTATAATCGGTTTGAACTATAGATTTACAAGCTCCTGTTATGTGTTGGATGGTCTCTGAACTGGAGTGGCACCTTCTGCATGAATCTGTTGGCAAATTTGGAATCCGGCAAATAAATTTTTGGTAATTACGAGTCTCGATGACCTGATCTTGTATCGCCAGCATAAATCCCTCCGTCTCGGGGAAGAGTTCTCCTCGCTGCAGCCAGGCGTTCGACGCATTTTTATCGACATGTGACTGCTGCAAGTCATTGAGGTGTCTTCCGTGGAGAGATTTACGCTGCCAAGCGGCGACTTTTTCTTTTTGGTCAACAAGTTGCTCGTTTCGCTGCACATCTCTACTGTTAAGGTTCAGTGGTGTGAAACGCTTGTCCACATTAACTGTGTCTTTGTGCAATTTTGAATGTCGGGCTTTTTCATAAAAATAATTTCGTAGTGTCGTGATTTGCTTGTTATGCAGATTGGTAATGTCTATAATACCTCTGCCGCCTTCACTACGAGGCAGAGTCATCCTCTGAATGCAAGACCTGGGGTGATGTTTACGTTGGGCGGTAAGAGATGTGTTGATTACTCGTTGCAGAGCTTCCAGTTCGCCTTGGGTCCAGCAAATTACACCAAACGAATATGTGAGTATAGGAATAGCGTATGAATTTATGGCTTTTACTATATTACGGGAATTAAGTTGCGATTTAAGGATGCTATTTAGTCTATGTTTGAATTTTTTCTTTAAGTCTGCTTTTGTCTGTTTCTGATTAATTTGTTTAGCTTGTTGGAACCCGAGGTATTTATATAAACTTTCATCGTCTAAAGATGTAATTTGGCATCCAGAGTCTAGACTGTAATCATTTGGGACTATGTTTCCCTTCTCCACAGAGAGAGTTTTGCATTTTTCTATGCCAAACTGCATGTGAATATCTTCAGAGAATGATTGCGTGATGTCTGCTAGACGATGAAGTGAGTCAGGGTTGTCACTGTATAGTTTTATGTCGTCCATGTAGAGAAGGTGTGTAAGAGACGTCTGTCCATGTTCGCTGGGAATAGTGAGTCCTAGTTGTGATGAATTGAGCATGTTAGAGAGGGGGTTTAAAGCTAAACAAAACCACAAAGGGCTGAGAGCGTCGCCTTGGAAGATACCTCTGCGAATTGGGATCTCTGCTGTTTCTATGTTGCATTTATTGTTCATAAGTTTTAGTTTTGTCTGCCAGTTCTGCATTGCGTGTTCTAAGAAAGTAACAATTGTAGGGTGGATTTTATAGTGTCGCAGTACATAAATAAGCCAGCTATGGGGAACGGAATCAAACGCTTTTTGGTAATCTATGTACATAGTGTTAATGCTCTTCTTGCGTTTTAGTGCTTGTTTCATTGCAATAGAGTCAATAATTAATTGCTCTTTACACCCTTGACTTCGTTTGCGACAACCTTTTTGTTCTTCTGCCAGTAGATTGTTAGTAGAAATAAACTCATCGATCAGTTCAGCAATACATGAGGTGAGAATCTTGTAAAAAGTTTGCAAGCATGTGATTGGGCGATATTTTGCGGGATTTTGAGTATCTGCGTCCTTGGGTATTAGAAAAGTTATACCTTGAGTAACAAAAGTTGGCATGGCTTCTGGGGATTGAATAAACTCATTGATGTGGTTGTGGATCATAGGATGAATTGTGCTGAGCTTTTTGTACCAAAAGTTATGAATTCTGTCATTCCCCGGAGCCTTCCAGTTGTGTAGTTTTTGTAAGACTCGCTTAAAAATCTCTAATGGGATAAATTCAAATGACATTTCTGGTACTGAGTTGATGTTTTCTCTGTCCTTTCGAATCCATTCAGCAGTTTCATTATGAAGTTTGGGAGTGGACCATATTTCAGACCAGAAACTGTGCAAATCCTCAGCTGAGGGTGGAGTTAGTGTTTTAGACTGTGATTGAATGTTCTGCGAGTTTGAATCTAAAGCCAGATAAAACTGTTTTTCATTGTTTTTAAATTGTGAGTTTTGTTTTTTTCTTAGGGTACAGTTGACATACCTATTAAGTCTGTTGGTAGCCGCATTTAGTTTTTGCTTCAGGGTGTCTAAGAATTGTGTATCATTTAAGTTAGGTTCTTCATGCTGTGAATGTATTCTGTATGTATTTTTTATCTGTTGTACATGTTCTATAAGGTTTGTGCTTCTATGTCCTTGAATGTAATGAGTCAACCTACCTATACATTTCCTTAAATTCGCTATCTTTTTTTCCAATCTTTTTTGCCATGCAGGTATTTTTGTTTCAGGTTTTTGTAGGGTTCTGGGTTCATTTAACGAATTGTCTTTAATTTTAGCTCCATTGCAAACAGCTGCGGTGTACGCCGTACAATAAACCAGAGTATGAGTAGTTTCAAAAGTGGTCTCTTTTGAAACGTGGTTGGGTAACACCTGCATATTCAGAAAATCAACTGTTTCAGCAAATTTTCTAGAAGTTTTCTGTTTAGGTATTAGAGGTCGCATCGTAGGATCAGTTTTGTCAAATCGGTTCAGTATTTCTTGAAATTTTAATTTAATATTCTGTTGATCTAAAGGGGAAATAGTTGATTTTCTGGCTGTGCTATTAGGTATGTCAGAAGGTGCGTCAGTTGTATTTGCCTGTGAATTGGGTGAATCGTTAGATTGAGTTATGTTTAAATCAGTATTAAAAGTCATTGACATCGGAATATCTTGCAAATCTAAATTGGTTTGATGCGTGTTTACAGGTGAATTTAGGTCAATGTTAGGAGTATCGTGATTATTGTCTGCCACAATGTTTACTTCGTTTGAAACTTCTTCTCGCAAAATGTTGAGTCTATCGTCGGAAATGTAATGGTTTACTATTATGGCCCTTCTCTGGTCAGCAACTCTTTGTTCGGATAAATGCGCGTAGTCCGGAAAGGTGTTTATGAATTCCTGGTGCAAGAGTTGTCTGTAAGCCGTTAAGTTAGTTTCAAGTTTAGTGACCCTGTAATAGGCCTTCATAATACCTTCATTTAGCTCATTATTCCAAGCCATTCTCTGACGTGTCTGTGTTGGTAATGTTTGGGACGTTTGAATGCGTGTGCTTTGGTTGCGTAAAGTATTTGTGTTAGTATGTAGGGTATTGTTTTTAATTGTTTGAATTTGAGTTTCAACTTCTCTATAAATTCTGTCTATAGTCTCTTGAGGCAAAAGTTTTCTATTGACGATTGCCCTCCGCTGGCCACCTATTATCTGTCTGCTTACGTTTTGTCTTTCCGGAAATTTTTCTATAAATTTTGTGTGAAGCGATGGTAAATATGCTTTAAGATCTGTCTCTAATAACGTTAGTTGTAAATACGTACGCAGGATAAATTCATTCATTTCAGAACTCCATTTATTACGCGTATTTAAACTGCGAGTGGCGGGCACTGGGTTAGCGGCAGAATTTGCCTCCTGTGCAACATCCTCTTGCAGTATGCTACTGGTTACAGAAGTTAAACGTGATGCTACTCGTCTCGACTGGTAGGATGGTGCCGTAGACGGGATTGATGGGAATAGACTGCAGCTTGACGATGGTAAAGTGGAATCATTTGATTTCCTATAGAAAACTCTGCTACCACTGTTGGTGGAGCGTGGCCTTAAACTATATCGTTTGTGAGACTTCGGTGATGCGAGGCCTGGATTTATCACCCCAGGACTAGATTCGGTGCTATTGTTAACTCTATGGTATTCAAATGGATTAGGAGATGATGATGGAGATCTTTGCGCTAATAGTTCAAGTGATGGTGCAAGACCAGCAGAACTCGACGGGACTAAAGTAGATGGCTGAGATTTAGGTACATTATTACATGATTTAGGGGATGAATCGGGTGTTTGATAGATACTTTCTGTGGAAGAATTTGGTGATTTGGGGTTGATTCTACCTGGTGAGGGAATTAGAGCTGGTTTGCTATTGAGCTCTAATAAGGATGTGCTTGGGCAACGGTCTGTATCGGCTGTAACATTCTTTTCGGGGGGAACCCGCCTGTTCAGTCCCCCACCGCCAGTGGTTCGCATGCTGAAACACCCAGCACCGGCTCCAGGTGTGCCCCGGCGACCCCCGGGAAGCGACCGGAGGTTATAATATTTTCGTTCCTGACTTTCCATATTACGAGGGTTTAGGTTGGGATCGTTGGTTGGGGAGGGTATTCTAGATGTGCGACAATATTATCCTGTACCTTAAAAATGGGACTTGCTCATGTTGTTCCGAGCTCATTACTGTACCTTACTCCCCGTAAGCCCCCCCACCACGACAAGGTGATCCCATGGGGGGGTTATTTATTATTATTATCATTAAATCAGGCAGGCAGTCGCTATACGACTGATAGTGCCTGTATCCCGTTATTTATAATAAGATTTCATTTCATTAATTTTTATTTGTTTTTTATGTTTGTCTAGTTTATTTTTGAATATGTTGATGTTCGGGGCTGAGACTACCTCTTCTGGTAGCTTATTCCATTCCTTAACAACTCTGCTCGCAAAGAAGTTTTTGTGAGGAAGATTATGTGAAAGGCAAGTTTCCAGTTTTAGGTGGTGGCCTCTTAGACGGGTGTTAGTATCCATCTTAAACATGGATTGAATGTTTTGGATGTTGTAGTGCCCATTTAAGATTTTGTAAGTTTCAATAAGATCTCCTCGGTCTCTTCGCTCTTTAAGGGTGCTTAGTTTTAATGCTTCTAGTCGTCCATCATATGGTAGTCTCTTTAGTTGTCTTGGTATTTTGGTGAATCTACGCTGTACTTTCTCCAACAATTCAATGTCCTTGACAAAGTAAGGGCTCCAAACTTGAAAAGCATATTCTAGTATCGGTCTTATGTATGTCTTATGTATATTCAGCATCATATCCGGAGTAAGGATTCCAAAGGCTTTTCTTATTAAATAGACAAAACTATTTGCTCTCTTTGTGATTGCGGTGATGTGATCCTCCCACTTTAGGTTGTCTTTGATGATAACTCCCAGGTCAGTTTGTTCTTTGACTGCTCGCAGTTCTACACCATTCAACTTATATGACAAGTGAGGATTTTTGTTGCCTATGTGAAGTATGGTACACTTATCAACATTTAAGTTGATGAGCCATTCTTTTGACCAGTTTGCTACTGTGTCCAGGTCTTTTTGTAGGGTGTCGTAGTCAATGAGTGGGTTTGCAAAGATCTTTGTATCGTCAGCGAAGATGCTAACATTACATTGCAGGCAGTGAGGTAGGTCAAATGTATAGATAATATACAGAACTGGGCCCAGTACTGAGCCCTGTGGCACGCCGCTGTATACTTCACGTTGATCCGACATTGTATCACCAATTCTGACTCTTAGTGTTCTATTGCGCAGGAATGCCTCGATCCAATTAAGCAGTTTTCCTCGAATCCCTATGTGGTCTAACTTCTGCAAAAGTCTTGTAGTCGGGACTTTGTCAAAAGCCTTCTCGTAGTCTAGGTATATTACATCGACAGGCTCTCTCTTGTTGAAACTATTAGTCCAAGTTTCCAAGCAGGTTAATAAGTTTGACACTGTTGAGCGGTGAGGGCAGAATCCATGCTGCTGATCGCTGATTATGCTGTGTTTTTCGAGGAAGGCTCTCACATGTCGCACTATCACTTTTTCCATGATTTTGCACACCACGCTGGTTAAACTAATGGGTCGATAATTTGCAGGTTCTAGTTTACTCCCTTTTTTGAATATCGGTGTCACTGTTGCGGTTTTCCACAATGACGGCAGGATTCCAGTGTCGTAAGAGGTACGCATTAGAACAGATAGCACCTCAGCAATGTCACATTTTTGCAATACTGTTACAGGGATATCATCTGGCCCCGGTGCAGAGTCTGACTTCAGTTCCTTTATAGCTGCATGTACTTTGTTGGCTGTGAAATTAACGTCAGGTATACTTTCCTGTACTCGGGAATGTGGGTCCAAGTCCGGGAACGAGCTCTGAGGTTCCTTTTGGTATACTCCTGAGAATTGGTCAGCAAACGCTTCTGCTATTTCATAGGGCTTTGAAACAATTTGTCCTTGATTATTACGCAATACTGAAGGCACATTGACTTTTGATGTGATTTGCTGCCTTATGTATGAATGGAAGCGCTTTGGTCCAGCCTGAAGAATGCCTTTTTCAAAAACAATGCGGGATCTTCTGCTCTGGTTTGATAATTTGTTGCTGAGTTTTCTATATTCTTTATAGTATTTGTCCAGTCCAGTTAGTACATATTTATTCCATAGTAATAACTTCTGTTTAATAACATCTTGAATTTCTGATGATATCCATTTTTTATTTTTTACATTATTGTTGATTTTTATTTGGGGTACATATAAACGGATGGCATTTTTAAATTCTGTGAGGAATATCTCAAATTGATTTTTAGCACTGTTCAATTGTTCAATACTTTCAAGGATAGGTTGCAATTTGTCATTTATTTTATCATAATCACCTTTTTTATAATTCCATCTTAGGGTGTTCTTGTCTTGCTTATTAGCTTCTAATTGGATTGTTGCCACTAGACAAGAATGGTCGCTTTTACCTATAGGAGCTTCATGGCTGATTTGTGCTATTAGCGTGTCATCATTAGTAAATACCAGGTCTAAGAATGAGGGCTGGTTACCTTCACGAAATCTTGTTGGTTTGTCAACCAGCTGTTCAAGATTACTGTTTTTGTACCACAGTACAAAATTTTCTTCTCCTGGTGTTAGGTATTCGCAATCTGAGAGGGGCCATTTCACTCCACGGTAGTTAAAATCTCCCATGATGACAGTAGTGTGTGATTCTGAGACAAGTTCTATTTGTTCAAGTAAGGCGTTGTCCTCGTCTTGTGTTGAATTTTGTCCTCGATATATTCCACATAGCACAAATTTGTGTATTCCAAATTGGACGTCCAGCCACACACATTCCGAGGCTTCGTGTTTTGTGTTGTAGTTGGTAATTAGTTTCGTAGTCAGTAGATTAGTGTTGTTTGCAGCATATATGGCTATTCCGCCACTCCGCTTTCCGATGCGATCATCTCTGTATATGTCATAGCCGGGTATTTTTATTAAAGAATCTGGTATGTTAGGCTTTAGCCATGTTTCGGATATAATTATTAATGTTGGTTTAATTAAATTTATTCTGGCAATAAATAAATCTAGCTTTGAAGTAATGGACTGAATATTTGTATATAGAATTGTAATAGTAAATAATTTATTTGATATTTGATTTATATTATTATTGGTTGTAATTTTTTTATTACTGCTTTTGTTTTTATCGATAGTTGAGTTAATTAGTTTTTTTGGGTAGATCTCTTCTTCAGAATCATTGGTTGTCCTCTCACATATTTTATAGTGAGGTCGGCTTCTCCATCATTGGAACGTTTGTCTAGCTCCTCACGAAGGTATTTGAGGTATTCCCTTTGCATTGGGGTAAGATCAGCTGCAACTGCCCTAGGGTTGTCCAATTTAGCTTTGTTGCGTAGAACTTCAATGGCATCACTTTTATTTTTCAGGATCACTTTGACCGGGCGCGGTCGCGGATTTGCACCAGGGCTGGTCTTGGGAGCTCCGAGACGGAAAACCTTTATTCCACTGCAGTTCACTTTTAAGGGCTGAATCAGACTATGAGACTGAACAACTTTCCTCAAGAAACATGTGTCAAAATATGAGAAGTTTTTTTGGACCTTCCATTCAAATTGACTTGGTCGGTTGATAGGTTTGTATGGGAGATCCAAATTTTTTTTTTTATATTACGAACTTTGTTCCTTGGGGAAAGTTGTTTAGTTTCTGGTTCACCCCTTAAAATATTTGCAGCAATTTTTTTACACCTTGTATACTACACTTCTCATAATAAAATGTAGGACACCTTGCAAATTTGTGTTTCATACAAATCAAATTAGTTAAAAGGTGTGTTTATTTTGGAGTAAATCTCTGATACCGTGTAATAGTGAGTAAAATGAGGTTCATAAATCTTAATGGAAATGACAGAACTTCGAAATACTTTTCTACAGGTTCATGTTTTATTGAATCATAAAAACGAATTACCTGGATATGGTGGGGTGCGCCATGATGACATCACAGTTGGCCAGTCTTCCAAACACGTAGTACGGTCGCTTGTTCAACGCAATGTTGTCCACTAAAGTGCCTGATTTTATCACTTCTAACGCATACTCTGATCCTGTAATGTAAACCAGTTGCATCACTATAAAGCAAAGTCGCTTTTGACATCTGTCTGTATGTATGCTTAAATCTTTAAAATTACACAACGGATTTTGATGCAGTTTTTTTTAATAGATAGTGATTCAAGAGGAAGGTTTTTATGTAAAATACTTGCTGGGAAAACATCTTATTCCCACGGGAAAATGGGTTGCAGCGGCCACACTAGTTTTAAATAGGAATAAGTCAGATGCCGGCTTAAAATGGCATCACACCATTTCCTTCCAGTCGGTGTTGTAAGAGGCAACTAAGGGACTCTAGGGTTTCACAAGCATTACAACTTAAGGCAACAGGCTGACAACCTGATATAAAGATCTGGAGTAGAGAGAGTAGTATTAATAATTCTTCAGATAGGACCCAAACTGTAATAGGTCTTTTTCATAAATATGGCAGTCTGAGTAGACTTTTAGCTATATCAACCTCACGAGACTTTACTACATTACCTTCTGGACATAACCCGGACCATTTAGGCTCTTTGTATGGTATGGGAGTGGACAATTCTTTCAATAACACAGCAGGAGGCAGAGAACTTTTGGCGGTAGAAGATTCGCTTTTACTGCTTTCTTGTGGGGATTTTTCCTCAGATTTTAGCTCTGTATGCTTCTCTGGTTCAGTCTTAGCCTTTTTTGGCAATTTTCCAACGCGCCCCACGAGGACTGGCTTCTTAAATTCGATTTTGGTCTCCTCTTGCTTAAGGTCTTCCGTTTGCTCGGTATCTTCCATTATTGGAGGTTATTGTGAACGTATACTAACTTGTGGCGAATATTTATTTATTTTATTTGATTTAATTGCAATCGCCAATATACGATCCTGTGGTGAAAACTAGATAATTCGAAATAAATGATTCTGTTTTTTAAATGCAATTCGACAACATTTCAGCCATTTTACATTATTGCATTGTCAAAGCACAGTTCATTCACTCATTCATTCGCAGGGGTGCGTTCATGTATGTCTTATGAGATAAATTAATATAAAACATAACAATAGCTAATACACACACACATACATTACACCGTAATCTCTAACGGGATAGGCAGAACGTAAGCGGCCGTAAAAATACGGTTGTTATCGCCAAGTCTAACGTAATTTGAGGGGTGTTCAGTTTGTGTAGGTAATGAACATACTAATGTACGTGATGTACATAAAACCGTCGAGCCCTTTAATCGCCTTTTACGAAACCCAATTGAAAGGGCCATTCCTGTTCTGCAGGTGAAAGAGATGCTATTCTAAGCCGGGCTGACATCACATTTTATATTAATCTATGGATGTATTAATCAGTACTTTCTCTCAACCGAGACCTATAGGAAACCACAATTTCAAGTTTCTGTGTTAATTCTTCTTCATCGAATCGATGGCAACAGTAGGTAAGTTATATTTCCGTTGACCAATACCCGGAAAGTCGTGTTGTAGCCAAACGCTGAAGCTCACACAATACATTGAAGATGGGTTTGAGATGAACAATGTCACCGGTGTAGTGTTCGTAGATCTGTCGGCAGCTTACGATACAGTCAATTTGAGGAGGCTGCTACGGAAGGTAGGAGATCTGACTGGCGACCGGAGATTTGTTGGTATCCTCAGCGAGCTCCTACATAACCGCCGCTTTCAAGTCCACCTCCTGGCGGATAAGAGTAGATGCTTCGCAGAAAAGCTTCCTGTCTTCTGTGGCGCTTTTAACAGAAGACTCTGCGCAGGTTAGAACATGCCTGTGGAAAGATGCCGTAACGCTCGAACCGTACATCCCGACACAAGAAGTCCTTCCCCCAGGCAGCGACTTCCAGTGGTCAGTATGGAAGTCCCTTAACCGACTTCGTACACAGGTTGGTCGCTGTAGGGAGAACCTTTGTCGGTGGGGCTATAGCGACTCCGACCAGTGCCAGTGTGGCGCTGTCCCACAGAGCATGTCTCACCTGCTAACATGCCTAGCGTGCCCCGACTCCTGCACGCTAGAAGATCTATGGGCGGCCACACCGAACGCTATTAATGTGGCCACATACTGGTCAAAAGAAATTTAGTTCGTCTCGACTCGCAAAGAAGAAGAAGTTGACCAATATTTGGCAACTGAAATTGTGACTGTTCCTCTGAACAGGCACTGTATAAATTAATATTCTAAAATAAAATGCAGAGTATTTGAAACTATTGAGATAATATTTCCGAAAAATATACAATTACGATTGACATCACATTTTTACACCCAAGACGCAAGTGACACGATTCTAAGTCAATTCAAACTTTACTTGATGTCCCTTCTCTAACTCTAGCCAGTGACATGACAACAAATGAGATTACAACCCAAGTCTTTGCTCTAACACTCCTCCTTAATCTCATTATTGCACTCTACTGGCCATTCACACTCACAACACCCATGCTCTGCACACACCACTCATGCTTCCCTTTCAGCAGTCCTTTTGTCAGTACATCTGCAACCATTCTCAATGTCTCCACATATTCAAGTTCCACATGTCCATCTTCAACTGCCTCTCTCACAAAGTGGTGACGCACTTCTATATGTTTTGTGCGCTGGTGGTGAACTGGGTTCTGCGCTATGGCTATAGCAGACTGGCTGTCGCTACGAATTTTAATTGTAGCCTCAACCTCGCTGGTGACCTCTGCCACAAATCTTCTGAGGAATATTGCCTCTCTTGCTGCCTCTGACATAGCTACATATTCCGCTTCTGCAGTCGAAAGAGCAATCGTTCTTTGCTTCTTGCTCTCCCAGCAAATGGATCCTCCTTTCCATAGGAAGACAAAGCCCGAATATGACCTTCTGTCATAAGAAGATGCATGACTTGCATCTGCAAAACCCTGTATACTCGTCTCTTTAGAGTCCTTAGTATACCTTAGCCCTAAAGTTTTTGTACCTTTAAGGTATCTTAAAATTCGTTTAGCAGCTGCCCAATGTTCCTCCGTATAGCAACTGTTAAACTGGCTCAACGCATTCACCGTGTATGCTATGTCTGGCCTCGTGCAGACCGCTAGATACATCAGTGAGCCGATCAAATTCTGGTAGGGAGAATGGACGGATCAGGCTTGTGTTCTGGTCCTGGTTTTTCTAACTTTTGGCCTACGACTGAAGGAGTTGATGCAGGTTTGCAATCTTCCATGCCAAATGTCTTCAAGATCTTGTTCACATATTTTTCCTGATCTACAGTTATCGTAGCGTCGTTCTGTTTGATCCGCATCCCCAGAATAATATCCGCTTGTCCAAGATCCTTCATCTCGAACTTAGTCATGAGATCCTTTTTCACTCTTGTCATTTCCTCTGCGTCGTTCCAAAATATGAGCATGTCATCTACATATACGGCCAGTATGATGACAGCTTTCTCATGTGATCTCATGTACACGCAAGGTTCATTTTTAGATCTCCTGAACTTCAGATCAATCAAAGCGTCGTTTAACTTCTTATTCCACGCTCGTGGTGCTTGCTTCAAGCCGTATAGAGAGCGTTTTAGGAGGCAGACGTAGTCTTCTCCCTTCTCCTCAAAACCCTCTGGTTGCTTCATATAAACCGTCTCCTTGAGTTCTCCGTTCAAGAACGCAGTTTTAACGTCCATCTGGTCTACATTAAGGTTACACTTAGCCGCTAATGCAAGCAGTAGTCGGAGCGAGCTGTGCCTTACTACCGGCGAATAAGTTTCATCGTAGTCTTCACCGTATCTTTGACTAAAGCCCCTTGCAACTAATCGTGCCTTGTATCTCTTCTTATTTCCCCCCTCTTCTTTGATTCGAAATAACCATTTCGAATCAACGACGTTGCACGATTGCGGTCGCTTTGTCAGAACCCACGTTTTATTCTTTCTGAGTGCACTAAGCTCCTCCTCAATGGCTACTTTCCATTTCGCACTATCTGGTCTCGATAGAGCCTCCTCCACAGTTAAGGGATCTCCTGTGGCATTGTGTGTCGCTTTATAGGTCACACAATCTGGAAACGTTCTGAACTTTCTATCTCTTAGTGGGTATCTCCTTCCACTATCAGCTGTTTCGTTTTCTTCTGTTCCTTGGGTCTCTGTAACAGGTCTTTCCTCCGGGCATTCCCATTCATCGTCATTAGGAGCTACCTCTCTGGTTCCAGAAACACTAGCTTCGCTCTCTTCAGGGGTACTTCCTCTCTCTTGGTCGCTGGCGTTCATGGCTCCATCATCACGACTCATTCCTCTTGAGTCCTCAAATGGAAACACGGGATCTGTTAGAGAAACAGCTTGCTCTGTGGGTGCTTCTTCTTTGCTCCCATAAAACTGATTTTCAAAAAACACAACATCTCTGCCCTTATGCAGTTCTCCAGATCTGGGGTTTAGCAAGCGGTATCCTTTTGTTTCTTCGCAATATCCAACATGGATGAGCTGTTTGCTCTTGGGATCAAGTTTCTTGCGTTTTGCATCAGGAACGTGAAGGTAGGCCTTGCATCCGAATACTCTCAGGAAGCTCAGGTCTATCTTCCTTCCAGTCCATGCCTCTTCCGGCGTCACCTCTTTTACCGCTATCGTGGGCGATCTGTTTTTCAAAAATACTGCAGTGTTGACTGCTTCGGCCCATGCCCTTCTGGTAAGGCCTGCTTCTTCAAGCATAGTTCTGGCTTTTTCCGTAATGGTCCTGTTAGCGCGCTCCGCTACACCATTTTGTTCAGGGGTGTACTCTACGGTCAGTTGATGACGTATCCCTCTTGCTTTGCAGAACTCATCCATCCGCTTGTTGACATACTCCTTGCCATTATCGGATCGGATTATTTTCAGCTTTTTCCCTGTTTGGCGCTCCGTAAGTTTCACAAATTCGGCAAATTTCTCAAAGACTTCTCCTTTGCTTCTTAGGAAGTACACGAAGGTTTTTCGTGTGAAGTCATCTATAAAAGTGAGATAGTATCGATAACCTCCGTACGATTTCTGACTCATAGGTCCACACACGTCACTGTGGACCAACTCCAAGATACCCTTTGCCCTCGTAGCACCGGTTTTCTTGAAGGGTTGTTTGCTTTGCTTACCCATAACACATGCTTCGCACTCTAGACTAGAAGTAGTGTTAATAAAACTTACCCCTTTCGCCATCTTATTCTTAAGTAATGTAAGGTTTCTAACCCCAAGGTGACCCAAACGTCTATGCCACAGTATTAATTGGTCAGCATTCGAAGCGGTTGTTGCTAATGCCAACTCCTGTAAACAGTATTGAATTTTGTAAACACCATTCTCCACAGGACCTTCATGCGTGACGTCACCACTGACCTTACATCCTTCCGCTTTCAAAATCTTAAAGCCTACTTTATCAAATACGAGCACGCGTCCTCTGCTTGCGATCGTACTTACACTCAGCAGATTTGCTGCTAACTCAGGTACATACATCACATCTCTAAATGTAATACCTGTATCTCCATTAACTACATTACCCACTCCTACTCCATGCACTCTATCTCCATTCGCACAAGCTATCTCAATATTCTCATTCAGCTTTTTGTAGTCCGTAAGCCACTCTTTCTTGTTTGTCATATGGCTTGATGCTCCGGAATCGAGGTGCCATTCTCCTGGTCCTTGTTTTCCTACAGCACCCAATGCTGATGACATCATAGCTTCCTTCTGAAGCGTAGCGTTTCTCGGACAATCTCTTGCTTTGTGGGGGCCATTGCATATGAAGCATTTTATAACACGAGAAGTTTTTCTCTGCGGCCTCTTCTTACTGTATTTAGCTTGCAGTGCATTTGTTGGAAATGTAGTACTCGAACCCGCTTGATAAGTATCTTCCATTTGAAAGAGCTTCTGAGTAACATAGTCGGTTGTTAACGTATCTTTGCTATTCTCAATAGCTAGCCTCATGGGTTGGAAAGTCTCCGTCAACCCTTGTAGCATCAAGGCTGCTAACAGCTCGTCATCCACTTCTTTTCCAAGGTCACGGAGCTGTTGTGCGACTGTCTTGACTGTTGTGACGTAATCTCTTAGACTTGCGAACTGTTCCAGCTTCAGGCTTACCAGTTTCGACAGTAACCTGCAGCGATTGTTCAGGCCTTTATCCTCAAAAGCCGCCTGTAACGCATCCCATGCCTCTTTGGCATTTTTCGCTTGTCGTACATGGACCAGGCAATGCGGTTTCACCATTAGGCAGATCTTTGCCCGTGCCTTTTCGTCTCTCTTTGTACCTATTACGTCACTAGTACTTGGCGTAGTACTTGTATATTCCCATAACTCTTCATGGATAAGGTAGAGTTCCATGAGGAATTTCCACGTGCTGTAGTCTGCACTACCATCAAGTTTCTCCATTGACGGCAGACTACCCGAAGAGCTTCCACTACTATATCCACTCGTGCTGACAGGTCTAGCAGCTTCTGAAGGGTTTGGCATCTTGAAAATTTATCTCTACATAGATTTCTGCTGGTCTACATAACCTGTGACTGTTCCTCTGAACAGGCACTGTATAAATTAATATTCTAAAATAAAATGCAGAGTATTTGAAACTATTGAGATAATATTTCCGAAAAATATACAATTACGATTGACATCACATTTTTACACCCAAGACGCAAGTGACACGATTCTAAGTCAATTCAAACTTTACTTGATGTCCCTTCTCTGACTCTAGCCAGTGACATGACAACAAATGAGATTACAACCCAAGTCTTTGCTCTAACAGAAATACCCCTGGGGCTTGCTTCTACTAGGTCCTGAAGTGTGCAGGGGTTCGGGCAATGTGTTAATTAAAACGTAATGACTACTTAGAAGTCCTTTTATTTTTTATTTTTTCCGCTAAAGGTTAACCCACCTTCAGGGAGAATTTATTATATACTTTTATTAATTACCAGACTTTTAAAATGTCAGACGTGGCGATAGCGACCGTATCCTTACGGTCGTTAACGCTCTGCCTACCCCGTAAGGGATAAAGGCGTGACATATGTATGTATGTATGTATTAATTACCTATTGTGAGATAAGTTTTAACTCTTTGAACAGTTTGAACGTACCCTGTTTTAAGAAATAATCTGGTGTTTTTGAAGCATATGGCATGGTCATGGTTAGACGGAGACAGAGTATCAACATGAGCCAAATAAAAAGAGACGAATATAAAAAATAAACCAGTGGAACGCAAGTAACCAATTTCAGAAAGTGAACATCCCTAAAGACCGGTCTTTGATAATATCATTCTCATTCGTTCATTGACCGAATGAAAAGTGTGGAAGTTTGACAAATCGACAAATCAATCAATTCAAAAGGTTTTTTCTCGTGCCAACGGATCGTGTCGTTTCTTGGATTTTGCAGACTTTTGGACTGTTGTGTGTGAAAATAACTGGAATATTTACCTGTGTTGTTGTTCTGTTGTTGTTCTACAGACGCGACAAGTTATTAGTGGCTGGCGACATCGTGACCATATTGTGTTGTGTTTATGACAAAAGGTTCCTCGTTTTTGTCTTGCGTCGCGGTCTTATCGTAATTATACAGGTAGACCGTGGTTTCTCCGTGACGTTGATTGCTTTTACTGCAGGTGAGCTATTTATCAATCATAATTTCCTATAGAATACCGCCCTCGGCTACCTCCATTTGAACTATGCATTATAAATACGTTCTGACTACAATTTGTGTAAATAATTCGCTACCGTCGCATCTAAAACAAGTTTTCTTCAGTCCTACAAACATTTATCAATGTAAACAGCTTTCATCTACATAATTTCACCAAAATCTAATTGCATTTTGATCGCTGTTACGAATTTGTAAGCTGTCGCGAATTTCGCGGAGATTGGTATCTATAGAGTGAAAGTATTGGTTACGATATACCCTATTGTCTTCGGCTCGTTATATCTCATCTGAACTTCATAAAAACCCTACACTCTTGGAAGAATCTTACTTTTGCATGGACTAATTTTCCTTGTATTGCAATTCTCAGACCTAGCAGTAATTATTCTAAAACAAACTACCTATACTAACATTTTAGCCTGTGTATTTAAACAACTGAACCAATTTTGATAAAGTTTATTGCTACTCCTAAGTTACATGATTGTTAAACCGATTAAAGATTTAAAAATATTAATTCAAATTAGAAAATTAACATTTCGCTTTTTGATTGTCAGTAAATAATAATGACTGTCCCGATGGCGTAGCGGATAGTACCCCTGCCTTCTACGCCGAAGGTCGTGGGTTCGATCCCCACCGGACACAAATATTTGTTAAGTAAAATTTTCAAATATTTGTTTTGAGTCATGGTGTTTTCTATGTATAATATGTACATATTTACAAAAAAAAAGTATATAAGTAATAATATCAGCTATTTAGTTCCCATAGTACAAGCTTTGCTTAGTTTGAGGCTAGATGACGCTGTGTGAATTGTCCAGGATATTTATTTATTTATTTATTTAATAGCCCCGAAAAGTATACTCTTACCATAATTATTCATATTATTGATATTCCATAAATAATCATTAATTCACAATACTCATTAAATTCACTATAGACTTTGTAAAATATATTTTTTAGACACAATGTTCTCATAGTTTATGATTGTAGTATGAACGCGGCACAGGTAAGGTAAAAAAGTTAATATAATGGCACTGCCACTGCAACTGCACTGCTGATCAATAAAAGAAAAGCGTCAAAATTGGTTTAGTACTTTTTGAGATATACACAGCTCAAGCAATATGATAAATTTTATTTAATTCTGAGAGAAAATTACTACAAAGTATAAAGCAAAGTCACTTTTAGCGTCTGTCTGTCTGTCTGTAAATATGTTTGCTTAAATCTTTAAAACTACACAACAGATTTTGATGCAAGTTTTTTAATAGTTAGAGTGATTCAAGTGGAAGGTTCTTATGTATAATACTTGCTGGGAAAAATCCTTATTCCCATGGGAAAATAAGTTGCAGCAGGCGCAGCTGCTGGGGCAGGCTGCTAGTGTTTCATACATACACCTAGGTTGAATACCTTCTTTTTCGAAGTTGATAAAAACTAACATTGTAAATGTGAATGATCTTACACTTCTAACTACATGCTACGCACTAATTAGAATAAAAATCCTACATGATTGATAGTAGATGATAACTTCATAATTCCTTGATAAGATAAGTAATGGATGTTTATAAGTGAGTGAAACATATGTAAATGAATGAATAGTCTATATGTATTGACCAAAATAAATTATATCAATAATTAAATTACAAACAAAAAATTTATATACTAACTTTAATATAACATGCTAGCTGGATAATCATCTGATTTCAACTTTTATTTCAATTTTTTTTCTTGCTTTTGATTTATTTTCCTTCACCATACGGGCAGTCGTTAAATGTATGTTAGTAAAACACATAGGTAGATGGCAGTACCTCAAACTCGGGTCTCACGATTGTAAGACCGGTGTGCTAACCATTGGGCCACCGACGCTCCTAAATGCTAAATATAGTGACATCCTCTGATAAATAGTTGAACTATTCCTATTCAATAAAAGACAACAATATCCATTGTTAAAACAACAAACCTGCCTATGTTATTCAAGACGTAACATCATACTTACATCAGACTTATACCTTGTAGGGCTTAGAATAGCATCACCCCATTTTTTCCCGCGGGTGTTGTAAAAGACAACTAAGGGACTCGACGTTTCATGTATATGTATAGTACAATTTTAGACGACAGGCTGACAACCTGTCACTACAGTGATACACTAATCATCTGAATTGGCCCTCAATACTTGTCAGACGTGGCGATGACAGTCGTAATTTTGCATCGTTAACGCTCTGCCCTAACCCGCATGGGATAAAGTCGTGATTTGTGTATGTATGTATGTACACCACATCTGACAAACATTTTGAGGGTCATTTAAAAAAAAATACGATTTCCTTAGTTGCCTTTTCAACACCAGAAATGGGGTGATGCTATTCTTAAACGCCATCACATGTCACATGTATGAACTCCACAAATTATTTAAAATTCGATGTATATGTATATGTTACGGGCAATTTGATAAGTCCGGGCACTATTATTAGTGACCGGTCAGTATTAATATTGCCCGACCTAATTGGGCAATGTGATTAAAACAGCATGATTAATTACTTTTCCCGGTCACTATGAATAATTCCCACCCTACCTTGGACAAAGTAATAAAAATAAAGAACTGTATTGTATTTTTTATTAAATGAAGTTAAACTTACTTTTTTTCAAGGAAAAGTTATCGAAAAAGAAAGTATTGAACGTAGAAGTTGAATAATAAACAGTTAAAAATGTAATAACATTAGTGGCTACCTACTTTTTATTGATAAAATTATTTAAGAACAAGAGATTAAAAATTGGTACCTGAGTAAAAAAAATAAACTTACATAATTTTAATGAAAAGTTATTAAAAATAATTAAAACATGAAAGTAAAAAATAAATAGTTGAAAATGTTCTAATATCAGAAGTTGCCTACTTTTTTAAATGAAAATATTACTTAAGAACAACAGTTTAAAAATTGGTAAATGAAATTAAACTTACATAATTTTTGAACATATGAGTTAAAAAACAAATAGTTATAAATGTTAGGTTAGGTTAGGTTAAATTAAAAATATGTATCAATTTATCACATTGCCCGGTCCAAGTGATTAATTCAAGATATCTCAAAGACTGATTTAATACATGGACCACGGGCACTCGGGCACTATAAATACTGACCGGTCCAAGTGATTAATTAATCACTTTGCCCTACGTTTTTGGGCACTCTTAATAATGACCGGTCAGTATTAATAGTGCCCGGTTAATCATGTTGCTCGTAACATATATATATATAGGTTTCTTATAAAACCTTGATAGGTTTGTAAAAATTTGCAATTGTAATTTTAATGTAATATCCAAAACACCTGTTTTAGACTTAACAGAACAGGTGGATATCTCAATATACAGGGTGTAAGAGACGGCGTAACGAAAACTTTGCAGGCGTAATCAGACCATGAAACTGAACAACTTTTTCTATGGGGGCTAAGGGCTATGTTGGGAAACGAAAAGTTTTTTTTGTACCCATACAAAGTCACGCAGGTGACCGGGAACTTTGTATGGAAGGTCGTAAATTTTTTTCGTTACCCAACATAGTCCCTGTATAAAAAGTTGTTCAGTTTCATGATCTAAGCACGCCTGCAAAGGTTTCGTTACACCGTCCCTTACACCCTGTATAAAAAATAATTGCAATGCAAACATTTTAAGGGGTGAACCAGCCCATGAAACTGAACAACTTTCCCCAAGGAAATATTATGAAGAAAAAAAAATTTGGACCCTGTATAACCTTGCATATAGGAAATTTTAGTACCTCTACCTACCTACATTTGCATGTGGTAATGACATTATTATTGGCTATAAAATTCATGTTTGTTTATGATATTTCCTTCCATGGAATGATTATAATTAGTTCAATGGAGATGACAATAAAACAATAATTTATTGATTGCCTTCAGGTAATTATAAATTAAATATTATTTAGTCATGCCGTGTGATGCCGGCTTAGAACAGCATCACACCATTTCTTTTCCGTGCGTGTCTTAATAGGCGACTAAGGGACCTGAGGGACTTATGTGTATTGCAAATTTAGGCGATAGGCTGACTACCTGTCACTACAGTGATACACGAATCATCTGAAAGGGCCCTCAACATTTGTCAGACATGGCGAGAGAGAGAGAGAGAGAACAACCGACCAATTCAATTTGTACCCTTCAAAATTATTTGCAGCTAATATTTTTACACCCTGTATACAAAAGTGCTCTTAAAAGTATTAATAGGCTGTGTTTGAGTCTATGCCGTGTGATGCCGGCTTAGAATAGCATCACCCCACATCCTTCCCGCGGGTGTCGTAAGAGGAGGACTCGAGGGCATCGGTGTATTACAATTTTTAGGCGACAGGCTGACAACCTGTCACTATGGTGATACACATGTTTTCTGGAACAGCCTTGGAAATCAATCCTCAAAAGTGTCAGACGTGGCAATAGCGACCGTATTCTTGCGGCCGTTGGCGCTCTGCCTACCCCGCAAGGGATAAAGGCGTGATATATGTATGTATGTTTGAGTCTATTTAAGGCAAACATATTCAAGATTAAATATGGTACCATATCACTTAAGTTTCCATCTATTTGTAGATCAACTCAAGTGAACCGAACTACTAAATTGTGATCATAAATTATAACAATAGGTAGTCAAATGACTTTATTATTATTGTAGGCGTAAATACGACGGGATATGCTTAAAGATATAACAAATATGATAGACTAGTCACCTGCCCAGCGGCTTCGTTTGCTGCTACTCGTTTTCCTCTGGGAATAACGCGTTTTTTAGTGGTAAAAAGTAGTCAATGATATTGTTGTGAATTTTATTGATTGATTTTTATTATTATAAAAAATAGTGATAAAATTATGATACAGGTTCTGAGAAGAGGGGCGTCAGTGCCCAAGTGCTTAGGACACCGGTCTGTCTTACAATCGTGAGACTCGAGTTCGATCCCCGCCACGTACCAATGTGTTTTTACTCACGTACATTTACCGACTGCTCTTATGGTGAAAGAAAAACATCGGATGAAACCCGCATTCAATTAAAATTTTAATTCAGACGATATATGAATGTGATTTAATCTAGGATTCGGCCAGGTTAGCCTTCGGGTTGCAGAGGTCAGATGACAGTCGCTCTGTGTAAGGTTTCAAGCAGACTATAAAATAATTTTTGATAGTGAAGTCAGCTAATTTATTAATTACAGTTTTTTTTATCAAATACGAATGTGTATTATCAAATCTAATGATAACTAAATACGCTAAACATGATATCGATAGAATCTAAAACAACAAATCGATACTATAAAGAAATTGCATAACTAATTAACTTACGATCCGAACAACTTTTATCTGCACTTGTTTCATAATTTTTATTACAAATACGAACGTAGTTGTATAATGCACACACAAATCACGCCTTTATTCCCTTCAGGGGTAGGCAGAGCGTTAACAATCGTAAAATTACGGTCTTTATCGCCACGTCTGACGAGTATTGAGGGCTCTTTTCGATGATACATGCATCACTGTAGTGACAGGTTGTCAGCCTGTCGCCTAAAATTGCGATACACATGATACCCTCGAGTCCCTTAGTTGCCTTTTACAACACCCACGGGAAGAAATGGGGTGATGCTGTTCTAAGCCGGCATCACCCGGCTATATCAAAATTTTATTAATGTTACGTACATACATACATATAATCACGCCTTTATCCCTTGCGGGGTAGGCAGAGCGTTGACAGCCGTAAGAATACGGTCGCTATCGCCACGTCTGACATGTTTTGAGGATTGTTTTCCAAGGTTGTTTCAGAAAACATGTGTATCACTATAGTGACAAGTTGTCAGCCTGTCGCCTAAAAATTGTAATACACTAATACTCTCGAGTCCCTTAGTCGCCTCTTACGACACCCGCGCCGCGGGAAGGATGTGGGGTGATGCTCTTCTAAGCCGGCATCACACGTATTAATGTTACATAATTAATAAACAATATATACGGAAAACATCTGTATACCAGTATTACCAAGGTAAACTACAAGTTTTGTATTTATATGGTTTTCCTTGATATAGTGTAAATTAAATTAATTACGTTTCAACAAACAGAAACCTTAGAAATTCGTCAAACGAAACTTATTAGTTTCAATGCCAAGGAAGTAATAGTCAAAGTACTTTCTTTGTTTACACATATTATTGAACCGTTTATTGTACGCAACAAAACACATAGGGCAAATACAATGCATTATTTAGAAACAATTTAGGGCCTACGGCTTAACGTGCCATCCGAAACATGGAACACGGTCCCGGTTGCTGTCTTTTGACTACTAGCTGTCTAGACGGCAGCCTGCTACTTGTAGTAGGCGGTTAAAAAAATCTGACACTAGGGTTCATTGGGTCGCTAGACGACTCGGTGCCCTATAAGAAAATAGAGAGAGAGGGAGAGAGAGAAACAATGGACAACAGGTCTACTTACACGTACCACGGCTTTATCCCTTGCGGAGTAGGCAGAGCGTAAACGTTGAAAAAATACTGCCGCTACCGCCACATTTGACAAATATTGACGGCCATTTTCAGATGGTTCGTGTTTTTAAGTCCTTTAACGCTCTGTCTACCCCGCAAGGGCTAAAAGCGTGATATGTTTATGTGTAATATTAATTTTGTGAGTATTATTAAATTTGATTTAAATCAATGTTATTTTATTTTGAGCCTAATTTAAATAAGAATACCCTTGAATAAATCATAGTTTAAATCAAAGATGATATAATTTGAGATTGAAGATTCAATCGTTTACTTCCAAGTGGATTCACAATAATTGCTTTTAGAATGTCAGATAGTTACAATACAATACTATCACTAAATAAATGAATTAGCCAAGAGCCGACGTAGTTTCATGCGTTTTTGTCAGCCTCTCCGAGACACAATGGCATCTAGTGCTCGTAAGGAGCGGTGGTCAGCTATGTACCCTCCCACAGATACACAAATTCCCCCAGATGAACATCTCCCCCCAGGATACCAGCTGCCCTGGGGGATGTGGAAATCCCTAAATAGACTCCGCGCAGGCGTCCGCAGGAGTAAGGAAAACAGGAAAAAATGGGGATTTTCAAATGACGACAAATGTGTCTGTGGGGATACGCAAACGATGTCTCACCTGCTTGTTTGCCCAAACCTCCCCGTTACCTGCACACAGCAGGACCTCAATGCGGCCAGCCCAGCAGCAGCAGCTGTAGCCAAGCACTGGCAGTCAGTAATTTAATATTTTTGTACACAATTATAGCGTTGGGAAACGTACATTGAAACGAGAAGAAGAAGAAGAATGAATTAGTCATTGTAATTGGGATTTTTTATTATTACGGGAAAAAACGGAACGTAATATTTAGTATTTGTTTTTTTTTTTAAACTTGGACTCGGACTCGTTTGGAACGAAAGTGTCAGTGTAGCCAGACTGTCAGTGTTGCAATGTTTTTTTTAGTTTTGGCTTTGGAATCTACCCAAAGATCTAGTAACATAGTCGTTTCAACGCCATCTATCGAGTTCTTGGAATACTAGTTTTTTTATAATTCTCAAAAAGAAGACCTTCTATTGTCAGCTCCATTTTTCTCTTTTTTCAACAGTTTTATGTTTCTACTAGAATTTAATTTGAATAAATCATATCGTTGCCCCCGGGAACCGAGATTGTGTCCTCTATTGAGAGCGCCAAGGGCCTACCGACTAGACAAACAGTAACTTACACACACGCCGCCAACCTGACACGTTGACACAAATGAGAATGATGTCGAGATAACTGTCTCTTAATGTACTAAGAGAGTGCGTATACAGGATGTTAATTATCTAATTGCTTGCGTGGTCTAGTGATGCTGGCTTAAACTACAAGGTTTAAGATTTTCAAGATTCAATCTTTTATTTCCAAGTGGATTCACAATAAATGCTTTTAGAATGTCAGATAGTTACAATATAATACTGTCACTAAAACTATTTGCCGTGTGATGCCGGCTTAGAATAGCATCACCCCATATCCTACCCGCGGGTGTCGTAAGAGGCGACTAAGGGACTCGAGAGTATTGGTGTATTACAATTTGTAGGCGACAGGCTGACAACCTGTCACTATAGTGATACACATGTTTTCTGAAACAACTTTGGAAAACAATCCTCAAAAACGTCAGACGTGGCGATAGCGACCGTATTCTTACAGCCGTTACGCTCTGCCTACCCTGCAAGGGACAAAGGCGTGATATATGTATGTATGTATGTGTATGAAAACAGTATCAATTTTATGTTCCTAGTAGAATCGCTGCACGAGTTGTGCTGCTGATAAAAAAAAAAAAAAAAGGCACTGCCTCGGGGATGGCCAGGCTGACCACACAGCATGTAACTTACGTCACGCTTACGGTTAGAATAGCATCAACCCAATTTTATCCGTGGGTGTCGTAAAAAGCAACTTAGGCGTAATTATCAAGAGAATGGACAGTAACGTTCCCTGTGAAACAACATCTTACACTGCGCAATCCGCCTGCCAAGCGTGTTGAGTATGGCTATACCCCCCAATAGGGGGAGGCTCAAGTCCTGCAGTGGTTAAGAAAGAGTCTGTGCGGTCTAATAGTTTGACTATGATCATTCTAAAGACCGTAGTTCGATTCTCAGGAACACTAGCTATGATACCTATTGATCAGTTTTCTATTTTTCACTTTGTGAGATTGTCCTCAGTTTGGTAAGGACATTGTAGGCTAAACTACATGACTTTCCGTATCACTTTCGGTGTCTGTTCTGTGTTCAGCAGATTTTGTTGCAGTTTTTATAGATAGAGTGATTCAAGAGGAAGGTTTATATGTATAATGCTTGCAGGGAATACAACATATTCCCACGGGAAAATGAATTACAGCGGGGGAAACCGCTGGGCGGGCCGCTAGTAAAATAAAAGTTTGTGTTTCGGAAGACACGTTAAGCAGTTGGCTAAAGGCGGTTAAAAAACTCCGACACCTACGTCAGAAAAAGACCGGACGGGTTCATACCCTTAAAGTATTTGCAGTATGTTTTTCACACCCTGTATGTATGTGTTGAAAACTTCTGCCTGTCCGCCTGTACTCGTGAGAAACCATTTCTTTCATATTGTAATCGCGAATAGTTATTGCGACTAGTAAGACTTGTTATATTATTAACGACGACTTCTTAAGGGGCTGAGTAGAGCTAAAAGCTACTTTTGTAAGTGATTTCTACCCTAGATGAAATGCAGAAAAACTGACGAAAAAAAAAAGGTAATAATCTTCAGGATATTTGCTGTAGTGTTATTGTTTCCAAAACATGATATTAGTAATTTAGCTTGATAGAAAAACATCGTAAAGTTACCTCTAAAAATCTATTATATCGCAAACTGTATGAACAAAACCCACGCAATAATCAAGCGTTTATTATCAGAATGAGCGCCTTACAATACTCTATCGACATATTGTTTTTGATTTTCAAATAACTTATTTTTGACCGAGTTATCATCGAAAATACGAAAATATCATTGAATCGGCAAGATCCCGTCCCGTTCGCACACGCGCAGTTTGACATTTGTCAGAAAGGGACCGGGTTTTAGCTCGTGTCAGCCCCTTAAAACTTGATTACATACACATACCACGCCTGTAGCCCTTGACGGGTAGGCAGAGTCAGATGTCAATGACGGTCTAGTTAAGGCGTAGAATCTTTGGTGTCCATAGCATACAAGGCTTAAAAAAATAGCTGCTAATATTTTAAGGTGTGAACCAGCCCATGAAACTGAACAACTTTCCCGAAAAACATAGGTCGAGATATTAGAATATTTTTTGGACCTCCCATACAAATTGACTAGGTTGGTTGGTAATTTTGTATAGGAGGACCATAATTTTTTTCATATTCCGTCCTGTGTTCCTTGGGGAAAGTTGTTCAATTTCATGGCCTGATTCACCCCTCAAAATATTTGCACATATTTTGATTGCTAATATTTTTAAAGCAAAGTCGCTTTTCGCGCCTGTCGCTTAAATATTTAAAACTACACAACGGATTTTGATGCAGGTTTTTTTAATAGATGGAGTCATTCATGACGAAAGTTTTTTATGTATAATACTTGCCGGGAAAATTCTTCTTCCCACGGGAAAATGAGTAGCATCGGGCGCAGCCGCTAGGGTAGGCCCCTATTTTATCAATAAAATACTATTTGTCCATTATTGATGACAATACATACATA
Organism: Keiferia lycopersicella; assembly: GCA_029255805.1. Classification (NCBI taxonomy): domain Eukaryota; kingdom Metazoa; phylum Arthropoda; class Insecta; order Lepidoptera; family Gelechiidae; genus Keiferia; species Keiferia lycopersicella. The sequence goes on along the minus strand of JARACZ010000039.1, from coordinate 270,052 downwards.
CATTTATATCACGCCTTTATCCCTTGCGGGGTAGGCAGAGCGTTAACGACCTTAAGAATACGGTCGCTATCGCCACGTCCGGCCTTTTTTATAGGATTGTTTTCCAAGGCTGTTTCAGAAAACATGTGTATCACTATAGTGACAGGTTGTTAGCCTGTCGCCTAAAAATTGTGATACAACAATACGACTGCCTTGAGTGTCAATCAATAAGTGAATAAAATGTAAATTCCTAATTTGAATAAATGTTTTGAACTGTAGTTTCAACTTTTCTCAACAAAAAAGAAAGTACCACAATGGATTCCACGAAATAAACTGTATCGATACCGAAAACGCAATTAACACTGTTCCCAATAGATTGTTGAATCGATTAAACACGCGAAATCGATTCGAAACGCCGATTAGAATCGGCGGTCTCGGGAGCTGTAGTGTAGGTGAAACAGCGGGGTAGGCAGAGTGTCAATTGACGGGTCTTCTAACTTGTGAGTTACCAAGTGGTGTCAAGAGTTTTTCGACCGGTTACCTAGTTGCCCTCTGACATGGTTGTGTAACGACTGCCGCCTAAGCAATCATACACAGCAACCGGCATCGACGTGCCCTCCGAAAGACAAAACCGTCTTTTTTCTCGATACAGTTGTTTTTGGACAAAAACATTTGAGGCTCTTTTCCATAATATAGTGACAGGTTGTCAGCCTGTCACTTAAAGGAGAAATAGGTAGATCTCTTACGATACTCAAAAATAAACATACATATACACAAATCACGCTTTTATACTTTGCGGGGTAGGCAGAGCGTTAACGATCCTAAAATTACGGTCGTTTCTGCCACGTCTGACAAGTATTGAGGGTCCCTTCAAATGATTCGTGTACCACTGTAGTGACAGGTTGTCAGCCTATCGCCTAAACTTGTAATACGTGGTAATACACATGAAACTCTCGAGTCCCTTAGTTGCCTCTTACAACACCCGCGGGAAGGTTTGGGGTGATGCTATTCTAGGCCGGCATCACACGGCAAACAGAAAAATTAACTACATACAGGGTGAATATTAGCTGCAAATATTTTAAGGGGTGAATCAGCCCATGAAACTAAATAACTTTCCCCAAGAAACATTGGTTGAAGTCTGAAAAAATTTTTAGACCTCCCATACAAAATGTAACAGCCGAGCGAGTGAACTGTATGGGAGGTCCAAATTTTTTTTTCATATTTCCAGCTATGTCCCTTGGGGAAAGTTGTTCAGTTTCATGGGCTGATTCACCCCTTAAAATATTTGCAGCTAATTTTTTTACACCCTGCATTAACTTTTTGCCCCGAAAACCGCCAAGCTGTTTGTGAAACTGGCAAGGCTGCGCGCGCGCCGGTCGGCCGGTGACAGGTCAGCGACCTTAGCGTAATCAGACCATTTTACCGTGATGTCAAGTTATAATAGCATCACCCCATTTCTTCCCGCGGATGTCGTGAAAGGCGACTAATCGACTCGAGGGTTTAACGCGTATTACAATTTTAGGTCAGGTTGTAGTTTAGGTAACAGGTTGACAACCTGTCCCTACAGTGATACACATGTTTTCTGAAACAACCTTAGAAAACAATCTTCAAAAAGTGTCAGACGTGGCGACAGTGGCCGTATTCTTAGGCTGGTTTCAGAGCGGCGCGTCTCAGCAGCGCTGCCAAGGCGCGCGCGGCTCGGGCGCGCGCCTGGGCAGCGCGTTCGCTGTGAAACGACATTCAGACGCGCGCGCTTCGTTGTGGTGTACGGTCGAGTGCAGATAATCATTATGCCAGCAAACGTAATCACTATATTAGCTATATACGTCATATGGAAAAGAGTGCAACAACGACGTCTTAAAAGATTGCAAGTCGACGCTACTGGCAAACGAAGGAGATCCGACCGCGGCGCGGCCGAGACGCGGCCCAAGACGCGTCACTATGAAACGCTACATACAATCTAGTGTAATGCGAGGCGCGCGCGCCTGGGCAGCGCTGCCGAGACGCGTCGCTCTGAAACGTGCCTTACGGCCGTTAACGCTCTGCCTACCCCGCAAGGTTATCCCTTGATATGTGTATGTCAAGTTATAATAGCATCACCCCATTTCTTCCCGCGGGTGTCGTAAAAGGTGACTTATCGAATGAAGGGTTTAACGTGTATTACACTTTTAGGCGACAGCCTGCTACTACAGTGATACACGAATTATCTGAAAGGGCTTTCAATATTTGTCAGACGTGGCATTTCACGGCCGGTACCGCTCTGCCTACCCCGTCAGGGATGTGTAGGTGCCGTAAAAAGGAACCTAAATAGAGCACTTACCTACAGTGATGTCAGTTTAGACCAGCATCGCCCTATTTCTGCCCGTGAGAGTTGTAGAACGTCTACAATAGATGATTCCAGGGCATCGGAGTTTCATTTAGTTATAGCATGATAACACACAATAGTCCACTGCTGGACATAGGTTTTTCTCTTTTAGGGATATTGTCATACTCACAACGCTTGGCAGGCGGATTGGCGAGCGCAGTGTAAGATGTTGCATTCCACACGACAGGTCAGTCACCTTAGCGGAAATGGGGCAGTTATTTGCTGTCAAAAATCTATGTGTAATACTGTTTGAATGAGTTCTGACTTCTCACGGTAGTTTTGTCACACGAGGAAGCGGTAATGAGATAATTAAAGTTCTGTTAGACGTAAAATTTGCCGTGTGATGCCGGCTTAGAATAGCATCACACCACATCCTTCCCGCGGGTGTTGTAAGAGGCGACTAAGGGACTCGAGAGTATAGTGTATTACAAATTTTAGGCGACAGGCTGACAGCCTGTTACTATAGTGATACACATGTTTTCTGAAACAAAAAAAAACCTTACCGAAAAAAATACAAACAAACCTCAAAAATGTCAGACGTGGCAATAGCGACCGTATTCTTACGACCGTTAACGCTCTGATACCCCGCAAGGGGTAAAGACATGATATCGTATGTATGTACTTCCGTATCCTTTAGTTGTCTCTTGTGACAACTTTGGGAAAGTAATGGGGTAATGCTATACTAAACCGGCATCACAATTTTATCTTACTTCATCCATTCATTCATATATCACGCCTTTATCCTTTGCGGGGTAGGCAGAGCGTCAATGGCCGCAAAAATACGGCCGCTATTGCCACTTCTGACAAATATTGAGTGCCCTTTCAGATGATTCGTGTATAACTGTGGTGGCAGGTTTACAGCCTGTCGCCTAAAATTTGTAATACACATTTAAAAGTTGTAATACACATGAAACCCTCAAGTCGCTTAGTCGCCTCTTACGACATCCACGGGAAAGAAATGGGGTGATGCTATACTAATCCAGCATCACAATTTTATCTGACTCGTCGCGAACATCTTGTAAGTCAGTGTCCTATACAGAAATAACGGATTGTAATTATATCTCAGTGAGTCAGAATGCGTTTACAATAACGCTGTCCTTGTATGAGGACAAAGACACGTTCTGAAGATACACCGCGGTATTTTAACATACATACATACATACATATATCACGCCTTTATCCCTTGCGGGGCAGGCAGAGCGCTAACGGCCGTAAAAAAAACGGCCGCTAACACCACGTCTGGCAAATTAGGGGCTGTTTCAGATGATTCGTGCATTATTAAAGTGACAGGTTATCAGCCTGTTGTCAGCAACACACGTGAAACCCTCGTGTCCCTCAGTCGCCTCCTACGACACCCGCGGGAAGGAAATTGGGTGTTGCTTTTCTAAGCCGGCATCACAAAGCAACATTAACCGGATTTAAAAAAACGAAGAGGCTATAAAGAAGGACTATATAAAAAAAAGGAGCTACTCTTGTGCTGTTACCGATTTGGAAAATTACAAATTTATTTGACTGAGACTTAGTTAGCCGCGTTAGTTGACGACCGATGTGGCGCAGTGGTAGTGCGACTGCCTTTGACGAAGAAGGTTCTGGGTTCGATTCTCGGTGGATCACTCACCAAATTCATAATTATCACTTTGCGAATTTGTTCCCAGTCAGGTTAGGACATTGCGGGCTGAACCACCCGATTGTCCGTAAGTTAGATGGTTCCGTGTTCCGGATGGCACGTTAAGCCGTAGGTCCCGATTGTTGTCTATGATCACTTAGACAGCAGTCGTTGCACAACCATGACAGAAGCCTGCTTTTTGTAGTAAACGGTTGAAAAATTCTGACACTAGGGTTCATCGTGTCGTTAGACGGTGTCCCACACGAAAAGAGAAAGAATTTGACTGAAGATCAGTATGTTCGAAGAAGCATGTCGTCTAAATAGGTTGCAGACGCCGTCGCGCATGACAACATCTGTTACAGAGGTAGTCTCTGAAACAATGGCAGGATATGAGGGCTAATGATAATGAGGATCCATTTCATATTACCTTGTTCATGGTAACTGAGTATGAAACGAGTACGGAAGACTAGCTTATTCTTTCAGTTGGTGGAGTAGTGATGTGATTGAGGTTTAAGGAAAACTCCAGTTCGATTCCTGAAACACGCACACAAATCACCTATGTTCCTTGGGGAACGTTGTTCAGTTTCATCAACACCACTGAAAAATGCATAGTTTTCTGATAGGTTTCAAAAAGTAAGAACATAGCGATCCAAAAATTAACAAATCAAAACAGACTTAATAACTATACATACATAAATAAATCACGCCTTTATCCCTTGCGGGGTAGGCAGAGCGCTAACGATCGCAAACTTACGGCCGTTATCACCACGTCTGACAAGTATTGAGGGCCCTTTCAGACGATTCGTGTAACACTAGTGACAGGGTGTCAGCCTGTCGCCTAAAATTGCAATACACATAAAACCCTCCAGTCCGTGAGTTGCCTTTTACAACACCCGCGGGAAGAATTGGGGTGATGCTTTTTTAAGCCGGCATCACTTCATATCTATAAATGTATCAAAATGGGATCAGATCAGCATTGACAAGTATTTACCAAATGGAGCGTGCCAGAGGTTTCCGCTGTCTCGTGTACACTCCTGTTTATGACAAGGCATTTGATGCTGCCGAGAACGCATCCTCAACACTAAAAAAAGCAATTAAGTTACATATTTTGGTTCAGTTTTGGTACCTAAATTAAAAGACAAAAATGTAATGCACATGTTTGATATACTTGTTTTTGGTTCACATACTGACTCAAAAATTATAGACATAGCTATTTTGTTCACGTTGTAATTTTTTACTACCCGTGGGTGTCGTAAGAGAAGACTGAGGGACTTGAAGGTTTCATGCGTATTACAACTTTTAGGCGACAGGCTGACAATCTTACTATAGTGATACACTTATCTCAAACGGACCTCAATATTTGTCAGACATGGCGTCATCGACCGTATTTTTGCGGCCGTTAGCGCTCTGCCTACCCCGTAAGGCGTGATATATGTATGTGTTTATGTATTTTAGGCTTTTGGCGTATGTCCTACATTCACCAACGGTATTGAGGCCACGACTAAATCTATTGGTCAAGTAACACGCTTGTGTTATGTTATGTCATCCGTTTAAACATGCAATGAATGATGTGACAAAATTATCTATGAATAAACATTTATTTTGTAAACGTAGCATTTCGGTAAGAGAGAGAGAGCGTCGGTGGCCAAATGGTTAGGACACCGGTCTTACAATCGTGAGACCCGTGTTCGATCCCCGCCATGTGCCAATGTCTTTTTACTCTCGTATATTTACCGACTGCTCTTACGGTGAAAAAATAACATCGTGATGAAACCCACATTCAAATAAAATTTAAATGTGATATAATCTAGGATTGAGGCCAGTTTAGCCTTCGAGTTGCAGAGGTCAGATGGCAGTCGCGCTGTGCAAAAACTTAGTTCCACAAATCCCCTAGGTTAGTAGCCGACCCCGACAGAGAACGGGATAAGGCAGGGAGAATGCACTGACAGTACCGCGAATATTCAGTCTCGCTCTGCGTCACCGATCGCAGACAATCTTTCATCTAATCGACGTACCATTGATGAATCGATATTATGCTGTTCATAAATCGATATCGATAACCGAATCGGGCGCCATTGTTCTATGAAAGGCGATGTATGTATGTAATAACTTTATTGTACCAAACAAGAAGTATTTAAAAAAAAAACTTAAATAAACTAATGGAATTTGTAGGCACAAAGGCGGACTTATCCTATTAAGGGATCTCTGCCAGTCAACCTTTGAGAAATCCAGAGGACATGGTGTGCGCAAACTATACGGTAGATGTGATTGATACGTGTATGAAACGTTTTGTCTTGTGTGTTGAGACTGTCGAGGAATAGACGTTAAGGGAAATAGACTTAGAGCGCCGACTAGACATTCCGGGAAGTGGACCTTCCGCACCGCGAGGCTTGAGGGTTTCAGGTGTATTACAACTCTTAGGCGACAGGCTGGCAACCTGTCGCTATAGTAATACACAATTATCTCAAACGGCCCTCTATATTTGTCAGACGTGGCGATAGCGACCATATTCTTGCGGCAGTTAACGCCCTGCCTACCCCGGAAGGGATAAAGGCGTGATATATGTATGTATGTATGTATGAATGATAGTTTGGTCCTTTGAGCCGGATAACCGGTTGGCTCGAAGGTCCGTACGCAATGAAATTTTATTTGAACCTTTAAAAAAATAACTACAGTATCTCAGACAAGTTACACGCCATGTAACGCCGTTAACTCTCTGCATAACCCGGAAGGGATAAAGGCGTGATTTATGTATGTAGGTACTAAGTAGAAATAGTCGGTCTAGAATCCTAGTAGTCAGGTATGCGTTTGTTAGCTACCGGAGCTCGCTGGAATTCCGCCAACGCTCGTCTCTCGACTATTGTTAAAGAGTACCGTCCGCATAGCAGTTTAGGTCAGGCAGCTTTTCAGTCGCCGTGCCGTGTGATGCCGGCTTAGAATAGCATCGCCCCATTTCTTCCCGCGGGTGTTGTAAAAGGCTACTAAGGGACTCGAGGGTTTCATGTGTATTACAATTTTAGGCGACAGGCTGGCAACCTGTTACTATAGTGAAACACGAATCATCTGAAAGGGCCCTAAATACTTGTCAGACGTGGCGATAACTGCCGTAAGTTTACGATCGTTAACGCTCTGCCTACCCCACATGGGATAAAGGCGTGATTTATGTATGTATGTATGTAGGTTTTCAGTTCGATCTGTTCTTCCTAGATAGAGGGCGTGATTGGGCTGGTTGTTTGAACAACCAATCAATTATTTCCGGGTGAGCCCTCGCTCCCCACCAAGCCGTCCGGCGTAGTTTTGATGGCCCCGGGGCCGTAAACGTATAGACCATAAAAAAAATTTAGGTCAAGTTGATATGTTGATTCCTCCGCCGTGTGGGAACCCTAGCGTCAGAATTTTTTGCCTGCAAAGTTTTCGGTACACCGTCCCTTACACCCTGTATATAAAACTAGCGACCTGCCCCAGCGGCTGGGCCCGCTGCAACTCATTTTCCCGTGGGAATAAGGATTTTTCCCGGCAAATATTACACATAAAAACCTTCCGCATGAATCACTATTGAAAAAACCTGCATCGAAATCCGTTGTGTAGTTTTAAAGATTTAAGCAGACATACAAACAGACAGACGCGAAAAGCGACTTTGCATTATACTATGTAGTGAAGTAAGGCGGTATGTCTGTCTGACGCTACTCAAAGAATACATACTTAAACAATCGCGTTAGTTTGTTTGTTTGTATGCAAATTCTTCGCGTGCGCTTGCGCAACAACGCTACCGTTCTCGACTGCTGTCTTGTAGAGTCACGCCTTGTTTCAGAGGGGTAGGCACAGCGACAGAGACTAACTACATCACTTTTTTTTTAAAGATTAATCTTAATACTTCTAAAAAAAGGTGCGTCGGTGGCCAAAATGTTAGGACGCCTGTCTTACAGACGTGAGATCTGAGTTCGATCCCCGCCTTGTACCAATTTGTTTTTATTTTTACTCACGTCCATTTACCGACTGTCTTACGGTGAAGGAAAAACATCGTGATGAAACCCACATTCAAATAAAATTAAAATACAGATGATATTTGAATGTGACTTAACCTAAGATTCGGGCCAGGTTAGCCTTCGGGTTGCAGAGGTCAGATGGCTGTCGCTCTGTGTAAAAACTTGGTTCCACGTCAAATCCCCTAGGTTAGGTAGCCGACCCCGACAGAGAACGGGATAAGGCAAGGAGAATGAAGAAAAGTGTATCCCTGTAAACGATTATTTTGAAACTGCCCTCAAATATCAGATGTGGCGATAGCGACCGTATCTTTGTGGCCGTATACGCCTACCCCGCAAGGGACAAAGGCGTGATATTTGTATCTAAGTAGTAAACGTAACATATCCTTATTATGAATGTAATTTAGAGCGTCGTCATCAAATCAAAGGCTAAACTAATTTTAATACTAATGATTATTGAACTGTAACCAGTTTGGTCCATTTTATTTTGACATAAAATTAATATTATCTTCTCTCTCTTTCACAGATATGGTGCGCGAGTGAGTGAAGCTAATTGTGATGCTGTGATTTTTCGTAAACAAGGAATTAAGTAGCTTTTTTATCGATATCTCTAAGTGCAACTTTAGTGCTGTGTTACATTCCGTTCCAAAGTGCTCAAAACCTTAGTTCCTTCGATAAATGTTGCGTCCAGCGAATTGAGTGTTCATTAGTTACGAAACACAACGCCATCTGTTATAATTTTACAAAACATGGCGAGGTGAATTGCCATGGCGTGTGCCGCCATCTAGCGGTGACCGGCGGAACTAGATGGAGGCGGGGTTCATACCCGCTGGACCGGTGGGCGGCGCGCCGGTCCGCGACGCGGCGACTCTGCTGCCCCCTGCGCCGGTTATACGCGCGCCCGGGCTGAAGCGCGGGAAACTAGAGGAGGCCATTTCTGATCGGGTGAGTCGTTGAGTACCTATTTAGCATTTTTCTTGAAGCTCTAAGCTTTGTACAAAGCCCATAGAATTGGTACATTTTCATTTGCATCAAATTACTATGGACAATATAAAACCGAAAATTTAATCAGTCTAGTACATTGGAAACTAAAGTTATGGTTCAAAATCAACGAACACGTTAAGAAAAGGTTTTGGAAATTGGAAATGTATCTATCTAAGTATGTATCTTTGAAACTTTTCAGATAATTCAAAACCCATTTATTCTTATTTTGTTGAAAATTTAGTCTACTTTGCCTTAAAGCAGTTCATTCAAATGATGAATGAGCATGGCTAAGCCTGGCTTTACAAAGTGTTGAATACTCAGTTACTCGGCTCAGGCTATCTGGAATAGCTCTGGCTCATTAGCAGTCGTAACAGCGGTCAGCACCGTTACTACTAAGTAGGAGATCCCGCCATACAAAGACCTTCACATACATATGTACATACGTATCACGCCTTTATCCCGGTAGGCAGAGCGCTAACGGCCGCAAAAATACGCTCGACGTCGCCACTTCTAACAAATATAGAAGCCCGTTAATTTTGTGTGACAGGTTGTCAGCATGTCGCCTTAAAGTTGTAATACACCTGAAACCCTCAAGTCCCTTAGTCGACTCTTACGACAACCACGGGTAGGAAATAGGGTGATGCTATTCTAAGCCGGCATCAAACGGCAAGACCTTCACCGAGCTGTTTAATGGACGAAATACATTTTTTAACTGACTTAAAAAAAGGAGGTTGTCAGTTTGACCTGTATGTATGTCTGTTTTGTTTTTCCGCGATTATCTCGCGTTTGGCTGAACCGATTTTGATGCGGTTTTCAGCAAAGTGTTTGTCAGAATTATGAAAAGTTTTTATGCATACTAACCGACAAAAAATGAAGGTCTGCACTTTTATACGTCCGTTGATTATATGCTAGTTTAAACATATTGCGCATAGGTCGCCTAAAAATTTCAGTCCAAAGTATGATATATATTTTTTAATTGGCTGCAGATATTTTCAGGGCTGAATCAGCTCATGGAACTGAACAACTTTCCCCAAGGAACGTAGATTGAAATATGAACTAAAGTTTAGGACCTCCAAACAAATTGATGGAACCCATACGCAATATATTTGTTGGCATATTTTGTTTGATAAAAAAAATGCTTGTCTGTAAATTCGGTTTACTGATGACACTTGAACGAGACAACGTCATAAATAAGAAAATACTGATGGAATGGTTGCAATTTTCAAACGAATATTCAAATTTTATTTGTTAGATAGATATACGCTGTCGAACGCCGAGGACTTTGCACTTCAAGCCTTAAATGGAACGCCTCAGAATGAGTCTTGTTTGATGGAGACGGCCCCATCGAGGACGTTGTCACGTCAAATGTCTCATCCATTAAACAGTTCGGCGAAGGTCGTCGTATGGCGGGATCTTAGACCATACTTAGAAGGGAATTCGCAGAAACCGTCGTTTTTACCGGCGCAAGCGCAGGCAAGATTTATTTCTTTATAGACTCAAGCCGGGAAAGGAAGAATGCGTTTAGTCTTGGGTAGTTAGGATAACACACACACATATAGGATTAGTTGGGATAACACACACACACACATACAGAGTTATTTTTAGTCAGTACACAAACTTTGCAGGGTGTGTCTACTCATGATTCTGAACAACTTTTACTATGGGGCCAACTGCGAAATCGCAAAAAAAGTTTGGTTGTTCCACAGAAAAGTTCATACCTACGCGGCAAATAACATGTACAGAAAAACCAAAATTTTTCTTGCGATTTCGCTGGTGGCCCCATGGTAAAAGTTGTTTCGAATCATGAGTAGAAACACCCTATATAGTTTGTGTACTGATTAAATAATAGCCCTGTATACCACACCGTTATCTCTTGCGGGGTAGGCAGAGCGCCTACGGCCGTAAATATACGGTCGCTATTGCCACGTCTAACAAATGTTTGAGGGCCCTTTCAGATGATTCGTTTATCTCTGTAAGTTGCAATACATACGAAACCCCAAGTCCCACGCCTCTTACGATACTCACGGGAAACAAATAGGATGATGCTATGCTCTCTCTCTCTCTTTTCGTGTGGGACACCAAGTCGTCCAACGACGCGATGAACCCTAGTGTCAGAATTTTTCAACCGCCTTCTACAAGTAGCAGGCTTCTGACCTGGTTGTGTAACGACCGCCGTCTAAGTGATCATAGACAGGAACAGGTACCTACGGTTTAGCGTGCCATCCGAAACACGGAACCATCTTACTTACGGACAGTCCGGTGGTTCAGCCCGCAATGTCCTAATCAGACTGGGAAAAAATATCTGTGGGCTGCGTCAAAGGCAGTCGCACTACCACTGCGCCACATCGGTCGTCAAACGCTCTTACGATACACGCAGGAAACAAATGGGATGATGCTATTCCTATCGGCATCACACGGCCTACGGCATTACTACATTGCTTTATTATCTAAGTAAGTATTTCAAGTTAGACAATTGTAACTTAATAATCTTATTCAGTCATCAAAATCAAATTTATTAAGGAAATTGTAAAAATTTGCTAACAAAAAATGTTTATCGTAATAAAGATTTTAATTCAAAATGACTACTTTGTCTATAAACATGATAATTTGTCTCGCAAATGGATATAAAATTGCAATAACATACATTTTTTGCTTGTAGACAAAAAACACAGTTTATTAATACACTAGCGGCCCGCCCAGCGGCTGCGCCCGCTGCAACTCATTTTCCCGTGGGAATAAGATGTTTTGCCGGCAAGTATTATACATAAAAACCTTCCTCTTGAATCTCTCTATCTATTAAAAAACCCTGCATCAAAATCAGTTGTGTAGTTTTAAAGATTTAAGCAAACATACATACAGACAGATGCGAAAAGCGACTTTGCTTTATACTATGTAGTGATGTACATTATGTAAGTTTACCTTGGACTTGGTTAGCTATATGTGAACTATTAATTTGAGCTCGCGTGATCTGTTGTCCTTCCTCGAGGCACCTGGGCTTCTAGAGTTATCTCGTATTGGTACTAATTAGTGGTACTTTGTACTAAGTGCTAATAGTCTACCCTTAGGAATAAGACATTTCCCGCCATGTATATGGATCACTCTATCTATTTCAAAAAACTGCATCAAAATCCGTTTCGTAGTTGTCAAGATCATACATACATACATACAGACAGAGGCGAGAAACGACTTTGGTTTATACTGTGTAATGATTGCATAAAGTTTGTGAAATTACTAATAATACAATTGACGGCCTTAATGCTTTGGCAACAATATCTTTCAGACGGCAAGTGTAGATTACAATAGGTAACTAAATGAGCTTGGTCGAATATTATTATAAGGTGTTAAAATATTTGCAGCTAATTTTTTTACACCCTGTATGATTCAATATTTTGAACATTTTTTACATTCTTAGATTCTAGAAAGGTTATAGTTAGATAACCTATTATTGTGCCTACCTAAGTTTTGCATGTGAACGATAAAAGGCAGAAAACGGATTCGATTGGGTCAAGTTAAGAAAATAGGGCATGATAAGTTATTTTATACTCTATATAAGTTAGTTACAACTTATACAGCCACAACAGTCCACTGGGTTAGGTTAGGAATGGGGTGATGCTATTCTAACATACACATATTTCGCCTTTATCCCTTGCGGGGTAGGCAGAGCAATAACGGCCGTTAAAATACGGTCGCTATTGCCACGTCTGACATTTTTGATGATTGTTTCCCAAGGTTGTTTCAGAAAACATGTGTATTACTTCAGTGACAGGTTGTCAGCCCGTCGCCTAAAATTTTTAATACACCTATACTCTCGAGTCCCTTAGTCGCCTCTTACGACACCCGCGGGAAGGAGGTGGGGTGATGCTATTCTGAGCCGGCATCACACGGCATGCTATTCTAAGCACCACAAGAAGACTAGTGTACCGGTAAATCAGCATAATTTATCATTTTATCAGGAAACCTCCCAATAAGGCAGACATCCGTCGCGCAATTCAAATAACATTGCACTCCCACCAGCCGCGGCTAGGGGCCGCGCTACGAAGCGAATCGCGCGGGGGAAAATGTAGGTAGCAAAATTCATACACTACATCGGCGAAGAAAGCTGGCTGAATAGGTTCTATTTTTGAAAATTAAAAAAAATATCTAGTATTCCAAGAACTCTGTAGATGGCGTTGAACTGACTAAAAACAGACACTGACAGTCTGGCACGCACTGTCACTTTCGTTCCAAATGAGTCCAAGTTCCACAAATAATTTAACGTTTTCCGTTCCTTGCGGTAACGCACCAAGCACAGCGCCATCTATCCCCTATCTAAAACCCTATTGAAACTTCTTGACAGTATAGCCATGCTCTCCTTAGCTAAATCTAAAACTAAAGCAGATGGAATATGGATGGACTCATGATGGCATAGACGAAATTCAACAACGACATTAACAAAATCATTTTTGTCACCATAGTGATACATGACTTATCTGAAACGACCCTCAAATATTGTTAGACGTGGTGATGGCGACCGTATTTTTACGACCGTCAACGCTCTGCCTACTCCGCAAGGAATAAAAGCGTGATATGTGTTGTCTAGGTACAGGGCAGAACTTTGCCAGTGTCAAAGTTGAAAAAGGTTCTTCATTGAGTTTTAGGTTTTCAAATCCTACCATAATGTGCCGAATTAAATCCTGACGATGATAAATGATGATCAAAACACAGATACCTAGAGAATCAATATGTGGTCGATTCACTCAAAAACACTAACTAAAATAGCTCTAAGTTTAAATAAATGCGTAGAATCATTAACAATTTTAGTCGTAATCACTTCTTTTCAGCCTATTCAACTGAAAGTGACAGTGCTATTTTTGCTTAGAAATATTGTATGGTCATGTAAAATCGGCACTAATGATGATAAATAAAAACACCTAATGATATATTCTTCGGACAAAAGCACCGTGTCTGCTCTTTCGTGGCACGGGCACTATCATTCATTATTTTATTCAGTCTGTGACGCTACACGGCGCGCGCAACACGTGCGCTAGTGCCGTATCGAACCGATTAATAACCGAAATGTAAACCGAACGCGAACTGGCCGGAAAGAAAAAAAAAAGGAAAAATTTTTCCCGCGCGCGAGTGATCTGTGTTTTTTATATTTTAAAAAAAACGTGGTTCGTGGTCAAGTGCGTGATGTTTATACAGCCTCTTATGTGGAGGTGTTAAGGTGTTTTAATGACAAGGTCATACAGATGTGAATCAAAATGGTACAGTATCTCGAAATTGCCTACGAAATTCTATTACACACAATGGCTAGTTGGAGAAATTGGCAGTTTTGAAAACGATAGTAACATGTTGCACACTTTCGAACTAGTAAATAAGTTTAGCGGGAGAAAGCTAGTCGATATGGCGGGCAATAACGTTTTATGGTATTACTCTATGACACGACAATCTATCTAGGTTCTCAGTAAAAGATTTTATTAGTTACCTATGCAAAATTTCGTATCTGATACTAATGTTGAAAACTTTTACTAGTTAAGTCTGTTTAGAATAAGTATTGTTACTGTAGTTAGTAGGTAGGTATATAAGACCATTTTACGTGACTAAAAAAACACGAAAAAAACACAACTTAATCTGAAGAAACATTCATATTTAAACACCAAATCGCAAAACACAAGAATAACTTTAGTTAGTTGATAATATCTTATTTTTTGTAATAGTTTTCTGAAAGTATAACTTAAAGTTACCTAATTTTCTATAATATGAATCAAATTTAATTAGTTAGTTGAAATTAATTCGATCTGCCTGATGAACACCTCAAAGTTCTGAGGTTATCAATAACTTGTCAATGTCGTTACGATAAAATAATATAACCGAAACGCGAAACAGATTTCTGTGAACTTGAACCAAAACGATACGGTGTATTGGTTTTAAATAAAATGGCGACATGTTCAATTTGATACACGCAATGAGTACCTGCATGACATGAGAGCGTCGATGGCCTAGTGATTAGGACACCGGTCTTACAATTCGTGAGACTCGAGTTCGATCCCCGTTATATACCAATGTGTTTTTACCTACTCATGTACATTTACCGACTGATCTTACGGTGAAGGAATAACATCGTGATGAAACCCACATTCAAATAAAATTTGAATTCAGATGACATTTGATGTGACTTAACCCAAGATTCGGGCCAGGTTAGCCTTCGGGTTGCAGAGGTCAGATGGCAGTCACTTTGTGTAAAAACTTGGTTCTACGTCAAATCCTCTAGGTTAGGTAGCCGACCCCGACAGAGAACGGGATAAGGCAAGGAGAATGATGATCTTAAGGCATGTAACTTGTTGATACTTACGTAACAAAAAGCCTATTATCATGGCAATGGAATGCTAATTCTTTATAAACACAAAAATTGTAAACCTTCATCAACTATTATCGTAATAGGTAAACAGAACGATCTCGTATTATTTATGTAGTGAACTATGAATGGTGCGCAAGCGCATGACATCATCTGTCCTCCGGCTAACTATTGTCAAGTGTGAAGTACGTAGATATATCTTTAGGACGTGGATTTACCCAATTAGTGTAGGTACTGAATACTATTATACTATTATAATTTATAATAGTATGTAGTACTATTATTCATACCTACACTAATACAGGGTGTAAAAAAAATAGCTGCAAATATTTTAAGGGTTAAATCAGCCCATGAAACTGAACAACTTTTCCCAAGGGACATAGATCGAAATATGAAAAAAATATTTTGGTCGTCCCATACTGTTGACTCACTCGGCTGCTACATTTTGTATGGGAGGTCCAAAAATTTATTTCATATTTCGACCTATGTTTCTTGGGAAAAGTTGTTCAGTTTCATGGGCTGGTTCACCCCTTAAAATATTTGCAGCTTTTTAACACTCTGTATATTGCTATCTAAAATATTGCTGTCTATGAATAGTAGTTTCGTTTTACAAGTATGTCAGAGGTCTACTAGCGTGCAATAGTACTTAGTAGGCATTTGAAAATCTCGTGAAACCTTGTCAGTGGACGACTCGGTGTCCTACAAGAAAAGTAGAAGAAAAAGGTAATGCTATAGCGTAAGGTCCATTGTCCCTTGTTTTCACCGCTTATATCCATTTGACGACCGATGTGGCGCAGTGGAAGTGCGACTGCCTTTGACGCAGAAGGTTCCGGATTCGATTGTGTTGGGTCACTCACAAAGTTGATATTTATCACTTTGTGAATTTGTCCCCAGTCTGGTTAAGACATTGCGGGCTGAGCCACCAGATTGTCCGTAAGTAAGATGGTTCTGTGTTTCGGATGGCACGTTAAGCCGTAGGTCTCGGTTGCTGTCTATGATCACTTAAACGGCGGTCGTTACACAACCATGTCAGAAGCCTGCTACTTGTAGAAGGCGGTTGTAAAATTCTGACACTAAGGTTCATCAGGTCGTTGGATGACTCGGTGTCCTAAACAGAAAGAGAGAGAGGTCCATTTGCCATCTGTGAAAAGTAGCAAGACCCAGGTCCTAATTCTGGTAGCCAGACTATTATTTGTGACCCTCCTGTGGGCACTTGGCCCCGTAATTCAAGTGGTCCGCTCGCTGTGTCCCCTCCAAGGGCTCTTGAAGGCTGATCGATGAAAACATTTCTATGTTACCCACCCGGGGACGTGACTTCTCATATTTTTTTGTAAATTACATGTATATACATACATAAATCACGCCTTTATCCCTTACGGGGTAGGCAGAGCGTTAACGGCCGTAAAAATACGATCGCTATCGCCACGTCTGACAAGTATAGAGGGCCGTTTGAAATAATTTGTGTATTACTATATAGTGACAAGTAGTCAGCCTGAATACACCTGAAACCCTCAAGTCCCTCAGTCGCCTCTTACGACACCCACGGGTAGGAAATGGGGTGATGCTATTTGCTAAATTACGACTTGAATTTAGAACACAAGTCGTAGTGTGCTTGTTTTGAAGAAAGGTTAGGTCAGAAATACCCTAAAACGGCGAGCGTGCCTGAAAAGACTGATGAATGTAGACGAAGCGAAAGAAGTCTGCCAGGATCGTAGCAAGTGAAAGGAAATAGTCTGGCTACCACAACGGAAAAAAGACGTGGTTTACTTATCTGTCTCTCTCTCTCTCTTTCTTTTTTGTGTGGGTCACCGAGTCGTCCAACTTACTTATGTATCCTTCAGAACACGCCATTCTGGTCACACGCTAAACACTTTTAAAGCTATTTTTATCATTCTAGTCAGGCGAAGGTCTTAGACGATACCGCCTCGTCTCCAGTTAATATTATTTCCTTCTATCCTTCAAAATACGCCCTTTCCACACTGCGCATTGCAAAAACATACATTGTTTTATACTTCGCCAAATCAGCTGTTCCTCCGACCTTCAACCCACACACATTCATTCCACCTTGAACCGAATACAAACAAGACATTACATTATTTATCGCTATTGAAAAGATGCGAATTTCTCGTCTTCTATAGAAATTATGTTGTAACTCTGATCTGGTTTTAGATAAAAGTGTGCTTAGGCGTTTTATGCAATATGTTGTGTTGCGTTTCACTTTAGACTCGCAAAATAGAGTGAGGTGTAAAAGATAAAAAAACAGGGATAGAGGAAGTGAAGATATGCACAAAATAGAGAAGACGTATTATTGATGAAAAAACTCACTGAATGCGTACAATCTATAAATATTCAAGAATCAAGTACTCACTAATGACAAGGCTGTATGGTCTTAATTAAGACCTTTGCCTGTCCATAATGGACGAATAAAAAAAAAGAAATGATGATTAAGAAACAGAATGATGAATTGTATTACTAATTAATTAATTAAGTAATTTTGAATTGGTGATTGTTATTTTGTTTTGGACCTAGAAAAGCGCGACACATTAAAAAACGGTTCAAATCCTATATCAAATTAGGCTTTATGGCCATTTCTTTCGGAAACAATTAAACAGGTTAATTGTACCAAGTATTAGCCCCATAGCCGATGCCGGCTTAGAAAAGCATCACCCCATTTCTTTCCCGCTATAAGGGACTCGAGGGTTCAGGTGTATTATAACAGGCTGACAACCTATCACTACAGTGATACACGAATCATCTAAAAGAATTCACGTGGCTATAGTAACCGTATTTTACGGCCGTTAACGCTCTCCCTACCCCGCAAGGGATATAAGAGTGTTTTGTGTATGTTCAACCAAGTATAGAAGATACTTTTTTTCAACTGGAAGTTTGTTATTCCTCACACCGACCGACTAGCTAAAAAAACTTGTTATGGTAAAATAATTACGTATTCTTAACACTAACTAGTCCTTATCTGTACGACTCCATGTATGTAAACACAGTCTGACTTACGATTACGTTTAGAATACTAAGCATTCTGGTGCCTCTTCATTCTTTTAAATGACAGATAAAACTGTGTTTTTATTCAATAAGACTTGATACTACAAAAACGTCGTGTTTTTCCACTAGCGGTTTTTACGGTTTTGGAGCTCTGAATCGGAATTGAATTATCGAAAAATCTATTTGGTAATCCGGTTTTTCGAAGATTCGGATTTCCGTTTTTTATCCCCGATTATACACTAGGCTAAAGCTGTCAAATTCGGCTTTTTAAATGGATAGGAGATTTTCTAGATTTATTTTTCTAGAAAATGCGTTCAATTATAATGACTTATTTAGAAGAAAATATACAATTAAACTGTAAGTTAAATTTAAGATGAGGTCTGGTAATGGATAAGAGCGTCAGTGGCCAAGTGGTTAGGACACCGGTCTTACAATCGTGAGACCCGAGTTCGATCCCCGCCATGTACCAATGTGTTTTTTACTCACGTACTTTTGCGGACTGCTCTTACGGTGAAGGAAAAACATCGTGATGAAACCCACATTCAAATAAAATTTGAATTGAGATGATATTTGAATGTGACTTAACCTAGGATTCGGGCTAGGTTAGCCTTCGGGTTGCAGAGGTCAGATGGCAGTCGCTCTGTAAAAACTTGGTTCCACGTCAAATCCTCTAGGTCAGGTAGCCGACCCCGGCAGAGAACGGGATAAGGCGAAGAGATGATGAGAGAGAAAGAAGATGGGGTGAAGCTATTCTAACCATGCAGGAAACTACGGACTAAGAATGGAAAATCCTCATGTTTACGTAATAACTTTAACAATTAAGTACTTTGCACCAGCCATAAACTTGCCGTGTGATGCCGGCTTAGAATAGCATCACCCCATATCCTTCCCGCGGGTGTCGTAAGAGGCCACTAAGGGACTCGAGAGTATTAGTGTATTACAATTTTAGGCGACAGGCTGACAACCTGTCACTATAGTGATACACATGTTTTCTGAAACAACCTTGGAAAACAATCCTCAAAATGTCAGACGTGGCGATAGTGGCCTTATTTTTACGGCCGTTAACGCTCTGCCTACCCCGCAAGGGATAAAGGCGTGATATATGTATGTATGTATGTATAAACTTGAGTCGTAAAATATTACGAACCGGTACTTATATTTATACAGAGTGTTATACAGGCTGTTTGTAAACTTTAGAATTTTCTCATTGCGTGTTCTAGGCGTGAAACTGAGCAGCTTTTTGTCCAAATATGAAAGAAATTCTGCTGCCTTATACGAACATATGGAGCCGTTTTTGGAAAAAACTTAGTAAATTACAAAAAATTTCACAGAGTTACCCCACAGCATGCATGCTGTATTTAACATGCTGTATTTACGAGGACCTATATTCACCTAGAAATACTATGTACGTTATTGACTTTACGATGAAGTAAGCAAATATAAGTAATTTATGTATTCTTCTCATTTAGGTTAAAAGGCAAACCAGCATGATGAGACTTTTTTCATTACTTTTGAGAAGGCGTAATATTTATGCTTATGTATAGATGACTTGAGATGTAATCTTAGCTTTCATTTCCAAAGAAAATTAAGGTTTTAGTGAGAGGTTCATCACCTTTCAAAAATATATCTCTGTAATATAATGCTGATGTTCTTTTGTTTGCGATAGATTTGCTATATTCAATGTGGTGGCTAAGTGGTTAGGACACTGGTCTTACCACCGTGAGACTCGAGTTCGATCCCTGCCGTGTACCAATGTGTTTTTACTCACGTACATTTACTGACTGCTCTAACGGTGAAGGAAAAACGTCGTGATGAAACCCACATTCAAATAAACTTTGAATTCAGATGATATCTCAAGATTTGGGCCATGTTAGCCTTCGGGTTGCAGAGGTCAAACGACAGTCGTTCTCTGTAAAAACTTGGTTCCACGTCAAATCCCCTCAGATAGGTAGTCAACCCCGACATAGAACGGGATAAAGCAAGAAGATTTAATAAATTTAGTGAATAGTAGACAAATGCAATAA
Organism: Keiferia lycopersicella; assembly: GCA_029255805.1. Classification (NCBI taxonomy): domain Eukaryota; kingdom Metazoa; phylum Arthropoda; class Insecta; order Lepidoptera; family Gelechiidae; genus Keiferia; species Keiferia lycopersicella. The sequence continues at coordinate 249,777 of JARACZ010000039.1, read as the reverse complement.
TCATGAAAATTATTGCGCGGGTTTAGTCAGTCTATATTTCATTTAAGATTATTTGATAGTAAATTGAAGATATCTATGCAAAATAAATTCCCCTAACCTTTAGCCTTTAAAATAACCGAAGATATTGGTGTAGTCCTAAAAGATCGAACATAAGAACGACCAATCGCCCCCGATTACAACAGCACATTCTCACTTTGCAATTGGCAACACTAGCACGGAAAGTAAGCAAGTAGGTTAGCGTTATCCAAAGAGTTATGTGTTGCTTATCTCGCTCGAGATATTCTAGATTGGGATCGCGCTTGAATTCGCGCTTTGTTTACATAAAAGCTTAAGTGAACAAAACTCTGTAATAGTCTTAAGATTATGTAAATTACAATAAGAAAACGAACTTGACTTCAAGTAGTCATCTTTTATTACACAGAGAAACTATATAAAAGTAAGCGTTTTGACCCCATCGAAACTAGAGAGACATGACGTCATCCATTCGCATTTCCATACAAAATATCGTTTGAAAAAGTACCTCATATGACCTGCCAGTCTTGTCGTGTGTCAAAACCAACAGCAGGTTGACAACGTCACTAAAAAGCGGAGGAAGCAAGCCAAGACCAGTTTGACACGTTGCCACACACAATGTTTACCATATTTCATCACGACAGACACGTTTGGTGGCGAGATTAGTTGTAGAAGCGACCTCGGACGATCTTGGCCCCTTTCTTCAGCTTAGTACACCTTTTGAACGGCTGACTGAAGACAATTTTTACGATAGGCTGTATGGATCGTTTTTCCGTTTGCCTCTTGCGCAAGGAAACATTTAGAAAAATACGAATGTTTATTGAGAGTGCATTCCTATTTTACAAAGTACAAAATATAAAAATATACATCAAAAATAAACATACTGAAGACATACAAAACTTTAATAACGAAAACACTGAAGAAGACGTTTTACTGAAGACTAGGCTGTATGGTCTTAAGACCTTTAAAAGACGAAAGAAAAAAAAACCCATTTCACTTCACAAATGACTGGCCACATTATACCGAAATAAATGACAGCAAGCCTTTTACTGATTTAAAAATAAACTGTTAATTTATTTTTTATCTCAAAAGAGGTTGAATACTAGTACTTTCAGCCTGTATTTGTTATTTTTTAGATAAGAAAGAAATAGATAGATGTGAAAAATTTTAAGGCATATTTTTGTTTATTATTTTCATGAAATATACCACTACTTACCAATTATTCCTTACAATATGAAGGAATGAAGATAAAATCCTGCAACAACCGAGTTCTCTGTTTTATTATGTTTATTTTACAGAGATGAGGTCATTTGTTATTATCTGCTGAGCTAGTTAGGCTAACCGAGTGAATTGGTTGACATAAGATACTGGGTATTCTGAGTAGGTAAACCTTTCTTATCGTGCGTTTTGCACATTATAAGGTGTTACAATATTTAAAGCTGCAAATATTTTAAGGGGTAAATCATCCCATGAAACTGAACAACTTTCCCAAGAAACATAAATCGAAAAATGAAAAAAAAAAATTGGGCCTCCCATACAAAATTATCGGTCGACCACATCAAATTGTATGGGAGGTCCAAAAAATTTTTAAGAAGAGAGGGAGAGTGGGTATCTAGGTAAGCTATAAAATTTAAAACACTGTCTGAAGTGACTAGGTACTTTGGAAATCGAGTCGACAAATGACCCAATGGACTTTGTTGCAAGTACAGTACAGTATATAATATAAGAACCATAGTAATTACGATGAAATGGTAATAAACCCGTCAATATCGTGCGAAATCGATTTAAAATAATGATTTAAAAATACGACGGCAAAACATATTATTTATGTACATTCATACATATATTTATTATCACGCCTATATCCCTTGCGGGATAGGCAGAGCATAACAGCCATAATTACGGCCATTTACGCCACGTATGACAAAATTTTGAGTGTAACAGAACACTGTGTATCACTATAGTGACAGGTTGTCAGCCTGACGCCTAAAATTGCAACACACATCAAGCCTCAAATCTATTAGTCGCGCGCCTCTTACGACACCCACGGGAAAGATATGGGGTGATGCTATTCTAAGCCGGCATCACACGTACAATTCTTCATAATAAAATAAAAAATAAATACAAAGATTATTCAATGAAACAAGACCTAGGCGTCTAAATAGCTTCCTATGATTGTAATCTGGCGTATGTCCTACTTAGTGTTTACATTACCTTACGCTTATGGCGAGACTGCATGTTTGCTGGTTCATAAGCTTAGAGGATTATGTCCTTATGTAGTTAGGAAGTAAATAATCTTAGTAATGTGCAAATACATACATATAAAGTAAATACATACATATAAAGTGTTAAAATATTAGCTGCAAATATTTTAAGGGGTGAACCAGTCCATGAAACTGAACATTTTACCCAAGAAACATAGGTTGAAATATGAAAGAAATTTTTGGACCTGCCATACAAAATGTAGCAGCCGAGCGAGTCAAGTGTATGGGAGGTCAAAAAAATCTCCAATTTTATTTGAATGTGCGTTCCTTCACTGTAAGAGCAGTCGGTAAATATACGTGAGTAAAAACACATTGTGGGGATCGAACTTGGGTCTCACGCTTGTAAGACCGGTGTCCTAACCACTTGGCCACCGACGCTCTTTCCGACTCACTTCTTTTCAATAAACATGAATGAAATTCATTATTTCTGCACACGCCTACTATACTACCGAACTAAGTGGGCAAGCTACTTTAGAAGCTTGTAACCGCGCGTTACGTTCCTACTCACGCTGTCAAACGAAATTCAAACTCTTGCGACACGTTCCGGGCTACGCAAGCGTCGTGTAGGCGGGGTTACTCATAAAAAATTGATTTAGTTCTACAGAAGAAACCAGGAAAAATGGGAAAATAACTATCAATTTACTTACACCGTGTTTCGGAGAATTTTCATTTCATTGGAGAGTTGCTTAGATTGTACTATGAGACCAATGCTGGAAAACCAATTTCAATTTCCTCTACCAAGTTTACTATAAAACTAGTCAGCTGATTGTTTTTGTATGGAAGGATCGGGAGGTCGAAAATTTTCGAGCATTGGCTGGAATAACGAGTCCAAATTATTGCTTTTTCCGAAACACGGCGTATAGTTCTAGAATAAGTGCTTTAAATTCAATCACGCCGCCATATTAACAAACAAAAATAATGAACCAAACATTAATCTCGCTTAATCCAAGCAATCATCACAGCATGTAACAAGTTTACATATTAATATTACCTGTCCTTGTCTCGCCTACAGTGTTACGTGTGTATTTCATTACTATTTTATGCATAAGCTGTTTTAATTAGCACTTTTTTTACTATACCACGCGGGTTTTGTCGAGCCCACCTTAGTTTTTTGTAATAAAAAAAAGTAGGCATTTTTGTAATCACTACATAATATAAAGCAAAGTCACTTTACGCGTCTGTCAGTATGTATGTTTGCTTAGATCTTTAAAACTACACAACTGATTTTGATGCAGGTTTTTTTATAGATAGAGTGGTTCAAGAGGAAGGTTTTTATGTACAATACTTGCCGGGAAAAATCCTTATTCCAACGGGAAAATGAGTTGCGCCTGCGCAGCCGCTGGGGCAGGCCGCTAGTGGCATCTAAAAAGGTGTACGACTTGAATTTAATCACTTACGGCCTTTGCCTAGACTGCCTAAATAGTAAATTGATCACGTGTTAAGAAAGGAACAGATTATTAACGAGGGTGTAGCTTGAAACCCGAAGCGCAGCTGAGGGCATCAATACACACGAGTTTGCAATCGGACTTTCTTCCGAGTGATACATAGTGCTTAATACTACACCTGCAGGAATAAAAAACAGGAATACTATAGAAGAAGAGTTCAATAAACCTAAAAAATGACATGAAAAACCAAAGCGTGAAAAAAGTTCGCGCGGATTTATCTTTTTTTATTAATATCGTACAAACCAAAAGCAATAAGTCCATTCAGTCAAGTCTTCAATTTTTCTTTAACACAAACTTTCACTTTTATAATATTACTAGAATTCGTTTTAATACGTCTTCAATTTAATATTTTTATGATCATAATAAAATTATTGTGGTATCCCACAAGGTAATACTTTAGGCCCTCAACAATTCTTAATGTTTATTAATGATGCCCGTCGATGTCAACTTCACTCGTACCTGCTATTTGCGAGATCAATTAAATAATTACAGAAATGACAGCACAATCTCAATTAAAATAAGTATATGCTGGCGAGACAGCTTTTTTTAACCAACTGCAAAGAAAGCGGTTCTCTTTATATTTAATACATACATAAATACATACATCACGCCTTTATCCCTTACGGGGTAGGCAGAGCGTTAACGGCCGTAAGAATACGGTCACTATCGCCACGTCTGACATTTTGAGGATTGTTTTCCAAGGTTATATCAGGAAACATGTGAATCACTATAGTGACAGGTTGTCAGCCTGTCGCCTAAAAATTGTAATACACCAATACTCTCGAGTCCCTTAGTCGCCTCTTACGACACCCGCAGGAAGGATGCGGGGTGATGCTATTCGAAGCCGGCATCACACGGCTATAAAACATTATTTTTTTCTAAATGTCACCAAGTGTCTACATACTCGTATTTCTTTGCATAATTATGACTTTTAGTACTTTAAATCTCTTATTTGTCTTAAACACACACGAATGCGGACTTTTTTCCATCTATGTAGTTTATCTAATGACTTAATATGCCAATACGTCACGCTAGATGGCGTGCCACTTAATCAGTAGGTTTTGCCGGTCCATTGACGCTTCTGTGCAATTTTGTTACGTTGACTTCTTACGTCACGTGCGTTGGAAATATAAACTTTTTTTTAACGGTAAATATCATATGGTGTCATATTAATTAAAGATTGAAGATTGTCGAGAAAGATTGGCTTGTTTGTGATGCATATGAATGCCGATTTAGAATAGCATCACCCCATTTTTTTCTCGTGGGTGTTGTAAGAGCAAACTAACTACTAACTCGATTGTCTAGTTTCATGTTTAAATTATAACTAGAGGGCGCCCGCGGCTCCGCCCGCGTATAAGTCGGTTTTAATTCCGTAGCATCCCACAGGAACATTTTTTCGGCATAACAACTGTCATCATTCTCGTTGCCTTATTCCGTTTCTCGGGGTCGGCTACCTAACCTAGGGGATTTAACGTGGAACCAAGTTTTTACACAGCTACTGCCATCTGACCTCTGCAACCCGAAGGCTGACCTGGCCCGAATCCTAGTTTAAGTCACATTCAAATATCATCCTTCCATTCATCTCTATCAGCACTTCAGCAGTCAAATCCTCACTACGTCTTTTTATGCATTTACTTCTTGTCTGATTTATAGATTACCCAATTAACCTTTTTTTTTTCGTGTGGGACACCGAGTCGTCCAACGACCCGGTGAGCCGTAGTGTCAAAATTTTTCAACCGCATTCTACATGTAGCAGGCTTCTGACATGGTTGTGTAACGGTCGCCGTCTAAGTGATCATAGTCAGCAACCGGGACCTACGGCTTAACGTGCCATCCGAATCACTGAACCGTCTTACTTACGGACAATCGGGTGGTTCAGGCCGCAATGTCCTAACCAGACTGGGAACCCAATTAACGACACCGACCGTTTTCGCTCTGTCTACCCCGAAAGTGAACCCGGCGTGATGTATGTATGGTAGATATTCACATGCAAGTGTCCAATCTTCCATTTGATGATATGTGGGCGTCACCTCTGACTCGTGTCACCTCATTAACTCAATGAGGATGTGATTTTAACAAAATTACTCAACCAACACTAAATTGAGACAACCATCATCTGACATTTTTAAGGATTGTTTTCCAAGGTGGTTTCAGAAAAAAACCTTTTGAATCACTATATTGACAGGTTGTCAGCCTGTCGCCTAAAAATTGTAATACACTAATACTCTCGAGTCCATTAGTCGCCTCTTACGACTACCGCGGGAAGGATGTGGGGAGATGCTATTCTAAGCCGGCATCACACGGCAGGCGTAACACTATGTATGCGAATTAAGTATTTCACATAATTTATGTTATGTGTAAAACCCAGTCTCAAGTTATGTCAATGATCCAATATGGCGGCCGCTTCCCGCCAACAACGGTGCACTTCCGGCAAAACGGCTGTTTCCGGTGTAGCGGTGTTGCCATTTGTGGAGACGTAATTTTAAAGGGGCCGTGTGATGTCGGCTTAGAATAGCATCACCCCATTTCTTACGCGTGGGTGTCGTAAGAGACGACTCAGGGACTTGAGGGTTTCAGGTGTATTACAACTTGAAGGCGACAGGCTGACAACCTGTCACTAGTGATGCACGAATTATCTCAAAAGGCCCTCAATATTTGTCAGACGTGGCGATAGCGACCGTAATATTGCGGCCGTTAACGCTCTGCCTACGCCGCAAGAGATAGAGGCGTGATGTGTGTGTGTAATTTTAAAGTTACGATTGCTTTTGATACTTGTCCATAATTTTAATGCTTTATGGATCTAGCGGCCCGCGCTGTAACTCATTTTCCCGTGGGAATAAGATGTTTTCCCGGCAAGTATTATCCATAACCTTCCTCTTGAATCACTCTATCTAATAAAAAACCTGAATCAAAATCTGTTGTGTAGTTATAAAGATTTAAGCAAACATACATACACACACATGTATAGACAACATATGTATAGACGCGAAAAGCGACTTTGCTTTATACTATGTTGTGATTTAGTATCTAGTACGTTTACCTGATTCCTACCAAAATTTAAAAATAAAAAGAAATATATCAAATATTATTTTTCTTTTGGCGCTATTTATGTCAAGCAATAGGCATCGACCATACAGCCTCTCAATTTTCTTGCAATTATATGAAAAGAAACGAATGATGCTGTTTTTGTAAATATTTGATGGCTACAACGCCAACAAATTTATTAGGTGAAGTGTAGAATTAACTGTGAAGAAACGGTAATTAATGGACAAAAGCAAAGTATTTGTTGTTTTTGTCATAGAGGGGGATGAAAAATAGTATGTATACCTCGGGCGGGCCTAAAGATATTTTGTCCTCGGGCTACGTACATTAAATCCCTCTCTTTACTCAGGATTCTACTCTAAAATCTCGCGCTACGCTCGGGATTTTATTCTAGAATCCTTCGTTCCGCTTGTGATTCAAAATAACGCCCTCGCTTTAAATATATCACTTTAGTCCCTTGTCATAAAAACTACTGTTATTACACTGTGTGAAAATATATCTAGAACCACATCGTTTCATATGATTACCTCTGATAACAGAGCCATATTCGGCTTCGACATCATACTTCAAGTGAAATTGAAAGTGAGAACTTTCATTTTATCGCATTACGACATTTTTAACCGTTTTATTTGACCGTGGGAGCTTTTTGAAATACAGTTTTTTTTTTAGAATAGCATCACCCTATTTCTTTCCCGCGGGTGCCGTAGAAGCCGACTAACGGACCCGAGGGTTTAATGTGTATTGCAATTTTAGGCGACAGGCTGACAATCTGTCTATATAGTGATCAGACGCGACAATAACGACCGTAATTTTACGTTCGTTAACGCTCTGGTAGCGTCTGATAGCGTGGTAGGACCACGCTAGGGATATAGGCGTGATTTGTGTATATGCGTTTTTACATCAGTACAGATAGAATAATTGACGTCGACGTACCATTTAAGGTATCAAGTTCCAATGGTTATTCTTTGAAACTGTTTGAAAAATCCATTATAAGATGACCCCTTAAATGCTTAGGCTAGTATGTGGTACTAAGAGTTTTATTACACAAGCCCTGATCCAATGATACTCATAATTATCACTTTTCTTCAAATCGTATAAAAAACCGATGAACACTGGTTACGTATTAAATACCACATGACTTGACGTTTTTTGATGAGGTTTTCTTCAAAGACTGTTTCTGTGCTGTTTCTAGAGAAACCACATAATATTTCGGATTGATAGAAGTTTTATCTTTGAACATGAAATGAATTGCAAAAAGCAGGTTAGGTAACGATGCTGGCTTAGAAAAGCATCACCCCATTTTTTTACCACGAGTGTCTTAAAGAATTTTAGTGTTTCATGTATCATAATTTTATGCGAAAGGCTGACAACCTGTCATTATAGCGAAAACATGAGTTTTCTTTTGTCGACCGTGTTTTACGGCCGTTGACACTCTTGTGTACCCCGTAAGGGATAAAATCATGATGTGTGTAATCTTGTCTGTCACATTTGAGGGCCACTTCTGAAAAAATATATAAACTAATGACAGGTTGTCAGCCTGTCGCCTTAAATAATACAAATGAATTCCTCGAATCCCTTAGCCGCTTCTTACGACACTGCAGAAAGAAATGGGGTGATGCTATCCTAAGCCGGCATCACACGGTTACGTAGAATCCGATCTCTAATCTGTCTATCTAAACTTTGACATGTTATCATTTTGCCATAAAGGCATAATGTCATAATGAATAATAGGCACGATTTCTAGTCACGATCCGCCATCGTTGCTTCGATATGTCGGGTAAAATTTGGTATACAGGGTCTTACTACTACTAGTTGCCGTGTGATGCCGGCCGAAAATAGCATCACCCCATTTCTTTCCCACGGGTGTCTCGAGGTGACTCGAGGGTTTCATGTGTAATGTGTATTAGAAGTTAAGGCGACAGGCTGACAAGCTGTTACTACAGTGATATAGGAATCATCTGCAATGGCCCTCAATATTTGTCTGACGTGGCGATGGCGGCCGTATTTTTTCGGTTGTTAACATGCTGCCTACTCCGTAGGAAATAACATACATCATATATCACTCCTATATCCATAAGAATACGGTCGCTATCGCCACGTCTGACATTTTAGAGGATTGTTTTCCAAGGTTGTTTCAGACACAGAACTAGAATGGAAGAAATGGGGTGATGCCATTCTAAGCTTTCCTAAGTAGCCCATTGTCAAGAAACTGCCCTAACATTAACACCCGGTACATGACAGTTGTACTTATTGAACATTACACGTCAAATGTGAAAGGTAATGTCACTTTGACATGATTTGTGTCAATAGCTCAGATCCGTGGGTCGTGGGTTCGATTTTAGTAAGATACAACGACCGCTTGTTTCCAGTTTGGTTGGGTCAACAGTCTGATATGAATGTTATACATAATATGAGATACATAACATCATTACATAATATAAAGCAAGTCGCTTTTCGCGTCTGTCTGTATGTATGTTTGCTTAAATCTTTAAAATTGCACAACGGATTTTGATGCAGGTTTCTTAAATAAATGAACTGATTCAAGAGGAAGGATTTTATGTATAATACTTGCCAGGAAAATATCTAATTCCCACGGGAAAATGAGTTGCAGCGGGCGCAGCCGCTGGGGCAGGCCGCTAGTTGGTTATAAAAAGTAATGTGTCAAATTTTATTATTATTTTGGCCGTATTTATAGCCGTGTGATGCCGGCTTAGAATACCATCACCCCACATCCTTCCCGCGGGTGTCATAAGAGGCGACAGGCTGACAATCTGTCACTATAGACAAACAAACAACCTTGGAAAACAATCCTCAAAAATTACAGACCTGGCGATAGCGACCGTACGGCCGTTAACGCTCTGCCTATCCCGCAAGGAATAAAGGCGTGATATATGTATGTATGTTAGTTATAGCTTGCAATGAGGGACTCGCCTCGTAGAAGGCGGTTGAAAAATTCTGACACTAGGGTTCATTGGGTCGTTAGACGACTCGAAAGAAAGACAACGAGAAAGATATTATACAGCTACCAGTAAAGGGATTGTAATGATAATAATCAACATCAGTGACTCGGTTGGGAAAGCAATCCGACATCAGGTTTCTCTGAGGTCTGGCTTCGATTCCTGCGCACGCGTTCCGTTACAAATACTACCAATATTATAAATGCGACAGTTTGTATTTTACATACATAGATACGTACATATATCACGCCTTTATCCCTTACGGGGTAGGCAGAGCGTTAACGGCCGTAAAAATACGCTCGCAATCGCTACGTCTGACGTTTTTTTAAAGGATTGTTTCCCAAGGTTGTTTCAGAAAACATGTGTATCACTATAGTGACAAGCTGTCAGCCTGTCGCCTAAAAATTGTAATACACCAATACGCTCGAGGCCCTTGGTCGCCTCTTAAGACACCCGCGGGAAGGATGTGGGGTGATGCTATTCTAAGCCGGCATCACACGGCACTTACCATAACACAAATTTAACAGAAATAAAAAAATACACATCGATTCTACGCCGCTCGATCCTCGTGAAATGTCAGGAGTAGGTACAGTAACATTAATTAAGAAAATGTTTGTCAGAATCGCGACCAGTACCTAGCGGAGAAAGCAGGGGTAAGGGGGGAGACCTAGAATGCCTAGATTTGGGTCTAGACTGGTGAAGGGTGACGGTGGAATGTTAGATCAGCCTGAGAATAGATAAATATTTATGTATAGCTTTGTTTATTAATAGAAAATAAGTTGCTTAGGAAGTAAAAAGCTTCTTTTTGTGTGGGACAGTTACTATACCGGATGTTAGGAAAAGTATGAACTTCCTTTCAAGGGATGAACCAGCCTATGAAAGTGAACAATTTTCCCCAAGGAACATAGGTCGAAATATGAAAAAAATATAAAAAAAATCGCAGTGGTCTATCAGAAACTCCCAATCCCCATTCTAAAACCGCACTCGACGGACGACGCTGCGATAGCGCTGCGTCGACAGCCGACAGGAGTGACGTTTCTAGTATGGATCTGACAGACCGCTGCGATATTTTAGCGCTCTGTCGTGCGACAAGAATGAGATCGACCTAAATATAAGTAAGATTGTTGCCGTGTGATGCCGGCTTAGAATAGCATCACCCCACATCCTTCCCGCGGGTGTCGTAAGAGGCGACTAAGGGACTCGAGAGTGTTGGTGTATTACAATTTTTAGGCGACAGGCTGACAACCTGTCACTATAGTGATACACGTTTTCTGAAACAACCTTAGAAAACAATCCTCTAAAATGTCAGACGTGGCGATAGTGGCCGCATTCTTACGGCCGTTAACGCTCTGCCTACCCCGCAAGGGATAAAGGCGTGTTATATGTATGTATGTTGTTACTACCACCTATACATTACAATCTGTATGACCTGTCTGATTGACTTAAACTTTGTAAAACCAGTAAAAATATTAATGTTATTTTCTATAGTAACCTGTGATTGTGATACTGAAAAATAAAAATCGAACACAGAATTTGAATATTTAACGCATTTAAAACGACAGTGCTGCCGATGTAAAAGAAAAGTGATCAATTGTTGCCAATGCAAACAGTGATTTTTTCATTGTTTTATTGTAAGGTTTTCTATCCTGGATACTAGCACTTTAGCCCAAACAGTGATACTACCAGTGTCGCCAGTACGTGATCAAGTGTTGCCGGAGTAAAAGTGAAATAATTACCAAAAGAAGTGGAAAAGTGATTGTTTGATGTGAAAAATGCCATCATGGCGTACATCGGTCCGCGGAACAGTACACCTGTCATTAAAGACAGTCTTCATATGCCCACCTATGAGGTAAGGTTTTAAGCAGGTTTTTAGGTGGTTTTCCTGTTATGCCCTGTGATGCCGGCTTAAAATAGCATCACCACATATCCTTCCCGCGAGTATCGTAAGAGGCAACTAAGGGACTCGAGAGTATTTGTGTACCTATTTCAATTTTTAGGCGACAGGCTGACAAACTTGTCACTATAGTGTTACACATGTTTTCTGAAATAACCTTAGAAAACAATTCTCAAAATTGTCAGACGTGGCGATAGCGGCCGTATTATTACGGCCATTAGCGCTCTGCCTACCCCGCAAGAGATAAAGGCGTGATATATGTATGTATGTTTCCTGTTCAGGGGGTCTGGCTGATTAACATGTCACATTATATACCGTTCTCTGTCGGAGTTGGCTACCTAACCTAGGCGATTTGATGTAGAACCGAGTTTTTACACAGAGTGACTGAGAATGCAATTGTTCAATCCCGCAGTATATTCTAAGTCTATGTTCAATCCAAATCTGCGTTGACTTTTCTCTCCTTATGGAGTCACATGCCTTTAAGACGAATATTGCCAGTGTCAAGGAGCTTTATTTGTATGTTTTCACAAGTAAATCTGCAAGCTAAGATTGTTATTTTCTATAGCTTGCGAGTCTGTCAGGCGGATTGGCGAGCGCAGCACAACATTACTACATCAGTCGGCGACAAAACTTGAATAACTTACATCCTAATATCTGTTTTTCTGAATGGTATCAGAGTTTCGTGCTGAATCGCAGTAACTTCAAGTTACATTCCTTAACTTGCGGCAGCCACAGACCGGAACGATGCATGTTAGATATCTCAACTACTAATCACTCTGTTACTAAGTGCGTTTTTTACCAACTAGGTGATATGCGGTCTCCTTTTATTATGCCATGTGCCAATGTCGCCAAAGTACGAACCGAGTTTTTTAAGCGTCCATTACTATAGACAGGTACTGGACCGACGACGTGCTACAAGGCCCTAGTCGTCAGACTAGGATCACTGTGTTGTGCACTGACCCTCGGCGTAATGCCACAAACTTTACTTTACTTTGACTAACCGTACCGAGTACCGAGTTGACTACTTTGACATTGGCAAAATACGTCTCGACCCATGAGATGTGGCGCCATATCTTAAAATTCATGAGGTAGAGTCTGCGCCGCGAAAGAAGTCCCGCGAAAAGCGTTTCAATGACTCTTATTCTGATGTTTATGAGGGTCATTTGAACATTTTTCGTGGGATTTCTTTCTCTCTATGTGCGATCATTCCTAACCTCACAGACTATTTACTAGACGCCTATTTCTGTATACAATTGGTCTAGTCTAGATCATTCCATTTGGCTTTATTTTCACTTAAATTTAAGTGCACTGTGTCGTGTTGCTATTTTGTGCCGTGACCTCACAATATAATCTGTGGTCTGTTGTTGTCGAGGAATAGCTCAGACCTTTGCGGCCTTCGTGTATCTGCTTAGCTAACTACATAAATCACGCCTGTTTTTTGGAGGGATAAACATAATAATGTACGACCTAATCCATCTGGAATACGACGAATTTGATAACGAATACGGTACAAATACTTGCTACGATAAATATATACATATGGTAATTAACTAATAAATTAAAATTAAATTTACGTCAAAACTTCGTAAATCAAATCGAAATACTAAATAGTACTGTTAACTAAAGACGAAGCAGTATGGTCTTGGACCTTCGCCTGTCAAAATTACAAATACGATTTATAAAAAAAGGACAAATGAGTAGCCGATTGCCGTGTGATGCCGGCGTAGACTAGCATCACCTCTTTTCTTCCCACGGGTGTCTTAACAGGCGATTAAGGGAGCCGAGTATTGAGGACCCTGTTCATGTGTATTATAACTTTTAGCGACAGGCTGACAACCAGTCACTACGGTGATGCACGAATCATCTGAAAGGATCCTTAATATGTATCAGACGTGGCGATAGTGGCTGTATTTTTATGAATGTTAACGCTCTGCCTACCCCGCAAGGGGTAAAGGCGTGATAATGTCTACATGTACAAATAAGTAAGCCAGTAATTTGACCAAACCACAACTTAGATTAATTACTTGTAACAATTTCAATGGACATAACGGACATAACCAATAACCGTAACTTGAGTTATCGTGATTTAAACTGAACAAAACGTTCCACAAATTGAAAGTTAAATTGCTTTGTAACAACATTCTGTCCGCAAACTTTGGTCTGGCAGCACAGCGTCCCGAATGGCGCGGGATGGTTAAGAGGCAAGTCCGCGAGTTTGAGGAACAGCGTAAAGCAGACCTCGACGCTAAGCGCGATGAGCTGAAGGCCCGTCCACCCGTCGCCATTAACTATAATTATGTAAATGGCAAACTCACGTGTCCACTCTGTGCACGGGAGTTTACTGCCAAAATTGGCTACAATAGCCATCTCCGGGCGCATCAGCGCCGATCTGATTAGGAGTCAAAGTGGTCGCCATGGCCGAAATCGGTCGGAGAGATCATCATAGCGTGATTTCATAGTACTTAAATAGATTACACACTAAACAAATCACGCCTATATCCCTGGAGGGTTAGGCAGAGCGTCAACGACCGTAATAGTACTAAAATAAGGTAGATATTTGCAAGTGTACAGGGCCCTAAGTCTGCTAAATGAAAATCGTTTCAGTTGGATGACAATTGGATCTCAGTTGGGTGATTTTGGTCATTTCGTAGCTGGGCCCCAAGTCTGCTATTTTTTGTTTTTGTAACGCCATCGAAACTCAACTGTCATTCAATTGCCATTGTGATTTTTCTATACTTCAAACTGTTAGCAGACTACGAAATGACCGAAATCATCCAACTTAGATCCAATCGACTTAGGGCCCTAAATAATATGCTGCTATAGCTGCTTTCTTCAAAACTATTTCTTAACAAATTTCTGTTAGTAAAAAGTAAACTAATTTGTAAGTAAAAAGTAGTAATTGTAAAGATCGATCTCAAGAGCGATTTTGACAAATGTCAGTCAATGCTAACAGCATCTCAAAGTCGCACTCAAGATCGATCTCGGAGTTGAGCGCGGTTGATAAATACGGGCCTAGATACATACTAACTTGTAGTATATGAGGGTGACTTACCTAATCTCTTTACAAGTTTTGAAGGCGGTTACGAAGATGATAGATTACATGCCAGATAGGAGGTCAAACACACACATTGTGTAACTTAGAATTGACATAAGTTACGTATTTATAACAACTTTAAAGTTACCGTAAAAGTATATGTGTACAAACTGTTCGAGTTATTTAACTTACCAGTTTGGTAATTTATGCAAAAAAAAAAAAAAACAAAAATGGCAACCGAAGATGTCAATTTACAATCATTTTAAAAAAAGAGCTTCATATAATTTTCTCGGTGTGTGGTCTTTCTACTGAATCACGTAGCCCTTTTTAAACGTGCGTGACAGAAGTACAGACAGCCATTATAGTTACTAATAGTTACTCAGATGGCTCACTTATTACTAGTTACGCACTTAGGATGCCAGCTTAGAATAGCATCACCCCATTTCTTTCGTGCGGGTAACGTAAGAGGTGACTAAACTCGGGTTCATGTATATTGTTATATTAGGCGACAGGCTGACAACCTGCCACTACAGTAATACACGAATCATCTGAAGGGGCCCTCAGACGTGGCGATAACGACCGTTATTTTATGATCGTTAACGCTCTGCCTACCCCGCAAAGGATAAAAACGTGATTTGCGCGTGTGTGTGTATGCATACCTAGAATAGGTTAACTATACTATTAATTGTAAATGGTAGAAATATATTATCTTTAATCACCCGTAAAAATTGTAATCTAAGCAATTTCGAGGCTATTTAATGAGTTCTTTATGGTTTTTTTTATGTGACGTGCAATTTTCACGTATTTTCAATGTTTTTTTGACTACGTGTGAAGTATACCGTAACAGCCACAACAGGCCACTGCTGGACATGGGCCTCCGCTTGGCAGGCGGATTGGTGAGCGCAGTGCAAGATGTTTAATTGACAAGGATCGCTGCTGCCCATTCCTTTGGTCGTTAATCATACTTAGTCGCTTTTTACGACACCCACGGATAGAATTGGGGTGATGCTATCAGAAGCTGACATCACACGGCAAATAGAATTATTCTTCAACTAGCCTGCCCCAAAGGCTGCGCCCGCTTCAACTCATTTTCCCGTGGGAATAAGGATTTTCGCCGGAAAATTTTATACATAAAAACCTTCCTCTTGAATCATTCTATCTATTAAAAAATATGCATCAAAATCCGTTGTGTAGTTTAAAAGATTTAAGCAGACATACAGACAGACGCGAAAAGCGACTTTGCTTTATACTATGTAGTGATTAATCATCAGACTACCAACATCTTAAATAGGATATTAAGGTTATCCACATCAATAAACCAAGCCATTAAGACAAACACTTAATTAAAATCAACTATATAAGCAGTATAATAATTAATTTCACATTGATCGTCCGCCATTTTGGAAATAATTATTCGCGGCGTGGGCGCGGAAATCAATCTGCTGTAGTTTGTTAGTTGTAAATAGTAATTTATGACTGTTGACAAGGTTGTCTAAATAAAAACACTGTTTTATAATCATTCACTCAAGAAAAAACTTTATAAACTGACTAGCGGCCTGCCCCAGCGCCTGCGCCCGCTGCAACTCACTTTCCCGTGGGAACAAGATGTTTTCTCGGCAAGTATTATACATAAAAACCTTCCGCTTGAATCACTTTATCTATCAAAAATACCTGCATCGAAATCCGTTGTGTAGTTTTAAAGATTTAAGCAAGCATACGTACAGACAGACGCAAATAGCGACTGCATTATACTATGTGGTAATGTATATGTAAGTATACCATAAACAAAAAAACCGTTGAAAAAAAACAAAAACGGACATTTCCGCCATTCTTTCGACACACTCACTTTCGATAGAACCTGTTCGTCACATCTTTATCTTTATTGACCACAGAATATATTATAAAGCCAAAACTGAACTTAAAAGCCGGTGAAAGACTCGATTCTACTGTACCACCTAAAGTGGCAGCTTCAGATAGGGAGGTCACGTTTCTCTCTCTCACTCTTTCAGTTAGATACATACATACATATATCACGCCTTTATCCCTTGCAGGGTAGGCAGAGCATTAACTGCTATAAGGATACGGTCGCTATCGCCACGTCTGATATTTTTTAAGGATTGTTTTCTAAGGTTGTTTCAGAAAACATGTGTATCACTATAGTGACAGTTTGTCAGCCTGTCGAATAAAAATTGTAATACACCAATACTCTCGAGTCCCTTAGTCGCCTTTACGGCACCCTCGGGAAGAATGTGGGGTGATGCTATTCTCAATGTATGATATGATATGTGTATAGTTAACGATTTTAAACGGTAACATGGAATCGATTCCAATAACTTAATCAACCATAGAATATATTAAATCATATCGTGGGTCAATCTTATGGCAATATTACAAAACAACCTGGTTTTGAATATATTTTGTCCATTTTACTGCCTATTGTTATATTATTTCGTGTTTATTGAAGTTGTTTTGCCATAAAGTTATTTAATGCTGAATTTAGGTTAAATATTTCATATTTGTGTCCGCCTACAGTTGAATACTGTTAATATTATTGATATGAAATAATAGTTAGCCGGGATCTGCGGTGTAACGTGCCTTTCGAAGCATGGAACATCTGGGAACAATCTTACGAAGATGAGAAATGTCAACTTTGACTATTACTCGAGAATAGAACCATCATCTCTGGATTCTGAGACTAATCTGTGACAGCGTGCATGCGCTCCACATGCAAGTCCTAATACGCGGTATCGGAGTGTTTCCGCCAATCGCTATATGTACAACCTCCAAACATGTCCGGTTGGACTAGTCGGTCCCCTGGTCATAACACCTGACCAGGCTGATAGATACCCTTTTCCCTCCTCCGTCATCATTCGGCCAATAAGCCTCATTATAACTCTTAAAAACTAAGATATAACAAACTATTTTGTAAAATGTCTAACGACTACTCTTTGTATTATAATAAACAGACGTAACTCGAAACACTATACCCATTCACGAACCGCGGTACGACCTACGGAGTCAGGTGTCAGTAAAAAACTGGACGGCCTTGTCCTGCGTCATGCGTAAGCTTAGCTTCGTACGTCCTTATCAAGGACGTGACGGATCCACTTCGTGGCGCAGACCTTACGTTGCCAAGGACGTGTGTGTTCCTAGTTTTTACTTACACACACACACGCACACACTCACTCACTCACACACACACACACACACACACACACACACACACTCACTCACTCACTCACTTACTCACTCACTCACTCACTCACTCACTCACTCACTCACACACACACACCAATATGTACATACACTTCATACCTACACACAGTTCTTTGCTACTAGGTGCGTAAAAAGAGAACACGGCAAAAAATGCTGGACTGGACCCTCTAACTTAAAAGAATAGAAAATATCAAATCACATCACACTTAAAAAAAAATTACTTGCATTATGGTAGAGCCAAAAATGGACCAATTTCTAGTTGAGTAATATTGTAAAGACGAAACGAAGTCGAGGCCTTCCCAAGTGAACGAGACCAGAAATTGGCATTTTGGCTGAGGCTATAGTCTGTAAGTTTAGGTACTTATCTTTTTGTAAACAAACTTTGTATGAAAGTGACACTTCTGAACTGTCAGTTTCATACAGAATTTGTTTACAAAAGATAAGTACCTAAACTTACAGACTATAGTATAATGCTTTTCTTCCATTTGCGAGGAAACATCATGCATCTACATTGTAAACGTGATAAATTTTGATATACGCAACCCATGCTGGATTGGGTTAGGACTGAAATCACCCAACTGAGATCCAATCGACATCCAACTGAAATGATTTTCATTTAGCAGACTTAGGGCCCAGGTGTCTCTGGATAATACTTAAATTAATAGTATTAGTATTCGTAGTGATAATCCCATTAATACTATTAATTTAAGTGTTGTTCACAACCGCCAAATTTAAAAACAATTATATAAGGGCAAATATTTTAAAGGGTGAATCAGCCTATGAAACTGAACAACTTTCCCCAAGGTTGAAATATGAAAAAAAAATTTGGCCCCCCATACACATTGACTTGGTCGTTCGGTACATTTTGTATAGGAGGTCGAATTTATTATTTCGTATTTAGACCTATGTTCCCTGGGGAAAGTTGTTCAGTTTCATGGGCTGATTCACCCATTAAAATATTTGCAGCTAAGTTTTTTACACTCTGTATGTCTCTGGATAATCGCAGTTTTAAAGCTTTTTGGACAAACCAATACCGACTCCTTGGTAGATACATGGTGTGAGTCATGTCGAAACACTTGTCTCTGAGGAATGTGGTCTTGTGGATCGCCCACGATCAGCTGATCTCGACATACCAAGCTTTTGGTCGAGTTACGATACGATTTACTTATTGAATATTTTTGCGTTTTAACACAAACGAAAGAGCTGGTGGACTTAGGGCGTGTAGATTGAGGGGCTCTATTTGAGATATGGGGCTCAATTCCTGAATTGTACGTTTTTGATTGCGTACTACGAAAGCGCTTTTTCGTAAGCGAAATCCTAAAATCGCCATTTTTGAATTGAAATCGTCGGCGGATTTTCACTATTCACCAAAACAGCTGATTGTCAAACTAAAAGTGACAAATAAGCATTAGACCATAGACAACATTAACTTTTTAAATCAAGTTTCGTTTCACTGTCGGAGATAACCAGTTTTTAAACCAATGAACTTTGCTAGGAATGTCGGGGTACCTTATATTTTTGCGTAAAACGAAAACGTTTACTATATTTCTACTATTTCAAAAATGCACAAAAATAGGTGTAACCGTAATGAAATCGTAGACGACATATTTTGTTTCACGGAATTTCGCTTCGCAATATAACTTGGGCCTCTTTAAGGCAAGAGTGAATAGGCATTATCTAGGCAAGCATGTACCATCTTCGTCTGCATCTCCACTTACCACCAGGTGAGATGGCAGACAAATGCAGGCCTATTACATATTAATATTAATATTATTCCCAGATGTCTTTTTCTCTCGCTTTGGTTGTACCTTGACAGGAAAACGGTTTTGGTGGGATTATGTTATTTGTATGTACTGTGCAATAATGTGTTTTTACTTACTTTATTATTTTTTCATAAAATAACAATTAAGATAAACTCTAAAGACCGTCGAGCCAAAATATAATTGCTTTATAGATCTTTTAGCAATGATTTATCGTTCCGAAGATCATTATCTATCTATATAGTGTTGCCGAACGATCTAGTTGATATTGAAGTACTGCTATCGATAGTTTTCATTCGAAAAACCGTACAATCGTTAGTATCGATAGTTAAAATTGCATCAATTAATACTGTACAATTAAATCTAACAAATCAAAATAGTCTATTTCCGAGAAGATTCACTATGATTCTTTTAGAATGTCAATCACAATAATGTTCACTATATAAATGGACAATCATGATAATGTTCAGTACATACATACATACATAAATCACGCCTCTTTCCCGTTGGGGTAGGCAGAGATTATCTCCTTCCACTTACTACGATCCTGGCATACCTCTTTCGCTTCTTCTACATTCATCAGTCTTTTCAAGCACGCTCGTCGGTTTAGGGTACTTCTGACCTGAAATTTCTTCAAAACGTCCCCGATTTGGTCCAGGTAGGTTCTTCGCGGCCTTCCCCTTCCATCATTTCCTCTAACACTCGCCTTTCGTTAATCAAGGTCAAGATAAGTTATTGTAAAAATCTATTTTATGTTCCATTTATCCATATTTTCAGCATTAGAATCCCAAAATATCAACTCCACTTATATCAATCTTCTCAAAATTATTTACAAATACAGCACAGCCAATATTCAGTTGCAGACTTCTGGACCCTCCTTTAAAATCCGCCGAGGCGTTAAGCAGGGTGACCCTCTTTCGCCAAAACTTTTTACGTCTGCGTTAGAGGAGATTTTCAAAAGTCTTTCATCATCCTGGTCCTCGAAAGGCATCATCATTGGGGAAAAACGATTAACCAATCTCCGTTTTGCTGACGACATCGTCCTTTTCTCCACTTCAGCCACAGAACTTGAAACCATGCTACGAGAGATAAGCGAGGCAAGCCTTGAGGTTGGACTCAAAATGAATATGACGAAGACCCAACTCATGTGCAACAGTACCAAACACAGAGTGGAAGTGGGCGGGCAGTTAATACATTATGTCGACGAATACACTTACTTGGGCCAGATAGCATCCTTCGAAAACAGGCAGGACAAAGAGGTCGAAAGACGCATCCAAAACGCCTGGAAGAGCTACTGGTCCATGAAGGAGCTGATGAAGGGAGACCTTCCTCTTACGCTGAAGCGAAAACTTGTCGACATGTGTATTCTGCCTGTCCTCACGTACGGCGCGCAAACGTGGTCTTTGACTGAAGCACAAAAGTCCAAACTCAAGGTTTGCCAACGCGCCATGGAGCGCAGCATTCTGGGTGTCAAAAGGATAGATCGTATCAGAAACACAACCTTGCGCTCCAAAACTGGCATCATAGACGTCGGAAAAAAGTCCGCACGGCTGAAGTGGGACTGGGCAGGACATGTGTGTCGCATGCATTCCGGCAGATGGGCCCTGATAACCACAAAATGGATACCACAAGATGGTTGTCGTCGCCGTGGTCGGCCTAGGAGAAGATGGCGAGACGATATTGCGGCCTTTCTTCAGAACTGGCATTTAGAGGCCCAAGACCGAGACGGGTGGCGCGAAAGAGGGGAGGCCTTTGCCCTGCAGTGGGACATCGAACAGGCTAAGTAAAAAAAAAAAAAAAAAAAAAAAATGTTCCTAGTTTACACGCAGCTCAAGTGGGATAAATAAAAAAATATATATATGTCGATATATTATGTCTAATATCGATAGTATCGTGGCTCATGATAAAAAAAACAATCGATGCTAACCACTATCGATACTATCAGTTAACAATTATCGAATACTATTAATTGTTATCGATAATTAAACGATAGCACGAACTATCGATTAACTCTCGATAGAGTATCGATAGTGCACTATCGAGGGACAACACTAGTGTAGATCAGACACAGCGAAAGTGAGAGTAGAATGATTTATTAATTGAGTCGAAATGAAAGTATCGGTTTGTTATTTAATTCAGTTTAAAAGTAATGGGAGTTTAAATATTTCAAAAATCAGCTTGTTTTTAGTGTTGGGCTCTACAATTTCGGCCCCGGGGTCATCAAAACTACGCTTGTCGGCTTGGTAGGGAGCACGAGCTCACCCGGAAATATTGGTTGTTCAAACAACCAGCCCAATCACGCCCTTGGGGTGAGACTGGGCTTAGGAGTTGTTCTGGGAAGAACGGATCGGACTGAATCTACCCGATATGTGCCGGTAATTGCCAAAATGAGGCGCAAATGAGGGACCTCCGCGACCCCGCCGGCGGAGACGACGGTTGCTTGAAGAGCTTGTGGAGTGTGATCTACTCGCAATGGCTGCAGTGGCGGCTTGGGTGATCTTATCATCATCGCGAGGTTGGATAGGGGACGTGTTAGCTACGTTAGCGACTGTATTTTTACGCATTTTGACACTGTGTTCACCCCGTAAGAGATAAAGACGTGAAGCGTTTGTTATAATTATAAACATCAAGTATAGCCAAAAATATAGTCTGTCATCCATATTTGTTTACATTGATGACAAAATTTTCTGCTAATTCACCTTATAACACTTTACATATGGGTGTGTCAGTATGTGTGTATGTTTGTCTATACTTAATCTACTGTCAACAATACTATTTTAGTAGTACAAGGTTGCATATTAGCATAGAAATATTTTGTATTCGTTCGTTTTAAAAGGAATTTTACTCATTTATTTATTGATATCCTTAACGTTTGAATAATGAAGAATTAATAACTAATAGTGCTGAATTTGATATTTGGATTTAAAACTCTCTCTCTTTTTCTTCTCTTTTCGTGTGGGACACAGAGTCGTTCAACGACCCAGTTCTGACACTAGGGTTCATCGGGTCGTTGATCGACTCGGTGTCCCACACTAAAAAAGGAAAAAAATAGAATGTATAAAAAAAAATATTGAATGCTTTTTAACATAATTCTCGTTTGTCCACAGATTAAATTGGAAACAGTCTTCGGGTTGACAGTTGGAAGCAATGCGGCGTTGGACTGCGACCCGAACACCGAGCTCGTCGCCTACCCCGCAGGGTGAGTAGCGTGATTTAGGGATGTAACGAATATATACGCGAATATTCGCATGGTTATGAACATTTGCATTCGTATTCGCAAAATTCTTACGAATATTATGCTAATGTGTGTCAATGAAATGAAATCAGTTTCGTAGATTTTTGTTAACCACCTGTAAGCGTAAGTAAACGACTTTTTTTCTAAAACGGGTTAATAAGCGTCCGTTCATATCATCTCGGCAATTTCCGGAATTAAATGCGATTGCATAGTAACAAACAACCACGTCCGGCTCGCGCGGCCAATCAGCGACCACATTTTAGCCACAGATATACGGCTCTAAATTTAAAATCTAAACATTCGTATTCGCATTCGTTACACCACTAGCGTGATTCTAACTAACGGGTTTCGGTACAAAAAGTAGAACGTCGGTGATTTGAAGTATCCTTGTCTTTTTTTTTTTTCAAAAATCCATCATTGGTTCGCCCCTCGAATACAAATAGTAGAAAATAACAAATACTAGGTACAGAAAAACAATTCTCAACCCTAGTAAAATTTTAACGATTATTTTTCATTAGGTGCAAACAAACGTTCAAATATCATCTGAATTCAAATTTTATGGGATTATTTATTCACGACCATTTCCTTCACCGTAAGAGCAGTCGGTAAATATACATGATTAGGTAAAAACACTTTGGTACATGGCGGGGATCGAACTCGGGTCTCACGAATTGTAAGACCGGTGTCCTCATCATGTCATCCACACCGTATCCGGCGACGGCGACTCCTGTCAAACTTTTAAATTGGGTCTTTTCTTTACTGCGATAGGTTCTGATGTGCCCTAACCACTAGTCCACCGACGCTCTAAGACCTATCTAACTATACGTAGTCTATCTCACCTAGCGCGTCATTTTCACGGCCACTTGACCCCAGTTTTCCGGTCGCAGGTTACGTTGGAAATGTGAGGTTATCATGTATACAGGGAGACAGCTTAGCGTGTTCTGTTTGAATTTTAAAACCGATTTTTTAGAATTCTTTATATGAAATCCTATGAAACCTCGCACATTTACCGGAATCGTATGATTCGGTTCGGAAATGTTTCATAGGATTTCCTATAATGAATTCTAAAAAAAACTGTTCGTTCGGTGTGGATAAGTGTGCGCTTAAGATTTCAGTCATTTATTTCCAAATTGTCAAACACAATTTTCTCCTTTTTATAATAGTTTTACGTTCCTAGTAGAAACGCGGCACCAGTAGGATAAAAATAAATAAATAAAGGCACTGCCTCGAGGCCGGCCAGGCAGACCACACAGCATGTAACTTACGCCACCACCGTCAATGTTCACCTTGGGAAAATACTTAAGGAATATCGGAATATCTCGTGAATTCTCATTTCCCTACATTTCAATTTCCTGCATAAAATCTTATTTTGTCATTGCCTCAGGCATTTCCTTGGCTCTGCACCCGCCTTAGCGACCTACTAACCTTTGCCTCTACGGTTCAGCCGTTATCTACATCATACCGGGTGTTACCGGCTTCGAGTGCCGTGTGATGCCGGCTTAGAATAGCATCACCACACATCCTTCCCGCGGGTATCGTAAGAGGCAACTAAGGGACTCGAGAGTATTGGTGTATTACAATTTTTAGGCGACACGCTGACAACTTGTCACTATCGTGATGCACATGTTTTCTGAAACAACCTTGGAAAACAATCCTCAAAAATGTCAGACGTGGCGATGGTGGCCGTATTCTTACGGCCGTTATCGCTCTGCCTACCCCTCAAGGGATAAAGGCGTGATATACAGGGCTTTAGGGACAGCGTCCCGAATACTGATAGGGTGCAAGCAGACCATAAAACTGAACAACAGTCAGGAAACGACAAAAAATGTTCGATCTCCCATAGAAAATCGCGATCAGCTGACTGCATTTACTATGGACAACCAAAATTTTTTTAACGTTTCTTGACTTATATTCCTAGGGGAATGTTGTTAAGTTTCATGGTCTGCTTGCACCCTACCAGTATTCTGGACGCTGTCTCTTACACTCCGTATTTATGTATATGTTACGGGCAATTTGATAAGTCCGGGCGCTATTAATACTGACCGGTCAGTATTAATAGTGCCCGACCTAATTGGGCAATGCGATTAAAACAGCACGTTTAATTACTTTTCCCGGTCAGTATGAATAGTTCCCACCCTTCCTTGGGCACAGTAATAAAAATAAAGAATTGTAATGTTATTTTTTATTCATCATTAACAGCCTATTGTAGTCCACTGCTGGACATAGGCCTCTCCTAAAGCACGCCACTGAACCCGGTCTTCGGCTTTACTCCTCCAGTCACTGCCCGCAGCTTTGCGTATGTCGTCGCTCCACCTTGCCACAGGGCGTCCTGCGCTACGTTTGCCGATACGCGGTCTCCACTCAAGGACCAGCTTACCCCAGCGGTTATCGGTCCTTCGGCAGATATGACCAGCCCACTGCCACTTCAGCTTGCTAATACGTTGAGCTATGTCGGTCACTCTAGTTCTCTGTCGAATTACTTCGTTTCGGATACGATCCCTTAGAGAAACCCCGAGCATAGCTCTCTCCATAGCTCGCTGAGCGACTTTCAGTTGGTGGACCAGTCGTACCGTGAGTGTCCACGTTTCGGCTCCGTATGTCATGACAGGTAGGACGCACTGGTTGAAGACTTTCGTCTTAAGGCATTGCGGTATTGGCAACGAAAAGACTCGACGGAGTTTTCCGAATGCTGCCCAACCCAGCTGTATTCTTCTCTGGACTTCCTTCTCAAGGTTGTTTCTACCTAGTTGGAGCGTTTGCCCTAGGTAGACATACTGTTGAACAACTTCGAGTTGGATTCCATTTACGGCAATCGATTCCAGATCAACGTGTTCGTTGAATATGACTTTGGTTTTATCCAAATTCATCCGGAGACCGATGCGGCGAGAAGAATCAGCTAGGTCATCCTATCTAGGTCATATTTTTTATTAAATGAAGTTAAACTCACATTATTTTAATGAAATTAATCTTACATAATATTCATTAAAGTAATCGATAAATTTGTGCATGGGAATAAAAAAAAACAAATAGTTATAAATGAAGTTAAACTTACATTATTTAAATGAAATTAAACTTACATACTTTTCATTAAAGTTATCGATAAATTTGAACATGGGAACTAAAAAAACAAATGGTTATAAATGTAATAAAATCAGTAGTTACCTACTATTTTTGATAAAAAATATTAGGTACTTCAATAGTTTGAAAATTAGTAGACTAAGAAAAATGAAGATAAAAATGTTTTTAAGTTTATAATTATTTATTCTTGCAAGATGTGCTTTTGTGACATTTTGAATTGCAGAGAATGTTTGATTTCTTGCATTTACAGCGTTTTGAATTGCAGTCACCACTACAGTTACAATACTGGTCCAAGTGATAAATTCAAGCTTACTCTAAAGACTGATTTATTACATGGACCACGGGCTCTCGGGCACTATTAATAATGGCCGGTCCAAGTGATTAATTAATCACTTTGCCCGTCGTTTTTGGGCACTATTAATAATGACCGGTCAGTATTAATAGTGCCCGATTAATCACGATGCCCGTAACATATATATGTTTGTATGTAGTTTGTAAGTGTTCTATTGTTCGACCCTGTATGAAAGCGTCGCCTTGTATGCAGCCTATAATAGTCGTTTGATCAATATCGTAGCTAAGCTAAAACTGGGAGTGAACTCAGGGGCGTAACTACGTAGGGGCAAGGTGGGGCCCCGGGGCCTTTGGCATAGGGGGGCCCTCGGCAAAAAAATCTATGTTTGATTGAAATATTACCACTTATTGATTGTTTCCTGGGTCATTAGAAAAATATAACTGTTGTACACGCTTAAAACTATTGTCCAAAAATACTACGGACTTCAAGTTTGAATTAATAAACAGAAAAATAATATAAAAGTAAGTGTTTTGACGCCATCCAAATACTTACGGCGTGACGTCATACTTTTGTTTTTTATAAAACAAAATACCGTTTTAGATCGTTTTAAAAAGTAGCTCATTTGACCTGTCAGGAAACAAGCCTATTGTGTAGCTACCTAACTTTCTTCATACCTACTGTTGCTGCATCTGAACACATTTTTGTATTTTTTGCCTGTGTTAAAATAAACACACACACAAATCACGCCAGTATCGCGGGGTAGGCAGAGCGTTAACGTTCGTAAAAATTAAAATAAATGGTTGAAAAAACACGTGCATATGACGTCATAAGCCTTCATAAAAGATGGCGTCTAAAAATAATCTTTTAAATTGATCATAAGTTTATTAATTCAAATTGTTCTGATTGATTTAGAATGGTTATATTTGGATAATAATTTCTAAATGAAGATGTTCTCTTTTTAATAAATTAATTGAGTTACAATTGAGTTAAATAATTTTGCACTGGCTGTTAAAAAGTTTATACTTAATTATGAACTTTTGGTAATAAAGCTAAGATAAACAAAACAAGTGGGAAAAATACGCGCTACCGATGGGATTCGAACCCACGTCTTCTGACTTACCGGGTCACACTTGTTAACATATCAATATCTAGTGTTTGATTACGCCAAGTATTCGAGATAACTATCTTGTGGTGGACATGTCTACAAAATAGTAAACATTCACTATAAATATATTCAGAAAAGAAGATTTTAAGAGCAAAATGTAACTTTTTATATATTGCAGTCGGCTTGCATTTATTAACAACTAGCGGCCCGCCCAGCGGTTGCGCCCGCTGTAACTCATTTTCCCGTGGGAATAAGGATTTTCCCGGCAAGTATCGTACATAAAAACCTTCCTCTTGAATCACTTCTATTAAAAAAAACACTTCATCAAAATCCATTGTGTAGTTATAAAGATTTAAGCATACATACAGACAGACGCGAAAAGCGACTTTGCTTTATACTATGTAGTGATAATGCTTGTTTTAAAGTCTGATAAGACAACAATAGTCATTTCAAGTCTAATAATATAATGAATTCAGATCACGCTTACAATAGACAATACAATAACTATAGCTCAGTCATATTGTCTACCGGATGACAGGAAGTGACGTCACAAAATACGTCATTATTATGCCGATATGGTCAACGACCCCACAGGTCACAGATATCTTTGACGACCGATGTGGCGCAGTGGTAGTGCGACTGCCTTTGACGCTGAAGGTTCCGGGTTCGATTCTCGGTGGGTCAATCACAAAGTTGATATTGATCACTTTGTGAATTTGTTCCCAGTCTGGTTAGGACATTGCGGGCTGAACTACCCGATTGTCCGTAAGTAAGATGGGCCCGTGTTTCAGATGGCACGTTAAGCCGTAGGTCCCGGTTGCTGTCTATGATCACTTAGACGGCGGTTGTTACACAACCATGTCAGAAGCCTGCTACTTGTAGAAGGCGGTTGAAAAATTCTGACACTAGGGTTCATCGGGTCGTTGGACGACTTGGTGTCCCACACGAAAAGAGAGAGAGAGACCCTATTTTGGATCGCGTCAAAACTAAAAACAAGGGATAACGGCGTGATGTATATATGTATGTATAGATAGAATATAGGTATTCAGTATCGTGGCCGGTTTAATTCTTGATATTTTATTATTATTACACATACACAACTAATCACGCCTTTATCCCTTGCGGGATAGGCAGAGCGTTTGACGATCGTCAAATTGCGGTCGTTATCGCGACGTCAGACAAGTATTGA
This sequence comes from Keiferia lycopersicella, assembly GCA_029255805.1. NCBI lineage: Eukaryota > Metazoa > Arthropoda > Insecta > Lepidoptera > Gelechiidae > Keiferia > Keiferia lycopersicella. The sequence goes on along the minus strand of JARACZ010000039.1, from coordinate 221,254 downwards.
GGGCCCCTTCAGATGATTCGTGTATCACTGTAGTGACAGGTTGTCAGCCTGTCGCCTAAAGTTGTTATACGTGCAAATACACATGAAACCTTCGAGTCCCTTAGTTGTATCTTACAACACCGGCGGGAAGAATTGGGGTGATGCTATTCTATGCCGGAATCCGGTTTTTGACGACCGATGTGGCGCAATGGTAGTGCGACTGCCTTTGACGCAGAAGGTTCCAGATTCAATTCTCGGTGGGTCACTCACGAAGTTGATATTTATGACTTTGTGAATTTGTTCCCAGTCTGGTTAGGACATTGCGGGCTGAACCACCCGATTGCTCGTGTTTCGGATGGCACGTTAAGCCGTAGGTCCCGGTTGCTGTCTATGATCACTTAGACGGCGATCGTTACACAACCATATTAGAAGCCTGCTACTTATAGAAGGCGGTTGAAAATTTCTGAACCCTAGGTTCATCGGGTCGTTGGACGACTCGGTGTCCCACACGAAAAGAAGATCCGGTTTGTTATTCTTTAGGTGCTTTATTAACTATAGTTCAATGACCTTTGACCCGTAACTATGACGAATAACAGTACTTGAGGCGCGGCACCCCAACACTGGCGCACCTTAAATCGATACTACCCTCGTCTACGGGGAATGCAAGGGGTTTAACTGTCCCGATGGCGTAGCGGGTAGTACCCCTGCCTTCTACGCCGAGAGTCGTGGGTTCGATCCCCACCGGACACAAATATTTGTTAAGTAAAATTTTCAAATATTTGTGTTGAGTCTGGGTGTTTTCTATGTATCATATGTATTTATTTACAACAAAAAATTTTGTATAAGTAATAATATCAATTTAGTTCCCATAGTACAAGCTTTGCTTAGTTTGGGGCTAGATGGCGCTGTGTGAATTGGCCAAGATATTAATTTAAAGTTATTAAATGGCCTGTGTGGCGGAGTGGTAATCGAGTGGCACTAGGTTCTGGGTTCGATTCCCGACCGGCAGCACACATGAAAAGCACAGTTTAATCTGCTTTACATACATACATAGACATGCACAAATCACGCCCGTGTTCCTGGCGGGGTAGGCAGAGCGTTAACGAACGCAAAATTACGGTCATTATCGCCACGTCTGACAAATGTTTGAGGGTCGTTTCAGATAAGTCGTGTATCACTATAGTGACAGGTTGTCAGCCTGTCGCCTGAAATTGCAATACACATGAAACCCTTGAGTTCCTTAGTCGGCTTCTACGGCACCCATGGGAAAGAAATGAGGTGATGCTATTCTAAGCCGACATCACACGGCATACACATGCTTTACACATTGAAATAAAATTTGAATTCTGATGATATTTCAATGTGACTTAACCTAGGATTCGGGCCAGGTTACCCTGCGGGTTGCTTAAATTTTATTTTTGGTTATATTAAAATTTCGAGTGACATTATAAATTAAAATAGTGAAATTTAATATTATAATAGAATTATTGTACACACATGAGTCAAATTTGCAAGTCTGCTTGCAGGCTAATTCCACTGAACGACCATAGATCCCAATAACTGTATTCTGGCAAATAAATATCTTTATATTATATCTATAAATCTTTAGGTAAGATGTTGAAAAACTCTTCATCTGCCGCTAGATGTCGCTAGTAGTTCTTTAAAACGCGGTATTGAAGTGTTCACGGCCGATTAAGACGTATAGCGAACAAATAATATTATCCATAACTGTCAAATGTCAATCATAAAGAAACAAAATTTTTAATTCCACTGTCTTTAATGATGACAGTCTAATGACAGTGGAAAAGAAATATTTTCGTCCAATAATTTTCTAATAAAAGTGTACCAATGTGTTTTTACTCACGTACATTTATGATATTTGAATGTGACTTGACCTAGGATTCGGGCCAGGTTAGTCTTTGGGTTGCAGAGGTTAGATGGCAGTCGCTCTGTATAAAAACTTGGTACCACGTCGAATCTCCCAGGTTAGGTAGCCAACCACGACAGAGAACGGGATAAGGCAAGGAGAATGATGATTGGTGTGAACGTGGTAATCAAGATGACCTGATGACATTTTGGAGGTGTAGAAAGCTGTAATTAAAGTCTGTATTTCTGTATATGTCATCATAACCTTTATAGAACCATCTTGCCAATGATGGGCAGTTGTATTTGGGTCAATCTTCTCTTTTCGTATGGGACACCGAGTCGTCCAAAGACCTGATGAACCCTAGTGTCAGAATTTTTCAACCGCCTTCTACAAGTGACAGGCTTCTGACATGGTTGTGTAACGACCGCCGTCTAAGTGATCAGCGACAGCAACCGGGGCTTAACGTGCCATCCGAAACACGGAACCATCCTACTTACAGACAATCGGGTGGTTCACCCCGCAATGTCCTAACCAGACTGGGAACAAATTCACAAAGTGGTACATCGGTACAAAAAGAGAAAAGTTTCTTTTAACGCTACAGTGACAGGTTGTCAGCCTGGCTAGTATTTAGTGAACCACGTCAAGTGTGTTTGTCGTGAGAATGGACGCTTGACAAGCGCAGGCGCACATAATAATCAGTTTGAGTGAGGTCGAGTGAATTGTGATCAGTATAGCAGTAAATTTACAAATGGAGGAGAAACATCGCAATGAAATCAAATTCAAATTCAATTGGAAATATATTAAATTGGAGACATTGTTTAGGGCACCATACCACCTTTTTCTATCGGAAAAGGGCTGGAAAGCGAGAAAAGAAATTGATCTCCCAATATGATGCAAAGTTAGGTGAATTATGAATTAGGAGGTCGAAATTTTTCACAAGACTTGAATATGGAACATGAATGTTTGCACCCAACGAAACGCAAATTTACTAGCGATGGAAAACTTCTGTAATACTACCTAGTATCAGCTATTTTTACTGTATTTAACACCTAGTATTTACGTCATTCGTACCAACATTTTAAAATAAAAATATATATGTCAAATTTTAAATAACAACAAACTGAAGGTCCTCGGATCCTGTAGATGACACTATCATCCTCTACAGGAACCACCCGGCGAAGCTGCGCTGGATTGACACTACCCTTAAGAATAGAATACCCTTAAGCAGAATTACCCTTACTGGATAGAAGTCCATCTTAATAAATAATAAATAAAATAAATAAAAAAATAACTTTTTGATGGAACCTACAATTTCGGCTCCAGAGTCATCAAATGTCGGGTGGTAGATACCTGAAGCCTTACAACTTAAGTAATCTACTGGTTAAAACTTCGCGACAAAATCTCCATAATCTACTTAGAAGATTATTCAAATCAGGATTATGTATTTTAACGAAGAATTTCATTTGCTGATCAGTGAGTGCTCGCTCGTTATTATTATTCCTAAACATAGACACTTATGTTTGTTTGACGACCGATGTGGCGCAGTGGTAGTGCGACTGCCTTTGACGCAGAAGGTCCCGGGTTCGATTCTCGGTGGGTCACTCACAAAGTTGATATCTATCACTTTGTGAATTTGTTCCCAGTCTGGTTAGGACATTGCGGGCTGAACCACCCGATTGTCCGTAAGTAAGATGGTTCCGTGTTTCGGATGTCACGTTAAGCCGTAGGTCCCGGTTGCTGTCTATGATCACTTAGACGGCGGTCGTTACACAACCATGTCAGAAGCCTACTACTTGTAGAAGGCGGTTGAAAAATTCTGACACTAGGGTCCATCGGGTCGTAGGACGACTCGGTGTCCCACACGAAAAGAAGAAGTATGTTTGTTTGGTGAACCAGTCTATGAGACTGAACAACTTTCACCAAGGAACACACAGGGTTATTTTTTGTCAGTACACACACTTTGTAGGCTTTGTAGGGTGATTCTACTCATGATTCTGAACAACTTTTATTGTGGGGCCACCTGCGAAATCGCAAAAAAAATGTGTATTATACGTTTTTGCTGAGTAGGTATGAATTTGTCTATGGAATGCCCAAAATTTTTTTTGCGAATTCGCAGTTGGTCTCATAGTAAAAGTTGTTCAGAATTATGAGTAGAATAACCTTACAAAGTGTGTGTATCGACTAAAGATAACAATGTATGTCAACAATGTTGCCATTTCAGAATCCTTTCTTTTCTTCATCACATCAGCCTTAGCAGTCCACTTGTGGACATACGTCTCCCCCAGGGCACGCCACAATGAAGGATCTCCCGCTTTCGCCATCCAGTCGCTACCAGCCGCTTTCTTTAAGCCATCGGTCCATCTGGCCGATCTGGCTTTCTTTACTTAATCAAGTTGTACAGCTAAACATGACTTGTGATGCCTTAGAATAGCATCTCCCCATTTCTTCCCGCGGGTGTCGTAAGAAACGAGTCTTCCCGCGGGTGTCGTAAGAAACGAGAAAAAGACTGTTTTAGGCGACAGGCTGGCAACTTGTCAGTATAATGATACAGGACCTATCTGAAACGACCCATAAATGTTTGTCAGACGCGGCGATAACCACCGCAATTTTACGGCCGTTGCTCTGCCTACCCCGCGAGGGATAAAGGCGTGTATGTATGTGATCAACTAAACATCAACTCCTATTTTCTACATACTTCCAGATGCACAGTGGTGTTGTACAACGTGCGGAAGAACCGTCAATCCCATGTCCTCAACGCGTCGAGGAAGAGCGTCACCTGCGTGGCGTTCTCTCCAGATGGGAGGTATCTGGCGACGGGGGAGTGTGGCCACGCGCCGGCTGTCAGAGTCTGGGACCTTCAGGTAAGAAACGACCGATGTAGCGCAGTGGTACTGCTACTACCTTTGACGCAGAAGTTTCCGGGATCGATTCTCGGTGGCTCACTCACAAAGTTGGTACTTATCACTTTGTGAATTTGTTCCCAGTCTGGTTAGGACATTGAGGGCTGAATCACCCGATTGTCCGCAAGTAAGATGGTTCCGTGTTTCGGATGGCACTGTTAAGTTGTACGTCCCGATTGCTGTCTATAATCACTTAGACGGCGGTCGTAACACAACCGTGTCAGGAGCCTGCTAGCTGTGGAAGGCGGTTGAAAAAATTCTGACACTAGGGTTCATCGGGTCGTTATACGACTTGGTATCCCACACGAAAAGAGAAGAGGTGAGAAACACGGACAACCGGACACGGGCGATCAAACCACCACCGCCACAAATGGGGACTCATGGAGTCACCATCCTGCGAGTGCGGAGAGCCTGACCAAACCCTAGCCCACATTGTGAACGATTGCCCACTGTATCGCCTACCTGGCGGCATGACCGAGCTGCACCGTCTCACGCCAGCGAACGAAGAGTGGATGAAAAATCTAAAAATGAATTTATAGGATCTTGCGCAGAGAAATGCCATACGACATGATGAGGTAAGAAAAATACCAAAAACCATCAGAAACGACAGCTCCTTCTATCGTCACCAAGGACCTTGGATCTCCTTCAGGTTTGCAGCGTTTTTGATCTTCGGTTTACCGGTTTTCGATGGTTTGTCTTTTGATTTTATTCCTGCCGCCTGCAGCTTGAAGCTACAGCTGTGTCAGAATTTTGCAACCGCTTTCTACAAGTAGCAGGCTTCTGACATGGTTGTGTAACGACAGCCGTCTATGTGATCAACTTATATTGACGATATGTTTTCCATATTTTCCAGGATCCGACGGCGTCAGGCGCTGTGCAGATTGCCGAGTTCCCTGGACACACACACGGGGTCAACTGCGTGGTGAGTTCATCTTCTCCTCTAGTGCCATCCTGTGACTGACGACCGATGTGGCGCAGTGACAGGCGACTGCCTGTCACGCAAAGGTTCCGGGTTCGATCCTCGGTGGATCATTCATATAGTTGATATTACGTATATTAAGCCTTTATCCCTTGCGGGGTAGGCAAAGTGTTAACAGCCGTTATATTACAACTTTTTCATGTATATTACAACTTTAGACGACAGGCTGACAACCTGTCGCTACAGCGATACACGAATCATCTAAAGGGGCCCTCAGTATTTGTCAGACGCGGCGATATCGACTGTATCTTCATGGCTGTTAACGCTCTGCCTATCCCGCAAGGGATAAAGCGTGATATATATGTGTTAAGGTGGTCTCATCTGTGGCGCATAGTTTTCATCTACTTTTCTTGCTAGAACATACTTACACAAACCACGTCTGTATCTCTGGCAGGGTAGGCAGAGCATTAACAACAGTAAAATTACGGCCGTTATCGCCACGTCTGACAAATTTTTGAGGGTCGTTTCAGATAAGTCGTGTATCACTATAGTGACAGGCTGTCAGCCTGTCGCCTAAAATTGCAATACACATGAAACCCTCGAGTCCCTTAGTCGGCTCCTACGACACCCAAGGGAAAGGCATGGGGTGATGCTATTCTTAGCCGGCATCACACGGCAATAAATCTTAACTTAAATGTATCTTTCTGCTTTTTCCAGTCGTTCTCCACATCGTCCAAGTACCTGGTGTCGGTTGGTTCCCAACATGACATGATCGTCAACGTATGGGATTGGCGAGCGAACCTCAAACTAGCCAGCAATAAGGTGAGAATACAGAGTGTAAAGCAATTGCTGCAAATATAAGGTGTAAAAATATTAGCTGTAAATATTTTAAGGGATGAACCAGCCCATGAAACTGAACAACTACACCTAAAAAACTTAGGTCGAAATATGAAAAAAACTTTGGACCTACAATACAAAATTACCGACCGACCAAGACTATTTGTATGGGAGGTCCAAAAAATTTTCTCATATTTCGAATTAAGTTTATTGGAAAAGTTGTTCAGTTTCATTGGCTAATTCACGCCTTAAAATATTTGCAGGTAATATTTTTATAGCTTCTATACATAAATACTTACGTACAAGTCAAACTGAGAACCTCCTTTTTTCCTCCTGATGTTTTTGTTCTGTGTGACAGGTGTCATCCCGCGTGAAAGCCATCAGCTTCTCTGAGAGCGGCAACTACTTCGTGACTGTCGGCTTCAGGCACGTCAAGTTCTGGTATCTCGAGTACTCCAGGAATGCTAAGGTACATACATACATCACGCCTTTATCCATTGCGGGTTAGGCAGAGCGTTAACAGTCGTAAGAATAGCGGTTAACACATCTGACCCGACTAGACAGAAGATATCGGTTCCGCTTGTTTTTTCCGCTTGTTTCGTTTGTATTAGCTTTCAAACAAAAAGTTAATATAAATATCTAGTGTTTGATTAAAACACCAAGTATTCGAAATTACCATCTTGTGGATATTTCTACAAAATAGTAAGCATTCATTTATCATTTGTCCCACTAAGGTGACGGATGAAAAACTATTGCATGCGGCTGAGATGAGAATGTTGCGATGGATGTGTGGTGTGACAAGGATGGATAAAGAATGATATATACAGGGTGTAAATATATTAGCTGCAAATATTTTAAGGGGTGAACCAGCCCATGAAACTGAACAACTTTCCCTAAGGAACATAGGTCGAATTATGAAAAATATTTTTGTACCTCCCATACAAAATTTCTGACCGACCAAGTCAATTTATATGGGAGGTCCAAAAAAATATCTTATATGTCGCCTATGTTCCTTGGGGAAAGTTGTTCTGTTTCATGGGCTGGTTCACCCTTTAAAATATTTGCAGCAATTTTTTTAATACCCTGTATATCACGCCTTTATCCCTTGCGGGGTAGGCAGAGCGTTAACGGCCGTATGAATACGGTCGCTATCGCCACATCTGACATTTTTGAGGATTGTTTTCCAATAATGCTTCAGAAAACATGCGTATCACTATAGTGACAGGTTGGCAGCCTGTCGCCTAAAAATTGTGATACTCATGAAATCCTCGAGCCCCTTAGTTGCCTTTTACAACACTCACGGGAAGAAATGGGGTGATGCTATTCTAAACCGGCATCACACGGCAATTACAAAAAATAATTAATTAAAACATTTCAGATCAAAGAACCAGTCCCACTGATGGGCAGGTCGGCAATCTTGGGCGAACAGAAGGACAATGAGTTCTGCGACGTGGTGTGCGGCCGCGGCAGTGCTTCGGAGAGCACGTATGCGATCACAAGAGGAGGACTGCTGTGTGAATTCAACAGTAGACGGTTGCTGGACAAATGGGTTGAATTGAGAGTAAGTGTCTATTTCTATTGATAGTTATAAAATTAACGGGTTCTTACCGACAAATCCATTTTATTCGAGTTCCCGATATTTCGGGACAATTCATAACTAACTAGCGACCCGTCCAGCGGCTGCGTCCGCTGCAACTCGCTTTCCCGTGGGTATAAAAAAAATTCCCGGCAAGTATTATACATAAAACTTTCCTCTTGAATCAGTTTTATCTCTTTAAAAAAACTGCATCAAAATCATTTGTTTAGTTTTCGCGACTTAAGCAAGAAAACATACATACAGACAGTCGCGAAAAGCGACTTTGCTTTATACTATGTCATTATGTTTCATAACTAAAGTTGAATCCTTTACAATTTCATGAATTAATTTTTTTTATTAAATGACTTTTCCATTATAGTTACAAACACATTCAAAATAGTGGGACCTAGTATACGACCCTGCGGTATTCCATACTTTTATTATATCTGTTAACAACCTATGTTCAACGTTTGGACTATCGTTTTTTTGACAATTCATAGAGTAACTTGAAAATGTATCATTGACTTTCCAATACCAGTAGGTGAACGTAAATTTAATTAATTATATAATGATTCCAGTTATCAAATGCTGATATCTGTTCAGCAGTTATATTTTTTATTTTCACTGATGATATATAAGGTGTAAAAATATTAGCTGCAAATATTTTAAGGGGTAAATCAGCCCATGAAAGTAACTGAACAACTTTTCCCAAAAAACAGGCCGAAATATGAGAATTTTTTTTGGACCTCCTATACAAATTAAATTGACTTGGTGTCGGTAACTTTATATGGAGGGTCCAAAAAAATTTCTCATATTTGGACCTATGTTTCTTGGGAAAAGTAGTTCAGTTTATGGGCTGATTTACCCCTTAAAATATTCGCAGCTAATATTTTTACAATTTATATGTATGTAATAACTTTATCGTACCAAACAAGAAATAGTTACAAAAAGCACTTAAATAAACTAATAGAATATGTAGGCACAAAGGCGGACTTATCCCATTAAGGGATTTCTACCAGTTAGCCTTATATGTATGTTTGTATGTTAATTGCACATTTTTTTTCCCTTCTTTCAGACGTCATCAGCCAACTGCATGGCGATCGGATCCCGCTTCATATTCGTCGGCTGCGCGGAGGGCATCGTGAGGGTGTTCTCTCCTGAGTCCCTCATGTACGTCACCACATTACCCAGGGCTCATTACTTGGGAGTGGACGTCGCTATGGGGGATAATATTAGGTAACTTATGTATACCTTACGGGCTTTGTTCTTTACAGCATTCACCTTGCCATATCCCGTTCTCAGTCGGGGTCGGCTACCTAACATAGGGGACTTGACGTGGAACCAAGTTTTCACACAGAGCGATTGCCATCTGACCTCTGCAACCCGAAGGCTAACCTGGCCCGAATCCTAGGTTAAGTCACATTCAAATATCATCTGATTTTAAACTTTATTTAAATGTGGGTTTTATTACTACGTTTTTCCTTCACCGTAAGAGCAGTCGGTAAATGTACGTGAGTAAAAACACATTGGTACATGGCGGGGATCGAACTCAGGTCTCACGGTTGTAAGACCGGTGTCCTTACCACTTGGCCACCGACGCTCCGGGCTTTGTTCTTTACACTGTTTATCATAATGTGGCTGTGGTAAACAATACTTCTCAGACAGAGCGATAACGAGCGTAATTTTACGACCGTTAACGCTCTGCCCACCCCGCAAAGGGTAAAGGCGTGATTTGTGTATGTATGTTCGTATATTTTCTAAAGTTTCTGTGTTAATATATTTCAGTCACATGTTCACGCAGCCACCCAACGCGCGCTACCCCGACGCCGTCGCGTTAACCTACGACGAGAGAAACCACAAGCTGACCTGCGTCTACAACGATCACAGCTTCTATGTATGGGACGTCAGAGATATCAAACGGGTGAGTATTCCTCAATACAATAGAGAATAGGAGGGGGAAAATGATAGGACACCTGACACAGCATGACCAGTTATTTAAAATTGAAGGCAAGATTGAAGGAAGAAGAGGAAGGGAAGACCAAGAAGGAGTTATTTGGATCAGATAAAGGAGAAAATAATGGTCACGTCGTAAAGAGAAGGCAAGGAGAAGGCGGGGGACAGAGAAAGCTGGCGGATACTCCACCGACAAGGGCAATGCCTTTAGATAAATGATGAATGATGATGACGTATTCCTAGGTCTTTTTCGACTCGATTTACCTATACAAGAATCTAAATGTACAGGGTGTAAAAATATTAGGTGCAAATATCTTAGGAGGTGAATCAGCCCATGAAATTGAACAACTTTCTTCTAAGAATATAGGTCGAAATATAATTTTTTTTTTTGGATCTCCCATATAAATTGACTTAGCCGATAATTTTGTATTGGAGGTCCAAATTTCTTCATTATATTTCGACCTACATTCCTTGGAAAAAGTTGTTGAATTTCATAAGTTGGTTCACCCCTTAAAATATTTGCAGCAATTTTTTTACACCCTGTATAATGAAGCAAATACATACTATCACACATTAATGTTATAAATACAATTAAAATGTTAAAACAGCTAGCTTTGATTAAAAATTCACCAAAAAATATATAGGCATTATAAAATATTTCATGTTTCTTTTTTGAGTTTCGTAAGTTTATTTTGGATAAGAAACGTATCTTTCAATGACTGAAATCGTTGGTTTTTCTTTACTAGATTACACTAAAATAACGCTAGTTACTTACTAGGCTAATATTAAAATTTCTCTTTCCAGGTGGGCAAGTCCCACTCGGCACTGTACCACTCGGCCTGCATATGGGGGGTGGACATGGTGGGCGGGGGGGATCTGCCCCCCGGCACGTTCCTCACGTGCTCCAGCGACGACACGGTCCGCGCGTGGCATCTCAAGCCGCCGCAGGGACCTAACATATACAGTAGCGTGAGTATTACACTATACATACACATACACAAATTACGTCTTTATCCCTGGTTCATCGGGTCGTTGGAGGACTTGGTGTCCCACACGAAAATAAGAGAGAGATCAAACATACCACAATTTAATACGGTATATTTCAAATTCAAATTTCAACTTAGATTCAATTTAGATTCACAACGAATGCTTTCAGAAAGTCAGGAATTTACAATACAACATACATACATACATACATACATACATACATACATACATACATACATACATACATACATACATACATACATACATACATACATACATACATACATATATACGCCTTTATCCCTTGCGGGGTAGGCAGAGCGTTAACGGCCATAAGAATACGGTCGCTATCGCCACGTCTGACATTTTTGAGAATTGTTTTCCAAGGTTATTCCAGAAAACATGTGTATCACTATAGTGACAGGTTGTCAGCATGTCGCCTAAAAATTGCCATACACCAATACTCTCGGTCCCTTAGTCGCCTCTTATGACACTCGCGGTAAAGAAATGCGGTGATGCTATTCTAAGCCGGCATCACACGGCATAATAAAAATAAATATATCGTATTATTTCCAGGAATTAACAAAGATCATCTACATAGACCCGGAGCTGAAGTTTCTGAAGGACGCCGACCTCACAGCCACCAGCGATAAGGACAAGAGCAAGTCTTACGATGACAAAACCGGCGTTAGGTAAGTTGTTTTCACATACCTACATATAATCACGCGCCTTTGCCGGAGGGTAGGCAGAGACTACATTCTTCAACTTTCTCAAATTCTTATTTGTTCTCGGTATACTAATATTTTTTTAGAATTGGGAGACGCATTTGATTTCGTACACACACACACAAATCACGCCTTTATCCCTTGCGGGGTAGGCAGAGCGTAAACGGTCGCAAAGTTACGGTCGTTATCGCCACGTCTGACAAGTATTGAGGGCACCTTCAGATGATTTGTGTATCACTGTAGTGACAGGTTGTCAGCCTGTCGCCTAGAGTTGTATACGTGCTAATACACATGAAACCCTCGAGTCCCTTAGTTGGTTCTTACAACACCCGCGGGAAGAATTGGGGTGATGCTATTCTATGCCGGCATCACACGGCATTTCATTTCGTGACTATGTAATTTTAATTAACATACTCATAGAAAAAGAGTAAAAGTCGTTGACAATCAGTGTATATGTTACAGTAAAAACCCGTTTTTAGTTAAAACGCGTTTTCACGAGTTAAAACTAGTTTTAACTGAATAGCTTTGTCAAAACTAGAATTAACTGTGGTTCAAAAAATAAATTCAGTTTTTAAAAATACTTTTGTAAATGTGTAAGACTTGATTTAAACTTTAAGTAAAATTGCCAATTTAGTTATTTGATCTTCCTAAGGAGATTTTTTTTTAATATAATTTTTATATTGATAATAAATATGAATGTTACTGAATTATTGAAATGTTACAATTCACAAATATTCTCAATAAATATTGTAATAAAAAATATATTTTAATGTATCATTTTTAGTCAAGGCAAATTACAAACAAAATTTTCTACTTAAAACTAGTTTTGTCTATCGCTCAAAGTTAAAACTAGTTTTACCTGAAACTCAACCGTATAAATCAGTAAATTCTAGTTTTTACTAGGAGATTCTAGTTTTTACAAAGGCAGTTAGTAAAAACTAGTTTTAACTCGTGAAAACGCGTTTTAACTAAAAACGGGTTTTTACTGTAACATATATCTGTATTTTTAAATTAAGATTTCGGTTCACTGTTAAATTAACCAATCATCTAAATGAAAGTATTGCGGCGTGCCTCAAGGCAGTGTTTTGGGTCCTTTTTTTTCCTAAGATACCTTGTGGATAAATAACTAACTTATTGAGTGATAGTATGGTATTCTTCTCCTTTCTTTCTTTTCGTATGGGAGTTGTCCAACGACCCGATGAACCCTAGTATTGTATTGTAACTTACTCACATTCTAAAAGAATTCGTTGTGAATCTGCTTGAAAATAAACAATTGTAATCTTGAAAATTTGTCTCTAAGGAAAATCCTCTTTACTGGATTACATTTATTTATTTCACATTATCGAATTCATAGTTACAGTGCTAAAACCGTAGGCTAAAACTAAATATAAATGTCAGAGGATAATGCGATCATCAAAAAATTAAAAATATATAACAATGTTAAAGTTTTACAATAGTAGATGCAAAAGTCAAATAACAATAAAAAGGCACAAAAATAAAATTTCGGAAGTAAATATAAGACACACACACAAACCACGGCTATATCCGTGGTGGGGTAGGCAGAAAGTTAACGACCGTAAAATTACGGACTTTATCGCCACGTCTGACAATATTTGAGGGTCGTTTTAGATAGGTAATGTATCACTATAGTGACAGGTTGTCAGCCTGCCGCCTAAAACTGCAATACAAATGAAACCCTCGAGTCCCTTAGTCAGCTTATACGACACCCATGGGAAAGAATGGAAAAATATAAGTAAATAAATAAATAGAAATATAAGTCTAACACAAGAAATAAGTCTATAGTCTAAGAAATAGTAAAAAAAAAAATTATTTAGTTTTGATATTATGTATATATAAATTTAAAATGATCAAAAAATGACAAAAACTATAAAATAATTCGAAAAACTCATACTAAAAGTATTATGAATGTTTTGCAGGTGCGTTCGGGTGTCCCCGGACGGCGCGCACGTGGCGAGCGGCGACCGCGCGGGCAACATCTGGATCCACGACGCCGCGGGCAAGCTGCTGAGGACGCTGGAAGCTCACGACGCTGAGGTGCTGTGCCTGGAGTACTCCGCGCAGCCCAAGCTGCTGGCCAGCGCGTCCAGGGATCGGCTCATTCACGTGTTTAGAGTGGATCAGGTAAACCACATTTTTTTTCGTGTGTAACACAGAGTCGTCCAACGAGCCAATGAACCCTAGTGTCAGAATTTTTCAACTTTTTTCAATAAAATATTAAAATATTGAAAATTTGCCTGTAAGGAAAACCCTCTTTATTAGATTAGATAACATGCATTTATTTCACATAAAATATTTACAGAAAAATTTTTTATACCTTATTTTCATACCTTAAGGGGTGAATCAGCCCATGAAACTGAACAACTTTCCCCAAGGAGCATAGGCAGAAATATGCAAAAAATTTGGACCTCCCGTAGAAAATGACCAAGTCAATTCCTATGGGAGGTAGAATTTTCTCAAATTTCAACCTATGTAGTCCATTGAATAAAAAGTTCTAGAGTGCGAGAGTTAGTAACGTAAGATGTTTCCTCGGAAACATGTCAAGAGTCCCTAGGTAATAAACATACTAAAACCCCGGGACACTAGGAGGAGCCCCGGAGTGGGTGGAGGGGGGGAAAGTTTCCATTTTTTCATTTTTCGCTTGAATCTCAAAAACGGTACATGCTAGAGAAAAACGTTCAAGGAAAAGTTGAAAGGCCATAAAATTATCTACAAGTTATACCTAAATCACTTTTTCCTTTATCCTACCGTTTCTGAGTTACACGCATTAAAAAATGATTTTGGCTCAAACAATTTTCCCATACTACATACCCATGTTTATCACATCAATCGATCAAAAAATATTTCTTTCTTCCATAAAACTCAAATGTGCAACTTGTGACCGGTACTGATAGATTGCTCTTGATTAGGCCTATCATTGGTAAAATAAACACATTCCTCCATGGAAGCCTTTAGGAGGAATCGATTGTCAAAATATTATATGTGGACGTCCAGTCAGGATTCGCCGTATTTTGCGGGGATTTTGTTAGGAAAACGACGGAATTGTTCAATTATGATCTTGTATTGTCTCCTTTTAACAATTAGTTAGGATTATGACACTGTTTCCACATTATTTCACGTTATTCGACGCAATACAATTTTATAAAGCGGCTACTTCTTTGACAGTTCTTACAAATCTACTTTCATTTGTTTTCCGTACGGGAAAGGCAATGGCTATACAGCCGAGGAGTTTCTATTCAGCCAGTGGTCTTCGCCGACACGGCCATTCTGACAGTACCACACGTCCTCGTGTGGGGCGTTATTCATCTGAAACAAGTTTAGGCACAGTAGATTCTTCTGCTCGGTCTTTCCTGACCAAATCATGGGAAAAGTAGAGTTCTCAACATAGCACTATTCAGGGGCAGTATAAATAGCTCAAGACCCAAGATTAAATCATTCAATTCAATTCCATTACATCAAGTTCAATTACAATTTTGCTTTATCAATTAACAATTTTAGTTCACATATTTTTAAAACCTCAAAACCACATTGTTGTAACATCACTTGACCAGTGAACGCTTCTAATAATATCAGATCACTTGTCTAGCTCACCGCTTCTTTACTCCGCTTAACCAGCGGACGGATCCCTTACCCAGTTCACCGTTTTAGTACTTCACTTAACCAGTGGACGGATCACTAGACCAGATCACTATTTTTCTATTGGCTACAACCAATTTCACGCAACTTTTTATTTGTCAACAAATACAGTAACAACATGATAATTGTGAGGTTCAGATTGTTTACTAAGTACTTCTTAGAAACAGAATATTATTTTCAGACCATTTTTACAGGTTTAATGCGATTGCTTTTCATAATTTTGGAAATATCACAAAATTAGTTTCATTATTATGCCGTGTGATGCCGGCTTAGAATAGCATCTCCCCATATCCTTCCCGCGGGTGTCGTAAGAGGCGACTAAGGGACTCGAGAGTATTGGTGTATTACAATTTTTAGGCGACAGGCTGACAACCTGTCACTATAGTGATACACATGTTTTCTGATGCAACCTCGGAAAACAATCCTCAAAAATGTCAGACGTGGCGATAGCGACTGTATTCTTACGGGCGTTAACGCTCTGCCTACCCCGTAAGGGATAAAGGCGTGATTTGTGTGTGTGTGTGTGTAGTTTCATTATGATTATCAAATGATTGACTGTTCATATGCGAACAACATAGGTGATGGATGACTTAACTCATCATTACAATTTGAAAACATCTCACCAAATCATTACAATTTGAAAACATCTCACCAAATGTAAACAATTGTCAAGCAGGTTTGCTTTTTAAGCATGGTCCAATTATAACAATAATCTTGCTTTTGAGCAGCAACTTGGTTCTCATCTCATCCATAGTAACCGCTGTCCGTCTAATGTAAGTACTTTCAACATCTTGATACATCTTACATGATAGCTGAAACATAAAACAAGGTATGAATGCTCTATAAAATAGTAACAGTACCAAATAAATTAAGAAACAACTAAAACATGACCTTTTATTATCCTTAGATAAGTGTTTGGCATAGCATGCCATAAACCTGGTGTAGTAATATGTCATAGTGTGGCTTTTGAATAATAAAATCATTGCTTCTCCGTTACTCGTAACAACTTAATTTCTCTTTTTCAGGTATGAACAAGTGTGTTTGTGTTGCAGAAAGTTGTAGTTTAATATTGGACACCATTTTTCATAGTAAATGTCATTCTCTCATATTAGTGAGGTTATCTTGTCTTGCAATTTTCTGTTTTCATGTGGGTCACCGAGTCGTCCAACGACTTATCCTGCTACTATGATAACCAAACTTGGAATATATTGCAATGTCATTGCAAATAATTATCTAGCGTGCGCTTGCACTATTGACGTAGGGCTTGTTTACTTTACTTGTAGTAACTTCAGTTGTAATTTCCTTGTCACATTCCTTGTTTCATATTCATTTCAAATAGGTATTTACTCTTCCTGGCGCACTATTTTATGTCTTCAAAATGTCATGCTGTCTCAGTATATTACACATTCGACCAAATATTGTGCACTGTTTGCTCACTCCAAACCAATTTGGAGGTTATGTACCCAAGTACCGGGCTGCTCCCGCGCCGTATTTATGACCTTGACTGTTGTAGGAAAAAAAATTGCCACATGTCTTTTATATCATGCATCTTAATTTCTCTTTTCATCTGTGAGCACATGGATCATGCCACTTCTGATGTGGACGTCCAGTCAGTATTCGCCGTATTTTGCGGGGATTTTGTTAGGAAAACGACGGAATTGTTCAATTATGATCTTGTATTGTCTCCTTTTAACAATTAGTTAGGATTATGACACTGTTTCCACATTATTTCACGTTATTCGACGCAATACAATTTTATAAAGCGGCTACTTCTTTGACAGTTCTTACAAATCTACTTTCATTTGTTTTCCGTACGGGAAAGGCAATGGCTATACAGCCGAGGAGTTTCTATTCAGCCAGTGGTCTTCGCCGACATATATTAGAGTAGCTACTGAACTTGAAATTTTGACAATCAATTCCTCCTAAAGGCTTCCATGGAGGAATGTGTTCTTTTTACCAATTATAAACCTAATTAAGAGCAATCTATCAGTACCGGTCACAAGTTGCACTTTCGAGCTTTTTGGAAGAAAAAAAATAAAAAGGTTAAGTTGCGTACTACCTAATATAATACTACCCTAATATAATATTTTGACAATCAATTCCTCCTAAAGGCTTCCATGGAGGAATGTGTTTTTTTTACCAATGATAGACCTAATTAAGAGCAATCCATTAGTACTGGTCACAAGTTGCACTTTTGAGCTTTTTGGAAGAAAAAAAATAAAATGTTCAGGTATCGTAACTGCCCTTATAAAATTCAATTTCTCCTAAACGCCTCCATGGTGGAATCTAATATTTTTATCAATGATAGACCTAATTATGAGCAATCAAGCGGTACCGGTCACAAGTTGCACTTTTGAGTTTTTTTGGAAGAAAAAAATTAATAGTTCAAGTTCAGTAACTAAAACTACCCTAATATAATATTTTGACAATCGATTCCTCCTAAAGGCTTCCATGGAGGAATGTGTTTATTTTACCAAAGATAGACCTAATCAAGAGCAATCTATCAGTACCGGTCACAAGTTGCACATTTGAGTTTTATGGAAGAAAGAAATATTTTTTGATCGATTGATGTGATAAACATGGGTATGTAGTATGGGAAAATTGTTTGAGCCAAAATCATTTTTTAATGCGTGTAACTCAGAAACGGTAGGATATAGGAAAAAGTGATTTAGGTATAACTTGTAGATAATTTTATGGCCTTTCAACTTTTCCTTGAACGTTTTTCACTAACATGTACCGTTTTTGAGATTTAAGCGAAAAATGAAAAAAATTACCCTTTCCCCCCCTCCCCCCACTCCGGGGCTCCTCCTAGTGTCCCGGGGTTTTAGTATGTTTATTACCTAGGGACTCTTGACATGTTTCCGAAGAAACATCTTCCGTTACTAACTCACGCACTCTAGACCCCCTTTGGAGGTACTCATTCAATGGACTAATGTTCCTTGGCGAAAGTTGTTTAGTTTCATGGGCTGGTTCACCTCTTAAAGTATTTGCAGCGAATTTTTTTACATCCTGTAGTGCTTTTCTTCCATTTTCGAGCTAACATCATAAACATAGTTTCTTGAGCTGGTTCGCCCCTTAAAATATTTGCAGCTAATATTTTTACATCCTGTATAAATAAAACAAATTATAATGAAAGCGTCCTCCTCATCCCAGGGTTACCAGATCATGCAGACCCTCGACGAGCACTCGTCGTCCATCACGGCAGTGAGGTTCCTCAACAACGGCGGCGGGCTGCAGATGGTGTCCTGTGGGGCTGATAAGACGATACTCTTCAGACAATTGAAGACGGTAGGTAGCATTCACAGGGAACGCTGCTGTCTATTCCCTACATTATTTAGCGAACGCAGTTACAGATGTAGCATTCACAGGGAACGCTGCTGTCTATTCCCTACATTATTTAGCGTGCGCAGTTACAGATGTAGCATTCACAGGGAACGCTGCTGTCTATTCCCTACATTATTTAGCGAACGCAGTTACAGATGTAGCATTCACAGGGAACGCTGCTGTCTATTCCCTACATTATTTAGCGAACGCAGTTACAGATGTAGCATTCACAGGGAACGCTGCTGTCTATTCCCTACATTATTTAGCGAACGCAGTTACAGATGTAGCATTCACTGGGAACGCTGCTGTACGCTCCTTTCCTTAATAAGAGATGTTACACATTTAGCAATTCACAAAGAACAATGCTGCCCATTCCTTACTTAACTGAAGGATTATCTTTCGTTTGGCTGAACCGATTTTGATGCAGTTTTAAGCAAAGTATTTGTCAGACTCAGGAGAAGGCTTAAGGCATATTAGCCGACAAAAAAATTAAGGTACACACTTTTTACGTCCGTTGTAGTCGATTCTGTGTTTAAAAAAGAAGTTTAAAAGTTTTTTTTTTCAATTTCAGACTCCAGACGGCAACTTAATATTCGCTAGAGGTCAAAACGTCTCCGGGAGAAGTACCCTGTACGACATGGAGGTGGACGCGGGCGGGAGGCACGTTCTGGCAGCTTGTCAAGATAGGAACGTCAGAGTATACAGGTTTGTTGGTTTGTTACTATAACTCGCTAGATGACTGGGTCATTAATAAAATACAGAAGTAGGTTGCTTAAAACTATTGTTCGAAAATACTACATACCCCATTTATAGTTTTTTGAAGTATTCAAAATTTGAATTAATAATCGGGAAAGTAATGTAGAAGTAAGTGTTTTGTCACCAGCCAAACTAGAGAGATATGACGTCATCTCTTCGTATTTTCATACTAAATATGGTTTTAAAACGTAGTTCATTTGACCTGTTAGTCATCATGCAGATTTTACAAACGTTTGATTAATTTTTGACAGCTGTCAGTTGAACACAAATTTTATTTTTTCCTTGTTATGCCGATTTAAATTCCTATACAGGGTGTAAGGGACGGTGTAACGAAAACTTTGCAGACGTGATCAGACCATGTAACTGAACATCTTTTTCTATGGGGGCTACGGCCTTACACTCTGTATATCAATTTTGTTCTTGTTTATTATGGTTTATTCATAATAGGAGGTTTACTTTTTGAGAAAAATAAACTAGTATTCCAAGAACTCGATAGATGACGTTGAACTGACTACGTTACTAGATTTCAGTGTAGATTCCAAAGCCTAAAGATAAAAAAAAAAGTATTGCGACACTGACTGACAGTCTGGCATGCACTGACACTTTCATTCCAAATTAGTCAGAGTCCAAGCCTCAAAATAACATAAAAATCCTTATTGTTTTGTTGCAGCGCGTCTCACGCGCGACACACGAAGACGTTCAGGGGAACCCCCGCCGAGGACGGGACACTCATCAAGGTAACTTTCCTTCTTCACACATCACGCCTCTATCCCTTATGGGGAAGGCAGCAGAGCATTCTGCTACACAGTCACAACGTCCACTGCTGGACATGGGCCTCTCCCTGTTAAGGTGAACGCGAACAGGGTTGACTAAAATCATGTTTTTTTTTACTTAGCACAGATATTTATGTTTTATTTGATTTGATTTTTTGTGTATATATGCTAAAAAAGGTTTTTACCTGATTCTAAGAAAAATAAGGACCGTTTTAGAAATATTGTGCATCACTATAGTGACATCGTCAGCATGTCGTCTAAAATTGTAATACACTTGAAATCTTTGAGTCTATTAGTCTGCTCTTACGACACTCACGGGTAGGAAATGGGGTGATGCAATTCTAAGCCGGCATCACACGGTTAAAATAATGTTTATATTTTAATATTCAAGAGTTCTAAAATAGTTTTTTTACTATCTTCCAGGTGGCGCTAGACAACTCGGGCATATACCTGGCTACATCCAGCACGGACAAGATTCTCTCCGTGTATGATTATTACTCTGGGGAGTGTATGGCCACCATGTATGGACATTCCGAGATCGTCACCGGGTTGAAGTAAGTATTTAGGACCTCTCTCTTCGTGTGGGACACCGAGTCGTCCAACGACCCGTTGGACCCGAGTGTCAGAATTTTTCAACCGCCTTCTAAAAGTAACAGGATTCTGACATGGTTGTGTAACGACCGCGGTCTAACTGATCATAAACAGCAACCGGGACCTGCGGCTTAACGTGCCATCAGAAACACGGAACCATCTCACTTACGGACAATTGGGTGGTTCAGGCCGCAATGTCCTAACCAGACTGGGAACAAATTCACAAACTGATTAATATCAACTTTGTGAGTGACCCATCGAGAATCGAACCTGGAACCTTCTTCGTGTAAGCAGTCGCACGACCACTGCGCCACATCGATCGTAGTAGGACCTAGTAAGCCAATATAGACTTAGTCCAAACATGGACTAAAGTAAGTTGGATTGAGGCCATCATGGACAGGGTGTAAGAGACGGTGTAACGAAAACTTTGCAGGCGTGATCAGACCATGAAACTGAACAACTTTTTCTATGGGGGCTATAATGGTTGGGTCGGTCGATTTTTTTTAAACTTTCCCAACATAGCCCCCAAAGACAAAATTGTTCAGTTTCATGGTCTGAGCACGCCTGCAAAGTTTTAGTAACACCGTCTCTTACACCTCGTATACGGATGGTGTAAACAAATTAACCGGTGTTCACCCCGACCGATTGAACTGAACAACTCTCCCCAAGATATAGAGTATTTATTTTTCATTTCCAGGTTCACCCCGGACTGCCAGCACCTAATTTCGGCATCAGGGGATGGGTGCATATTCGTGTGGAGAGTGCCCCACGACATGTCAGTCACTATGAAGGCGAGGTTGGCTCAGCAGGCCATCAGACATGGCAAGTAAGTATACTACTGGGGTTCATCGGGTCGTTGGACGACTCGGTGTCTCACAAAAAGATAAATACTACAGAAAGTTCTATGAGGGACCAAGTTATGCTGGTTTTGTCGTACTATGATTAAGGATTACCAGCATTAAATGGTCTCTTGATGATTGCATATTGCTTATTTGTATGGAGAGTGAGATATGTCAGTCACTATGAAGGCGAGGTTGGCTCAGCAGGCCATCAGACATGGCAAGAAAGTATTAATCAATAATATACTTACTAATATACTTACTAATATAATAATATACTTATTAATATAGAAAACACACACACACACACACACACACACACACACACACACACACACACAAATCTTGCCTATATCCCTGGCGGGGTAGGCAGAGCGTTAACGGCCGTAAAAATAAGGCCACTATCGCCACGTCTGACATTTTTGAGGATTGTTTTCCAAAGTTGTTCCAGAAAACATGTGTATTACTATAGTGACAGGTTGTCAGCCTGTCGCCTAAAAATTGTAATACACCAATACCCTCGAGTCCCTTAGTCGCCTCTTACGACACCCACGGGAAGGATGTGGGGTGATGCTTTTCTAAGCCGGCATCACACGGCCATACATCTACATACCTACACGATTAGGCTTGTTTCCTGACGCACTGTAGAGGATTTGACGTGGACTCAAGTTTATATACAGAGCGACTGCCATCTGACCTCTGCAACACGAAGGCTAAGCTGGCCCGAATCCTAGATTAAGTCACATCCTAGGAAAAGTTGTTTTTTCTAGTCGGCTTCAGTCGGCTTCTACGACACCCACGGGAAAGAAATAAGGTGATGCTACTCTAAGCCGGCATCACAATTTTTTTTAAAGTAAAAAAAATGATTTTTTTTCTTTTGTTTCAAGGAGAATTCCAACTAGTAACGGCATGTCCGGCGTGGACTCCGAGACCGACTCCCACTTCGGCTCCCCGCCGAGAGATGTTCCGGACAAGTTCCAGACCCCTGTTGTACCCGATTACACGTAAGTATTATAAGGCCCATCGTGGGTAATAAGGCCTAGGATGGTTAATGAGGCCTATGTTGGGTAATAAGGCCTATGGTGAAATTACGATCTTTGGTGGGTAATGAGGCCTATGTTGGGTAATAAGGCCCATGTTGGGTAATAGGGCCCATGTTAGTCGGTGAGGCTTCTGTAAATAGGTAAGGCCCAGCGACGGTATGTACGGCGTGAACTCTAAAAACCGACTCCCACTTCGGCTCCCCGTCGAGAGAGATGCCGTACAAGTTCTAGACTCCTGTGGTACCCGATTACACGTGAATATAATAAGGCCTGTGGTGGGTAATAAGAGCTAGGTTAGGTAATAAGGCCTATGTTGGGTAATAAGGGCTGGGTTGGGTAACAAGGCCTACGTCGTGTAATAAGGCCCATGTTCGTCGGTAGGGCCTATGTTAGTAGGTAAGGCCCAGCTACGGTATGTACGGCGTGGACTCTGAAACCGACTCTGGTTTTCTGATCTCGCTAATGAAAGGCAAAAACGCCATCTAAACATGCATGTTCCAGTCCGTAATACCACCTTCACCTGTAGTACGGAAAGTCATGTCGCTCCCGCATCGGCTTATACACGGTGTAAAAATATCAGCTGCAAATATTTTAAGGGGTGAATCAGCCCATGAGACTGAACAACTTTCCCAAAGGAACATAGGTCAAAATAGGAAAAAGAAGTGGACCTCCCATACGAAAGGTACCAGGAGACCACGTCAATTTGTATGGGGGGGTTCAATATTTTTTTCATATTTAGACTTATGTTTCTTGGGGAAAGTTGTTCAGTTTCATGGGCTGATTTGCCCCTTAAAATATTTGCAGCTAATTTTTTTACACCGTGTATATCTTCTTTTAGACAAGAGAGAGAAGAAGACGCCACAACGTTCTCTTATTACTATTCCGTATCCTATTGTTGGAATCTTCCAACATTGATGAAAATATTTTTCTATAATTGCAACACTTTAAAAAGTTTTTGTTATCTGTACCTTCTTGTAACTGGTTGAACGTTGTAAAGACGCTAATATATGCTTTCTTTAAATTTAATAAGAATTTAACTTCACAATCTCTGCAGCCCTATCTTACAGTCTTCTATCAAAATTACTAAAAGTAAATACCTATCGTAAAACAGTTGAAACAGTTTGTTATAAATGTATTTGTATATAAACTTGCAGGTTGCGTATAGGCCGACTGCCCTCCTGGGCCAAGAAGAGTCTCGGAGACGAGCTGGTGGCGCCCGAGAGCCCGGCGCCCGAGCCCCCCGCCAGGGGCAAGTGGGCCACCAGGATCAACCCGCCACCAGGTACTACTACATAAATAAATCACGCCTTTATCCCTTGCGGGGTAGGCAGAGCGTTAACGATCGAAAAATCACGGTCGTTATCGCCAAGTCTGACATTTTTGAGGATTGTTTTTCAAGGTTGTTGCAGAAAATATATGTATGTATCAGGGATGTTGCGAATATCCGCATCTGCAAACGCGGAACATCCGCATGAATTTAAACATCCGCATCCGCATCCGCAAAAATCGATGCGGAGCTGATGCGAATGCGGATGTGAAACAGGTCGGGACAAGAAAGAAAGGGGCGGGTCCGGCGACTGGCGCGTGTCGCGCGCTCGTGCTAATTGACCAATAAGTAATCAATCATTTTAATTTCGGTGTCTGTTATTCGCCGGGGAAGCCCCGCGCCTCACTTTTGTTTTTGTGTTGTGTAGAGACAAGATTTGACGTGCTCGTTTGTTTTCTTCTTAAGGGGCTGAGTAGAGCTAAAAGCTACTTTTATAAGTGATTTCTACCCTAGATAAAATGCAGAAAAAGTGACGAAAAAAAAAGGTGTAATAATCTTCAGGATATTTGCTGTAGTGTTATTGTTTCCAAAACATGATATTAGTAATTTAGCTTGATAGAAAAACATCGTAAAGTTACCTCTAAAAATCTATTATATCGCAAACTGTACGAACAAAACCCACGCAATAATTAAGTGTTTATTATCAGAATGAGCGCCTTACAATACTCTATCGACATATTGTTTTTGATTTTCAAATTACTTATCTTTGACCGAGTTATCATCGAAAATACGAAAATATCATTGAATCGGCAAGATTCCGTCTCGTTCGCACGCGCCCAGTTTGACATTTGTCAGAAAGGGACCGGTTTTTAGCTCGTGTCAGCCCCTTAATATCAAGTTTTTTGCTTTAATTATTGTATTTTTGCGTTGTAATTGTTTACGTAGGTAACAATTACGTCTACTTTTGTGTAAACTGAACTATGCCTCCACCTACGCAAAGTGAAATATGGACCTATTTTCAACCTGTTGAATCGTCTATTTGAATCGTCTTTAAAAATTTTCTCCCAAAACTTAAGTTTTTTGTACACATCCGCATCCGCGGATGTGAAAAAATCTGCATCCGCAACAACCCTGGTATGTATCACTATAGTGACAGGTTGTCAGCCTGTCGCCTAAAATTGTAATATACTAATACTCTCGAGTCCCTTAGTCGCCTCTTACGACACCCGCGGGAAGGACGTGGGGTGATGCTATTCTAAGCCGGCATCACACGGCATATGAGAATGATTATCATGTATAATTATGTGTATAATATTTTCCAGACAAGCGAGTGGACTCAGACGGGTCAAAAGACAGTTCCTTGGACAGCGGAACCGACACAAGATACATTGAGAAGCGGCAACATACCAAACAGGTACGTCTAAGTCCTCTTTGCGTGTGGGACACCGAGTCGTCCAATGACCCGATGAACCCTAGTGTCAGGATTTTTCAACCGCCTTCTATAAGTAGCAGGCTTCTGACATGAGTGATCATAGACAGCAGCCGGGACCTACGGCTTAACGTGCCATCTGAAACACGGAACCATCTTACTTACGGACAATCGGGTGGTTCAGCCCGCAATGTCTAAGTATATTATTTTGGTTTATAATTTTTGGTTAAAATTATGATTTCTGTTTTTTAATAATTGTAACATAACTTTGTCCTGTCTTTTATAACTTTGGGTTTGGTTTCTCTTTGTGGTGAAGGTATTTTTTTTAATTAATTAAATAACACACTTTTAATTTTGTGTCTTCCGACTTATAAGTGTAGTGGTTTTTTTTAACGCAGTAAAAAAACTAACCGTTTTTTAAAGTTTTTTTCTAAATATTTGTAGTGTTTTACATAAAATCTGTTAATATGTAAATAAGGGATGTCTATTTAATGTTTTATTTGAATTTTTTGTAGATAAAAGCTTTGTATAATTATATTTTTAAGCGACTTTAAAAAAAGATTTTCTCAGTATGACCTGTACAGGGTGTAAAAAAATTTGCTGCAAATATTTTTAGGGGTGAACCAGTCCATAAAACTGAACAACTTTCCCCAAGGAACATAGGTCGAAATATAAAAAACAACCTCCTATACAAAATTACCGACCGACCAAGTCAATTTGTATTGGAGGTCCAAAAAATTTTGTCATATTTCGACCTATGTTTCTTAGGGAAAGTTGTTCAGTTTCATGGGCTGATTCACTCCTTAAAATATTTGCAGCTATTGTTTTTACTCGGAAATATGCAAGTTTTGAGTCAGAATCTATATATATACATTGCTTGTACCAAAATGTATGAAGTTTTTGTGTTATAATCTAAGCATTACGACACAAAAACACGTGGCAAAGTCCGTGTCCACTCTGTGCACGGGAGTTTACTGCCAAAATTGGCTACAATAACCATTTCCGGGCGCATCAGCGCCGATATGATTAGGAGTCCAAGTGGTCGCTATGGCCGAAATCGGTCGGAGAGATCATCATCATCATTATTATTTGGTTAAGACTCTGTAATTTTTGAGTTACAATATCATAATTGCATATCTATGCAATTTGTGTCAAAATCTATACAATTTGTGTCAAAATCTATACAATTTGTGTCAAAATCTATACAATTTGTGTCAAAATCTATACAATTTGTGTCGGAATCTACGCAATTATACAAAGCTCAAATCTACAATTATGTTTGTTAATCTATTTGACATTGGTTTTGGACCTTCCCCCTTTGTACATAGAGGCCAAAGTCGCTCAACCTCTCCCAACTGCCTCGGGTCGAGGCGCTGTTCCGCCATTTTGACGCCACTATGAAAAAAACCTACGACATACTCACTATCTCGCCAAGAGTCGAAAAGGTTTATTTTTTTGTATTTCTTTTGCGTGTTTTGTTTGTCTGGCTTGGACCCATTTTCACCATTTTTTAGGGCCAGAAGGATCGAAAAGTAGTGTGGATTTTCATTATTGTCGTGTTTGCGTGCCGCTACAAACCTGATTACTTATAGTCAAATATAGGTGGTCCCTGTGACGTTTGCGACCTTATAGCAAAAGCTATGACAAAAGGTCAATTTTCTTTTCTTTACTAGGAAAATGGACCTTATGTTGTAGCATTTGCTCCAAGGTCACATATGTGACCGGGACTATCCTATATTTTACAGACTATAAATAATTCCTTTTATGTATTCTTTTTTGAAATAATGACGGAATTAACGAACATATCTTAGACTTGACAAAACTGTGATAGAAAGAAAATATGGTGAAATTGGGTCTGTTAAAAATATACAGTTTTTTTTGTGCACCCCTTCTACAAACGAACAAATTTTCGTAAAACGTAGGTTATACAGAGTGTTAGGAAAGGACTAACTTTCTTTCAATGGATGAACCAGCCTATGAAACTGAACAACTTTCCCCAAGGAACATAGGCCGAAAAATAATAAATTTGACCTCACATACAAACTGACTCAGTCGGTTGGTACATTTTGTTTCGACCTATGTTCCTTGGGAAAAGTTGTTCAGTTTCATAGGCTGGTTCATCCCTTGAAATTAAGTTAGTATTGCTTCTAACACCCTATATTTCGACCTACATAATATTTGTGCAGTAAAATTATGCATTTTTATGAAGTGGTTCACTGCTTTTAGCATTTTGTTTGTATGTATCACCCATAGACTTATAATATACTTCGTATAGACGAACATAGTGTGCAAGGGAGAAGAAACATAACAAGATAGAAAAGGATGGCAAAGTTCATGAAAATGACAATGATTTTGTGTGCAAACGTGGCACAACTCGTCACGCGGTTCCCACTCGAAAATTATAAGTTTATCTGGTAAATCCTGATTTAATTTCAATAAGAATATTAATATTCAACAATGTTTATTTGTTCTGTGAGCGAATGCAGCGTTGCTTATCGAAATAACCCTGGACTTTTTTCATTGCATTTCAAAGGATTTCTTAGGAAGCCATCACATTTATGTCGCCGTATTTTCGGTTAAAATTAGAGTTTATTGGTGAGAAAAATATAAAGTAACACAAATCTTTGCTATTATTTTAATATTTTCTATACGTAAAAGTGAAATGGCTAATATTCACAAGACGGAAAAATTAAAATCGGTCACGCGGGATCGCACTGTCAGTTCTTCTATGCGACAGTATATAAGTAATTCTATGGTTTGTATTAGCTTGTATGTTGTATGTACCGTTTTGTAAGCTGCATTGTGTTGTATAAAAAACATCATTTAGGTTTATTCTTGGGGTTATAAGGTCCTGGCGGCCCGCCCAGCGGCTGCGTCCGCTGTAGCGAAAAAAAGCGCAAGAATTTTGCGAATACGAATGTGAATGTTCACAACCTACGAATATTCGCGAATGCGAATATTTGTACATCACTAATTAATATCATTAATCATTACACTAACATAACTATCTTGAGCATGAAAAATAACTGCTTCTGCATGTAAAAATACTGATTTAAATGTTATATGTTATTTATTATTACACTACTACAACTGTCCACTGTTGGCCTTGGGTCTCCCCTTGGAGGCTATTGCCAATTTCACCACGCTTGGCAGGCGGATTGCCGAGCGAGGATATTGTAGATGTTCACAGGGAACGCTGCTGCCCATTCCCTGGATTTATACCTAGTCATCCAACGACCCGATGAACCCTGGTGTCAGAATTTTTCAACCGCCTTCTACAAGCAGCAGGCTTCTGACATGGTTGTGTAACGACCGCCGTCTAAGTGATCATAGACAGCAACCGGGACCTACGGCTTAACGTGCCATCTTACTTACAGACAATCGGGTGGTTCAGCCCGAAATGTCTCGGTTTCATGTGTATTACAATTTTAGGCGACAGGCTCACAACCTGTCAGTATAGTGATACGACCTATCTGAAAAAACCTTCACACATTTGTCAGAGGTGGTGATAACGACCTTAATTTTACGTTCGCTAACGCTCTGCCTACCCCATCAGTGATATAGGCGTGATTTTTGTGTGCTGGCTTAGAATAGCATCACCCCATTTCTACTTGTGGGTGTCGTTAAAGGCGACAAGGGATGAATCTATGAAACGTCCAGGAGCGTTCTCTGTGAATACCTACCATATCTTGCACTGCGCTCGCCAATCCGCCTGCCAAGAGTGGAGAGTGTGGCAATACCCCCCAATTTGGGGGAGGCTCATGTCTTGTTGAGGTTGTAGAAGTAGTAGCTGTTTTTTGCAAGCACGATATTGTATGGCTTTCGATGTATTTTTTTTTGTTTATTTTATTTTTATGTTAATTTTCGCTCAGGTGAAGATAGATTTGAGCAAAACTCGCGTCGCCGAGAATCGAACCCGGCACCATACGGACGACAGCTCGCTCGGGAGTTTTAAATATGAGGTTTGCATTTATTTTTGTTTTTTTATTTTTATTTATACATCCTTTTTTTTTACATTGCATACTTACATACCTACGAGGTTTCGGTGGCCAAGTAGTTAGGACACCGGTCTTACAATCGTGAGATCAGAGTTTGATCCAAGTCATATACCATTTTGTGTTTTTACTCACGTACATTTACCGACTGCTCTTACGGTGAAGAAAAAACATCTTGATGAAACCCACATTCAAATAAAATTGAAATCAGATACTTAATATTTGAGTGTGACTTAACCTAGGATTCGGGCCAGGTTAGCCTTCGGGTTGCTGAGGTCAGATGGCAGTCGCTCTGTGTAAAAACTTAGTTCCACTTCAAATCCTCTAGGTTAGGTAGCCGACCCTGACAGAGAATGGGATAAAACAGGGAGAATGAAAATGATATATGTACTCACTATATCTCGTACAGATAAAGAAACTATCCCGAATTGGAAAAAATATTTTTTGTCTCTCTATCAAAATATATGACTTATGAGCGGGAT
Organism: Keiferia lycopersicella; assembly: GCA_029255805.1. Taxonomy (NCBI): domain Eukaryota; kingdom Metazoa; phylum Arthropoda; class Insecta; order Lepidoptera; family Gelechiidae; genus Keiferia; species Keiferia lycopersicella. The sequence goes on along the minus strand of JARACZ010000039.1, from coordinate 191,358 downwards.
GTCAATAATAATGTTGCCCTTTCAGGATCGTGTCTTTAAAAAAACGAGTTATAACTAAAGTGTGTTTACTTAGAGATAGAAAATTGACAACTTGGGTTGCCATATTTTTGCAAATCTTTAATATTGATGTACCAATCATCTGTCAAGTTCAGTGCATAATAAAAAATAATTATTACGCCGATCTACGGAAAATCATTGCTGGGCTTTTACATCATTCGCACGAGTGTCATCTACTAGTAACTAAAAGAAACAGATTAAAAAAATCCCAAAAATGGCAACCCAAGATTGTCACAGACATAACCATATCTTAGGTTACTATAGTTTGATACTTGTAACGCCATCTATATTTGTTTGTTATAAACTATCAGCGCCACCTATGTTGTAGTATATGTATTACTTCCTGGTTTCTCCTAATTCTTGTTCCGATTAGAACATCGCAGATCATGTAGTTCTTACTGTTTCTACTAGATGGCGCTATTTACGTTAACTTATAATCTTACAAGAAAGCTGCGTTTACGTTGCCGCTCCACATTCTTCCCGAATCCTGCCTAATTCTGGATTCAAAGATGTCAATTTACTATCTCTCAAAAACAACATACTTTACGGCCTTTTTTATCAATTACAGGACCAAGAGTCGACAGAACACGACGGTGACATCGAAGACATATCAGATGGCGAGAGAACATCGTCTTCCGAGAGTAGGAACCGACCGACTTACTACCCAGGGAACAATGATGATGATACGCCTAGGTAAAGTACAACGCATTTGCTATACAATAGGCTTGTTGACTAAATTTCGAAAAGTGGTTATTTCTTTATTCACTTATTTAGGAAAATAACTATTTATTTTTGTTAATATCAATCAAATAATAAAAAAAATCTGCGTTTTTAAATTTAAAATAAAATTTCCCTCGAAAACACCCAAGACTGTCAAGTCGTCTTGAATGATGTCACGCTCTGACGTCAATCAAAACAGCAACGTCGCATACATTCAAATGGTCCGGATTTCGCTCGCCGCCGCAGCTGCCGCCCCGCTGCCCGCAAAATCCGAGACCGGGGCCTTAGGGTGCGACTCCACTGAAGCAGGGCTGCGCTAAGCTGAGCTGAGCGGGGCATGAATTGACCAAGCAGGGTGCGCCTCCACTGAAGCGGGGCGGGGTTTGGGGGATTTTGATTGGTCACTTCATGCCGCGCTTAGCTTAGCTTAGCGCAGCCCCGCTTCAATAGAGACGCACCCTTAGTGGCTCAAAATCTCATTTTTCTTAATAAACAAATATTTTTGTCCCCCAGTGAATTCATGGTGAACGCGATGGACGTTGAGGAGTTGCGCCAGTCAGTGCGTCGCAGCAAAAGATGGCGCGCGCAGTCACCGCGACTTGAAGTGCCCGCAGCGCCCTCTACCACCATGTCCTCACCGCAAGACTCTGACGAGGACGAGGTAAGTCTTCTTCTTTTCGTGTGGGACACTGAGTCGCCCAACGACCCGATGAACCCTAGTGCCAGAATTTTTCAAACCGCCTACTACAAGCTGCAGGCTTCTGACATGGTTGTGTAACGAACGAACGCCGTCAGAGTAATCATAGACAGCAACTCGGATCTTAATGTGCTATCTTTCCTACGGAAAATCAGCCCGCAATGTCCTTACCAGACTGGGAAAAAAATAACAAAGTGATAAACATGACGGTGGTGGTGTAAGTTTCATGCTGTGTGGATAGCCTGGCCAGCCCCGAGGCAGTGCCTTTATTTTTTTATCCCTCTCGTGCCGCGTTTTTACTAGGAACATAAAATTGTTACATATAAAAAGGAGAAAATTGTATCTGACAAGTTTCTCTTCTTTACAATGACTAATTTATTTACGAGTATATAGTGACAGCATTGTATTGTAAATTCCTGACTTTCTGAACGCATTCGTTGTGAATCAACTTGGAAATAAACGATTAAAATCTTGAAATCTTATCAACTCCGGAACTTTCTGCGCCATAAGTACCCTATGATAACGTGTCGTTTCAGGTGTCAACCCCGTCAGGAGACAACACGGAACGCAACCCGCTGTCAGGGTCTTGTGAATCCATAGACACGGCCGGTAGAAGAGAAAAGTACTTGAAGTCAGCGTTCGACAGCCTCAGTGGGGCTGAGATGGACACCACGTTAATAGCAGGTAAAATAAAAACCCTATTGAAAACATACTTATAAATATGTATATAGGATCCTGCACAGAGAAATGCCATACGACATGATGATCATTTACACGCACATACATACACAGAAAATTATGACTACTCACACATAAAAATACACATGAAACCCACATTAAAATACACACAATTTATAGTCAATATACTACGCAACCTACTATGTGACGAAAGTGACAAAAATACCACACAGATACACACACCAATTAAAACACAAGATCAAGAAGCATCAGAGAGTACATATCACTAATGTTGAGACAATGTCTTCTGAAATCTCAGTTCACAAAGTTGCGGAACGGCAGACTGTCATTCCATTGACATTGGGATTTTCTATACTTCAAACTGTTAGCAGACTACAAAATGACGGAAATCATCCAACTGAGGTCCAATCGACATCCAACTGAAATGAATTTCATTTAGCAGACTTAGGGCCCAGAGTGTGTTCTGATATGTCTTATCAAACTAAACCTTAGAGCAAATTGTTTGTGGCATATCATACAAGAATAAGGTTCCACACCAGTGTGTGTTCTGATAGGTGCTTTTGGATTAGAACTTAGATTTTATTGACTTGCGCAGGTTCAAGTCCTACCGATTCTTTCTATTCGCTTAAGTAATTTGTTTCCCTCCAGGCCACAATTCTCTCTCGTCTCAACACCTGTCCCGCCCCCGCGCGCCTGCCCCCGCACCCGCCCCTCGCACCCCCGGCAAGAACGTGGACCCGGAGGCTGCTAGGAGAAGAGAAGAGTTGAATAGAAGGATATTGGAAACGAGGAGGCAACTTGAAAGTGTAAGTATACTGTAAGCTTTTCAAACCTCTCAAGTGTACCAGTACCAAAAGCCCCCAGTGTACCATAATCCCCCAGTGCACCTAAAGCCTTCAGTGCACCAAAATCCCCCGGTGTACCAAAAGCTACCAGTGTACCAAAAGTCCCCAGTGTCCCAAAAGCCCCCAGTGTACCAAAAGCCCCCAGTGTACCAAAAGCCCCCAGCATCCCAAAAGCCCCCAGTGTACCAAAAGCCCCCAGTGTACCAAAAGCCCCCAGTGTACCAAAAGTCCAAGTATTTTAGGCGGCGTTTATTTTCAAATACCTTAACACCACTGCCGGACATGGGCCTCCCCGTTTTCAAATATTTTGAAACTTTATTCTCTAACAGGTGGCGTTCAGATCGAACTTGAAATCCAGCCAATCAACGACCGACCTGTCTTACATCCCCGAGAAAGATGGTGCGCGCCGCGGCCGCCCCGTGTCCATGGCGGTGCCGAGCAATACCCGACCTTATGGTAAGTGAATAGAGTGGCTTTTAGTGTGCGCTAGTATGAGGTGTTTTTGAGCATTGATAATTTGGTATTTTGATAACTTTTCAGCTAGTTCTGGATACGATATTCGCGGATATGATTTACAATGAGAGATAGATTATTTTTCATTTGGTCTGGAAAACTTTGTCATAAGAAAGATAATATTACGCGCTGCTCCCAATATTTAAAAATATCAAAACTCATTGAAAACGTAATTTTTCGCAAATACTTTTACAGTACCTGCACACAATTTATTTTTGAAGTCGATTATTTTTTTCAGTTTTCTTTAGCTAACAGTTCGATTTTCCAAATAAATGCAGCAATATAGCTATACAAATCAACATACGTTAAAATAGTAAAAAATAATAATGAAAACGTATCTTAATTTTTCGTGTTCAATGCTCAAAAACATCCTCTAATTGTAATAGAGGTAGCCAATGACCAAAAGAAATCAACTATACAATATAATTTTTGCAGATTAAGAAAACATCCCGAAATGGTAACATTATTGTTTGTTTCTCAATCATATTGTAGGACGTAATGAGCGAAATGTCAACAATAATGTTGCCACTTCGTGATCCTTTCTGTATCTGCGCTGTATCCTTCCCATAGTAGTGTAACTAAATGAAATTCGCGTTCTTGTTAACATTGGCTACCTTACTGCTAAAGATATGTCCACTAACACATACTAACATTTCATTCCGTCCGTACATGCTAACCCAGGATTAACTGCCTACCAAGAAGAAGCATTAGACTCTTTAAACTCCAACTATTTCGATAGTTTGAACCCTTATCAAAATAACCCGATGAACCTTGACTACAGAAACAAAAACCCTTACGATATCCCTGCTAATTTGAACCATAAAATACCTGAGTATATTGAAAATATGGCCCCGTATGTACCTCCTCACGCAAATTTACCTAACACGGCGAATGTAAGAAAAGAAATGAATTTTCAAACGTATAATAAACCGGTAGTGTTCAAAGAACAGATCCCTCAAAAACAGAACTTAGCTTTCACAATAGACTTGGGAAAGAAACCGGTACAAAGCAAGGTTTTTAACCGACTCTTCCCAACCAAGGATGGTACGAAAGAACCACCAAAAATACCGCCAAGGAATTTCCAGTTGAACCTAACAAAAGTGACAGATGAAAAGCCGCAAAAACTGCCAAAACCGAGCGCTAGAAGTATTTTCAAAAATTACAAGTCTTGCCCTGTGTCACCGGTTTCCGAAGAGTGCAAATGGTCTGACAAGATACCCCAAAACCAACAAAGACCTGCCACGCAATCTATGGACCCTAAAAAGAGAAACTCTCTTAGCTTCTTCATCGGTCTCGACAATAAAGTCGTACGAGACAATGGCAAAAGTCTTGTAGACACTATAAAGAATGACACAGAAAAGATGATTGCAGAGATAAAAAGGAAATACGGTGATTTGGATGAATACGACGTATCAGGACACGACGATCTAGATTTACAACCTACAAAAGAAGTAGAAAAAGACGATGGAAATTTCTCGTCAGATTCTTTAGAAGATTGCAGTTTAAGCCAAGACGCTAGCTGCAAAAACAAGTTGTACTCAAAGAAAGTTTGTAAGAAACATACCAAAGCGAAATCTTTGCCGCGTAGAGCTATTTCTGATTATCAAATTTCTGATACTAAACCAGTAGTTCCAACTAAACCTTCGTATATAGGAAACCAGAAAAGTTCAACTCTTCCTAGAAATATGCCATCAAACCTAGATGATATAGACGATGATGACTGTCCAATGATCGCAAATTATATGTACAGGTGTCAAAGTGTTCTGACTAAAAGATGTATAACCAGATCTAACGAGTCTGTTTTGAGTGATAACTCTAACGGGTCTAGTGTATCGAATGAGATTTTCTTAAAATACGGCAATGAAGGTGGATTTCAACAAGCTAAATTCGATAGTCGATTCAATTTAGACTCCCAAAATTGCTCCTATGAAAATCTAAACGAACCTGATGGTAATTATTTTGACAATCACAGACATAGCAGTGCAAGTTTCTTCTTAAATCAGAAAAAGTATATGAAAAACAGTTGCAGCCAAGAATCCATTCTCTCAGACGACATGTACTTAGATGAGAATCATCTATGTAGAACTAACTGCAACTCTCTTGAAAGCGTATTATCAGATGAATCCGAATACACTAAAAGCGCACCATTAGAAATGCTTTTCGAAGGGACAAAAGCCAAGAAAATGCAGAAATTACAAAACGTGAATATACCTAGAAATAGTAAAAGTTGCTACGAATTTGAAAACACATCTAAAAGCTACGGATCTAGTCCTAATACTAAACCTAGTTTTGCCAATTATTACATGCAGTATAACTACTTAGGCACCAGTCCTCAAAAAGACATTTCAAAAGATGTGCCCCCACCGTTAGGACCAAAACCACCACCTACTAACAAAATATATGGTTTTGAAGTACCTGTATCAGAATTTTCCGGACACAAAACTGTTACAAGATCTAAAAGTCTACATGACTCCACTCAACCCCCGCCTGCGAAACCCATTGCTTATTGTTTCGATGGGAGTAACATCCAGGCTTATAGCAAAGGTTGTAACAAAAAAGATGAAATTCCTAGATTAGACAGAGCCAATTACATGGCTAATACGACAAAGTCTTTACAACCACAGTGTGCCGATAAACACAAATATAAAAGTCAAATGGAAGGATGCGAAACTAGTTCTGTCATAAAATCAAATGCTATGATCAAATCTAAAAGTTGCAGCTTTGAAGTGGTTCTAGAACCAGCTTCAAAACCGAACCCAATCAAAAATCTTATTGAGAAACGCAATTCTCATGTACAAAAGAATTTAGAAAAATTCGAAGAACAAATCAGGAAAAACCAGCAAACTAAAGTAAGTAAAAATCATCAGAATAAAGAGAAAGCTAATTCTAAAAATAATGCCACGAAAAGCCTTGAAAGAGGTTCTTCTCAAAAGAATAATGGCAAAGTGACTATGGAATTTGTTCCACATAAACCACCTAAACCTGTCAAAAGAACTTCATCGGTTAAAATAAATAATAAACTCAAAGCAGGTCTAGATAAGTCAGGATTAAGTTCATCCATATCATCTCACTACAAAGCGAAACTAGATGGTCTTCAAAACAAGAATTATTTATCTAAAAAACAAGCAGACAACAATTCTAATGTAGATAGTGATAGTAATGAAAAAACATTTGACGTTTTTGTCAAAGAAAAAGACGTGAATGAAAACAAATCTGAAATTCAAATGGACAGTCTTGAAGTGTTCGCTATGCAACGAATGGAACGGATGAAGCAAGTGAGCATGGACTCTTTAGATGTTATTGAAGATAACAATGACTTTGCTAAAGATTCCTTAGATTACTACGCGGAGCAAAGCAATAAGAAATTCTTAAAACACACCAAAGACCAAATCAATTTACGCACCAAATCTGACGCCATACCAAGTCATAGTCAACAGAGCGATTCAAAGGAGAATATAGCGCCAACTGAAGAGATACAAAAGTTTAAATATTTAGAAAGAAAGATAGAAATTATCAACAAACTTGTTGAGATGGAAGAACGGAAAATTTTACAAGAAAAGGTTTTGAAAGAATGGCGTATGAGGCCTTTGAAAGCTAATATAAACGACGGAAAAGGTGTAGTCAAAGTACTATCTAGAAAATTCGAGAAATTAGCTACAAAGCAATGCACAGTGCCCAATTTTGCCTCACTAACTTTAGAAGAAGCCGATACAGATACCGAAAATTCAGAAAATAAAGAAATCAAAAGAAATCTTAGTCTTCCAGACATTCTGGACTCAGATCAAATTGGAGAAATAAATAGCAACTTCAATAGTGAAGGTATTGAAACTGATAATGAATCTGGCAATCAAAACAATGAAGCAGAGGTTAAACCAAATAAGGAAGATAATGAAAATGATACAAAACCTAGTAATTTAAATCAAAACGTTGCTCGTACTGATACGAAACTCAACAACACAGTCAAAAGCGAAGTAACACATCCGAAATCTCTAAAACAGCGAGTGTATAACGAAATGGTCATACCAAAAACTGACGTTCATTTAGACAGTGAAAACTACGAATCTTCAACAACCAGCTCGAGTTGTACAAACTCTCCGAAACGAATGACTTTCTACGGTTTTAGTCGACCTAAAACGCCGTTCAGAAAAGTCGTGAGAGTGCCTACTCCTAGATTGTGTATGGAAAGGAATCCTAGACCAGCTTTAGGGCTTCCCAGAGTGTCTTTAAGTCGAAGATTGCCTCTGCAAGCGCCAGTGTTGCCGTCGAAATTCTATGCAGGTTCGGAAAGCATGAAAATTGGCAAAATCGATGTCTTTTCTTTTGCGCTTATAGTGGGAATTAAAAGACTGAAAGTCCTCAATAGATTAGGATAGTTTTGTAGATAGTTCTGACGTACTTTATGAATATCCAATAGACAAGCATTATTAATTTGTGATACCTTGTGAATTAAAAGCCAAGATTTCTCTAAAATTTCATCATTCACTCATTACTTTTTTGCACGGGCTGTTCACAAAATATCACAAAACGCTTCTTTTGATACATTCTTTCCTTTGGCATGATATATTTTTTGTGTGTTTTTGAATAAGCATGTTTTTTTACCAATATTGTGTTGTTTGCTTTGCAATTTATTATTCTGGATTGAGAAGGAGTTACAAGTACCAGCCTTTTTACAAGTCACTTTTAATCTTTATCTTTTTAAGGCACATAAACTACCAAAGTATTAAACAGACGTGTAGTCGTCTGTACCTTAACAAAGACGGGTAGCCTCATATTTGACGAACGTTGTGATCACATGATATCAGTTTATAGCATACCTCCGCGGTAGAATTAAATTAATAAGACCAGATTCTACTGTGTTGGGCTGTTTGACTGTCATAAGTATATTCTACCTTGACATCGATATTAATGACCCTATGCCTTTTTTCTGTGATTGATTGAAAACGTATCAATATTTGGGCATTGCAGTTGCGCCTGCTGCCATTTGCAATGAGTTTTTGATTTTAACCGCGAAAATGAAAACAAAAATTAGCTTTTGGACAACAAATGCCTTCTCAATCCAAACGTTGACCCCATCGCATGCTTTTCCCTACAGCGAACCGCAATCTGCTGTCTCCCTCTGACGCGGAGGAAGAGAGCTCGGGGATGCGTCGTGCTATCTCGCTCTCAGATTTGGCCGCCAAACCTATGCCGGCGCCGAGAACGGCCCAAGGTAGGTTTTACTTTTGGTGAAAGGTGGCACTAGGTTGCTGAAAGGTGGCACTAAGTCGGTGAACGGTGGCACTAACTTGGTGAAAAGTGTAACTTTTTGGTGAAAGGTGGCAATAAGTTGGTAAAAGATGGCATCAAGTGGGTGAATGAGACTAGATGGTGACAGGTGGCATTAAGTTGGTGAATGGTGGAACTAGTTGGTAACAGGTGGCATTAAGTTGGTGAATGATGGGACTAGTTGGTGACGAATGGCACTAAGTTGGTGAATGGTGGAACTAGTTGGTAACAAGTGGCAATAAGTTAATGAATGATGAGACTAGCTGACAGGTGGCACTAAGTTGATGAATGATGGGACTAGTTAATATAAATTTCAGTGCAAAATGACTTCCTTTACGAGAACTAATTTAGATAGAGTCTGTGCAGAAAGTATGATGCGAAAAGAGCACCATCGCGGAAAAAAAGTGAACTATTACTTTTTACATCGAAATCGACAAATCTCTCTCTCTTCGTGTGGGACACCGAGTCGTCCAACAACCCAGTGAACCCTAGTGTCAGATTTTTTCAAGCGCCATACTACAAGTAGCAGGCTTCTGACATGGTTGTGTAACGACCGCCGTCTAAGTAATCATAGACAGCAACCGGGACCTACGGCTTAACGTGCCATCCAAAACACGGAACCATCTTTCTTGCGGATAATCGGGTGGTTCAGCCCGCAATGTCCTTACCAGACTGGGAACAAATTTACAAAGTGATAAATATCAACTTTGTGAGTGACCCACCGAGAATCGAACCCGGAACCTTCTGCGTCAAAGGCAGACGCACTACCACTGCCCCACATCGGTCGTCACAACTGACAATGTCAAAGTCATAATGAGGCACAAAAGCGCCCCATATATTCTCCGTCGGTTCTCTTTCCGCACAGACTCTTACCTTAAAAATATTTTCATTTGGAACTATTAATACCTCAATTCGTTTGAAGCACGTTAATATCTGGACAAAACACACTTATTCCAAAAATTGTTGCACAGTTTTTTATTTATTTGATGATGATGATGATTTATTTATTTAGCAACTGTTTAACTGTGAAAGTATAAGGCTGTTACGCACTAGAGCTGTGCGAGTAAAATGTATCGTACGAAGATGACCACCGGGGCTGTCAAAATGCGCATTAGGGTGCGTCTCCATTGAAGCGGGGCTGCGCTAAGCTAAGCGGGACTGTGCTAAGCTAAGCTAAGCGGGACTGTGCTAAGCTAAGCTAAGTGGGGCTGCGCTAAGCTAAGCTAAGCGCGGCTAAAATTGACCAATCATGAGCCTCAAAATCCCCGAATCCCCACTTCAGTGGAGACGCACCCTGATTGGTCAATTCGTCCCCCGCTCAGTTCAGCTTAGCGCAACCCCGCTTCAGTGGAGATGCATCCTAAATGTGCGGTTCGAGGAAGTTTTGCGAAGCTTTGAAATGAGGGAGCGGAGGGAATGTAGTGGGGGTTCCTCGCAGCACTTTTCCAGCATTCCTCGCAACACCCTCGAAAACATTCTTCGCTTGTTTCGTATGTAGAATTACCTCGCTCCGTATAACCCTTTTCTACCAGAGCTAAGCAGAGCGAAGCTAGGAAAATAAAGCTATTCTATTGGTTGTATTTTATCCTTACATAACACAGTTACCTCTCACAGCTTAGGTGGAAAAGCAGATGTCACAATGGGCTTCACGCTACATGTATCTGTCAATGAAATAAGCATTAGTTGCATGTTGATAGAAAATACTTATTAATCAATTTTCTTATATGAAATGCATGCTGTTTACCTTATTTATCTATTCTCAATATCATTAGAGTCGTATGGCCTTAAAATTAGATTCACACCTAAGATGCCTACGGTAAGTAATAAGAAACATAAATAGAAATAATCATTAACCCTAAGGACCACTTAAGATTACAAGATGGCTGACTGCGAAGCTACCACATGAATGACTCCGCTTACATAAAATGAACTATTAATTTTTACATAGAAACAAAATATTAAAATCATAATAAGGCACAAAACCGCCCTCAAATTCCACGCCGGTTCTCTTTCCGCTCAGATTTTCACGATATATAGATATATTTTTTCTAACAGTCTGTAATAATGTCCATATTTTCCTAGCAGCCGGTCCACCAAAGCAAGCGTCGCCTCAAAATGGTGGCACGACGAAGTCTCCGTCCGGTTTCGTCCGTCCCGCGCCCAGACATAACTCCAAGACCAACATGACGCGGAGTTCCAGTGTTGGTGTGTTGAATCAGGTGGGTTTTTAGGGTTATTGTCGGTTTCGAGGGTTTCTGGGTTTCTAGGGTTATAGAAAGTTTTCGGGTCTTTTGGATATTTAAGATTCTATAACGTCTATAATAATAAAATGGCGGCACGACGAAATCTCCGTCCGGTTTCAAAAGGAATATGACACGGAATTCTAGTGTTGGCGTATTGAGTCAGGAGGGTTTTTGGGGATATAAGGGTTTTCTGGCGTTCTTGATTGATTTAACGGTTCTCGAGAGTTTTTACGGTTTTTGAGGGTTACTGAGGTTTTTGAGAGTGTCTGGATTCGTAAGAATTTTTGGGTTCATTTATGACTTCTGGGTTTCTTGAAGGTTTATTGGGTTTTTGAGAGATTTATGCGGGTCTGCTGCCGATTGTCTGTAAGAAAGATGGTTCCGTGTTTCGGATGGCACGTTAAACCGTAGGTCCCGGTTGCTGTCTATGATTGCTTAGACGGAGGTCGTTACACAACCATGTCAGAAGCCTGCTGCTTGTAGAAGGCGATTTAAAAATTCAGACGCTAGGGTGGGTACATTGGGTCGTTGGATCCACACGAAGAGAGAGAGCTGCCAATATTAATTTCTCGTTTATAAATTTCTTATTTGTCGTTCCACAGAGCGACTCAGAGTCCGACGGGCAGCCGTCCAGACAGAACGCGTCGCGAATCGCCAGCGGGTTGATGCGTCCCACGATATCGTCCATGAACAAACAAGCCAATAGCAGCAATAGGAGGAGAGGGATGGCTAACGCTTATAGTGCCAGTGAGTACATACATACATTACATGCATACAGGGTGTAAGAGACGGTGTAAAGAAAACTTTGCAGGCATGATCAGACCATGAAACTGAACAACTTTTTCTATGGGGGTTATGATGGGAAACGAATTTTTTTTTCGAGTTTTCTTATGTTTCCCTACATAGCCCCCACAGAAAAAATTGTTCAGTTTCATGGTCTCATCACGCCTGCAACGTTTCCTTTACACCGTCTCTTACACCCTGTATATCACGGCTTTATCCCTTGCGGGGAAGGCAGAGTGTTCACGACCGCAAAAATACAGTTCCTATCGCTAAACAAACGTTTGACAAATATTGAGGTATTTGAGATAATTCATGTATCACTGTAGTGACGGTGTATCAGCCTGTAAAATTCAAGTGTTGAAAAACCAGCTGCAAATATTTTAAGGGGTGCACCAGCCCATGAAACTGAACAACTTCTCCAAGGAATATAGAAAGAAAATGAAAAAAAAATTGAACCTTCCATACAAAATTACCAACCGACCGAAGTCCTAGTCGTAGTTGTATGAGAGGTCCAAAAAAAAAATCTCATAATTCAACTTATGTTTCTTGCGGAAAGTTGTTCAGTTTCATGGACTGGTTCACCTCTTAAATATTTGCAGCTAATATTTTAACACCTTATATTTTAAGTTGCATCCACTTACGAGCTAAAAAGCTACCTACTTATAATCAATTGCTTTTTAGAGCCATTATGTTAAATCCACGCTGGTAGTCGAGCTTTAACAAGCTTATAAATAAAACACTTTTATTTTATTTTTATTTATGTGCCTGTCATGTCCCACTACAGGGCAAATAAAATAAAAAAAGCCAAATATAGCTATAGACTTTAAGTTAATTGATAACATTAATGAATGAGACTTATATCTCTTATCAATGAAGTTAGTACCTGGTTGGAAAGACCTTTTTTAAGTGGCATTTATTCGTAAAAAACGTACGCATACATACACTAATCACGCCTTTATCCCTTGCGGGTTAAGCAGAGCGTTAACGATCGTAAAATTACGGTCGTTATCGCCACGTCTGACAAGTATTGAGGGCCCTTTCAGATGATCCGTGCATCACTGTAGTGACAGATTGTCAGCCTGTCGCCTGTTCACAATTAATAATGTCAATAACCCAGCACATAACCCCCCCTACACGACAGTGTCGCTGTCGACGGGCGCGCAGGAGGAGTCCAGCTCGGAGGCCGAGGAGAGGCAGGAGAAGCCCGCCGTGCCGCCCAGACCGCGCGCCGGCTCCGTCGACCACGCCAGGAGGATTGGTGAGTTGATGATGATGATGATGATTAGGAGGAGTCCAGCTCGGAGGCCGAGGAGAGGCAGAAGAAGCCCGCCGTGCCGCCTAGACCGCGCGCCGGCTCCGTCGACCACGCCAGGAGGATTGGTGAGTTGAGGGGTTCTGGGGTTGTTGGGGTCGTAGGGGCTCCGTCGACCACGCCAGGAGGATTGTTGAGTTGAGGGTTCTGGGGTTCCTGGGGTCGTAGGGGCTCCGTCGACCACGCCAGGAGGATTATTGAGTTGAGGGTTCTGGGGTTGCTAGGGTCGTAGGGGCTCCGTCGGCCACGCCAGGAGGATTGTTGAGTTGAGGGTTCTGGGGTTGCTGGGGTCGTAGGGGCTCCGTCGACCACGCCAGGAGGATTGGTGAGTTGAGGGGTTCTGGGGTTGCTGGGGTCGTAGGGGCTCCGTCGACCACGCCAGGAGGATTGTTGAATTGAGGGTTCTGGGGTTGCTGGGGTCGTAGGGGCTCCGTCGACCACGCCAGGAGGATTATTGAGTTGAGAGTTCTGGGGTTGCTGGGGTCGTAGGGGCTCCGTCGACCACGCCAGGAGGATTGTTGAGTTGAGGGTTCTGGGGTTGCTGGGGTCGTAGGGGCTCCGTCGACCACGCCAGTAGGATTGGTGAGTTGAGGGGTTCTGGGGTTGGTGGGGTCGTAGGGGCTCCGTCGACCACGCCAGGAGGGTTGGTGAGTTGAGGGGTCCTGGGGTTGCTGGGGTTGGTAAGGGTTTTTGGGTTGCTGGGGTCGGTAAGGGTTTTTGGAATCAGACCCCACGCGGGCTCCGTCGAACACGCCAGGAGAATTGGTGAGTTGAGGGGTCCTTGGGTTGCTAGGGTCGTTAAGAGGTTTTAGGGTCAGATGAACTCTATACTGCGAATTGTTTATTGTTTATTTACAAAGTAGACTCTTTTTCGTGTGGGACACCAAGTCGTCCAAAGACCCGATGAACCCTGTGTCAGTTTTTCAACCGATAATTTATATAAATAGGTATTATTCCTATTATATTTGTTTTATAAATTATTATAGGCCTCACTTTATGCCATCTCACTACCCTAGGTCTGCTGGAAGAGATTACATACATACATACATATATCACGCCTTTATCCCTTGCGGGGTAGGCAGAGCGTTAACGGCCGTAAGAATACGGTCGCCATCGCCACGTCTGACATTTGTGAGGATTGTTTTCCAAGGTTGTTTCAGAAAACATGTGTATCACTATAGTTACAGGTTGTCAGCCTGTCGCCTAAAAATTGTAATACACCAATACCCTCGAGTCCCCTAGCCGCCTCTTACGACACCCGCGGGTAGGATATGGGGTGATGCTATTCTAAGCCGGCATCACACGGCACGATCTGGAAGAGATTTATTTTTATAATTAAGCTAACCTGTTGTGTATTGTTCTCAATGTTATGCCCTCTGTGTTCTATTGTGTACAATAAACGGTTAAATTAATAAATAATAATTTATTGTACTACAGGTCGCAGCGGAAGCGAGAGAGACTTGTCTGCCAAAGCGAGAGAAGTGACAGCTCGTTTGACAGCCAACACTCGACAGAGGAGCAAACCTGAGTCCCCCGGGCAAGAGAACCGTTAGTAACTGACTACATACATATATCACGCCTATATCCCTTGCGGGGTAGGCAGAGTATAACAGCCGTAATTACAGACATTTATGCCGCGACTGACAAAAGTTTGAGGGTAACAGAAGACTGTGTATCACTATAGTGACAGGTTGTCGCCTAAAATTGCTATACACATCAAGCCTCAAGTCCCTTTGTCGCCTCTTACGACACCCACGGGAAAGATATGGGGTGATGCTATTCTAAACAGCATCACCTGGCAATTCTAAACCGGCATCTCACGGCAGTTAGTTAGATAGTTATTGAGTACATACATTACATATATCACGCCTTCATCCCTTGCAGGGTAGGCAGAGCGCTAACGACCGTAAGAATACGGTTGCTATCGCCACGTCTGACATTTTTGAGAATTGTTTTCTAAAGTTGTTTCAGAAAACATGTGTAACACTATAGTGACAGGTTGTCAGCCTGTCGCCTAAAAATTGTAATACACCAATACTCCCGAGTCCCTTAGTCGCCTCTTACGACACCCACGGGAAGGATGTGGGGTGATGCTATTCTAAGCCGGCATCACACGGCATAGTTATTGAGTCCCTATCTTAATTTGGTTTAGTAGTTGTGCGGTTGCTAATAGAGGCATGCAGAGTAAGATTAGATTAGTGGACTGGCATAAGGCAGGTCAAATCACATACATACAGACAAACGCTCTGCTTACACACTGACGGGGTAGGCAGAGCGTTATCTACCTTAAAATGACGGACGCCGTGTGATTAGAATAGCATCATCCCACATCCTTCCCGTGGGTGTCGTAAGAGGCGACTAAGGGACTCGAGAGTATTGGTGTATTACAATTTTTAGGCGACAGGCTGACAACCTGTCACTATAGTGTTACACATGTTTTCTGAAACAACCTTAGAAAACAATTCTCAAAAATGTCAGACGTGGCGATAGCAACCGTATTCTTACGGTCGTTAGCGCTCTGCCTACCCCGCAAGGGATGAAGGCGTGATATATGTATGTATGTAAATGACGGACTTTATCACCACGTCTCACAATATTTGAGGGTCGTTTCAGATAAGTCACGTATCACAATAGTGACAATACATATGAAACCCTCGAGTCCCTTAGTCGGCTTCCACGACACCCACGGGAAAGAAATGGGTGTTTCATAATGGATGATTGTAACATAGCCGTGTTTGGGCTTGTTTGAAAGGTGTTGTAATGAAGCGTGTTTTTAGTGTTTTAACTATATTTTTTTTTACAGTGTCGTCGTCAGAACTGTGTTCAGCGCTAACTGAACAACTCACACGGACTGCGACGAGGGTCGTCCAGCTGTACAGAACCTTACAGCAGCAACCGGCCAGCAGCGCGGATATCAGCGGTACCTGTTTCCTTTCGTGTGGGATACCGAGTCGTCCAACGACCCGATGAACCCTAACTAAACTAACTTCTCTGGCTCAGTGACCTGAAATGTATCTGACTTCGAAATGAGCTTCCTTCACTGATCCCTGTCCGGAACCCTAGTGTCAGAATTTTTCAACCGCCTTCTACAAGTAGCAGGCTTCTGACATGGTTGTGTAACGACCGCCGTCTAAGTGGTCATTGACAGTAACCGGGACCTACGGCTTAACGTGCCATCCGAAAAACGGAACCATCTTGCTTACGGACAATCGGGTGGTTCAGCCCGCAATGTCCTAACCAGACTGGGAACAAAATCACAAAGTGATAAATGTCAACTTGAGAGTAACCCACCGAGAATGGAACCCGGAACCTTATGCGTCAAAGGCAGTTGCACTACCAATGCGCCACATCGGTCGTCACTTCTACTAATTATATCACAGATAATATATAGCTTCACCATAAAGAGTAGATAAAAAAATGAGGTCGCCACTTTCTTCGCGATCTGTCAAAACTGACAGATAACGCTTACTTCTACTGCTACAGCCACAACAGTCCACTGCTGGACATGGGCCTCCCTCAATTGGGGGGCCATACTCACCACGCTTGGCTGGCGGATTGGCGAGCGCAGTGCGTTGTAGATATTCACAGGGAACGCCGCTGCCCGTTGCCTGGATTCATCCCTTAGTCGTCTTTTACGACACCTGCTGGAAGAATAGAGGTGATGCTATTCTATGCCGGCATCACGGCACACGGCAATAAATAAATACTTACCATTTTAATTAATACTATGTCCTCCCCACAGGTCTGGAGGCGGCCATCTTGGAAACCCAGAAGGTCCTCCGCGGCGCAGTGGTCAGCAACGGGGAACCAGCGGGTGTCCCCGACGGCGCCATCGACCACACGCGGCAGAGGCTCGAACACCTGGTCGCTAAAGGTGAACACACACGCACACACACACACACACACACGCACACACACACACAAAACATATACACACACATATATACACACAGATATACACACATACTCATACATACACACACACACACACACACACACATACTCATACATACACACACACACACACACACATATATACACAAACATATACACATACACACACACACGAAACACGCCTATATACGGCGGGGTAGGCAGAGCGTTAACGGCAGCAAAATTACGATCGTTATCGCCACGACAAATGTTTGAGGGTCGTTTCAGATAAGTCGTGTATCACTATAGTGACAGGTTGTCAGTCTGTCGCCTAAAATTGCGATACACATGAAACCCTCGAATCCCTTACGCGGCTTCTACTACACCCACGGGAAAGAAATGGGGTGATGCTATTCTAAGCTGGCATCACAGCTCAAAACACACGCACGCCACTCCAAAATAAGTTAACTAGAATATGACACTTTCTATGTAGGCGTACTATACAGGGTGTAAAAAAATAAGCTGCAAATATTTTCAGGGGCGATCCACCCATGAAATTGCCCAACTTTCCCCGCATAACATAGGTCTAAATATTTTTAAAAAAATTGACCTCCCATGCAAATTGACTTAAGTCGGTAACTATGTACGGGAAGTCCAAATCCCTTTTTTCCTTGGGGAAAGTTGTTCAGTTTCATTGACAGAACACACCATTAAGGGATCCGCCACTACCATGTATTTACGTTCTTTACTCACTTTTTTATATTTGACATGTATTTACGTTACTCTGTTGTTCCAGAAGGCGCTGCCAACCCCGCAATGTCGGTGCTGGAACAATACTCCGACATTTTACTCAATATGATGCAGTCAAAAATGGTCACGCAGTTGTCCCAACCACACAGCCTGCCCCCGCCCTCCGCCCCCGCGCCCCAGGCCTCCGCCCCGCAGGCCTCCGCCCCCTTCGACAACAACGAACATAGCTAGTATTGAACCAATCACGCCTTCATCTCTTACGGGGTAGGCGGAGCGTCGACAGCCACAAATACGCCCGTTACGACAAAATGTAGAAGTTGTTTGAACATAAGAATAGTACATTGATCACGTGTTAAGAAAGTAACCGATTGCTAACGAGGGTGTAGTTTGAGGGCGTCAATACACACGAGTTTGCAATCGGAATTTCTTCCGAGTGATACGTAGTGCTTTATACTACACCTGCAGGAATAAAAAAGAGAAATACTAAAGAACAGTTCAAGTAACCTAAAAAAATATATGAAAAATCCAAAGCGAATTCGCACTATGATAGTTTTTATTATAAAAAAACGCAAAAGCAATAAGTTAATTCAGCCAATTTTGCCTGCAAAAATATTAGATTTACGTTCCGTTTTCCGTAACTTTGACAGTTGCATCTTTTCTCCCCTGGGGAGGAGAGTGATTTGTATGGATTTTTGTCTCCCGCTAATTTGAAACGTGAACAACGACTAACGTTCCTCTCTACGTTTCATAAAACTATGGGCAATTTTTTATGCACGTGTAGTATAAATGACATTTAAAGTCTGTGGTCTAAAAAGACATGAAGTAAATCCAAAAGGATCTGGTTGATATAGTATTATTCATCTCACTCATATATCACACGCATGAGCGAGATAGAAAACCTTTTGACAGACCTTTTGGTATCTGGAAAAAATGAGCAATTTAAGTATAAAATAGATAAATAGATATGAACACCAGAAAATACTGAAGGCATTGTAAAACTCTGATTTTATTCAAGTAAAATTTTACGTTTTGCATTGGGTTGCCGTTTTAAATAAATCGTCAAATATTACCATCTTTATTCCGAAATATATTTATTTAACATATAATATATTAATATTTTGGGTTGCCATTTTTTGTCAATCATAAATAGCGAGTTGTTTTCGAAATAAGATTTTTTTTATCTGTTTCTTTTATTTCCTAGTAGATGGCGCTCGTGCGAATTATGTAAAAGATCAGCAGTGATTTTCGATCGGCGTAATAGTTATTTTTTATTATGCACTGAATTTGTCAGATAATTGACACATCAATATTTAAGATTCGCAAGAGAAATGGGAACCCAGGGTGTCAATTTACTATCTCTCAATAAATAACAGCATTTAGGTAAACATTTTAACGGAAAAGAATCATTGGACGATTTTCAAGCACTAATGTTATTATTGCAAGTGAAATAAATATAAAAAAATAATAAAGTATATTTTGTGCAACCCTAAATATAAAAAAAAATAAACAACTAACTTTTTATGAATCTTATAAAATCAGAGTGAAAAGTATTCGTGATTCTCGACTGCCATCTTTGAACTGTTATAGATTAACATTTGCATTTAATGTCATTCCATTTTTAATAGATTCTAAATTAATACGTCAAATTATTAACAAGTATATAAGAGTAAGGTAAAAAACTGGTATTTTTATAACAGTTTTCAAACCTTTAAGGGTCTACACGCGCGTTTTTATGGCAGGGCTTTAATATAAAAATAATGCTTTTTCAAGCATTTTCCGTTTATTTATGGAAAGTATTTAGAGCTTCCAGTACTGTTATGAAAATATCAGTTATTTTAGTGCCAACATCACTTTGAATGATGATAAGAGGCAAAATTGTCAATTGTCTCCAAAATTTTGACATTTTGAGACAAACGCATTCTACTATCTCTGAAATTTAATGAAACGGCACCTATTTTACTAAACGGGCTTCTAGTAACTAGAAAATGTTTGTCAACTAATGTTATTGTATAAATATAATTAATTGCTGTATGAAATGGAGCGTTGCTTGCGTGTACATTTATTCTAATCATGTTTGTATGAGAATGCGGTTTTAACTGTAAGATAAATGTAACGCCGAAATGTTGAAACAAACTGTTATTTTTATGCCTTATTTTTATATTAATATCAATTTGATAAATGCAGGATAAAGGTTATAAGCCAGAGACAAAAAGTGTCTGTAATTTTAAAATACATACTAATATTTTACCTGTAAAGTCCGTTCACTGACGCAAGTTTAATGTGACAACGTCATAAGAAAATACTGATAATAAATACCTCGCTCTGGGGCGTTCCATTTAAGACTTTAAGTGCAAGTGAGAGCGCGGAACGAGCGACAAAGAGGCACAATCGGCCTCCGCGTTCGGCAGCGTATGTCTATCAAACAAATAAAATTTAAATTTCTTTTGAAAAATGCAATTATTCCCTCAGAAAATTCTTATGACGTGGTCGTCAGTAAACCGACTCTACAGACAAGCGGGTTTTTTTTATAAGCAGAGCTGGATAAAAGATGCTGGAACGTCTTTGTTGAGCATTTTAAAATTGCCTTTTTTATGTTGCTGAATCATTATTTTTTTGTTGCAGATTTATTAAATCGTTTTAAAGAATACAATGTTTTGTTGATTGATTTTGTATCATCGCGAAATATCATTTTAAAATCATCGCTAGATTTGAAAACGGAATTGAATAGAAATGTCGATTGTCGAGATGCTTAAACATAATGGTATAAGTGTTCACCTATTTTAATGTTTGTGCTTCTAACTTCATATTCTTGCTTTATGCGACCAATTCTACTTATTTTTTAAAGTTTCGCATTTCGGCGCAAAAATCATTATGAAGAATAACGTCCCTAGTTTAACGATAACAATAAAATAAGTTATTTGAGTAATAATGTCACAATCGTAGTTGATATTTATATTAATACAGGGTGTAAAAAATTTTGCTGCAAATATATAAAGGGACGAAACGGCCATGAAACTGAGTAACTGTCCCCAAGATACATAGGTCGACATAAATGAAAAAAAATACTTTTTTAAAAGTAGAACTGACTTCAATAAAAACAAAAAGTGCGAACCTCTATTTTTTTATCTGTTAATATGCCTAAAACCTTATCCTAAGTCTGACAAATACTTTACTGAAAACAGCATCAAAATCGGTTTATCCAAACGCGAGATTATCGCAGACAAACATACATAGATGTCAAACTAAGAACCTCCTTTTTTTTAAGTCGGTTATATACCAAGTCAATTTGTATCGGAGGTTCAAAAAAGTTCCTATATTTCGATCTGTATTTCTTGGGGAAAGTTGTTCTGTTTTATGAGCTGATTCACCCCTTCAAATATTTTCAGCTAATATTTTTACTCCTTATATAGTTGAGTGCATGAAAGTATGTATGTACATTTGGCTTGGGAACTATAACTGTGTTAATATATTGTTTATTTTTTTAATAATTTAAGGCTTTTGTTCGACAAAAGGTATTTTTAACATAACACTTTTAACATTGTTAAATTCCTACTAGTTGTGTCATTGTAATGTATGTACATTAGTCAATAAAATTTGATAAATAATAATTATTTGAATTTGATTGGGTATTGGAACAAACTGGTTGATTTATGATTATGGTTAATACATCTACCTGCCACTATTTCTACTAAAATATTCACAGTTGTTAAACTTTTTTAATATTTCGGCGTCTTAAATTAATGATTGAGCATCAGTTTATATTTATCACTTTTGAATGTTTACTATTTTGTAGAAGTATCCACAAGATAGTAATTTCGATACTTTGTGTTTCAGGCAAACACTAGATATTGATATTAACTTTTTGTTAGAAAGTTAGGTTTAGGTTTAAAGATATTTATTTTCTCAAAACAGACAATGATTGTCACTTACAGAGAAAAAAGTGTTACAAAAAACAATATGGGCGTGATGCCGAACAGAACAGTTTCCATTACAACCATAGTTTACCAAAGTTAATATAAACGAATAAATTGACACCGCCGATGTGGACCGTGGTGTAGACATGCACGTCTGACCCGGCTAGTCAGAAAACGTGGTTTCGAATCCCATCGGTGGAGTGAATTTTTTCGGCTTGTTTCGTTTGTATTAACTTTCTAATAAAAAGTTAATTTAATACTTTTCTCATTCGTTTTTTTAGATGGATTCATAACTAGTAGGAAGTTATATTTTCAGTCGCACAATCAAAAAATATTAACTATTTTGAACTATACAGGGTGTTAGGTTAGGTTAGGTCGAAATATGTAAAAAAAAATTAGAAGCCTTGCATATAACCTGATTCGGTGGGCCAGGTCCAATTTTTTTTCCATTTTTCGACCTATGTTCTTTGGGGAAAGTTGTTCAGTTTAATGGGGTGGTTCATCCCTTGAAAGGAACTCAGAACTTCTCCTAACACCCTGTATTGTATTTAACATGCTTTTTATAACTTGTTTTTATTATAACTTTGTAGAACAACCAAGCCTTCTACCAGTTCCCAAATACGCGCCAAAATTATTTAATATAATTAATTATTTTTAATAATAGTAGTAGTCGGTCATTGACCCCACTGTAGATATTAAAGTAATGTTTTTTTTTATGTAATGTTCAAAATTGTATTGCCATCATGGAAAGACTAATGTTATATCGTTTATGTTTTAATGACATTACAATTACTATTTCAAGTATTTTTATAGTTTTATTGACATTGACAACCATGCCTATTTCCCTTCGGAGCAAAATGTACAAAACGCAAAATGAGCATAACACGCAAAATGAGGAAATTGAAAAATATACATACATACATACATACATATATCACGCCTTTATCCCTTCCGGGGTAGGCAGAGCGTTAACGGCCGTAAGAATACGGTCGCTATCGCCACGTCTGACATTTTTGAGGGTTGTTTTCCAAGGTTGTTTCAGCAAACACTATAGTGACAGGTTGTCAGCCTGTCGCCTAAAAATTGTAATACACCAATACCCTCGAGTCCCTTAGTCGCCTCTTACGACACCCGCGGGAAGGATGTGAGGTGATGCGATTCTAAGCCGGCATCACACGGCATAGGTGAGGAAATTGGAAAATATACAATAAGGTAAGGTAGCTTTTACGGTGCCGAGGATTTAGCGTTTTGTGTAAAGGGCGCTGTCTGGCCAATCTAATGATCTAATTTCCGGGTGAGCCCGAGCTCCCAACTTAATAATCATTATGTTTTTCGACAATGACATTTCCCACTTTGATATTCCACTTCTTGACATTTTTCTATTCAATCCTTTTACCACTTTCACATTATGAAATTGTGTACATTGATTTTGTTTCTGTAATTCATTGACATTCTACATTTGAAATTTTGTTATTTTGACGTTTCGCCACTTTGTTGTAAAAGTGCAATTCTTAGCTTCAAATATTCGAAATAAGAAAAAAAATTTTTGGACTTCCCATACAAAATGTGCTGGCGCCGAATCAATTTAAGTGGAGGTTGGGTTTTTGTTTTTAATAACATATATTTTATAATCAAGGAACCTACCCCGCTAGGGATAAAGAAGTGAATTGTATGTGTGTGTATGTATCAATGAGCCTAAGAGGATGGGTAGGTTGAGTACTTGCTTGTATATGAAGTTATCTACGCACTGGATACGAGTAGGTTGTCCCATACAAATGACAGCTAGTTTTACGGGGCCAATTGAAGCGCCGAGTACGGTCGCAAGCAGAGAAAACGAAGAGAGGGGTCCGTTTTCTCTGCTTGAGACTGTACCACGTAGGTACTTACTTATTTGCTTACCTTGACTGCCAGCGCCTCAATGGCGACTTCAATTTAGTTCCGCGTGCTTTCGTATTTCGTATAGAAAAATAAGGGGAAAAACCCACGTTAATATATTATAAGTCTATGGAAAAATCACAATTTGGCAATGGAATGACAGTTGAGCTTCGATGGCGTTGCAATGAAAAAAAAAAAATTGACTTAACCTAGGATTCGCGCCAGGTTAGCCTTCGGGTTGCAGAAGTACATATATACATACATACATATATCACGCCTTTATCCCTTGCGGGGTAGGCAGAGCGTTAACGGCCGTAAGAATACGGCCACTATCGCCACGTCTGACATTTTTGAGGATTGTTTTCTAAGGTTGTTTCAGAAAACATGTGTATCACTATAGTGACAGGTTGTCAGCCTGTCGCCTAAAAATTGTAATACACCAACACTCTCGAGTCCCTTAGTCGCCTCTTACGACACCCGCGGGAAGGATGTGGGGTGATGCTATTCTAAGCCGGCATCACACGGCACGGTTGCAGAAGTCAGATGGAAAAACTTGGCTCCACGTCAAATCCCCTAGGTTAGGTAGCCGACCCCGACAGATAAACGGGATAAGGCCTTCGACCAATATAAGTAGGTATGGACATGCCATGCCTGTTTAGGTCTTTAAAAATGTGCCAAGACACAACTACATATAAACACGCGCACACAGCTACACACGCTCTAATCATGTTAATATACGATCAAAGACAGAGATAGGGAGACGTCCTTGCACTGTAGTGCGAACGTGATAGCATTAATTATGTCAGTGACTTTTGCTCTTTATGTTCGCGCCCTTTTACAGCAATTCGCTTCAAGCGCGCACTTCACGCCAGCTTTCGCATTTCGTATGAAAATCCATCTAGCGGTCGCATACGAAAAGCGCAAAAACGTAACGTTGTAAACGACGTGTCGCACGTGTTTCTTGTAGGCGGCGCGAAGGCCGACTGAGCGAGGAACACACACTTGCACTCACTTGGAGCGGATCAAAATACTTGTTCGGTACGGTCCGTCCATACCTAGTTATATAGGTCGAAGTAACGAACAAAAAAGATTGCTATTATTGCCCTCGATTTGTTTTAAGTACTTAAATTTTTGCCCTCGATTTGTTTTAAGTTCTTAAATTTTTGATTGCCTGCTTTGCTTTGTTTAAATATTATTATTAGGTTTTTTTTCTGTTTTTGCGCCTACTTTTTCTATTTTAAGTTACTGTTTGTATTATTTTAAAGAAACTTTCATGTCTTTAATTTGGGAAGTCCGTGATAACTGTAGCACAGTGTAAACTAACACAGTTTTCAGTGTTCATTAACATGTACCCTGTAAAGTTTTAAATAAAGAAACATTATTATTATTTTCTTGTAGTTGGATCTACTTATCTCGACTCGATTATTATTATTATTTACTATCGACGCCCGATGATGCCGGATGCGGCGCAGTCGTAGTGCGACTGTCATTTCTCGGTGGGTCACTCACACTATTTATCAATTTGTGAATTTGTTCCCAGTCTGATTAGGACATTGCTGGATGAATGTCCTAATTTGTTTGTTTGTAAGTAAGATGGTTCCGTGTTTTAAATGGTACGTTAAACCGTAGCTTTTTTGAATTTAGAATTATATATCGGGATGTCCCATAGAGTAGGGGTAAAACACGGGGGTAAAAAAATAACTTATGAAATCGTTAAATAATTCTATTTTTATTAATGACAATAATAAAACACTGAGAGTATTTAAATCCCAATAAATAGCAGTAATAGTTTTTTATTCGGCGCGTAACTGAACTAGACAACCCGTCAATCTGAAAAAGCGCCACCTATAGAGACGTGTTGCTATCATCTCAAAAAATCCTCATTATACCTATAGTAAAGACTCAATAATTGAGCTAATGTCAACTTGCCAAAATCAAAACATTCTAAAATCAAAAACTATGACAGAACCTTCAAAAATTGACATGTATCAATAAAGAAAATAATTTTCGAAATGTGGTCCTATTTATTTATAAAATAGTAAAAAATCAACAAAAAAAATTGTAAAATGTGAGTATTATCTTTATATAACTACCTTACACAACCACAATTCGTTGGGTCGTTGGAAGACTAAGTGTCCCACACAAAAAGCCGCTCTCTTTATTCGTCTTTTTTCTTTTTAGTTACATTTACACCTAACTTTACGGCCATCTAGATATTTTATTCTAACAAACATGAATTACTTATCAAAATGTTTCTCCCGAATCCCGATGGCGTAGCGAAACTAATTAAAGCTATATTGTACATACATACATACGCGAATCACGCCTCTGTCCCTGGCGGGGTAGGCAGAGCGTCATCGACCGTAAAATTGCGGCCGTTATCGCCATGTCTGACAAAATGTTTGAGGGTCGTTTCAGATAGGCCGTGTATCACTACAGTGACAGGTTGTCAGCCAGTCCCCTAAAATTGCAATACACATGAAACCCTCGGTCCCTTAGTCGGCTTTTACGACACCCACGGGAAAGAATTGGGGTGATGCTATTTTATGCCGGCATCACATGGACCTTATTTTCTGCTTCTTTAACATACATATACAAATCGCCACGTCTGACAAGTATTGAGGGTCCCTTCAGATGATTCGTGTATCGCTGTAGTGACAGGTTGTCAGCCTGTTGCCTAAAGTTGTAATACGTGGTGATACACATGAAACCCTTAGTTGCCTCTTACAACACCCGCGGCCTTCAGGGGTGTAATGACCAAGCTGTTAAAATGACCATAGTGCTAAAATGACCAAGTGGCGAAATGACTAAGTTTCGGAGTGCTTTAATGTCCAAGGTGCTAAAATGTCCAAGGTGCTAAAATTACCAAGGTGCTAAAATGACCAAGTCTAATGTCGCAAATTGAACATAATTGCATCACGTCTAGAGAATGTAATTTTCTCGGAAACTATCTAACGCTAGACTATCAGTTTCTTCGAGAAAGTTGTTGTTTTACTGAATTATCGATTTTAAAGCGAATAGAGCGGTGCAAGCGATTTTTGACCTTATTGACAGTTTTTAAAACGTCTTGGGTTTTTGAAATTCTTGTATAAATATGTTAATATAATACGTCCGTTTGTACTAAAATTTGACATATGTCAATAAGGTCGAAAATTGCTTGCACCATATTTTTGGATTTCACTATCGATCAGAAAGCCAATAAGGTCAAAAAAATAAGAGTAAAACAACAACTTTCTTAAAGAAACTGATAGTCTAGCATAAATAGTTTCCGAGAAAATTACAATCTCTAGACATGCAATTATAGTCAAGTTGCGATATTAGACTTGGTCATATTAGCACCTTGGTCATTTTAGAACTTTGGTCATTTCGCCACTTGGTCATTTTAGCACTATGGTCATTTTAACATCTCGGTCATTACACTCCTGAAGGACCCGCGGGAAGAATTGGGGTGATGCTATTCTATGCCGGCATCGCAAAGCATCATCACACACTTCAAAAATAAGTTTATTTTTATACAACAGTGTTTTTGCTAATAAATTATTTTTATTTTCAGAACCGAGTACTTATACTTCGGATTAATGACTTAAATATAAGAAAAGAATATCATTTTATATAAGAAAACACCAAAAACCTATGTCTTCGTAAAATGGCGGCACAGAGTAAGTAAGTACCCACAAAATTTTTATATCTCGTTTACTAATTTTGGTCCTATAGGGAAAGTGGTTCCCAATCGGCATGCATGAAAATATTAGGTATACATAGGTTGGCATAATGTACACTGAACTAAGGCTGCCCCCACATTGGGCGTTGGCCGAGCGTACGCGTTTCCTGAGCGTACTGCCGGCGTCGGCGCGGCGCGGACGCCGCGTCAGCGCACCGTCTGCGGGGCGCGGGCTTGAACGCCGCGCAGACGCCGCGCTTACGTCGCGTTCCACGGGCGTTCGGCCGCCCGTGTCCCCCGCACATATTCCCCCCCGCGCCCGCTAGCATCTCAGTTGCGGCCGAACGCCCGTGGAACGCGACGTAAGCGCGGCGTCTGCGCGGCGTTCACGCAGCGCCCGCGCGGCGCTGGACAACGCGAAGCCCGCGCCCCGCAGACGGTGTGCTGACGCGACGTCCACGCCGCGCCGACGCCGGCAGTACGCTCAGGAAACGCGTACGCTCGGCCAACGCCCAATGTGGTGGCAGTCTAATGATACATACGCTTAAAAATAGTAGGTATAACACGTTAAGCATAATTTATTAACCTAACCTAACCTAATGTCTATACTGAGATGATTCGTGTATCACTGTAGTGACAGGTTGTCAGCCTGTCGCCTAAAGTTGTAATACGTGGTAATACACATGAAACCCTCAAACTTTCTTATTGCGGGTGTTATAAAGCACTATGTATCACTCGGAAGAAAGTCAGATTGCAAACTCGTGTTTATTGGTTCGGGACTTAAACTACACCTTCGTTAACAATCAGTTCCTTTCCCACCACGTGATAAATGTACTATTATTTTGTAGGGTTCTGTGATTGGTGTAAGAGATTGAAAGAAAGTGAGTGAAAGAAGATGGTAGCAAGTAAAGAGTCGGTATGGACGAGTGGAGAAGCCGGGAAGATGTACCCGGGAAGGAGGGAGAAGAAGAATGAAGTCCCTGAGTGAGTTCATTCTTCTGTGCTTCGGAGGGCACGACACTTAGTGAATAAATTTTAAGTAAGTTACGATGTTTGTTGCATCCGTAATCGAAACTATCCGAAAATTACGGATAATCCGAAATAATGCATATCAGTATCCGTAAATTCCATATCAGTAACATCCCTGGTTACGTAGTCGCTAACACCCTATATGTTCCTTACAGATCCGCGGGCGACGCCCCCAAAAAGGACAAAAAATCGAAAGAAGAGCAACCGGTCGAACCGGCGCCGGCGAAGGGGAAGAAAGCGAAAGATGAGCCCGTGAAGAAAACGCTCGAAGAAAGAAAGGAAGAATGGAGGCAGAGAAGAAAAGAGAAGAAGTTAGAAGAAGAGAAGAAAGCGCAGGAGGATTATTACAGGAAACAGGGCAAATTGGAGAAGATGTTGGAAGGTATTTTTTTTTACTCTATTTTAAAATCAAAGTCGTTTACATACATACATACACATATCACGTCTTTATCCCTTGCGGGGTAAGCAGAGATTATTTTACTTCGACATTACTCCATTGCGACGTTCTTGAACTAGATATACTCCGATATAATTTTACTCCGACATTGTTCTATTTCGACGTTACTCCAAAATCAGTATATGGTCCGATATAATTTCACTCTGATATTGCAGACTAAGACTAGACTAGACTTTGTTGGTTCGGCCACGTAGAGAGGATCTGGGAGCACAAAGAGCGTCCGTGGGTCGTCCCACAGGACAGCGTCCAGTGGGGCGCCCCAGGTACCGCTGGAGAGACGTGGTAGAGGCTGACCTGCGCGATCTTCGAGTCAGCAATTGGCAGGAGATCGCGCAGGACAGGGATCAGTGGAGACAGCTCATTTCGGAGGCCAAGATCCTCTTTGGATCGCTGAGCCAGCGGAGTTAGCTATTTTTAGTTTTCATGCAGACTAAACCCTGACTGTCTGTAAGAACGATAGCGGGGGCCCATGTCCAGCAGTAGACCATTGTGGCTATAGTAATAGTCTAGTCTCTCTAGTAGACGTCTCTTGTCGAAGTAGCGTAATGTCGAACATGTGTTTTGCCGGAGTAATGTACATCGAATAGGTACCTTTAAACGAGCAAGAATTGTATAAAGGGTGTAGGAGACTGTGCGCGGTGTAACGAAAACTTTGCAGGCGTGAACAGATCATGAAACTGAACATCTTTTTCTATGGGAGCTACGTTGGAAAACAAAAAAATTTTTTGAGCTCCCATACAAATACACTCAGGGAATTTTGTATGGAAAGTCGAAAAAATTTTTTCGTTTCCCGACTTAGTCCACATATAAAAAGTTTCTTACACCCTGTATATTGCATTCGTTTAGTATTGGTATGCAAAAGATAGGTACGCATCATTAGTCCAGGTATGGGCATTTTTTTTTCTTAATAATGATGATGATGGGGCTAGTTACTCTTGGGCTCCAACTTAGTGAATAGCGAATGTCATATTTTATGTTTTATTTCCTCATTGGATTTATATTTACCCCGCGCCACCACTTTTCACATTTTATTTGTTTGAATTTTTTACATACATACATATATCACGCCTTTATCCCTTGCGGGGTAGGCAGAGCGTTAACGGCCGTAAAAATACGGCCACTATCGCCACGTCTGACATTTTTGAGGATTGTTTTCCAAGGATGTTTCAGAAAACATGTGTATCACTATAGTGACAGGTTGTCAGCCTGTCGCCTAAAAATTGTAATACACTCCCGAGTCCCTTAGTCGCCTCTTACGACACCCGCGGGAAGGATATGGGGTGATGCTATTCTAAGCCGGCATCACACGGCTAAATTTATTTTTTTCTTTTTTTATCGTTTCTAAGTACCTACCTCTTTTATCAGATAATTGTTATTTCATAAGAAAATTATGTTTGTGCGTAACTTTTCCGGTGTATCAATGTCACAGGTAACTAACTCTAGGGACTTGTTTTGTGATTATATGCATCTTTTCGTGGCGTTGTATCTTGGACATTATGTTTGCAATATAAATAATTGTTAACCTAATGTAACCTTGTGTACATGTCAGCGAATAAATCTTTCTTTCTTTTTTTCTTTCTTCCTTTTTCTTCTTTCTTTCTTACTCACTGGGATCTTTGTTTTTATTTTGTTCTTCTGAGCCTAAGTATTTCTTTTTATAATTTCGCTTTCGAAGTGTTTTTGCCGTGATATCGTCTATCAATTGTTGTCTTATCAGATCAGCTATTAGGCTACGACTTTACTTACTTTCCAATTCATAATTACAACTTCAATCTCCAGACTATTTTCGTGTTTCTAGTTCGTCCAAAGTCCGGAAAGACTTCTCCCGCGACGAAATACACTTTGGCAGCAAAGGCGGTCTTCGAAAAGTCGAAGCAACTTCC
Organism: Keiferia lycopersicella; assembly: GCA_029255805.1. NCBI lineage: Eukaryota > Metazoa > Arthropoda > Insecta > Lepidoptera > Gelechiidae > Keiferia > Keiferia lycopersicella. The sequence goes on along the minus strand of JARACZ010000039.1, from coordinate 160,782 downwards.
AGGTCCAAAGCAAAAGCAGGCTCCTGCCGCCAGCGATCCAGGAACTCGTCTTCCAGATAAGGAACAGCAGAGAGGTCATGATATTAAGCAGGGATATTACGGATATGTAATTTCGGATACGGATTATCCATAAGTTTCGGATAGTTTCGGTTACGGATATTATATACAAACAACAATTTCTTTAAAATGTATTGCACTTAGTGTCGTTAAATGTAAAATTAAAGGGGTAAGCGATGCACCGCCCTTATCCGAAACTTTTTATATCGGTTTCGGTTACGGTTACGGATATATTTTTATATCTGATATCCGATAGTTTCGGTACGGAACTCCATAACATCCCTGTTATGAAGATACATCCTTGGATATCATTATATACCACAAGTGCCTCCATCTATTGGCGACTGCAGTGCAACATGTTGCTTCCAGAGGTTTGCCACGCATTTATGGAATAGAATAGTTCATACAACTTTCAAATTATCATAAGGTAGGTACATATTTAGTGTAAAAATATTAGTTGCAAATATTTAAAGGGGTAAATCAGGTCATGAAACTGAACAACATTCCCCAAGAAACTTGGTCGAAATTAAAAAAAAATGTACCTCCCATACTAATTGACTTAGTCGGTCTGTAATTTTGTAGAGGAGGCCCAAATTTTTTTTCATATTTCGACCTATGTTCCTTTGGAAAAGTTGTTCAGTTTCATGGGCCGAATCACCCCTTGAAATATTTGCAGCTAATATTTTTACACTCTGTATTTCCGGAATTGCCTGGTTTGGTTTTGCACTAGAACTCAGATGACACCAGATGCCTGGAAAAGATCGATCTCGAAAAGATTATGCGTCTTATCTTTTACTTCTTTTTAATTTTTTTGTAATTTTTTGGTAAAATAAAGTGATTACATACAGACATACGAATCCTATAAATACTTGTTTTCATGATTAGCTTGTGTCGAGGTTTTTCATTGTTTTGGTTAATTTTGTTTTCTTTGTTTTGGTTATCAAAGAACTTCTTATGTTCAATCAAATATTGTGTAGCATTTTTTATTGGTTTCTACTTTTCAGTCTGTTTCATCATGACTTTGTTTTCTTATTTTCCTTAGTATTCCTTTATTTTTGTTGTTAGTGAAGGTATATAAAAAGAACGGGAGATCTGATGCTACCCTGTTTAACTACCAAACGTCCGAAAAGGCCTTGTTAACAAAACCGTTTTTTTGTTACGTAATTATGTTTTCTTAGTAAAAAATCTCATAAAATAACATTGTTGTCATACAATTTTAAATAAATTTGAGATTTTGTAAAACAAAGCCAATAAAAAGCCTTGTTTAAGTCGATTCTTTAGTCAGCCTTAAATTTTTTATGAATATATTAAAGTTCTTCCATCTTTTGGATGATTTAAATAACACATACTGGTAAAATACAAAACCGTGGGTTATCCTTTGTTTTCCCCCGACGCGTCTCATGTGCCTCTAGCCGAAAAGCTACCACCTGGTGGCAAGCTCCCCTAGGCAGCCTGGAAGTCACTGAACCGACTCCGGGCTGGTGTTGGGAGATGTCGCGAAAACATGGAAAAGTGGGGTTTTTCGACTGGCGATAAATGCGACTGCGGGGCTGTTCAATCAATGGACCACCTGTTGGTCTGTCCCAACTGCCCGAACCCCTGCACACTTCAGGACCTACTAGAGGCGAGCCCCAGGGGCATTTCAGTAGCCAAATATTGGTCAGCGAAGTTGTAACTGTTACCATCGATTCGATGAAGAAGAAGATCCTTTGTTCAACGATATTTTTTATATAAAAAAAATGTTATTGTACAAACTTTTTTTTTTTTTATTATTTTTCATCACTGACATTTTTTTCTTTTTTTTTCTCCCTCCATGACAGACGCAAGGCGGTGTAAGCATACGGGCAGGTACATGAAAGACGAGCCTCCCGAATCGACTGCAGGGCCAAAGAAAGGTAGGTAGCAACGACTAAGCCAATAGACCAACAAAATGTATATAAATAGACGTTATATCGCGGTTGTTAGTATTTATCTATGAAGGCGGTAAACATCTGATTACCGAAAAAAAAACTACCACTTTTTGCAGAAGGGGAGGTAAACACGTACAGCACACAACGATAATTTTACAACAACTTGACAACTACCTACAAAATGGCAACTGTCAGTTCCACTTACACTTCGTTTTTGGAATGGCTTGCTTTTAGTCAGCAGTTAAGCTGAAACGATGAGTACCGAAATGCCGAAGACAAAAGGTCCAGGTTGTTTCATGTTCGTTTCGAATCATCAAGCATGGAAGTGACCATACTACAACCATTTAGGATATAAAAGAGTTCAGATGAACTTAGAATGCAAATCTGCGACGCATCTTTCTCACGAGTGTGTTGCGAAAACTTGTGAGTTTCGTCCTCTACGATAAGCCCCTTGTACCCGACTTGGGTAATCCTTGTATACCTTACTAAATGTGATTTTGTCAACTTATAGGCAAAAAGAAGGATGAACCGCCCCCGGTTGACACCGATGAGGTTTCCTTGTCACCATCCGAAAAAGAAAGAGAGTAAGTTACATCATACATACGTATATCACGCCTTTATCCCTTGCGAGGCAGGCAGAGCGTTAAGAGCTCGCTTCATAGAAACATCGTCATCTGCCTGCCCTCATCCTTGGGGTCGGCGCAACATGTCTTCTTCTTCCATTCTTCTTTACCCGCAGTCAAATCTTCGTTTACACCTTTTTGACTCATATCATCTTTTATACAATCCATCCAAATTTAGGCCTTCCTCTCCTTCTGCGCCCATCCACAGTCATATTCTTTACTTTCTTCGTCACATGATTTTCATCCCTCCTCATAACATATCCATACGCGTACCACGATAAATAGCTAGCTCTCATCTTTTCTGTCACTGGCGCTACTTTCAAACTTCCTCTAACGCGGGGTGTAAAGGACAGCGTCCCGAATACTGATAGGGTACTAGCAGACCATGAAACTGAATAACTTTCCCTTAGAGACATATGTCAGGAAACGTCAAAACATTTTTGGATTCCCATAGAAAATGCAGTCGGCTGATCGCGATTTTATATGAGACGTCACATAATTTTTGTCGTTTCCTGACATATATTCCTAGGGGAAAGTTGTTCAGTTTCATGGTCTGCTTGCACCCTATCAGTATTCGGGTCGATGTCCTTAACACCCTGTATACTTCATAGAAACATATTCCCCCGTTTTCTTCCCGAATAATGCCTCAGACCTGTTTTCCCAGAGCTGCCGCCAAGCGAGCTTTGCTACGCAAGCAGAACCTGTGCAAGCGGCCGTGGCCCGTCGTGACCAAGGTGAAGCTGGTCCTCAGGCCGTGGAAGCCACCTGGACCGCCGGAGAGACCTCCCAAACCTGTAAGTTTACCCGTGACGACCGATGTGGCGTGGAGGTAGTGCGACTGCCTGCAGAAGGTTCCGGGTTCGATTCTCGGTGGGTCACTCACAAAGTTGATATCTACCACGTCGTGAATTTGTTCCCAGTCTGGTTAGGACATTGCGGGCTCAAACTCAAACAATTTATTCAAAGTACTTAGTAAATTTTACATTTATCTTATTGATGGTCAAGTATTAGTCTTTGTAAAAAAGAGGAAAATGTAGGATGCGTACATTTTTCTATTTCATACAACAATTTTATGAACCTAGTGTAAACGCGGCTGAACTACCCCATTGTCCGTAGTAAGATGGTTTCTTGTTTCGGATGGCAAGTTAAGCCGTAGGTCCCGATTGCTGTCTATGATCACTTAAACGGCGGTCGTTACACAACCATGTCAGAAACCTGCTACTTGTAAGGACGGTTGAAACATTCTGACACTAGGGTTCATCGGGTCGTTGGGCGGGTTTAGTCGCTCTATGCCGACTTTCTGCACTTTGACGACTCCTAAAAAGCTTCATACATTTTATCGCATCAAGCCGACTTTTTTGTATCTAGGAACATGAGATCGCACCAAGCCGACAATCGAATCAAGCAGCATCAAGCCGACAATTTATTTGTTTGCTAGTACTGGTTGCATCATGCCAGTTATTCAAAATTTGCGTTTACGGAGTAGCAGCATGACGAATAAAAGTACAATAAAGTACACAAGTGTAAATGAATTTTGACTGATAGTAGGACGAAATTTGACCTCAAAAGACAAATATGGACAAACTAAAATTACCCAGCTCTCGGACCTCCCGACGCATAATGTCCTAAATTCTAAACATGTCCTTAACTTATAATGACCTACCTAAACGCATAATGACCTAAACGTAAAATGTCTTCAATATAATTCTTCACCTAACCAGGTGACTTCCCACACTTTTCCTGCTATCAGTCTACGAAATGTGGTAAATGCAGCCTACCATATGCTGTGCTTACCTGCTGTCTTTACTGTCAATAAGTCTGAAAATTGTTTGCACCACTTCATTCAGTTTGTAGACGATAGCGGAGTCCAAAAATATGGTGCACGCAATTTTCGCCCTTATTGACATTTGTAAAATTTGAATACAAACGGACGTATTAAAACATTTATTCGAGAATTTCAAAAATCCAAGGCATTCTGGAAAACTGTCATTAAGGTCGAAAATCGCTTGAACCACTTCATTCGCTTTGTAGTCTATTGCTAAGTCAAAAAATATGGTGCACACAATTTTCGACCTTATTGACGCTTATTTAAATTTAAATACACACGGAGGTATTAACATATTTATTTGAGAATTTAAAAAATCCAACCAAGGTGTCCTGAAATCTGTCAATGAGGTCGAAAATCACTTGTTTGACAGCTGTCACTAGGAACAAAGGAAAAGTCGTAAATTACTACCGAGATAAACCTTTGTGTTGCCTACAGGCCGGTGTAACATCGCAGATTTTAAACTTTTACTTGACGGAGCTTGGCAGAGACCCACATGCAAGAGATTGAGCGTTTAGGACATTTTGCGATTAGGTCATAATGCTTTTAAGTCATTACGCGTTTAGGTCATTATGAGTTTAGGACATTTTTAGAAGTTAGGGCATTATGCGTAGGGAGGTCCGAGTGCTGGGTATTTTTTTTTTGTTTCCTAACATTAAACTGTACACCTACTTTACTCTAGAAAATACAAAACTTAATATTTTTCAAAATTATTTTAACACTTTTCTATATGTGAGTACAAAAGTCGGCATTCAGATATAAATAGAACAGATTTTCCAAAAAGTCGGCTTTCTGATACTAAATATATGTAAATAATCAAAAGTATCCCTGGTGCGATCTCCTGTTCCTGTATTTAAAAAAGTCGGCTTGGTGCGATAAGTTGTATGACAAATTTTCAGAGTTGTCAAAGTGTAGAAAGTCGGCATACAGCGACTTCATCGTTGGGCGACTCGGTGTCCCACACGAAAAGAGAAGAGAGGATGATATTAGCATATAAGTTGCTATGCTACAAAACCCCACCGTGTAAGACGGGCCTCTAATAAAAACGAACGTTTTCCAGCTGATCGACTTGCCGCCGCTGGAGGTCCGGCCCTGGGTTCCACCCTGGATGAGGACCAGGGAACCACGGCCCAAGCTGCCCAAGATCCTCCCTCCACCGACTACACAGCTCTATCCAGGCTCTACTCTTAAGAAGGTTGGACTAGTTTATTGGGATTCACCGCACCTACAGTGCTAAATTATTCAAGTAACTTAAATAAGGTGTACCTAACAATATTAGCTAAATCAGCCCAGGGAAACTGAACAACTTTCCCCAAGAAACATAGGTTCGTTATTTAAACTCAAACACACGAAAAGAGAGAGAGTTATGTAATGTTTTTCTTCTAGGTATGGCACGGTTTCGAGCAAGTGGACACCAACAAGATGATGATTCGAGGAACCCTCGGGTGCAACTCTAAGCGGTACTCGGCCACTACATGCGGTAAGCTGTACACTGTGCTGGTCAAGAAACTGGCCTACAATTCCGATCCGTTCTTCCCAGTTTCAGTCCGATCCGTTCTTCCCAGTTTCAGTCCGATTCGTTCTTCCTAGTTTCAGTCCAATCCGTTCTTCCCGAACAACTTCTAAGCTCAGCCTCGCCCCAAGGGCGTGATTGCAACAATTGTTTATACATAATAATTTATATTATAAATTATTTTAGTGAGTCATGTCATGACTGTAAATAACTAATGTTCCGGATCACTCACTTGTCATGTTTGTGTTTTTCCGCGACGTTTCGAACCATTATAATAACGTATTTATAATTTTCCAATACTTTGTTTTTATTTCAGACTCTTACATTCGCTACCCGTATCGCCATCTATTGATTTTTTTCTGGACTAATATCCTTTAGTAAGGAATGAGACCCCATGACTATTGTTTTCAGGCGCTCAGACGGGCTGCATCGCGTTCGTGGCTCGAGCCTTGCTGGACGAGAAGACGCCGGCGCAGCTGACGAAGAAAGACGTCGATGACGTCATCCACGCCGGGGATCACCTGTACAAACAGTGCACCAAGGGCATGAAGTGTTATAAAGGTAAATATAACATAAGATACGATAAATATAACATACGATAACGACCGTAAGTTTACGATCGTTAACGCTCTGCCTACCCCGCACGGGATAAAGGCATGATTAGGTGCGTACACATCGGCCGAGCAGACTCAGATGCTCACTGCCGCGCGCTGCATGCGGCGCAATGCGCGGTCGGTGTGGACGGTTTTTCGCCCGAGCATGAGAATTTTAACATGCGCTGCTCAGGCGAAACACGTCCACACCGACCGCGCAATGCGCCGCATGCCGCGCTAGGCACTGAGCATCAGAGGCTGCTCGGCCGGTGTGTACGCACCCATTTATGTATGTATGTGCCGTGTGATGCTGGCTTAGAGTGCCGCGTGATGCCGGCTTAGAATAGTATCATCCTTCCCGCGGGTGTCGTAAGGACGACTAAGGGACTTGAGGATAATAGTTTATTAATTTTTTTTAGGCGACAGACTGACAACCTGTCACTATAGTGATACACATGATTTCTGACACAACATTCAAATCAAAAATGCTCAACAATGTCAGACGTAGCGATAGCTACCGTATTCTTACGGCCGCTTACGCTCTGCCTACCCCACAAGGGATAAAGGCGTGATTTATGTACAGGCAAACCGGCGCTGGAGCTGAAGCAGATCCGCCCCCAGTTCTACTTCAAGGACTGGAAGTACAGCGTCGTGACCAACGAGGAGGACAAGGGCGTTCTCGCCAAGCATCCCGACAACGTGGAGGCTGGGCCTGATCTCCTAGGGTTAGTGGTCTTCTACCTGGTTCCAATGTTGGCGACCTGCGGATGTGGCGCAGTGGTAGTGCGACTGTCTCTGACGCAGAAGGTTCCAGGTTTGGTTCTCGGTGGGTCACTCACAAAGTTGATATTTATCACTTTGTGAATTTGTTCCCGGTCTGGTTAGGACATTGCGGGCTGAACCGCTCGATTGTCCGTAAGAAAGATGGTTCCGTGTTTCAGATGGCACGTTAAGCCGTAGGTCCCGGTTGCTGTCTACGATCACTTAGATGGCGGTCGTTACACAACCATGTCAGAAGCCTGCTACTTGTAGAAGGCGGTTGAAAAACTCTGACACTAGGGTTCACTGGGTCGTTGGACGACTTGGTGTCCCACACGAAAACAAGAAGGAGGAGAGGCGTCCTCGCCAAGCATCCCGACAACGTGGAGGCTGGGCCTTATCTGCTCGGGTTAGTGGTCTCCCTGGCTCCAATAGACTTCTACTTCCTCGACTGGAAGTACAGCGTGGTGCTGCATGAGGAGGAGAGGCAGATCAGTAGCCATACCAGCCCTTGTGCTAATGAACTAAATCTGATGGTAGCGCTCTAAGTTCCTTTCTTCCTCAAAGTATTTTACCATCTTATACAGGCTGTAAGAGACGGCGTAAAGAAAACTTTGCAGGCGTGATTAGACCGTAAAACTGAACAACCTTTTCTGTATTTTGGTAAAGATAAAAAGATTTTCGACCTCCCATACAAAATTCCCAATCAACCGAGAGATTTTGTATGGGAAATCGAAATATTTTTTCCTATCCCAACATATAGCCCCCATAGAAAAAGCTTTTCAGTTTCATGGTCTGATCACGCCTGCAAAGTTTTCATTACACCGTTCCTTACACCCCGTATACGATTCTTCGGGCATCAGTCCGCAAAACTTTACCTGGCTTACGAGAATTCTGTATTTCTTTCATTCAAATTACTTTTTCTACAAAAACTTCAAAACTACGCTTCCACCAAAGTTCACTAAAAACCTACAACAAACTCGATTATTCTTATTGCTGGCGTTACCTTATACAGATCGATTCTTCATCGGTTTGCATTATACTCTAACATATCTTTGACAGGGTCATGGAGAAGTATGCTGGCCAGGAGTACATGTTCATTTTGACCGTGGGCAAGGACCGCCACTTTCTGATCTGGGGCCACCCGCCGGAGGATGCCGGGACCAATGTCAAGACCATATGCTATATCTTCGACCCTCACATGATGGACGACTTCGGCAATTACAATCCTGTGTGAGTAAAGCAGGTTTTTTTTAATTGATTGGAGACCGATGTGGCGTAGTGCCTTTGACGCAGAAGGTTCCTGGTTCGATTCTCGGTCGGTCACTCACAAAGTTGATATTTATCTTATCACTTTGTGAATTTTGTATCAGTCTGGTTAGGACATTGAGGGCTGAACCACCCGATTGTCCATAAGTAAGATGGTTTCGTGTTTCGGATGGCACGTTAAGCCGTAGGTCCCGGTTGCTGTCTATGATTACTTAGACGGCGGTCGTTAGACAACCGTATCAGAAGCCTGCTACTTGTAGAAGGCGGTTGCAAGATTGACACTAGAGTTCATCGGGTCGTTGGACGACTCGGTGTTCCACACAAAAAGAGAAGAGCATGATTCTAGCGGGTATTCTGCTAAAAATCGCTCTGAGCATATTTGAAAAAAAAAAGGTTTTACTTATATCACATTTAGATGGCAGAATCAGTAATTCAGCCGAACTTCTAGGATTTTGGCCGAAAGCCGAAAATTACAAAATTGGGGACTTCGTTTGATCATCAGTAAACAAACATACATAAAAACAAAACAACAACAACATATCTAGAAATACGGCCGAATTCGACTGCGATAGTCGTATGAGATTTTGACATTTGCCAGCTTTTGTCCAAAATCCTAGGAATTCAGATTACTGATTCTGCCATATTTGTGGCTACAACAGTCCACTGCTGGACATGGGCCTCCCCCAACTGGGGAGTATTGCCATACTCACCACGCTTGGCAGGCGGATTGGCGAGCGCAGTGCAAGATATTGTGGATATTCACAAGAAACGCTGCTGCCCGTTCCCTGGATTCATTAGTCATCCCTTAGTCGCCTTTTACGACACCCACGGGCAGAAAAAGGGTGATGCTATTCTAAGCCATCACCACTGGCCATCTTACTGGGACATCTGTAGCGACCTCTGGTGGCTACAACATGAAGCTCACTCAAGTGGTTCACTAGCAAGCAAGACGCATTTGGAGTTCACAACATATTCGAGAGATGGCGCCACGTGACAGAACAATGGGCCTGAAACGCTGTATCGAAGTGCTCACCGCGCAACGCATATATACAACTTCCAATCCAATCCAGGTGGACCCGTCGGTCCCTGACCACAACAACCGGCCAGGCGGGTAGCTACTCGCCTCCCGACACCACCTGGATTCTTCCTGTCACGCGCCATACATCTATATTTTGTTGCAGAGGCTACGGTGTGGAGTCGTGCGGCTGCGGCCCGTTCCCGGGCGGCGGCGGCGCGGGCGCCATCTTGCGGTACCCTGGGGTCACGTCGTTCGTGCTTGACTTCCTCGGGAACTACTGCAACCTGGATGAAGCGAAGAAAGACAATCCTAAACCGACATTCACTTTGACTTCTATTGAGGTAATTTATCCAGCCGCCATTTTGTACCCTTCATCCGCCATTTTGTGCTCTCCATCCGCCATTTTGTGTTCTCCACCCGCCATTTTGTGTTCTCCATCCGCCATTTTGTGTTCTCCAGCCGCAATTTTTTTATCAGCCACCATTTTGTGGAAGATGTCAACAATAATGTTGACGAAAGAGTAAGGGCAGTCGGTATTACTGTAGTGACAGGTAGTCAGCCTGTCACATGAAACGCACGAGTCCCTTAGTTGCCTCTTACAACACCCGCGGGAAGAATTGGGGTGATGCTATTCTATGCCGGTATCACACGGCATTACTTGGCCACAAAATGTATAAAAAGAAGTTTAAAGCATTCGTCGGTTAGATAAAAGCTCCCGTCAAAATTGTACTATGAATAATAAGCTTGTTTTTTTATGACAGGTATCAGGCAAGGAGCCCATAGGCAGGTGGCCGGGCTACGATCTGGACGTGAAGACGCTCAAACCTCACTGCAGGAGCGAATGGGACGCGTGGAACATGAACGCCCTGATCGACGACAAGCGGTACCGGGTGAGTCGGTTGACGTTATATGCCGTGAGGTTGACCTCATGTGTCGTGTGGTTGCCCTGAAGCCGAACTGTAAGAGTGAATGGGATAGGTGGTGATGATGGGATGATCGATGGATCTGACATGGGCTGGAAAGATAGCTGGAGCTTTTTCCGATTTGTGAATTAGAGCCGACCGTGGTGTAACGGTTAACACATCTGACCCGGCTCGTCAAAAGATGTGGGTTCGAGTCCCATCGGTGCCGTGAATTTTTTCCGCTTGTTTCGTTTGTATTAGCTTTCTAACAAAAAGTTAATTTAAAACTAGTGTTAAACGTAACCAAATCACATCAGCCCTGATGATGATGTTGACACCAGCTCTGATGATGATGATGTCATCAGCTCTGATGATGATGATGACATCAGCCTTGACGTTTGTTTCTAGGGCAAGTATCCCTTCGGGTCCCTGAGCGCGGAGAATCTCAGCATGTCGAGGAAGGCTTCAAAATACAAGACCCGGGCGTTCTTCCAGAAGCTTCCCAAAGATGACGTATGTACTTAGTCCGCATTTAAGCCGAAACACCGAAGGCAAAAGGTCCAGGGGCTCAATTTCTGAATTGTACGTTTTTGATTGCGTACTGCGAAACCGCTTTTTCGTAAGCAAAATCCTAAAATCGAAAAAGAGTGGTCAAACCACTCTTTTTTTTTTTTGTCGCAGGCCGAGGAGGAATCACGGCTTTTTATTTATAATAGAAAACATTACAAGAAATGCAGTCAAAAATACAAAAACAATAAAATTTAACAAAAGTAAACTTATCTAAAAATACCACCCCAGGACGCCCCCGGCCCAAAGGTGCCCATTACACTACTAGCATTACCACGTTGTATTGCAATGGACAACCTTTGCACCAGGAACGAGCCAGAGCGATGGTCCAGGCCCTTATCCCTCATCCGACGCCCACTCTTTTTAATTTTCTACTATTTGGCAAAACAGCTGATTGTCAAGTGACAAATAAGCATTATAGACCATAGACAACATTAACTTTTTAAATCACGTTTCGTTTCACTGTCGGAGATTACCGGTTTTTAAAACAATCAACTTTGTTAGGAATGTCGGTGGGTAGGTGCCTTATATTTTGGCGTAAAATGGAAACGTTTACGATATTTTAATAAAATGGCAATACAGCTTTCTACTATTTTAAAAATGCGCGAAAATGCTCAATTCAGAAATAGAGCTCCAGATTGTTTCAAACTTTCACACACTCTGACTCACAATTATTTAATACGGGATTATTGTCGCTTTACAATTTTGATGAATACGACAACAAAAATACAATTTTTTTTTGGTGAGTTCCTGTAGTGATCGACAGAATCGTAGGAAAAGGGTATGCAGAAATGCGTAGTCTCCATCTACCCACCCGAAAAACATCAGTTGTTCCGTGATCACGGCCTATGTAACTAGGTTGAAATATCGGACAATTCATCAAAATTGTATCGCGGTAAGAATCCCGACTTAAATTATTGTGAGTCTGGTTGTCTCATCTTCATTTCCAATCATCAGACATGGAAGTGCCCATACTACAACCATTTAGGATATAATAGAGTTCAGATTAACTCTAGAATGTGAGGCATCGGTCTCACGAGTGTCTTGCGACAGCTCAGCGAGTTTCGTCCCCTACGATAAGCCGCTTGTACCCAATTTGCATTCTAGAGTTCATCTGAACTTTATTACACAGGGTGTAAGAGACGGTGTAACGAAAACTTTTCGGGCGTGATGAAAAGTTTGAACAACTTTTTCTATAGCAGCTATGTTGGGAAACGAAACAATTTTCGAATTCCCATACATAGTCATTCAGCTGATCGGGAATTTTTTATGGAAGGTCGAAAAATCGAGGGAAAGAGAGGGAGAGGCAGGCCAAGAAGAAGTTATTTAGATCAAGTGAAGGAAAGAATAATGGCTATGACGTATAGGGAGGTCAAGGAGAAGGCGGAGGATAGAAACATCTGGCGGATGCTCAACCGACAAGAGCAATGAGCTCTTAAATATAAGAAGTCGAAAAAAAAAAACATTTACCAACATAGAAATAGTTGTTAATTTTCATGGTCTGAGCACGTCTGCAAAGTTTTCGTTACACCGTATATCCCAAAAAGGTATATCTTTACGCTAAATTTTAAACTTTTGTGATTGTTTACATGGTTTACACTATTCATAGTTATGATTATTTTTTTCCCGATATTATGACGCTGTTTCTAGCGTCATGATGACGGGTAAACTGGAGTATCTTCCCCCTCCTTCCAGAGCCCTCCCCCCCAGCTGCCGGTGCCCCCGGAGAAGCCTCCCCCCCCTCCCACGACGGAACAGCTGAACGAGTACAAGGGAGAAGACTTCTTCCTCTACTGCCCAAGGCTGGATGCCCACACTTACGGCAGGTGAGGAAAAGATGGATGTTTGGAGGAAAAAATGGAGGAAAAAGAACTTTTACATGTCCTTTGAAGTCGGTTCCGTTTTTAAAAACATACATACATACATATATAACGCCTTTATACCTTACGGGGTAGGCAGAGCGTAAACGGCCGTAAAAATACGGTCACTATCGCCACGTCTGACAATTAGGGCTGCTTGATAAAATTTGTGTATCAACACTATAGTGACAGGTTGTCAGCCTGTCGCCTAAAAGTTGTAATACACCCGAAGCCCTCAAGACCCTCAGTCTTACGGCACCTACGGGTAGGAAAGGGGTTGATGCTATTCCAAGCCGACATCACACATAAACAAGTTATTAATTTTTCAGAGACGACATGATTCCTCTAACGGAGTCGGTTCCAGCAATACATAGTCTGTTTGAGAAGGCTGACCAGACGTTTGACTCACAATTCGAGCAAATCAAAGATGGCGTCGACGCGTGGATCTTGCGCGGGACCAGACATTTCGCTAGCTACCGGTGAGTCCATTCTGTTTTATATTTTAAGGGGAAAACCAGCCCATGAAACTGAACAACTTTCCCCATGGAACATAGGTCGAAGTATGAAACATTTTGGACCTCATTTTGGACCTCCCATATAAAATTACCAATCTTCTTCTTCATCGAATCGATGGGCAACAATTAAATTTTATTGGACCAGTATTCGGCCACACTGATTGCCTTAGGGTTAGCCTCCAGCAAGTCCTGCATAGTGCAAGTACTAGGGCAGTTGGGGCAGGAGAGAAGGTGGTCCGTGGTTTGTTCTACACCGCAGTCGCACAGGGCACTGCCGGAGAAGCCCCACCTGACTCGGTTTGCATAGCACCTTCCAACACCAGCCCGGAGTCTGTTTAAACCATGATTTTTATCCAGATAGACTAAATTGACATTTGGTGGGTTGCCACGTTATTGTATTTAAAAATAATAAAAAAATAGTGTTGTGCCCTGAATGATCAAGTTATATGATTCAAAGATTATGATTGAATCTTTTTGAAAATAAATTAGGTTTATTTAAATTTCCATTAATAATTTGGCCTTAAAGACAAACATACCTACTACTTTGTTTGTAACAAACTAACTTCACATTTATTTCCTGTCTGACCTGACAACAATACGTTTTCGTTGTTATCGTCAGAGGATTAGAATTTATTTACCAGGTTCAACACAGCAGCAAAGTAAGTTATATGTTTTGAGATTTTCGCGGTTGTTCACAACACTTAAAATATAAGTATTTACGAGATTATGTTTGTTTTTACCTCGATATTTCTAAGCGGTTGCACGCTGCATGGTCACGAGTAGACTGTTTTGGCGAATCTTTGTTTGTTTGCGTATAAACGTAAAGTAACGTATACTATTTACGTGACCGAAAGTCAAGTATTTATTATGCATATTTATTTAAAATAACTACATCCAGAATTCATCTCACAACAGTTTAATGAATAAAATAAATGAGTCAAACCACAACACTAGACTTATGATGACAACATTTTAAAACAAAAAGGGCATTCTTAGCTGTCAGTTTAGTCTATCTGAATAAAAATCATGGTATAGAGACTTCCAAACTGCCCAGGGAAGATCTGCTCCCGGTGGTAGCCGCTCCGCCAGCGGGAGGTGGGATGGATTTGGCGGGTATAACTCTCCACTGCTCTAGTTTTAGCCTGTGGACATCTTTTTCTTCTGGTGAAGGCTTGCTGAGAAAACTATTGCGGCTCTTTAGACGTGGCGGTGGTGGGTTTTGGCCGTACATCAGATGCCTGCTATCCTCTATCTGTTTCACTCTTTCGGTTGAGTAGGCGGCTTGCCGACGAACACTTGGTGGAGCTATACCAGATAGGGTATACAGATGATGTAATGGCGTTGGTCTGAGTGTTTCTGTGACAATCCGACAGGACTCATTTAGCGCCACGTCTACTTTAGCGGCATGGGAAGAGCGTGCCCAGACGGGACTTGCATATTCGCCAGCCGAGAAGCTCAAGGCTAGACTACTGGTGCGGAGGACGTGTGGAGAAGCACCCCATTTGGTGGTGGTTTACAATTACCAATGATTAAGATGGGTCCAAATTTTTTGTCCCTAGTATCAGAATTTTTCAACCGCCTACTACAAGTAATGTCCTAACCAGACTGGGAACAAATTCACATAGTGATAAATATCAACTCGAACCCGGGACCTTATGCGCTAAAGGCAGTCGCACTATTTCGTTAATTATTACATACATACATATATCACGCCTTTATCCCTTACGGGGTAGGCAGAGCGTTAACGGCCGTAAAAATACGGTCGCTATTGCCACGTCTGACAAATTTAGAGGACCGTTTGAGATAATTTGTGTATTACTATAGTGACAGGTTGTCAGCCTGTCGCCTAAAAATAGTAATACACACCCTTCCTGAAGTCAAGTCCCTTGGTCGCCTCTTACGATACCCACGGGATAGAAATGGGGTGATGCTATTCTAAGCCGGCATCACACGTCAATTATAAATTATTAAATTAAATTAGAATAGCTTAAAACTAATACCTAGGAGCAAAGAGAATGTAACCCAATGTCCCCCCCCCCCCCCCCAGTTACCAGCTGTTCCTGTGGTACCACGGCGTGGCGTGCTGCGTGGCCGCGCTGGCCATGCTGCGGAAGCTGCGCGCGCGCGGCTGGAACGAGGACACCATCGACGAGACCTGCGACGTCGGCTGGAACCTGCACAGGGTATGATGACCACTCCACTCCACTCCACTCCACTCCACTCCACTCCACTCCACTCCACTCCACTCCACTCCACTCCACTCCACTCCACTCCACTCCACTCCACCGCACTCCACTCCACTCCACTCCACTCCACCGCACTCCACTCCACTCCACCGCACCCCACTCATCTCCACTTCACTATACTCCACTCCACTCCACCGCACTCCACTCCACTCCACCGCACCCCACTCCACTCCACTCTACTTCCACTCCACTCCACTCCACTACACTCCACTCCACACCACACCACTCTCCACTCCACTCTCCACTCCACTCCACTCTACTTCCACTCCACTCCACTCCACTACACTCCACTCCACACCACACCACTCTCCACTCCACTCTCCACTTCACTCCACTCTACTCTACTCTATTCTACTCTATTATTCTATTCTATTCAATACTATTCTATTCTATCCTATCCTATTCTATTCTGTATTCTGTTCTTGCCTCCAGGAGTCGCTGATGGAGCGCCGCGGGCCGATCAGGCGGCTGGTGCTGGGCGAGCTGAAGAAGGAGTTCACCATGAGGGACAAGCAGTACGAGCACAGGGTATGTCTCGTAGTATGAACGAGAAATTGACGGAGGCCAACCGGTGCGTCCATACCTTAGTGGTAGAGCCGCGGTTCGATTCCCGGTCGACATACATACATACCTACATAAATCACGCCTTTATCCCTCGCGGGGCATAACGATCGCAAAATTGCGGTCGTTATCGCCACGTCTGACAATATTTGAGGGTCGTTGCAGATAAGTCGTGTATCACTTTAGGTGACAGGTTGTTAGCCTGTCTCCCAAAATTGCAATACACTTGAAACCCTCGAGTCCCTTAGTCGCCTCTTACGACACCCACGGTTAAGAAATGGGGTGATGCTATTCTAAGCCGACATCACACGGCGAACGAACGACGCTCCGGTCGACGCTTGTAAATTTTACGATTTCTTTATTTCATTTATATCAGTTGTAAAAATATTAGCTGCAAATATTTTAAGAGGTGAACCAGCCCATGAAACTGAACATCTTTCCCCAAGGAACATAGGTCGAATTATGAAAAAATTGGACCTACCATACAAAAAGTAGCAGCCGGGCGAGTCAACTGTATGGGATGGTCCAAATTTTTTTAAAATTTTTCAGCCTATGTTCCTTGAGGAAAGTTGTTCAGTTTCATGGGCTGGTTCACCCTTTAATATATTTGCAGCTAATTTTTTTACGCCCTGTATGGCACTGTGAGTGCGGTAAATCTCAATAAATTAACAAGGTAGAGTAGATCTAATACTGGCCGCATCGTCGTCGTGCGATGCAACGATACATCGAAATTTAATAATACCTGGGAACTGGAAAAAAAAATTCGTTTCCCAACATAGCCCCCATAGAAAAAGTAGTTCAGTTTCGTGGTCTGATCACGCCTGCAATGTTTTCGTTACACCGTCCCTTATGCACCGTATTTAGGTAAATTTGTGGCATGTTTTGAGATAACTTAAACTTTTCTTACAGGAACGAGGAATAGCAGTTTGGGGCAAACTGATGTCGAAGAACCCGAGAGTGTTCGATATTTGCCGAGGGATCGAGGAGTTCTTCAAGAGTTCAGATTCTGGGATCTTACAGGTAAAGGCTGCTTTTAAAAAAATTGCTCGGTCGATATACTTCATTGGCTTAAGTTACGACCAGCGTAACTTGACCTTCATGCTCGTTAGTTGCACCTACGCGCGCGCATTGGTAGTTACACTGGTCGTGATGCCAATCAGTCATCCCTTTCGGTCACTTAGGTCCAGTTCCTGATACGTCCAGTGGTCCTTTCCATTTCCGCGAGCGTCCATTACCGGGAACGTCCATTACCGCGAACGTCCATTTCCACGAACGTCCATTTTCCATCATCAAGCCTCATACGTCTGGAACAGAAGATTTCATCAGTGTCAATCAGGCAAGACTATCCGCATGGCGCTGGTGAAGTTTCCTCTTCACAGACACTGCTTTGCCTGGACGCAATTATGGAAAACGCAGGGTTGCCCAAGACCTGCGCCACCCTCTCGGCCTCCCTGGCTGACTACACAGGAACGACGAGTCAACACGTGCGGGGCCAAGTCGGCTGCAGGAGTCTAAAGCACGATAAACCTCGGTCACAGCGCCTGACGGAGACCGCGGGTTTAGTGTGGAGTTGTCCTTCTCCAGGTCCGTTCTTGGGTCTGGTTAATTCGTCGGTCACTTCGGTCCCATGGGAAGAGATGGGCTATTCTACTCTGCCGGCACCACACGGCCAAATGGTCTTCGAAGGCAGTATAATAATTCTTCTTTTACTTGCAGATACCTGGCGAATACGAGACGGCGATCTGGTACGAAGGGAACCGGTACTACATGTATCATCCCTGGCCGGCGGATAGATATGGAATGAGGGTAAGTCATTTGACATGAGTATGAAGTTATATGACAGCTAGTTTTGCTGACTCAATTGAAGCGCCACCTACGTTAGTTCCGCGTACTTTCGTATTTGCTTTTCTTGACTGCCAGCGCCACGATGGCGATTTTCAAATGGTGCCACCAATATTGTAGCAACAACCAGTTCAGAGCCAGTTTCAGGTCAGCAGTACGAAAAGTAATTACGTAGGGACCTCTATGAGCTACTTAGCGCACTCAACGTGGTTCAGAATAGAATGCAAGGAAGTTCTTAACAAATTATCAAGATGGCGCTAGATGAAAACGGTATCGAAATTTTTTATCGTACGCATATGTAATACGAATTACTAAATTTCCTGTTTTCAAGTGTACATAGAGGGCGCTTTTCCAAGTTTCCGTGGAAAACAATACTCAAAAATGTCAGACTTGGCGATAGCGACCGTATTCTTACGGCTGTTAACGCTCTGCCTACCCCGCAAGGGATAAAGGCGTGATATATGAATGTTTTCCAAGATTGTTTCAGAAAACATGTGTATCACTATAGTGACAGGTTGGCAGACTGTCGCCTAAAAGTTGTAATACACCAATACCCTCGAGTCCCTTAGTTGCCTCTTACGTCACCCGCGGGAAGGATGTGGGGTAATGCTATTCTAAGCCGGCATCACACGGATAATATATAGTCGTGGATATTGGTTCCAGGTGGGTCTCCAAGGTGGCGGTAAGGCGTGCCTCCTCTCCTTCGGCAACATGCAGCTGATGTGTGAGCACTTTCTGGAGAACGTGATGGATATCAAGAAGAAGCCGTTCAGCATCAGCGATGTGGGCGTCTACGACCTTGGCGAGAGGCCTGAACCTGTCAATAATATGAAGGGTTAGTTCTCTTCTTCTCACTCGTTACTTCATTACTGAAGGTCGTGTCTGCATAGACTCTCTTCTGCCAGATTTTTCAAAATATTCTTCCATGTGTCTCTGTCTTCGCCATGTTTTAAGGCTGTGTTAATATAAGGTGTAAAAATATTAGCTGCAAATATTCGTATAGGTGAATCAGCCCATGATCTGATGACTGAACAACTTTCTCCAAGAAACATAGGTCGATATGAAAGAATTTTTTGGACCTCCCATACAAAATGTAGCAGCTGAGCAAGTCAAATGTATGGGAGGTCCACATTTTTTTCATCATTCGACCTATGTTCCTTTGGGAAAGTTGCTCAGTTTCATGGGCTGATTCATCCCTTAAAATATTTGCAGCTAATTTTTTTACACCCTGTACATAGACCTGTAAGATTATTTATTGGATCTGACCATCGTGTTGGAGAGCGCCCGCGTGATCGTTTACCCTCTACCTTCCCTGTGATCAGTAGCTTCTCTAGGCTGTCAGTTTCACTACGAGCAATATGTCCAAAGTAAGACAGTATTCTTTGAAGACAGATTGTTGAAAATCTTGTGGTGATGCGAAAGGTTAGTTGTAACCCTTGAAGTCCGTTGAGTGCCGATCGGCACCCGCGCTTCTGTCCTTTAGGCGGTCAGTGGCCATTTCGTAGAGCAAAAAGCAACTTTTATAAGGGATTTATACCCTAGACAAAATGCAGAAAACCTGCCGAAAAAAACAGGCAATAATCTTCAGGATATTTGGTATAGTGTTATTGTTTCCAAAGCATGACAGGTAGGTCTTTGAAATCAGATGATATTTGAATGTGACTTATCCTAGGATTCGGGCCAGGAGGTTAGCCTTCGGGTTGCAGAGGTCAGATGGCAGTCATATTAGTCGAAGGTCTGAGCACGCCTGCAAAGTTTTCGTTACACCGTCCCTTACACCCTGTATGTGTGTTGCACAGGACCGCAATAAGTGGAAGACCGCGGGGGAGGCCTTTGCCTAGCAGTGGGATCTGATAGGCTAAAAATAATAATAAATATATATGTGTGTATGTAAATTATGAATTTTTCGCACACACAGCCGTGGGCCCGAGCCGCTGGATCGTCCGCGGCAACTTCCATGAGGGAGACGAGAGGTTCCCGGAGGAGCATCGCAACAAGCAAGCCACCCCCACGGCCATCACCGCCATCGCTATGGCGAGCCTGGTGAATCCTGCGGAGTGGACCCCCGCTGACATTGACGAGGTAAAACTTCCTTTGGGGAGACGAGAGGTTCCCGGAGGAGCATCGCAACAAGCAAGCCACCCCCACGGCCATCACCGCCATCTCTATGGATTCCCTGGTCAATCCTGTGGAGTGGACGCCTGCGGACATTGACGAAGTAAAACGTTGTGTGGGACACCGAGTCGTCCAACGGCCCTATGAACCCTAGTGTCAGAAATTTTGCACCTAATAAATATATCACTAGTGACAGGTTGTCAGCCTGTCGCCTACAATTTTGATACCTACATATAAAGCCCTCGATTCCCTTAGTTGCCTCTTACAACACACACGGGAAAGTAATGGAGTGATGCTATTCTAAGCCTGCATCACACAGCACCTTTGTAAAATGGTGGCAATTTCTTTTTCATGTGGGTCACCGAGTCGTCCAACGACCCGATGAACGCTAGTGTCAGAATTTTTCAACCGCCTTCTAAATGTAGCAGGCTTCTGACATGGTTGTGTAACGACCGCCGTCTAAGTGATTATATACAGCAACCGAGACCTGCGGATTAACGTGCCACCCAAAACACGGAACCATCTTACTTACGGACAATCTTATTTATTCGGTTAAATGCCGTATGATGCCGGCTTAGAATAGTATCACTACCTTTCTTCCCGTGGGAGTTGTAAAAGGCAACTAAGGGACTCGGGGGTTTCATGTATGTTACAATTTTAAGCGACAGGCTGACAACCTGTCACTACAGTGATACACGAATCATCTAAAAGGTCCCTCCAATACTTGTCAGACGTGGCGATAACGACCGTAATTTTACGATCGTTAATGCTCTGCCTACCCCGCAAGGGACAAAGGCGTGATTTGTGTATGTGTATGTATTTAATTTACACTTATACTAGCGGCCTACCCCAGCGGCTGCGCCCGCTGCAACCTATTTTCCCGTGAGAATAGGGACTTTTCCCGGCAAGTATTATAAATACTTCCTCTTGAATCACTCCATCTATAAAAAAAAACCCATAAAAATCCGTCGTGTAGCTTTAAAGATTTAAGCAAACAAACGGGGTGTAAGGGACAGCGTACCGAATACTGATAGAGTGCTAGCAGACCATAAAACTGAACAACTTTCCCCTAGGAACATATGTCAGGAAACGTCAAAAAATTTTTGGTTTCCCATAGTAAATGCAGGCAGCTGATCGCAATTTTGTATGGTATAGAAAAATGTTGTCGTTTTGAAATTTTGAACGTCGTTTACTGACAAATGTTCCTAGGGGAAAGTTGTTCAGATTCATGGTCTGCTTGCACCCTATCAGTATTCAGGACGCTGTCCCTTACACCTTTTACATACAGACAGACGCGAAAAGCGACTTTGCTTTATACTATGTAGTGATTTATCGCCATCTTGAACTGAATCCCTTGTGCGCTTGCCACAGATCCTGCTGCGTGGAGACACCCTGTACGACAAGACCCTGAAGAATCTGGACAAGATGGGCATCAACCTGGAGCAGCCTCCGAGGATCGAGGCTGACAACGAGGGAGAGGAAGAGGAAGCCGTCAGCTTGGGTCAGTTTACATCACGCACGAGAGAAAGATAATAGAGAGAGAGGGAGAGAGGGCGAGAGAGAGAGGGAGAGAGGGAGAGAATGAGAGACAGAGAAAAAGAAAGAAAAAAGAGTGAAAGAAAGAAAGAAAGACGACAGTCACCGTGCTCTTTAATGAACGAAAGACATTTTTTGTTAAATAAAATATTCTGATCAAATGCGTAGAGGATGCCTAAAAAAGTTTTCTCGTGAAGGAGTATGAAACAAACAAAGATTCATACAAATTTTGCATTTTTATAACGATTATATAAGATTATATAACCGGCTAAAGTATGGTCGTTCGAATAGACTGCTCTCATAATCTTGTTTATGCTATGACATAAGGTATATTTTTCTTTGTTGACATGTCCTTTATTATGGGTTTGACAGCAGTCAATATGGCCTATTCGAACGGCCGCACTTAAGTCAGAAGACGCGGGTTCGAATCCCATCGGTGGTCTGAATTTTTTGTATTTACTTTCTAACAAAAAGTTGAGCGTCGGTGGCCATGTGGATAGGACACCGGTCTTACAATCGTGAGGCATGAGTTCGATCCCCCCATGTACGGTGAAGGAAAAACATCGTGATGAAACCCACATTCAAATAAAATTTGAAATCAGATGATATTTGAGCGTGACTTAACCTAGGATTTGGGCCAGGTTGGCCTTCGGGTTGCAGAGGTCAGATGGCAGTCGCTCTGTGTAAAACTTGGTTCCACGTCAAATACCCTAGGTTAGGTAGCCGACCCCGACAGAGAACGGGATATGGCAAGGAGAATGATGACTTTCTAACAAAAAGTTGATAATAACCTACGTTCGTCAATTCTGCAGGAACGTCTGGAACTCTAGCTGCAGCTGATGTGCTGCCGAGGTTCAATATCTCTGAGTACGACAGCATCGAGACCGATGTCCTGGATGCTGAGTATAGTGGTAAGCTTTATTTTTCAAGTTGTGGCGTCACATCTCACGGGTCGAGACGTATTTTGCCAATGTCAAAGTAGTCAAGTCGGTACAGTCAAAGTAAAGTTTGTGGCATTACGCCGAGGGAGAGTCCACAACACAGTGATCCTAGTCTGACGACTAGGGGCTGTACAGTTATGTAGTACAAAAAATTTAGATTGATAGTGAAAGAAACAAAATACGTTTTTAGGAGTGATAAACCCGAGCTTGACTCTGTGAACCAGGTACTTTTTTATTACGCACTGAACTTGATATATGGTTGGCACATCACTGGAAACCCACGATGTAAATTTAGCTACTGGTTACAATCACTGTCCGCCTTTGATGCCTTACCTTTCCTTACCAGCCGCAACAGTCCACTGCTGGACAGAGGCCTTATTCTATTAGGTATCTTTCTCTTTGTGTGGGACACCCGAGTACTCCAACGACCCAATGAATCCTAGTGTCAGAATTTTTCAACCGTGGTTTTTTGGTGCTGTGAGAATTGTCCAGGATATTTATTTATTTATTTGTCCACAGGTCAACTGACTGCGGAACCCGGCAGCAACGTGATGTCCCTCAAAGACTCCCTGAAGGAACTCTTCAAGCATCATAACGCGGGCATCGTCACCGCCAGGGGAGGCTCCGTGGCTGTCTTCAGGCACGATGATTACTTCTACTTCTTCGACCCTCATGGCTGCGACGAATATGGTGAGTTGCTTGGAAGATTATGCTTTTACTTCTACAGCCACGACAGTCCACTGCTGGACACCACGCTTGGCAGGCGGATTGGCGAGCGCAGTGCAAGATATTGTAGATATTCACAGGGAACGCTGCTTCCTGTTCCCTGGAATGATCCCTTAGTCGCCTTTAATATGCTACCTTAGTAATAAGGTCGCCTTTTTGTGACTCGGGAGTTAGGCGTTTAGGCGTAATTTTGTCTGTTTCAAATTAATTTCTTCGTTCAATGAATGAAGAATCTGGCAAGATCGAAACATCAGAAATTATACAAAGATAAGACCAATGCGAACGTTGGTAGTCTCAATCTTCCTGTATGGAGCTGAGTCGTGGACAATACGTGCTACTGAAAGAAGATGCATTTGAAATGTGGTGTTAGCGACGCATGGTTTGTATTCTCTGGACAACGAAAAGAACAAATAAATCTATTCTCGAACAGCTGAGAAAAAAAACTCGTTTATCCACCATATGCTACCAAAGGAAAGGTCGAGCATGTCCATAGTTACCCGCTAGTCTCATTTTCCCCAATTTTACTGTAAATAAATAAACCATCTGCTGGCCAGCGATCCCTACAACCGTGTATACGATATCCCTTGGCAGGTCTCCCGTCCGACGAGCCGCTGTCGGGCGCGTGTCTGCTGCGCATGGAGCAGGACTACAAGGAGCTAGCGGACGTGATCATGGGCAACCTGGCACCAGGATCCGACGACAGCTTCAACATCTCGCCCGTGGAGATCACCACCGCCAAGCTCAACCCCGAGCTGGGCGCGCCCGAGATCAAGAAAGAGGTAAGTTTTTAAGTGTGATGCCGTCTTAGGGTGCGTCCCCATTGAAGCGGGACTGCGCTAAGCTAAGCTAAGCGCAGCCAATCATGAGCCTCAAAATCCCCGAATCCCCGTCCCGCTTCAGTGAAGACGCAACCTGATTGGTCAATTCATATCCCTCACTGTAACCACTGTAACTGATATTACGGGATCAGTTGGGCATTCAATGATTAATGTAACGCTGACGTTAAAGAAGGTTAAGGTACCACCCAGATGTTTTTCTTATAGACCCCTGCAGAACATTAATATACATGACTTCAATAGAGACCTTCAATCCATCGATTGGGATTCTATAGCAAGTGAATCATCTGTTGACGCTATGGTAGCAAAATTTGAAACTTCACTCTTAGCACTTTTTGATAAACATGCCCCTGTTAGAACATTACGCATTAAAAGTCAGTCCTTGCCGTGGATTACCGATACAATCAAATTTATGATGGAACTTCGCAATGAAGCAAGGACAAGGAGAAAACAAACTGATCTAGATGCACATAAACAGTATTATAGGGACCTTAAAAATTTAGTTGATACTAGTATTTTTTACGAAAAACGTGCTTATTTCAATAACTGCATCAACTCAAACATCAATGATAGTTCAAAATTCTGGAATAATATGAAAAATAAAATATTAGTCGATCCGAGTAAAAACGAATACCTACCCGACTGTTTTAAGGACCCTAATGAGATTAATGATCACTTCCTGAACGTACCTGACTTTGATTTGGAAGCATCTGCTGCGGAAAGTATCAAGTTTGAAAACAAGTCGTTTGGAGTTACTACTTTTACTTTGCAGCCTGTAACCGAGCTTACTGTATCTAAGTATATTATGTCAATTAAATCAAATGCGATAGGCTGTGACAATATAAGTAGAGATATGATTATGCTAACGCTTCCGATAACGCTTCCAATAATCACAACGATCGTTAATGAATCTATCCGTACTGCAATTGTTCCTGGTCAATGGAAAGATGCCTTGGTGACTCCACTACCTAAAATAAAAAATCCATGTGAAATCAAAGACCTTAGGCCAATCAGTATCCTACCTTTTATGTCTAAAATTTTAGAAAAAGCAGTTTACCATCAACTGATGAGCCATGTAGAAAAGAACAATATATTGCCTTCTCTTCAATCGGGTTTCCGTAGAGGTCGTGGCACGGTCACTGCTTTACTAGATGTAACAGATAATATACTTGCAGAACAGGACGCCGGCCGTGGCACTATCCTCGCACTTTTGGACTTTTCACGAGCTTTTGATAGCATTAACGTCTCTCTTCTAATCACAAAGCTGGCTTATTATGGTCTTGAAACTCATGCACTGCAGTGGTTTAAAAGCTATTTAAATGGTCGACAACAGTCTGTTAGACTTAAGAAGCCTGATGGTACTACCTTGACTTCAAACCCCAAAGTGGTTCAGCGAGGTGTACCTCAAGGATCTATACTGGGACCTCTATTGTTTATTATATACTCTGCTGATTTGCCCACGGTTATTAAAAATAGCAAATTTCATATCTACGCTGACGATTTACAATGGTATATTTCCGAAGTGCCCGATAAAATACCACAAGCTTTGGCAATGATCAACAATGATCTGGACAGAATAGCGGAGTGGTCTAAGGGAAATGCATTAGTTTTGAATCCAAATAAGTCTAAGTATATGGTGCTCGGCTCTAAAGCTAAGATTACAAAAATTGAAAGCATGTCCTCGGTGGTTAGCATTTTGGGTCAGCCTATAGATCAGGTCAGTGATGCTAAAAATCTTGGTGTTTTGATGGATAATCAGTTGCGGTTCGAAAAACATGTAGCGGGTCTAGCTAGGAATTGCTTTTATAGATTAAAAGTGTTATACAAGATACGAAACTTAATACCCGAAAGAGTGAGAATCATTCTTTGTGAGTCCCTGGTATTATCTCGATTAAATTATGGAGATCTTGTCTATGGACCTAGGCTATTGTATAAAACCAGTCGTTTAATACAACGCGTGCAGAACGCATGTTGTAGGTTTATTTTTGACGTTCCACCTAGAAGTCACATTACACCTTTTTTAAATAATGCGTCTATTCTTAATATGGAATACCGCAGAAAATTACATTTGGCTTCCTTAATGTTTGACGTTATTAATTTTAAAAGCCCCGAATACCTTTTTTCAAAATTAAAATTCCCACATCTTAGATTTAATACTGTGGCCGAAAAACCGAGAGCACTGAGACCCCCTCTGCGTGTGCAGCGTCATCGAACTGCAGCCTTCACCGGAAGCTTTCACTACCACGCTACTAAGTGCTGGAATGATATTCCACCACCTTTGAGGATAATTAAATCTAAATGCTCGTTTAAGGAAAAAACAAAACAACTGCTCCTAAAAACTCAAAAGATAGGAATCCCTAAGCGCTTTGTTTAGGTAGCGAAAGCAAAATTAAATAGTATGTTTTTAAATGTCCATTTTAGTTATTTATTTAATATTAATTCGTTTATTTATTCAAAATATTAACAGTATACGTAAATTTTTGTACTTACCTATTTATTTCTTTTTTGTTTAATTTTATTATTTACATATTGTTTTGCATGTATTAACTTTATTTTACTTACATGACTTATTATGTTTAATTTAATAGCGTACTGTTGGCTAGTCACCGAACCTGCGCCTTCCCCTAGGTTATAGCTGAAAATCAGCGATTTTGCTTTATAGCAAAATATGACGCTGAGATATAGCCTTTTTGCGCTGCTGCAGCATACATACATACTTGATGTCGGGGCTGCGTCCCCATTTTGTTCTCATAGTTTTGTACCTACCTTTTTGTAACAACAATTAATTATGTGTGTATGACTGTAGAACCAAATAAACATCTATTCTATTCTATTCTATTCTATCCCGCTCAACTCAGTTTAGCGCAGCCCTGCTTCAGTGGAGACGCACCCTTAGAACAGCATCACCTTACATCCATCCCGCGGATGTCTAAGGCGACTAAGGGACTCAAGATTGTGTATTACAATTTTTAGGCTGACAACTTGTGACTATAGTGATACACATGTTATCTGAAACAACCTTGGAAAACGATCCTCAACAATGTCAGAAGTGGCGGTAGCGGTCGTTATTCTTCGTTATATTTTCTATCTTGTTGTTGTCTCAACTATCACATTTTATTCATTTAGTTTTATACTTTGCGGTATTTAATTTATTTATATTTATTCATTAAGTGGACTGTTCTTTGCATTCCAGGGCAGACAGTTCGAGTGGTTGAATAAGAACACGGCCACCATCTTGATGGGGCCTCGTGGTGAGAACACGGCCATTGGGAAGGCGGCCAAGAAGTGTCAAGTCCCGGTGAGTAGTAGATAAAAATCTGTCAAATCTGACAGATAACGCTTAACTATGGCAACAATATTTGATACAACATTTTTAGTTCCATTTTATTTAATTGTACTATACAGGGTGTAAAAATATTAGCTGCAAATATTTTAAGAGGTGAACTAGCCCATGAAACTGATCAACTTTCCCTGAGAAACATACGTCGAAATATGATGTATATTTTGGACCTCCCATGGGTCAATATTTGAAAACGGTTCTTCAGGTCCCTTTCCTGGCAAATTTAAAATTTTCGGTTTATGGTTATCTTATCATTGCATAATATTAAAGGCCTATTGAAAAGGCTATTTACGAAAAAACACTTAAATCGAACCACAGGTTTCGTCAAAATTCAATTTTGAAATTTGAGGTGCCAGTCAACGGGACATTTTGTGCCAGTCAAGGGACAAAGTAATTATTTTAACAAAATATATGAATAAAAGCTGTTCATCTTTTGCTTTTAACTAAGTAAAATAGAAGTAAAAGTTGCCGCAGCCTACCAGGCTGACGCCCTGAAGCCTCAGTCTGGTTAAGACACGAGGCACCTAGTCACAGAAAATTTGCTCGTGCTTGAAACACGACACAGACAGCCCGACAAACGAAATGAAACAGCCACAGTGTTCTACAATCACAGTTGACAGGCGGGTGTTTGTGATCTGTCGACCTCCGGAAGAAAGCTGTTTGTAAACAGCCGAAACGTTGACCCAATTCTCCACCAAAAAATAGTAACGTAAGTCGTTTAAACTTAGGCCATAATGAAACAGCTAGCATGAGACAAGAATAACCACCGAAAATATTATGACCTGAGAATTAACTGCCGTGTGATGCCGGCTTAGAATAGCATCACCCCACATCCTTCCCGTGGGTGTCGTAAGAGGCGACTAAGGGACTCGAGAGTATTGGTGTATTACAATTTTTAGGCGACAGGCTGACAACCTGTCACTATAGTGATACACATGTTTTTCGAAACAACCTTAGAAAACAATACTCAAAAATGTCAGACGTGGCGATAGCGACCGTATTCTTACGGCTGTTAACGCTCTGCCTACCCCGCAAGGGATAAAGGCGTGATATATGTATGTATGTATGAGAATTAACTGTGTTGAGCCACTTAAGACATTTTGCGAATTGTATATTCTGCTACTGAACAGACGAAGATAACCTTAAAGATGACGCAATCAGCCTGAGACATGCATGACTCAGATAGCCTTAGACACCACTAGGCAAGCAACCTGACACACGACGCTGTATACATGAGACACGATGCAATTTTGCAATCAGCTTAAGAGACATTGCAATCAGACTGAGACACAACCTAACTAACCTGAGACACGACGCAGTCACCTTAGAGACGACGTAATCAGCCTTAGATACGATATACTCAGCTAAAAAGACTCCGACATACAATGCAATCAGCTTAAGAGACGTCGCAACCAACCAGAGGCATAACGCAGCCATGCTGAGATACAATGCAGACAGCTTAAGAAACGTCGCCATCAATCTGAGACATAACGCAGTAATCCTGAGATACAACGCAGTCAGCTTAAGAGACGTCGAAATCAGCCTGACATAACGCAGCCACCTTAAGATACAATGCACTCAGCTAAAGAGACGTTGTAACCGACCTAAAACATAACGTAACCATCCTGAGATACAATACTGTTAGCTGAAGAGACGTCGCAATCAACCTCAGACATAACGCAGCCAACCTGAGATGCAACGCAGTAGGTTAAGAGACGTGGCAGTCAGCTTTAGAGATGTCGAAGTTACCCTTAGTGAGATATATCGCAGCCGTCCTGAGATACAACGCAGTCTGCTTAAGAGACGTCAAAATCAGCCTGACATAGCGCAGCCACCCTGAGATACAACGCAGTTGCTTAAGAGACTTTGCATAATGACCCTGAGTGAGATAAAACGCAGCCGCCCTGATATACAACGCAGTAGCTTAAGAGACGTCGCAATCAGTCTGAGACATTACGCAACCACCCTGAGATACTACGCAGTCAGCTTAAGATACGTCGCAATGTGCCTGAGTGAGACGTATCGCAGCCAATCTGAGATACAGCGCACTCAGCGTAAGAGACGTCGCAGTCAGCCTAAGACATACGTCGAAATTAACCTGAGACTTAACGCAGCCTCCCTGAGATACAACGCAGTAGCTTAAGAGACGTCTATCAATTAACCTGAGATATCACGCAGCTACCCCGAGGCCTAACGCAGCCACACCTCTCTAGGTATGTCTCTACATAAAGCAAGTGTTTTTAAACTATGTTATCTGCACGAAATGCTGTTCACCTCCTGGAAACCCTTAATCTAACTTACGGTACCCATGGGCAGACATGGGGTGGTGCTATTCTAGTCTGCAGGCACACCTTTACACAAAAAAAATGCAAAAAACAATCATTTAAATAACATTAGTCACTTGACTGGCATAAAATGTCCCTTGACTGGGAAAAATGCCAGTCAAATGAAGCCAGTCAAGGGACAATTTTCTATGTTTTTAGTGATTTATTGGTAAACGCTTGAATGTAATCAAAATGTGTAAACAAATCTTAAATCTCGCTTTATTATGCGACATTATTTGTTCAGAACAAATTCTCTGTAATAACTCTTTCACGAAGAAAACATGCACAGGAAAGGGACCTGGCGCAGGTGCAAAAATAGGACCTAAAAATTTAACAACTCCTATTTTATTCTAGAAGTGCCAAGGAGCTCTATGCTTCCTCTCCAGGGATGAAGAAGCAATCCTGGCAGAAGGCAGAGACAAGACCCAGCTCATAGTTCTATTAGTTTCAGCGATTCAGTCGTTTTAGACCACGTATTCAGAAAACACAAAAACGTGTGACCAACACAAATTGTAATTTTTATCGGTGTGCCCATTAAAATATTGTCAATATTATAGTTTACTATAAATCTACATGATACAAGGATTAATTTGATGGGTAAAAAGTTCTATCATGTCCAGTCAGATAAAATTTTACACATGTTTGAATTTCGCAACAGCTGAGTGTGACACGCGAAGAACGGGTATTTTGACCCCGATTTTAGGTTTCAGATTAAGTTTTAGTTAAACATGTTTCATAATTTATGGATGGAGTTTTAGTTTCTGAATAGTCAATTCAACATTATTTCGTGTGAAAATTAGTAAAAACCTGTAAGTGTTATACTTTTGTAGAAATTAACGTGTGACCGCAATTTTTACCTTCTCCAGGAATCACCCCCATACTTAATCACCGACCGACTAAGTTAATTTGTATGGGAGTCCCAAAAAAATATTCTCATATTTCTTAGGGAAAGTTGTTCAGTTTCATGGGCTGATCACCTTAAAATATTTGTAGCTAATATTTTTACACCTCATATGTCGTGGGTTTTTGATCTAAAATCAAAGTTTAGATGCTCCGCACGTATCGACTCGTCGTTCCTGTGGAGTCAGCCAGGGAGGCCGAGAGGGTGACGCAGGTCTTGGGCAACTCTGCGTTTTTTTTGTGTCCCAGGAAACGTCAATCGGCCCGGGTTTGATTCCCGGTCGACGCTTGTAAATTTTTCAATTTCTTGTTTTCATTAATGGAGCGCAAACCTTCTGCCTTTGACGCAGAAGGTTTCGGATTCGATTCTGGGTGGGTCACTCGCAAAGTTGGTATTTATCACTTATCCCACAGTGGGCTGAACCACCCGATTGTCCGTAAGTAACATGGTTCCGTGTTTCGGATAGCACGTTAACCCGTTCGGGTCCCAGTTGCTGTCTATGATCACTTAGACGGCAGTCGTTAAAAACCACGTCAGAAGCGTGCTACTTGTGGAAGGCGGTTGAAAAATTCTGACACTAGGGTTCATCGGGTCGTTGGACGGCTCGGTGTCCAACACTTAAAAAAAAAGGAAAAAAAGGAGGCTCTACGGGGTGTAAGGGACAGCGTCCCGAATACTGATAGAGTGCAAGCAGGCCATGAAGTTTAACAACTTTCCCCTAGGAACATTTGTCAGGAAACGTCAAAAAATTTTTGGTTTCCCATAGTAAATGCAGTCAGCTGATCGCGATTTTGTATGGGAGGTCGAAAATTATTTGTCGTTTCCTGACGATGTTCTTGACGAATTATTTGACGTATGTTCCTAGGGGAAAGTTGTTCGGTTTCATGGTCTGCTTGCACTCTATCAGTATTCGGGGCGCTGTCACTAACACCCTGTGTGGTTGTTTGACGCAGAAAGAGGACCTGGCCGGGCGCGACATCGCTCTGCCGGTTGTGGCCGCGTTTGCTGCAGCGACCGAGGCAGTGGACCCGCCGGGCATGCACCAGGATCACATGTTTAACTTCTTAGGTTAGTTGCCATTACACTATGGTGGAAACCGTAATCAGAGGTAGTAGTTTGACAGTTTAGTTTCTAAGAACAAAATAAGTTTAATCGTCTAGATCATATAATAATATCGATACTTAGTGAATAATCGACATTTACCCCAACTTTATTTTTTTAGTATAAGCTTCCTATCTATAGTCTGTAAAATATAGGGTGATCCCTGTGATGTTTCCGACCTTGGAGCAAATGCTATGACATAAGGACCATTTTCCTTTGTTTACTAGGAACGTCATCGAGATCATTCTATATTTAGTAGTCTATAGTTGCGCTAGTATAACCTTTATTTAGTCTGGGGCTAGATGGCGCTGTGTGCACTGTCGAAGATATTTACTATATTCTACACAGAGGAAGGAAAAAATATCGTGATGAAACCCACATTCAAATAAAATTTGATACCAGATGATATTTGAATGTGACTTAACCTAGGATTCGGGCTAGGTTAGCCTTCGGGTTGCAGAGGTCAGGATGGCAGTCGCTCTGTGTAAAACTTTGTTCCACGTCAAATCCCCTAGGTTAGGTAGCCGACCCCGACAGAGAACGGGATAAGGCAAGGAGAATGATGATGAGTTGCGCTAGCTTTATTTAGTCTGGGGCTAGATGGCGATGTGTGAACTGTGGAAGATGATTATAAATTTATTTATTTACTAATTTCTGAACACATATTCATCCCACAGAGGTTGGAGGCGAATACTACCTCAACCACGTGAAGAGCAAAGGAAGAAAAGACATTGAGATCGACGACCTGAAAGAGAAATACGAGATGGGCGTCAACACGTTCTCCTTGGAGATAGACGAGCCCATCAGGCTGCCGCTGCGGCTGCCGGACAAATCCGCCGTGAGTTGACCGGTTTGACAGCTGTCAGACTCATAGATTCAAGATTCAATCGTTTGTTTCCAAGTAGATTCACAACGAATGCTTTTAGAAAGTCTGGAATTTACAATACAATCCTGTCACTATATAAATAAATTAGTACCTAATTGTAAAAAAAAGAAAATTGTCAGACACAATTTTCTCCTTTTTATAACAATTTTATGTTCCTAGTAGAAACGCGGCACGAGTGGAATCCTACTACTATTATAAAGGCGAAAGTTTGTAAGTATGGATGTATGGATGTTTGTTACTCTTTCACGTAAAAACTACTGAATGGATTTGAATGAAACTTTACCAGAATATAGCTTATACATCAGAATAACACATAGGCTATAGCTTATACGAAGACGGGACGAACCTGAATCCACGCGAACGAAGTCGTGGGCAAAAGCTAGTAAAGAATAAAATAAAAAATAAAGGCACTACCTCGGGGCCGGCCAGGCTCACCACACAGCATGTAACTAACTTACATACTAATGACAACAAAGAAAAACAGGGTCGCTCGTTGCTATTCCATGATGGCGGACGTGTTTTAATTATAATTAGTGATCGTGATTTTACGTACTAGCGACGTAGTTCTATACCTATTATGGAGTCGGCTTTTTCCCCGGGGTTCCCAAGCAACAGTTTTTTATGACTTGGTTACACTTAAAACTAGTTATACAAAGCATATAATTTTCCGTGCGTCAGTGCTCGGCGCAAAAACAGTTCAGGTAGGAGGTTTTCTTTTTGAGAATTAAAAAAAAACTAGTAATCCAAGAACTCGATACATGGCGTTGAGCCGACTATGTTACTGGATTATTGTGTAGATTTGAAAGCCAAATTACGAAAAAAAACATTGCTACACAAACTGAAAGTCTGGCACACATACACTGACACTTTCATTCCAAATGAGTCGGAGTCCAAGTTTCAAAAAAACAAAAACTAAATATTACTTTCGGTTCTTTGTGGTAACACACCAAGCAAAGCGCCATCTATCCAGCGCCTAGAATAATAGTTGAAAAAAATTAATGAAATTCCCTATTCTGAATCCATCTCTATGTTAACTTAGCCTTTGCTGTCGTTGATCACTCTACCTACTCTGATCACTGGTTATATTAAAGGATCATGCCAACTTTTGTTTGGATGCTCGTCCTGTTTTTCGTCTGCCTTGCATCACCTTGCAGGCCGCACATCAAAGCCGAACTTATATGTATAGCATAGTAGTTCAGGGGCTCAATTTCTAAATTGTTCGTTTTTGAACTAAAATCGTCGACGAACATAGTGGTTTTATATTTATGATATATTTTTATATTTGTACGCAGGAGGGTGGTGGCGACGAGGAGGAGCAGGAGCCGGTGGTGCTCGGGGAGGGGGAGGAGCCGCCCCCGCCCCCGGATAAAGGTAACACACACACACACACACGCACACACACACAAATCACGCCTTTATCCCTACAATAGTACATTTATTGGGAATTGGGATTTACCCAGTGATATGAAGTTATCTACGCATGGATAGGTTGTCCCATACAAATGACAACTAGTTGTGCGAACCCAATTGGAACGCCACCTCCGAGAGTACCGCGTACTATCGTATTTGCTTTCCTTGACTGCCAGCGCCACAGTGGCGACTTCGGAACTAAATTATTTAGATCCAGGTTCTTTCGTATTTACTTTACTTGACTGCCAGCGCCAAAATGGCGATTTTCAAAGAGTGCCACCAAAATTGTAGCCACAACCAGTCCAGAGCTAATTTCAGGTCAGTGGATTTACCGCACTCACACTGCTATACGGGGTGTAAGGGACAGCGTCCCGAATACTGATAGGCTGCAAGTAGACCATGAAACTGGTCAACTTTCCCCTAGAAACATATGTCAGGAAACTTCCAACAATATTTGTCTTCCCATAGTGAATGCAGTCCCTTGAAAGGAAGTTATCAAACACCATGCATATTCACATTCAGTTTTACGAAACTTTCGACAGGTAGCACTTTTTTAAATACTTTACCAAAGCGTACCCACTCCCGCGTGTTATATTCCAGAAATGAAGGAGCTGCTGTTCAAGTACTGGTACGACAACACGAAGCCGTCGCACACGTTCATCATGACGGGCGCGTACCACATCCTCGGCGTGTGGATGGCGCCGGGCGGGAAGGTGGTCTGCTTCGACCCGGCGCCCACGCTCGCCAAGGGCCTGCTCACGCCGCACCGCATCAAGACTGGTGTGTATCATTATTGTTATGATAATAATAGTGATAATTATGAAGATAATGATAATGATTACTTGTAAATACCAACATACTCGTAATGTCGAGATAAGTAGAATAAATTACAAGAAAATGATAATGATAAGGATTATGGATATGATTATTATTTAGATGATTATGATTAAGATTATGATAAACTTACACAAACGTACAATATTTTTAAAATAATTGAACTGACTATACATCAACAATACAAATTATAATTTAAAGTTAATTTCACTGCCAGAGGCAATTTCATAAAATGCTTTGGAATCTAGTAACATAGTCAGCTCAGCGCCATCTAAGTGTTTTTAGGATACTAAATTTTTTTTATTCTCAAAAGGAAAATCTTCTATTACTTTGACTACTGACACTTTTGCAACAAAACCTATCCACATTTTGTACTGTGAAATAATAAATGTACTTGTTTGTTAAGGTGACGAAATCCGCATGAAGAGGCTGAAAGAGGAAAACCCTCCAGAAGGCGAAGAGGAAGAGGATGACGAAGGAGGCGGCGGCGGCGGTGAGTTGAACACACATACACGCATAAACACACACACACACACATACACGCACATACACACATCACGATTTTATCGATGTTTTTCTCATAGAGGGGAATGAAAAGTAGTATGTGTAACTCAGGCCTAAATTTACTTAATAATTATTCTACCTACTTTAATCCTTTGTTCCGCTCGTAATTAAAAATAACGCCCTCGCTTTAAATGTATCACTTTAGTCCCTTGTTATAAAAACTACTATTTATAATGTTATAATAGTTGGACTAATGGGAACTTTTCTGTCTGTTGCTGTCAGATCTCGAGCTAGTTTATGATGTCATACTAGATGACGTTGCGTTAGGTTGACATTTTGACATAAGCTGAAAAAGTTTCTTTACTTGTAAACTACTTCTGTGCGTGTAGCTGAGTATTGGTCCAAATATACTTGAGCGCCAGAATCGTTTCGCTAAGAAGAAGAAACTACTTCTTTACTTATAAAGAAACTTTTTCAGTTTAGTTGAGTGCCGTCTATGTAAACTTGAAAACGGTTTAAAAAAATCTTAAATACTTTCATTCAAACATACGCCTTTATCCCTTCCGAGGTAGGCAGAATGTTAACAATCGTAAAATTACGGTCGTTGTCGCTACTTCTGACAAGTATTGAGGGCCCTTTTTGATGATACTTGTATCACTGTAGTGACAGGTTGTCAGCTTGTCGCCTAAAATTGTAATGACCATACACATGAAACCCTCGAGTCCCTTAGTTGCCTTTTACAACACCCACGGGAAGAAATGGGTTGATGCTATTCTAAGCCGGCATCACACGGCAAACTCATCATACTTTCATTCATCAAGCGTATTTCTGTGTACAGAGGAAGCCCAACCGGAAGTTGAGCAGTTCGTTCCCCCCGAGTCATGTCCGGTGCTGATGATCTTCGCCAGCCCCGCGGAGTTCATTGATAAACTGGGTAAGTGAGTTTATCAACTTGATAAGTGAGTTTATCAAATTAATAAGTGCGTTTATCAAATTGATAAGTGAGTTTACCCTTCAACTGTGGACCACTTGAGATTACAAGACGGCTAACTGCGGTGCCTTGGGCGGCTACCACTTGGATGACTCAGGTCACATAAATGAAGAATACGAAATGTTATATTGCGGAGTTCGTCATGAAACAAGTTTCAATATTTGTTTAATAGAAAAATGTGCGCGATAGAAAAATATGCTTCCCAGTCAAATGTCGTTTCCTACCCAGATTAGAGCAAAATGGTGGCGACCAAGGCTTGGTTTTCAGGCAGTTCAGGGGCTAATGAAATGGATAAGTGAGATGAAATGGATACGAGAGTTTAAATACTGGATAAGTGTGTTTATGAAATAGATGAGTGAGTTTATAAAATGAAGTTAGTCTTCAAAATGGATGAGTGAGTTTATGACATGGATATGTGGGTTTATGAAATAGAAAAGTGAGTTTATGAAATGGGTAAGTAAGTTTATACTGGGTAAGTGACTTCACAAACTAGTTATCTGAGTTTATAAAGTGGGCGAATGAGTTTCAAAAACTGAGCAAGTGAAAAAATAAGTAAAAAATGTATTCTTTTTTCATTAGGAATGTAATGATCAGAATTTTGAAACAAAAGTGAATGAAACTTAGGTCCACTTTAGGACCTTTATACTTTTTTAAGACTAAAAATCCTTTTTTTTCAGTATCCAAGGGTGGGTTGAACAAGACCCAAGCCATTGCTCCATACTGGCTGTACCCTGTCAAAGTGACCAACGAACTGACAAGCGCGCTTAAAGAGAAGAAATCTCCCGACGCAGGGGAGGAGGGCGCTGGTGACGCTGGCGCTGAGGCTGGTGAGTGTTACATGCCGTGTGGTTAACCCTGCTAACAACGTTATAGGTACCAACATATGATATGGCATAAAAGTAATAAAAAAACTATATAAATAAAAAATAAAAGTAAGTAATATAAGTATGTATAATTATGTAAATGGCAAACTCACGTGTCCACACTGTGCACTTGAATTATCACGCCTTTATCCCTTGCGGGATAGGCAGAGCGTTAACGGCCGTACGAATATGGTCGCTATCGCCACGTCTGACACTTTTGAGGATTGTTTTCCTAGGTTGCTTCAGAAAACATGTGTATCACTATAGTGACAGAAAATTGTAATACACCAATACTCTCGAGTTCCATAGTTGCCTACTACAACACCCACGGAAAGAAATGGGATGATGCTATTCTAAGCCGGCATCACACGGCATTAAATTGACGATATGGTATAAATGAATGTTTCAGAGGAAGATAATCTGGTAGAGCCTCTGAGCGACGAGGCAATGGGCAAGTACTTCAAGCGCAACTCGCGGACGGTGGCGTCCATGCGGGGCCAGGTCGCGCAGAACGAGGTCTACTTCATGCATCCACCGAACAGGGACAACCAGGTACGACCACCTCTGATTCTGTAAACCCAAGGGTATTTTCCCCTCGCGCGTCGTTCGACGTATTTGCTATAGGACAGAAAACTGGATTGGGAAAAATCGTGTTTGGGCAGTTGTGGTACACTCAAAACTAAAAATTAAACTTACTTAGATAGATAGACATGTATATATATTATTTAGGGTGCTTCTAAACAGGCAGCCACATATTGCCGCGCGCGAGGGATTTTTTAAAGATCTATTCTCTTTTCGTGTGCGACACCGAGTCGTCCAACGACCGCCCGATGAATACTAGTGTCAGAATTTTTGAACCGCCTTCTACAAGTAGCAGGCTTTTGACATGGTTGTGTAGCGACTGCCGTTTAAGTGACCATAGACCAACCGGGGCCTATTGGTTACGTTCCATCCGAAACGCGGAACCATCTTACTTACGGACAATCAGGTGGTTCAGCCCGCATTGTCCTAACCAGACTGGGAACAGATTCACAAAGTGATAAATATCAACTTTGTGAGTGACCCACTGAGAATCGAACCTGGAACCTTCTGCGTCAAAGGCAGTCGCACTACCACTGCGCTTCATCGGTCGTCCGTTTTTACTAAGCGTTTTTATTTTAATGATTGAAAATAAAGCAATGATATATCGTCACATTGTTAATTTATTCCCTAGGATCCAGCGATGGCCGTGATGGGCATAGTGGTCCACAACATAGAACCGTATGTTCATTGGAAACCGTCGTTGATAGACGCCATCTTGAAATACGGTGATAGGTAAGGTTACTTTTTACATTTTCTTGAATAGGTATTTTCATTTTTGCTGTGTTTATTACATGGACAGGCTTCTTTGAAAATAACGCAGTACTTTTCTGCCTTTAGTAGCATAAGTTCTAGCTAAGAGCGTCAGTAGGTAAGCAGTAGCATAAGAGCGTCGGTGACTAAGAGCGTCGGTGACTAAGAGCGTCGGTGGCCAAGGGGTTAGGACACCGGTCTTACAATCGTGAGACCCAAGTTCGATCCCCGACGTGTACCAATGTATTTTTACTCACGTACCTACATTTGCCGACTGCTCTTACGGTGAAGGAAAAACATCGTAATGAAACCCACATTCAAATCAAATATTTGAATGTGACTTAACCTAGGATTCGGGCCATGTTAGCGTTCGGGTTCCAGAGGTCAGATGGCAGTCGCTCTGTGTAAAAACTTGGTTCCACGTCAAATCCCCTAAGTTAGGTAGCCTACAGAGAACGGGATAAGGCTGAGTGAATGATGATGAGTAGCATAAGTTTTGTTGCAAGTGTGGTTAAGTGTGGCACCAACTAGCGTAACTTTTTAGTAGCACTGGTAAAAACCTAGAGATTGAAAGTTAGTGGTCCGAAAGCACTGTGCTGTAGTATACCAATTTTGATTGGGTCAGTGTGGGGTCAACATTTATTAATTTAGAACTCTTTAAAATAAAGAAATTATTTGTAAATATGGGCGGTAACTTATGTGGGAATAACCTATGCCGTTTGGTGCCGGCTTAGAATAGCATCACCCCATTTCCGCCCGTGGGTGTCGTAGAAGGCGACTAAGGGATGAATCCAGGCAATGGGCAGCAGCGTTCCTTGTGAATATTTACAATATCTTACACTGCGCTCGCCAATCCGCCTGCCAAGCGTGGTGAGTATGACCTGCACAGCTTATACCATTTTTGTCATTACTAATATTTATGTTTATAGGCTGTACACGTTGTCAATTCCCCATGCGAAGAATCCACCACGACTGGAGCCTGAGGAGATTATTAAGGAGTTCCATGTCACTGCTTTCGATGTAAGTATCATGATCATCATCATCATCATCATCATCTTCTTCTTCTTCTTCTTTATTACCATCATTGTCATCGTCATCATATTCATCATCATCATCATTGTAAACATCATCAACATAATTTTGCTTTTCATTTTTATTTTTATGCACAAACGAACTATCATTAAAATTATTAGATAAACATAAGTATATCACGTTTTTACCCCTGGTAGGGTAGGCAGTTCGTTAACGACCGCATTTGATCGAGGGTATATTTGCGTACTTTTCAGATTATTAGTGTTATCGTGTATCACTGTAGTGACATTGATATGTTATAGGAAACGTATGAAATCCGCCATTGTATACAGTGTGTGTACAAAATAATATTACACACATTTCCTAGGAAAAATAATGTATTCTGTAATAAATAAAACACAAGCTAACCTAACCTAACCTTTGGTTGAAATAATCAGGTAACAATCATAATCCCTGATGTTGGTTAAGTTAGGTTAAATCAGTTTGGTTTGGTTAGGTTAGGTCAGGTTAGGCTAGGTTTGGTTAGGTTTAGCCCATGAAACTGAACAACTTTCTACAAGAAACATAGGTCTAAAATATGATAAAAAAATTTGGACATACAAATTGACTTGGTCGGTTGGTAATTTTGTACGGGAGGTCCGAAATTTATTTTCATATTCCGGCCTATGTTCTTTAGGGAAAATTGTTCAGTTTCATAAGCTGTTTCACCCCAAAAATATTTGCAGCCAATATTTTTACACCGTGTATTTATGGGTTATAATGTTCGTGTTTGCCGTGTTATGCCCCCTTAGAATAGCATCACCCCATTTCTTACCCGTGGGTGTTGTAAGAGGCGACTGAGGGACTTGAGGGTTTCAGATGTATTACAGCTTTTAGGCGACAGGCTGACAACCTGTCACTATAGTGATACACGAATTTTCTCAAACGGCCCTCAATATTTGTCAGAGGTGGCGATAGTGACTGTATTATTACAGCCGTTAACGCTCTGCCTACCCCGCAAGGGATAGAGGCGTGATATGTGTATTTATAATGTTCGTTCTTCAGGTAAAATTGGAAATTGAAGGTGACGTAGTATCCGGCGATTTTAAAGCAGGCGACACTGGAAGCCTGCTCAACTTGAAGAGAGGACTCAAGAAGTTCTTCGAAGAGGTGAGTACTAGAGTGGTCTTTTAGGGTGTGTCTGCATTGAAGCGGGGCTGCGCTAAGCTAAGCTAAGCGCGGCATGAATTGACCAATCATGAGCCTCAAAATACCGATTCCCCGCCCCGCTTCAGTGGAGACGCACCCTGATTGGTCAATTCATGCCCCGCTCAGCTCAGCTTAGCGCAGCCCCGCTTCAGTGGAGACGCACCCTCACCGTGGTGACAGACGCAGCCTGCTCAAGCTAAGGGAATCACCAGTCGTTTTCATTTAAGAATTAAGGAACAGAATGGCAGGCCAAATGAGCTACTTTTTAAAACGACCTAAAACGGTATTTTTTATGAAGATAGGATTGTATGATGTCGTACGTTGCTATTTTGGAAGGCGTCAGTACACGTACTTTTTAAAATTGTGTTTTTAATTCAAACTTTGAATATTTTGAAAAATTATGAATGAAGTATAATTTTTGAATTTTTAGTTTGAAGCGTACAACTTTTAGGTGCAGCGTGAGGAGGATTGTCAACGGCTTCAAGATGATATCACTGCCGTCTATAAATGGAGTTTGTCCAACAAACTGTTTTTCAATCTTGCCAAGTGCTGCACTATATCGTTTACCCGTGCTATGCAGCCTGTTTATGCTTCTTATCACTTGGGGGAGGGTAGTATCAGGCGTGTAGAGTCAGTTAAAGATCTGGGAGTTTTATTTGATCAACAGCTTACATTTAATAATCACATAGGGTCCCTTGCAGTTGAGAGTTTTCGCAGGCTGGGTTTCATTACTCGTAATTCACGTGACTTCACAGATATATCGGCAATAAAACTTCTTTATTTTGCATTAGTTCGAAGTAAAATCGAGACTGCGTCTATTGTTTGGGGCCCTCATGAAGCCAACTATAAACTCATTTTAGAACAGGTGCAAAAAGCTTTTCTCCGATCTCTTTACAAAAAGCGATATGGGTATTATCCATTTATGTACCCTACGGCATATTTACAGGGATCACTGGGTTTCCAATCGCTTGAAACCAGAAGAAACTTCCAACTGCTCCTCACTATCTGTCGCATACTCCGCGGGGACTACGGTTGTATAGGCTTGCTTTCTCAAGCTTTTTGCTTGTATGTCCCTGACAAATATCTGCGTGGGCGAGGGCATCATCTCCTGGCGTTGCCCCCCTCACGCACAGTGGCTCACCGCCAGTCTCCACTATTGCGAGGACTAGGCTTATGGAGGGATTTACTTAAAAATGCACCACATCTGGATCTCTTCGCAGATAGGTGGTCCGAAATTAACAAAGAATGTTTGTTA
This sequence comes from Keiferia lycopersicella, assembly GCA_029255805.1. Classification (NCBI taxonomy): domain Eukaryota; kingdom Metazoa; phylum Arthropoda; class Insecta; order Lepidoptera; family Gelechiidae; genus Keiferia; species Keiferia lycopersicella. Next base: position 118,608 of record JARACZ010000039.1, on the reverse strand, counting down.
TTTTGTGAAAAATTATAATTTGACATTGCTATTTGTTTGTAGGTATTATTACTTATTGTTTAATTTTAGTTTTAGAAATGCTTATTTTATGATCTCATTAGTTTTTAAGAAAGAATGATCTCATTACCCTGTATAGTAATTAGGTTTAACCTGTTAAGCTATATAATTGTAATTGATTAAATATATAAAAATAAAATAAATAAATAAATAAAATGGTTTATTGATGACCCAGTCCACAATCGCATTCAAGATTATATGTTCCCATCCCATACCTATCCTTTACTACCTGTACCATCCTGTATGCTAACCTGTACCATCCTGTATCCTGTTCCATTGCAGAAAGAATACGGCGTGATCTGCGCCAAAAATTACTGTATTGGAGTATGGAAGGCAGCTGACGACAAGGCCTGGGTCTATTGGGATCCGCATACTGTGGGTTAGTATGGACACAGATAATATCTAATACCTTTAAACGAGCAAGAATTGTATATAAATATATACCTATATATATACCTATATATATACCTATATATATACATATATATATATATATATATATATATAATCAGGATCTCGGAAACGGCTCCAACGATTTTCTCGCAAACTCGTATATAGGGGGATACGGTGTAGAAAAATCGATCTAGCTAGGTTTTATTTTCCAGAAATCACTCTGAACGGCAAAAAAAGCAGAATTTTGTGAACGTTGCATTCGTGTGGAGATAGTACCGCTATTTCAAATTTCAAATTTCAAATTTCAATCGTTTATTTCCAAGTAGATTCACAACGAATTCTTTCAGAAAGTCAAAAATTTACAATACAATACTGTCGCTAAAAATAAATTAGTCATTGTAAAAAAGAGAAAATTGTCAGACACAATTTTCTCTTTTTTATAACAATTTTATGTTCCTAGTAGAAACGCGGCACGAGTGGGATAAAAAAGGCACTGCCTCGGGGCCGGCCAGGCTGACCACACAGCATGTAACTTACTAGCATGTAGCTATTAAAGTAAATATTTCAAAAAATATATTTACATGTGTCATGTAAATCAGCCGGACCCCCTGAACAGGAAAACCACCCAAAAACCTGCTCAAAAGTGCTCCTATTCTCAATTAACAATTTGTACCAGAGGACCTAAGCTACCCTAGCTAAGATTTAAAATATATTAATAGCCCAAAAGACGGCTACGCTAAAATAAAATAAAAGTACTACAGTAGATAATTCTATCTGTTTCGTCTTAATTAAGTCTTCCTTTCTATTTATGTCAATTTTAAGTTCCATGCACGTCCCGATTTGGTATTAAAAATGACTGCATGTTTCTTGTGCTGCGCTGGAAAATCAGAGGACCATGCCTCTTTGTCATTAACGTAATCATCTAACTTATAATAGGCTTTATAACATAATGTTTTCTTAATAATAGATTTAAATTTACTCTCAGACAAACTTAATATATCTTCCGGTATTTTGTTATAGTATCGTATACTTAAACCTTCAAATGAAGTCCTAACTTTAGCTAGTCTATGCTTAGGTTGATCTAATTTATTTTTACTCCTTATATTACGATTATGTCTTTCATGATTTCTTGTGAAAGTATGAATATTCTTTCTTACATACATGATATTTTCATAAATATATTGACATGGCACAGTCATAATATTAATTTCCTTAAACAGTTCTTTTAGAGAATCACGACTGCCAAGTTTATAAATAGCTCTAATGGCCCTTTTCTGAAGAATAAATATTGTTTCAATATCAGCTGCGCGACCCCACAGCAAAATTCCATAGGACATAATGCTGTGAAAATAACTGAAGTAAACAAGTCGTGCAGTTGCAATATCTGTAATTTCTCTAATTTTACGTACTGCATAGGCAGCTGAGCTTAATCTTCCCGACAAAGATGTAATATGAGGGCCCCATTGAAGCTTTGAATCAAGCGTAATCCCTAAGAAAACTGTGCTGGCAGTAAATTCTAATTTTTCATTACTAAGCGTGACATAATTATTCAAAGAATGTACTACATTTGGCAAAGTGAATAATACACATTTAGTTTTTTTCGCATTTAGAACTAAGTTATTTGCAGTAAACCAACTATGAATTTGTCCAAGAGTGTGATTTACTTCGTCATAATTATGCGCTCGTCTATCAACCTTAAATATAAGGGATGTATCATCAGCAAATAATACAATTTTGGACAAATTCTCTACCATGTAAGGCAAATCGTTAATGTAAATTAAAAATAAAAATGGTCCTAATATAGAGCCTTGCGGCACACCAATTTTAACACGAGATCCCTGTGATTTGGTGCCGTTTACTTGGACCTTTTGCGTTCTATTATCTAAATACGAATTCAGAAATTTCAGAGCTACGTTTCGAATACCGTAATGTTCTAATTTTACCAATAAAGTTTCATGATCTACGCAATCAAATGCCTTAGAAAGATCACAAAAAACACCAATGGCGTCCTTTGATTCTTCCCAAGCATTAAATACATGTTTGACAAGAGCAACACCAGCATCTGTGGTACTACGTCCCTTTGTAAAACCGAATTGCTGGTTGTGTAACAAGTTGTTGCTATTAAAATGGGACAGCATTTGATTGAGTATGATCTTTTCAAAGACTTTGCTGAGTACGGGCAGAATAGATACAGGCCTATAGTTACTGGGATCTTGTTTGTCGCCAGCTTTAAACAGCGGAACTACCTTGCTATCTTTCATTAAATCAGGAAAGATGCCATGATCAATACATTCATTGAAGATATCTGACAAGTATGGTGCTAATATATCGATAATTGATTTACAGACTTTAACTGACATTCCCCATAAGTCTTCGGTGCTCTTAACTTTAATCTCGTTAAAAGCTTTTAAAATATACTGGGGAGTCACAGGACTAAATTTAAATTCTGAATTGCAAGCATCTACATTTTGTTTAAGAAAAGAAGATGAGATTGAAGGTGAAGAGTTTAATGACTCAGTTGTTTTAAGAGGTATATTTGTAAAGAATGTTTCGAATTCCTGTGCTACATCGGAATTTGCGCTAATCATTCCATGGTCGGTATTAAGTGAAAAGTTATTTTCGCGTGGCTTAGTTTTACCTGTTTCGCTATTAATAACTTTCCAGACAGCTTTTATTTTATTGTCTGAAGACTTTATCTTATTTGTAATAAAATTGGCTTTAGCAATTAGACAAGCTGTTTTAAAGATTTTAGAATATTTTTTTACCAGCTCATTAAAACTTTCATCAGTTGTCATGTTTCTAAGCTCATAAAGTTCAAAAAGCTTATCTCTGCTAATCCTAAGACCCTTGGTAGCCCAATCACTAAACTTAAATTTCGTACTAATTTCTTTTGTATCTATTTTAAAAATTAATTCAAATTCTTCGCTCACTAAATTAAAGAAGTCTTGGTATACACAATTTGGACTCTCAAAGTTATAATTATTGACTGCCAGTTTTCCCATTAAAACGTTTCGGTATTTTTCCAACCTACTACCAGTGATGCGCCTAGTTTCTATCTTAATTGTTTTAATATGATCTTTGAACGGGAATATTACGCATTGACCTCTGTGGTCTGATTGAAGAGAGTTTATAATACATTTTTCTACAGGCTTACAATCACTGAATACATTATCAATACATTTGGCAGAAGTAGGCGTCACACGAGTAGGTTCAAAAAATACATTAGACAAATTGAATGATTTGAAAAGTCCTAAAAATTTATCACTGAGTGCATTTTTTTCTAGAATGTCTACATTAAAGTCCCCAGAAACAATAACATGTTTATTTGTTTTTGTGACTAATTTTAGTACATCTTCTAGTACTTCTAGTAGTGTGGTAAAATTTTTAGCTATAGGTGGTCTGTATACGCATACTATAACATGACTTTCCAGCTCAACACAAGATAATTCAGTAGAGCTTTCAACCGACAATCCCACTACATCCTTACGTTCTTTAAATTTAATATTGTTTCTAATGAGTATTAAACAGCCTCCATGGATCGCGGATTTTCGGTTGAAAGAGCTGGCTATACAGTAATTTTCATAGTTTAACAAAATGTCATCTGTTTGGAAGTGCTCTGTAAGACAGACTACGTCATAATTATGCTTCTCTAAGAACAATTCAATTTCTAATACTTTGCTGGAAAAGCCCTGAATGTTTTGATGTAAAACTTGAAGTTGATATTGCTTTTCCTTTGTCTTAGGTTGAGTGCAAGAAGACCCCGGATTGCCTATACTATTTACATCAGTCAAAGAGGGGGTTTCCTTTGTCTTAAAATCTAGTTTAAATTATTATTATTACTACCCTTACTAACTAATATAGAAGAAGACACATATTTTGTGTCATTTATATTATATGCTAACAAAGTAGCTACTTGTTTCTTATAATAATCAGACAGGTACATAGTATCCTGAGTCAAAATAAAATTGTGAATAAAATTATTCACGTCGAAGTAAGAAATAGCATCTCTATGATGGCATGTTATATTGAACAAGTGCATGTTCATTCTATGCACACATTTGTTTTGTTCTACTGACAAATTCGTGCAATATGGAAAGTTGCACAAAATGAACTTGCACTTTGACTGATTATGTAAGTTGAGCAACACCTCTAAGCTATTGTCTAATGCACTACGACTAATGTAAGAATGATTTCCTATCATAAGTATAACAGTGGTGTGCTCATCAAATTTCCCTACAGCTACTCGTTTAACAATACCCTCGAATGAGGTGTCAGGGCAACACACATTTGTCACTTGCTGATTAAGACGATAGTTTAATAATTGACCGAAACCTACACCAATCTTGTCTGAGTAAATTACAGTCTTTTTGGATGATTTCGCCGAAGGGTCCTTCGTAGATTTTGCTGCACTACTGTCACTGTTTCGTCGGTCGACTATCAACAGATTTAGCTCAGTTGGTTAAGCCGCTTACCTATAAATCAGAATGAGCTCGAGTTCGAATCCAAATCGCAGCTTCCCTTTTGATACTTTTTTACAAATATTAATATATTTTCTTTTTTTACTATTTTTTATAATATATTTTTTATTTTATGTATTCTACACAAAGCTCGCACTTTATTATTGTAAAACTAACGCCATCTGTTGATTTGACGTGGTAGTTCCTACGCCGTCTGTTATGTTGCGCGGTTCCTTGTGCAAACGTGCATCAACGAACAAGCGATTTTTATATCGATATAAAAAAACGTTTAAAAATCTATTAACGCCCACAAAACGTATTTTGTTTCTTACCTGTGCTTACACAATAATATCCGTAAGTCGCGTAAACCCGATAAAGCCATAATTATGCCATCTGTCGGAAAACGAGAAGACTAATACTACATACGGAGAGCGTTCGATATATTGACCTCCCATGCGCTGTGATGACTCGGAATCGACTGGTACATTTTATATGGGAGGTCCAAATTTTTTCTTAGTAAAAAAGAATTCCGGTCCTCAAAGGATTTGAAAAATAAAAGAGAAATAATGATAAAGAGTTCCTAATCTAAATAAATTTGAACTCGCGTTTCAACGTTACCAAGGCTGGCCGCTTAACCTCCACGCCACGTTGACTGATAGTTGGCTGACGAAATAGGGGTTCTCTCTCCACACCAAAATGCAACGTGTTTTTATTCGTCTTTTTGTGCTGTTCAGAGTGATTTTAGGAAAATAAAATAGCTAGATTGATTTATCACCCCCGATTCCCTCTATATACGAATTTTCAAAAGAATGAGCGTATTTATGGTTTACGCTCTGCCTGCCCCGCAAGGGATATGGGATAGTGATATTTATACATACAAAAAGTATCATTAGACCGACTCACTTTGTATGGGTGGTCCATTTATCCAAATGAACGTGGACCGTGTGTAGTAGTCTTCTCATTTGCCGACAGATGGCGTGACTTTATCGGGTTAACGCAACGTGCGGATAGCAAGCGAGATCAATTTTTAATCTATTTTCATATATAATAACTCATTTCCCGTGAGAAAAAGATCTTTTCCCAGCAAGTATTATACATAAAAACCTTCCTCTTGAATCACTCTATCTATTTAAAAAACCTGCATCAAAATATGTTTTGTAGTTTTAAAGATTTAAGCAAACGTACATACAGACAGACGCGAAAAGCGACTTTGCTTCATACTACGTCGTGATATGCATACACATATCACGTCATATCCCTTGCGGGGTAGGCAGAGCGTCAACGGACGCAAAAATACCGCCGCCATCGCCACTTGAGGCCATACATTGAGGAACCTTTCGAGATGATTCGTGTACCACTGTAGTGACAAGTTGTCAGCCTGTCACCAAAAGTTGTAATCTTATAATACACATTAAACCCTCGAGTCCCTTAGCCGCCTCTTACGGGGCTCGCAGGAAAAAAGCGGGATGATGCTATTCGAAGCCGGCAAAATAGGGAATTGTGCACATATCTTAAAAAAATACGTTTTGGGAGCGATAAATCCGAGCTAGGCTCGGTCAACCAGGTACTAATACTACTAAAGTAGCACAGATATCAAACGTCATAGAGGGAGTTCGAATCCCCTAAGATGGGTATTTGGGCAGGCTATTTGATATGTCGGCACAGCGCGTGTGTTGCTATAGTCTGTAAGTTTAGGTACTTATCTTTTTGTAAACAAACTTTGTATTAAACTGACAGTTCTGAAGTGTCACTTTCATGCAAAGTTTGTTTACAAAAAGATAAGTACCTAAACTTACAGACTATAGCGTCTAGATTATTTATTGGATACTTCGTATCGACGTCCTTTGTATTGAAAAATATTGCTAAAATGTGAATGACTTCGCCTGTTTTCCGTCTCAAATTGTTTTTATTCCAGTCTCTTAAGTTCCTTTAATTTGTTTTTTGGACTAATTTCCTTTAGTAAGGAATGACACCCCATGGTTTGGAGAAATGTTGGAGGAAACTTAGTTTTAGCTTTATGCTAAACAATATCGCTGATTGGCGAAGAGGGCCTGTCTGTGACATTGACTGCCATATATCGAAACTTGCTTTGTTTTGAGAATGAGGTAAACAGGATGAGAGTGTAGGAATCACGTGGTCTTTCTTTCTTTCTTTTCGTGTGGGACACGCGAGCCGTCCAACGACCCGATGAACCTTAGTGTCAGAATTTTTCATCCGGCTACATGTAGCAGGCTTCTGACATGGTTGTGTAACGACCGCCGTCTAAGTGATCATAGACAGCAACCAGGAGCTACGGCATAACGTGCCATCCGAAACACGGAACCATCTTACTTATGGACAATCGGATGGTTGAGCCCGCAATGTCCTAACCAGACTGGGAACAAGTTCACAAAGTGATTAATATCTACTTTGTAAGTGACCCATCGACCCAACCTATTGAACCCGGAACCTTCTGCGTCAAAGGCAGTCGCACTACCATTGCGCCACATCGGTCGTCACATGGTTCGATAGAGGGACTGCTCTGACTATTGCAGTGCTGGATAATTTAGAAAGAGGCAGGCAGGCTTACAGAGTGACGGCTGAGGGCAGCAAAACGCCCAGTAGGCAGACCACCCGCTACATGGACGATCTAGGGACCATTTCTGGCAGTGGACGCGGGAGGCACAGGACCGGCGCAGATGGCGAGAAAAGAGGAGGCCTATACCCAGCAGTGGTTAGATGTGGGCTGATATGATGATGATGATGATGATGATGACAGTCTATCTGGGGCTTTTTACTACCCGCTGCAACAACACAGTGTGAGAGATTCTTACCGCCATGGTAACTGGGTTTACTTATTAACTGGTGTCCTCCAGGTCCTTTGGGCAAGTTCTCCCCAGCGAGTGCTGCTGGCGTGATCCTGTTCTCCACCCTAGACGAGCTCGCAGAGACCTTCAAGAAGAACCTGGCTAACCTCAACAGACCAGGACCGAACAAGTACATTCTTCTTTCTTCTAGTGGTCCTTGCGTGCCTGAGCGCTTCGACTGTTCAGCCTTTTCATTCAAATGTAGAATAAGGCTATCAAACGCATGCTATTATTTTCACACACATAGCGGCGTAGTAGGCAGAGCGTTAACGATCGTTATATTACTGTCGTGGTCGCCACGTCTGACAATTATTGCGGGCTCTTTCAGATGATTCGTGTATCACTATAGTGACAGGTTGTCAGCCTGTCGCCTAAAGTTGTAATACACATGATGACCTCGAGTCCCTTAGTCGCCTCGTACGACACCCGCGGGAAGTAATGGGGTGATGCTATTCTAAGCCGGAATCACATGGCAAATTCTTTTTTTTTATGGTAGTATAAGGAAAAGCAAGCTATCATTTTCTTTTTGCGAAAATTAATTATGGAATGGAAAATTGCCTTTTTCGTTGACTGTTGATGACTGTTGACACAAAGCTGACCAATCAGTGCTAATGAGTCAATAAGCATGAGGAATGGCAGAACAAACGAGCTACTTTTATATTCTTAGACAATATTTATATACTTGGACAATAGTTTTAAGCGTACAAGTTTTATGATTGACCCAATCATTTAGCTAATTGTTTATCCGCTTCCAGGTACACGATAGCATCTGTGAAAGTGATCTGGGACTTCATGCCGGTACCGGAACACGTGAACCCGCCCGGTGTGACCCCGGACGAGGGGTACGAGTTCAAAGTAAGTACGTTGTGGAGGTGCGTCGGTGGCCAAGTGGTTTGGACACCCGTCTGACAATCGTGAGACCCGAGTTCGATCCCCGCGATGCACCAACGAGTTTTTACTCACGTACATTTACCGACTGCTCTTACGGTGAAGGAAAAACATCGTGATGAAACCCACATTCAAATACAATTTTAATTCAGATGATATTTGAATGTGACTTAACCTAGGATTCGGGCCAGGTTAGGGTTGCAGAGGTCAGATGGCAGTCGCTCTGTGTAAAAACTTGGTTCCACGTCAAATCCCCTAGGTTAGGTAGCCGACCCCGACAGAAAACGGGATAAGGCAACGGAGAATATATACCTTGTGGAAGACCTTCAGACTCCACCGGCCATCGGTTCTATGACAGATGCGACCAGCCCACTGCCACTTCAGTTTGCTACACTTTTGGACTTTCTCTTCGTTGAGTCTTCCAACGACGATCCAATGAACCTTAGTGTCAGAATTTTTCAACCGCCTCTACAAGTAGCAGGCTTCTGACATGGTTGAGTGACGACCGCCGTCTAAGTAATCATACACAGCAACCGGGACCTACGGCTTTACGTGCCGTGCTTAACTTTTGGACTGTATCTGTTACTTTGGTTTTTTTGCGGATAGCGTATTTTGTTTCGTCAAAAAACGCCTGTTTACTTCAAGTCGTCAAGATTCTCTATCTTTTATCTAAATTGCTTCTTTCTCATCTCACTATTTTCTTTATTTCCTCTCTCTCGCAGTCCCTATTACATAGGCAAGTGTCTCTGAAGCCACCAACCGGCGTTTGATGTGCACTGTAGAGACTTACGCGCGAGTAGACGTCAAAGGTGTGAAATCGCATGGTTTTTTCAAAACAACTGAACATTTTTTACATGAATAGATATTCTCTACACCTTTGCGTGAAAATTCTTGACTGGTTTTGATGCCCATACGATTTGACACGTCTACAATCTACTCGCGCGCGAGATAAGTGTTGTCTCGTAAGCGGGTTGGTTGTTGTGACTTCAAAGATTATGCGCTGAGTTCCGTTTTACTTTAAATACATACAAACGCGAAAAGCGACTTTGCTTAACTATGAAGTGATTCTGTAACCAGGCTAGCTAAAACGTAAAGTTTTGACAGTTTTATCTTTTCTTCCTTAGACAGGAACGTGATTTGTATGGATTTTGGTCTCCCGCTAATTTGAAACGTGAGAAATGACTCACGTTCCTCTCTAAGGATCGGGCATTATCTATGTAGGGTCAAATAGGGGAAAATGAGACTAGCGGGTACCCTGGGACATGGCATCACCAGCGTCTATTAACCAGCTACAAACCTATAACGTTATAGCTGGTTGATAAATGTAGAGTCTAAAGTTTTCAACCAGTTACAACGTTATAGCTGGTTCATATATGCTGGTGTCGACCATGTCCCAAGTTTCCCGCTAGTCTCTAGGTGTAGTATAAAGACTAACTACTGGTAAATGTTTTCTCAGGTGCTGTCGGCTTACGTGGAAGTAGGACGTGGACGCTGCATACTGCGCGGGAGTCCGCCTCTTGATTTGCAGAAGTAAGTTTAATTATCTCTTTGGGTATCCTAAGTCGACGAACGACCCGATGAAATGAACTTATGGCAAGTGACAGGAAGAATCCAGGTGGTGTCGGGAAAAGGGTAGCCAGGCCGGGCGTTGTGGGGAACGACGGGTCCATCTGGATCGGATTGGAAGTTGTATATAAGGTGTAAAATTAATAGCTGCAAATATTTTAAGGGGTGATTCAGCCCATGAAACTGGACAACTTTCCCCAAGATACATAGATATGCAAATCATTATTTTTTCCGAAATGTGATAAAAAAAATAGTTATATGAAAATTGTTTTCGTATCTCTTCCACCTCAATAATGATATTTTTCTATGGGACGTCCAACCTGCGATTGATAAGTACCACAAATCAAAACTTATGGCTGGGATGGACTGAAAGTAATCCCTTAATGGGATAAGTCTGCCTCTGTGCTATATTTTGTATATAGTTCGACGTTTTTTCTCTCTTATTACGACCTATGTTCCTTGGGAAAGTTGTTTAGTTTCATGGGCCAGTTCACCCCTTAAAATATTTGCAGATAATATTTTTACACCTTATAACATACCCTGTTTTACATTTGTGAGAATTCTCGTAGGTATACATGGAGGGGAGTCACCTTCCATGTGGCACCGCACTCAGCCATCTTGTAGTCTCAAGTGGTCCGCAGTTAGAAGGTTATGGGAAACGAGGCGGTTCAGTCACAGATAATATAATACTACTAAAGTAGTACAGATACATAACGTCATACAAGGGAGTTCGACTGCCCTAAGACGGCTATTTGGGTCGGCTATTTTGAGATGTCGACTCAGCGCGTGCGCTGTGAGCGACATCTAGGTTTATTATTGGATAATTCGTCGCCGACGACGTGGGCGACGTGCCTCACAGCTTTACTCGCTGTCACGATTGATGGCAGCACGGTCGCTGCACTGGTATTATCATCTGTGGTTGTAGGTAGCGCATGCGTCCGTGTATGTAAGCACAATAATGCCAAAATAGAGAAATTTTGGCGCGAGCCAATATTTTATTTTGCGGAAATACCTAGTATCAATTGGATAAATTTGAAAATGTTTTCAATGATGCGCTCGCGTGAAATAAGTTTTGTTTCGATGGTCAAAAATGTGTCGGCGAACTTACTATGCGTTGTGCTATATAAATATCTGCCTATGCCACGTATCTAATCTGGGGGAACGGCAGTGCCCTCGCCAAGTCGAGCAAAAAACCAGCATAGCCGCCGTACCATCCTTTTTTCGAAGCGGTTCAGGCCATTTTCAAAGCAAAAGTTGTTCAAATGATGGGCCGCTTCTTTTTACATGGATATTAAGGAACCGGTGTAGCCAATGTAGACCATCAGATTTACCACAGAAGCCCGGCTAAATTATAAGAGATACAGTAAAGGTCCTAAAGCAAAAGTTGCTCAGTATGATAGGTCGCTTCTTTTCACATGGAAATCTGGGGATCCTGATGTAAGTTAACTAATTAGAGATACTTACATAAAAATGGTTTCAAAGAAATAGATGTTCAGTTACTCGGTACTGAGCTGTTCTACCATAAAAGGTGTGAAATCCATGTGAAACCAAGTCGGCTTTTGATTTGATTATATTCTTATTTTGATTTTTTTACAAATTAATGTTTTTGTAGGGATAAATACTTACGCACAAGGTAGTTCAGAACAGTCAATGCTTGTAGTCAACGTTTTGCATCGATCTGTGGCCTATGCAATGAAAGTAGGTACAGGTTATAAGTCCACAGGTAAAATTCGATGCACATTACGTAGCCAGTGGGTCATCAAAAGAGTAGGATTTTACTTCGTTACGCAATGTACTGAGAATTTCACTTGTAGAAATTGTAGCCTGTAGTTTCATAACATGGGGCACTGCCTGTAAATCAGCCTCCAAAATCATCTAGAATGAGCAGAAATCCCTCTATCTGAAGATTAAGTAGGTACCTTGTAGCGAAAATTTTAGTCTAAAAACTATTTATAGGTAGGTAGGCAGCTGCATACTCCTACCAGATGCTTAATTTTAATAAGTACCTGAGTAGTAATTTGTCGATTTTAAATATTTTCATTCACTATCCAGCATCTAGGTACCCCACTTGTTGACATATATATGAAATACTACATAAGTACTATGATAATGTGGCCCACAAAACTGACCAAGTTTCTTCAAACATTGGTCGAAAAGGTACCTACCTACTACCTACGTACCTACCTATTGATGGTGTAACAGTGATAATGATAAATGGTAATGTTCTCATCAATACGATATGTTAATGAAACTAGAAAATAAATGCATAAACCTTTATTGTAATTCCATTTTCGAAAAGAAATACTTAAAAAAATTATCACTCTTACGAAAATTTATCCTTAATGTTCTAGTAGTTTATTTTTAAACGAGAATTACATTTTTTTTTAAATTGAGAATCTTACATAATAAGTAACATTCTAAATCAACCATTATACTCATTTCACCAAAACATACAGCACATGATCTGTTTTGAATCGATTTACCGGAAAATTTATTTTTAATATTATCAAATACATCATAATTTAATCCGGGTAGACAATTAGTTTCTTGAAGCCAACCCCTAAGGGTCATTTTTGCGATCTAGGTGGACAAAAAGGGTCACTTCATTTCTTCTGCTCAATTAGCAAAACAGACGACCAGTAGTCTAGAAGTCACGACCCCAGTGATAATTTTGTCCAACTACTCTCCTATAAATAACTATGATTTTATTAGTAGAGTAAATACCTTACTTTGCAATGAAATTAATCGCGTCTTTCTCTTCGGTGCCCAACTTGTTAAAGTGAGTGCGAAAGTTATAAACATTATTTTCGGTATGGATCCTAAAGTGCATGTTAAGTACTTATTTATTCCGTTCTTTACATTGAATACAACTATCCAGTGTAATAGAAAATCGTCATCGATCATGATCGGTACTCACTTTTTCGTTAGTTTTTATGTTTCATGGAACAAAAGTTATCTCTCCCCTTTTGTACCCGGGCTGTAACTTTTATATATACGAGATGTGTTTATATAGATAAATTTTTTGTAAAGATTTGACAGCGGAGTGCTGTTCATCATTTTTTTTTCTTCAGAAAACGAAGTGTCTATCACTAGGAAGCAACTTTTTGATCAGTGGATAAAGTACCCTAAATCTGAAAGAAATTCCAAATGTTTTAAATACCTTTCGAACAGAATTGATTTAGATCAAGCTACTGCTGATTCCATACGGAATATTTATACGGAGTTTTCAAAATGATAGTCTGCCGAGTTTTGATGACGATGATGAACAGTCGGAGTGATATTTTTTAAAATAATTAACAGGTTTATTATATACTTTGCTGTTTTATTTTCTTATTATTATAAAATTTATCATCCATAATAAGTCAATATAAAATACTTTAAAAAAAGTGGGCTATATCAAGAACCAGTATACCGTGACCTCTGTTTACGTACCAGTTACTTGCAAATAGAGGTCAACTTAGACTGGATATGTTTTAAAGCCTAATTAATACACAAAATGTACGTATTTATATAAAATACCAACAATAACAACCCATACAATAAGTTAAAAGGCATATTTAATTTTGTCCAGCTAGATCACATAAATGTCCCTCTGTGCCAACGTTGGATTGTTGATGGAGCGGCCAACACAAGTCCTGAATGATACATAAATTTATATGCCCTTGGTGAATTATAACATAATGGCATGCAAAATTTTTTTTCCGTTTCTGTCCACTGTTTTTTTGATTTCGATTTCTTAAGCTGCATTTTAGTAACTAATTTACTTAATTTGCTTTTAAATTGCTGTGTTTGTAAATTAACTTGTTTTTTATTGGCCAATTTCATTCTTACTATTTTATTTTTGATTCTCTCACGTTTGAGTTTTTTATTAGAATCAGCTAAAAGCGTTTTTAGTTTTTTACATTTTGGAGTGTCTTCATTCTTAGTTCGCCTCCTTCTTCTAGGCGTTGTCCATGCTACTGCATCTTCCATTTTGCAGTCTTGATCTTCTTCATCCTTAATATATGGTCAATTATTTTCTTATTCGTGTATACTTTCTTTGGCGTTAGCACTTTCAACTCTGGTGAAGGTAAAAGAGAAAATAAATTTAAATTTACATTTTACAAGTAAAATTATTAAAAAAAACCTGACTTTAGTATTTTACAATTCATATTTTGCGTTTAATATTCGCCATGCTGATTAAATGAAATTTTAATGTAGCCAGTGCTTAAGCCAGTGTCACCCGCGCAGCTGATACAAACTAGCTTGTATGCCAAAATTGTTCAGCTGTTTGGACTGTAGCCCGTGAAAAAGAATTTCTTGTCCACATACATACATACCTACATACAAACATACATACTTACATACATACATAATATATACATACTTCCGAAAAACATAGCCCTCCTTTTGAGGCAGTCGGGTAAAACAAAAACCCGACAGCGTTAATTTGAAAGTTATATTTTGCGTCTAAAATCCGCCATTTTGATATTAAGCCATTTTGTTTTATTTGGAGCAAGTGAAGTGGAACGCAACCAGCGTTTAGGAGTAATAATTCGGTAAAGTTGCTTATACGTGTATAGAAAGTAGGTAATGTTGCAACTTTATCGCAGTCAGTTAAATACCTACCTGGTGAGTGAGGTTCAGCCATAATCTCTGAAGATGGTTCGTGTGCAGAAGCTGGGTTCTCAGGTTGCTGGTATGGTACTGGTATAGAAGTTTTTCGCAGTCTTTTTCTCTGCCCAGCTAAATTTCTTAAATACTTTTCATCAAAATGGTCAATGCATATGTACCGGCATCGTAATTTTTCTGGGGGCAGGTGAACAATAGTTGCATTCCCTAAAACATAAAATATATATACATATATAGGTTGCTAAGAATATTGTGAATGTAGGTACCTACCTACACCTGCGGTTGTTGACACTCTACCTTCCCCGAAAGGGATAAAGGCATGATATAGGTATATGTATGTATATCAATATCTCCTATTAACCAATTTGTAAAAAAATATTATATTCCTGCTGAAAAATGTCTAATTAAATTTCTATAGAAGTACCTATAATTATTAAAAAACAATAACCCGACTGCGGCACTTTGAAAGTTGCGTTTTACGAAATTTTAATATAGCCAGTATCACTCGCACAGCTGAGATGAATCTAATTACACCGCGCATGCGAAAATCCGTCAAGCTGTTTGGGAAAAAGATTTTTTTGTCCGCATACATACATAATTACATACATACATACTCTCGAAAATCGTAACCCTCCTTCTGAGGCAGTCGGGCAAAAAATTGCAAAACAGTAGTTTAAAGTATTGACTTCAACAAAGTGTCCCGCACAAATAGAGAAAGAGTGTGTATTGAAATTTTAATTAATACCTACACAGTATAGGTATTCATTAAATTTTATAGGTAAAGGTTATACCTCAAAATTTTATACGCTGCTGGTGATAGTCTAGGAATATTTTTTAAAAGGCCTGCATAAACTCAAATTCTATTGCCGGCTGGTGTATTCTATTACCTTAATATAATAATATTTTTATTTTCTGTTGTCAAGGTCAAGGATTACTTAGAAAGAAGATAACCTAAGAAATTTTTAAATACATAAACAACTTTTAATAGCTGGACTAATTAATAAGTTATCTAGTCATTTATCTTTGGCAACCAATGTGGCGCAGTGGTAGTGCGACTGCCTACAATTCAGAAGGTTCCGGGTTCAATCCCAGTGGGTCAGTTCCAAAGTTGATATTTATCACTTTGTGAACTTGTTCCCAGTCTGGTTAGGACATTGCTGGCTTAGCCATCCGATTCTCCGTAAGAAAGATGGTTCCGTGTTTTGGATAGCACGTTAGGCCGTAGGTCCAGGTTGCTGTCTATAGATGGCGGTTGTTACACAACCATGTCAGAAGCCTGCTACTTGTAGAAGGCAGTTGGAAAATTCTGACACTAGGGTCCTTCGGGTCGTTGGCCGACTTGCAGAGAGACAGATTTATCTTTAATATCACTGTGTACTTTAGTTAATAGGAGAAATGTTATATTGTGAGCACAGTTCAAAAGAAATATTTTAAGGGCATTGCACATTAATTTCATTTTTTATTATAATAATATGATTGGTACAGTCAAATAGAAACAGTCAATTAAAACTTATTTTTTTAAATTAAATCTCAAAGCTAAGATAAAAGTGAATAGGCCAAATTCTATAAAAGCACCTAACCTCCAACTGCTGCTTTAAAAATTAAGTGTCAAGTCTTTAGTATCCTACCATGGTAACTGGAACAATCTGAGGGTGGAGGGAACCTAGAAATAGGCTGGCCATTCAGAACTAATTAGTATATGGAGATACATCGACAGACCAAAAATGATGTAGGTCTTGGAAAACTGATTAAGAATAATAATATTCTTTATTGCACACAAAGTAATAACAACAAAGATTATTAACTACCTATTCACTGATTTAATTATTCTATGGCTAAACTAAGCATAAAGGAACTGATTTTTTACTTTGTTGGTTTAGTTCTAACTTAGAACTCGGGCACAATTTATTTTTATCCTTTGTTTTTTTTTAAACTAGGTACTCCACATTATTATGAAGAAGCATGTGATAGTTTTCTTTGTTGTACTTACCTAGTAGTGAATTAAATTATATTAATTTCAATTTCAATCGTTTATTGCAAAAGTAGTACATATTAGATTTGCAAGGCTAGACTACAGGTATATTGTAATTAATGGTACTTATTTACTCCTATGTGTGTAAATATATTAATATATTATAAATTTAATATAGGTATTTAGCACTTTTAGAAAAGTAAAAAAAATATTGACTACATGTACTTACCACAATTATTGATCCACAATTCCACACATTTAATCTGTCTGTGTCCCTCCACGGAAACCGGAACATAGATTTACTGGCACAGGTGTTTTCACACATAAAGAAGGAACATTTTTGTGGTGCCATTTCCTTGGAACAAATCGCCGAAAACGAAATCGGAAAGTCCGTGTTTAGCGCTAGGGTCAATCGTCGTGCAAACAAAACAAGTCCAAAAAATCAAGATGCCAAGGTCAGTCGTGAGGGGAATCAGTAATCGAAGTCTAAAAGGCAAGCGAGGGTCAAAAGTAAAATTAATAAACAAACAACAACGCGCATCCAACTTGAGACTCAAACGAACAAAAGTCGGCGAACGGCAAAAACAAACCAAACCTCACGATGTTTCTACAGGTTCAGAAATGCGTTTTGCTTTCATGTGTATAGTGTCCTCCTATTATTGGTATAAATAAATAGAATGCTTTTATAGATAGGTAACGAAAAAAACATTAACAATCATTTTTATATTAATTTTGTCACAGTTTTATTTTCCTTAAAATTTATAGTGACGTATTTTAATAAAACATAAAAGTGTTTAACAAAGTCCGAGATGCATAATTAAAACGCAAAAGCAGTCCATGATTAGCATGGACTCGAACTTTGAAACGATGAATTCTGAAATCATGCACGAAAATACATAACGTCTGGTCTATCCACTCGTATAACACTTTCTACTTGCTGATTTTTTAAATGACAAATGTATGTGTCTGTTTATTAGGGATTGTGTGAATGGATAAAATTAGTAAAACGTGTGATTGAATCAAACATCGTCAATAGTTGCGGAATTCCGTGCATGATTTTATTATACACCAATTCAGAAATTAGGCTTTACTCTTTTGCTATCTGTGTGCGCACCGCTGCGGCTGCGCGCGCGTGTTATTTATCAATATTGCTTATTTGCAATACAGCGACATCTATCAATTTGAGCTAGTAACTTTAAGTCAGGTCACATCCCTCGTTCACGTTAAAAATTTGTGAACCTACAAAATGCGATGGTGACGTCATTTGTATTGAAAAATTTTGCAAAAATGAGAATAATTTCGGGTTTTTTTCGACTCAAAACATCTTAATTAATGTATTTGTAATTTTACAATACTTTGTTTTTGTAAATTTGCCTTTATGTCCGACTCATAAGTTACATTCGCTACCCGTGTCGCCATCTATTGTTTTTTTTTTGGACTAATTTCCTTTAGTAGGGAATGAGACCCCATGGTTCAGTCTACATCTGTTTTCTATCTTGTGTTGCTATTTGGTTCCGCGGAAGTCCAGCGCTTTAGAAGTGTCTGTAGGCCCTTTTTCGACTTTTTTGTTACCGAATGTTTTGTTGCATAAGATTGTGTACCTAGCTTATGTACATACATACATACATATATCACGCCTTTATCCCTTGCGGGGTAGGCAGAGCGTTAACGGCCGTAAGAATACAGTCGCTATCGCCACGTCTGTCATTTTAGAGGATTGTTTTCCAAAGTTGTTTCAAAAAACATTTAGGTGTGAAAACCACATAAGTTAGAGTCAACGGCTCGTTTAGTTTGCATTTACTTGATTTTAGTTCTGAAGTTAAATACTTAGGTATTTTAGTTTCAGTAAAGTACTGTGTATTACTATAGTGACAGGTTGTCAGCCTGTCGCCTAAAAATTGTAATACACCTATACTCTCGAGTCCCTTAGTCGCCTCTTACGACACCCGCGGGAAGGATGTGGGGTGATGCTATTCTAAGCCGGTATCACACGGCTAATGTATTGGTAACAATTTTTTTTTCTTTATTTCTTTCTTCTTCTTTCATCTTCCCAACCACTGTAGTAACAAGTGATTCCTGCTTCAGGTTCTGCCGCGACGCGATCATTGCGTCTGCTCCGACGGCGATCGTGGCGGCTGCTATGGCGCACCTGAGGAAGCCCGACCTCTGGACGAGAAAAACCGTATGTGCACCTTATTTATTTGACCGGTTATTGTACACAGTAAAAGACAAAGAACATAACACAAAAAAACAAAACACAACAACAGGTCAGCTTATTTCGAAACTAGCGGCCCGCCCACCGGCTGCGTCCGCTGCAAATCGTGGAAATAACCTTCCTCTTGAATCACTCTATCAATTTTGAATATGAAGAATTGGGTTGATTATTTTCTATACTGGCATCACACGGCACACACACATACAAATACAAATGCATGTTTTTCTGCAGGTGGACGAGGTGATGAGGATCGGCTGCCAGCTGTTCCAGAAGGCGATCTCCAACCTGGGCTACGAGTTCAGACCTGGAGACGACATCTTGCTGCCTCTTCAGGCAAGTTTCATACACAAATCACGCCTATATCTGTAGCGATAAGTCAGATAAGTCATGTATAACTATAGTGACAGGTAGTAGCGTCATCTACTAGAATAAACTAACAAAAAAGAAGCATTCCGTAAGTAATGGTGTGAAATTACTAATACCAATTTGATGTTGATGAGGATTCTTTTTCCGAATCCTCATAAAGCGGAAAATCTGCAATTTTTAAAGATCCTTATCCGCTACCACTTCCAAATAAAATAATGTTAAACATTCCTCTTCCGCTTCCATATCCTTTCCTCATAAAGAAATCCTCATCCTCATCCGCGTCCTCCAAGTTTGAGTTTACTTCTTCTTCCACTTCCTCATTACAGCTTCCTACATGCATATATCACGCCTTTATCCCTTACGGGGTAGACAGAGCGTTAAAGGCCGTAATAATAGGGTCGCCGTCGTCGTCACGTCTGACAAATATAGTAGAGGGCCGTTTGAGATAATTTGTGTATCACTCTAGTGACAGGTTGTCAGACTGTCGCTTAAAATTTATAACACACCTGAAACCCTCAAGTCCCTCAGTCGCCTCTTACGACACCCACGGGTAGGAAATGGGGTGATGCTATTCTAAGCCGGCATCGCATGGCAAATAAAATACATTTCCGTTATAATAAACAACACAAAATAAAACAAAAAATTATGTATTTTTTGTTGAATAGTGCCTATAGGTTGAGTTTACTTCCTCTTCCGCTTCCTCATGACAGCTTTCTCGATCCTAATACCAACTGCACCCTCCAGGTCCCGAAGAAGTTCGTCCTGGGCTCCAACTTCATCCAGTACGACCTGCAGTGCGTGTTCACCGGCCGCCTGGAGCAGCGGCAGCATAAGGACATGACCTGCAAGTAAGTCAACTGGCATACCGTCTTTTTCTTAAATATTTAGTATGCAATGACATAAGGTCCGTTTTTCTAGAAAACAAAAAGAAAGGACCTTATGACATAGCACTTGCTCCAAACGTCTTACTTGGCACAAACGTCATAGGTATCAAGCTAAATTTTACAAATTATAGGTCTCTCTTAGTGTGGGACACCAAGTCGTCCAACAACCCGATGAACCTTAGTGTCAGAATTTTTGAACCGCCTTCTACAAGTAGCAGGCTTCTGACATGGTTATCTAACGACGGCCATCTAAGTGATCATAGACAGCAACCGGGACCTACGGCTTATCGTGCCATCCGAAACACGGAACCATCTTACTTACGGACAATCGGGTGGTTCAGCCCGCAATGTCCTAAACAGACTGGGAACAAATTCACAAAGTGATAAATATCAACTTTGTGAGTGACCCACCGAGAATCGAACCCGGAACCTTCTGCGTCAAAGGCAGTCGCACTACTACTGCGCCACAGTGGTCGATAGGTGTGCCTAGTATAAAAACCTTTTGTTGTTTTGCACCAGGTCGGCATTGGAGAAGTTCTTCCATCACTACAAAATCGGCGTGTTGTGGTGCGCGCCCCACGCCGTCGCCGTGTGGAAGGTACAATATCATTAAAAATAATATCTTAAACTCAAACTCAAATCATTTATTCAAAGTAGTAAATTTTACATGTATCTTTTTGATGGTCATGTTTTAGTCATTGTAAAAAAGAGAAAAATGTAGGATGAGTACATTTTTCTATTTCTTACACCAATTTTATGAACCTAGTGTGAACGCGGCTCAGGTGGACTTAAAACTTAAAACTAGCTCCTACAGCACTGCCTCGGGGCTGGCCAAGCTAACCAAACAGCATGTAACGTTAGGTGGTAAATAAAATAAAACAAAATAAAAACAAGTTCATGTCAAGAAAGAAAAAAAAATGTTGTGTTACATGCGTATGGTTAGGTTATCTTATCTAGCCATCGGGATCCCACTGCTGGGCAAAGGCCTCCATCCCTTTTTTCCGGACGTCGGCGGCAGCCCAGACGCAGATGGTGAGACAATCTGGACGGGTTTTCTAAGAATTGGCATGAGGAGGCACAGAATCGAGATCAGGGCCCCAAGTCTGCTATTTTTTGCCATTGTAACGCCATCGAAACTCAACTGTCATTGAACTGCCATTGTGATTTTTATATACTATAAACTGTTAGTAGAATACGAAATGACCGAAATCATACAACTGAGATCCAATCGACATCCAACTGAAACGGTTTTCATTTAGCAGACTTAGGGCCCAGTAGAGTAAAAAGAATAACTTTTTTAAAAAGAGTTCCGACTTCAACAGACGTAAAAAGTGCGAACCTCCATTTTTTTGTAGGTTAATATGCCTAAAACCTTTTCCTAAGTCTGACAATCTTTACATAGTATTTGACACTATTGTGTGTAATTCAGGTGAACGACGCCCCGGGGTACTACATGATGGAGCCCCACGCCTGTGGCCCTACCGGATTGAGGTCCAGCGCTAAGGTACTTACTTTATTTAGTTCGGCGGGTTTTTTTTGTCCAATACCTACTAAAGGGGCATGATGACTGGCAGGACAAATGAGCTACTTTTAAAAAGATATTTTGTATGAAAATAAGAATAAATATGACGTCATATCTCTCTAGTTTGGATGGCGTCAAAACAATTACTTTTATAAATCCGCAAACTCAACTTGTACATACGCTACTTTGACAAAAAGACATGTACGACATAACTGTATTAAGATCAAAGGTTTCTTGTACATTAACCAATAAATACCTGGTTGACCGAGCATTGCTCGAATTTTTCTGCCGTTCAGAATGATTTTTGGATAATAAAACCTAGCTATATCGATTTATCGCTCCTAAATCCCCCTATATGCAAACCTTCATGAAAATCGTTGCATCTGTTTCCGAGATCCCGGTCAATATGAATATATATTTCTCGTTTTCTTTAGACTTATTATTGTAAATTGTCAAAATACAACTATAATTTTATTTGCGTTTAGTTACCGGAAGATGGCGCTGCTTGCGTACTGACGTTTACTACTCCTAAACTTATGGCACATACGTAAGTAAAATAAAACCTACCCACCCCACCTGCTTGTTATTTCAATAGAGAATATTCTTTTTTTCTGGTCGCTATGCACGTTACCGCAAAGAACTCAACGTAAAATACCTAAACAATTTAAAAAACTGACATGCGTCTGCGATTTCCTTGTCCAACGACTCATTTGGAACGAAAGCGTCAATGCGTGCCAGACTGTCAGTCAGTGTTGCAATGTTTTCTTTTAGTCTTTTGGCTTTGTAATCTTTTAAAGTTGAAGTTCATCTAGTAACAGAATCAATTCAACGCCATCTACAGAGTTCTTAAAATACTACACTTCTCATCAAAAAGTCCGGGACAAGTTAGTTTTACTTGGTTCTTGCCTTTTCATTTTTTTTAGCTAATTTTTTAATTTAGTCTGTAGTTTATTTACAAATTTTCTTCATACTCCATACAGCGTAAAACGACCTCAATAAAAAAAAAACACGAAACCTATGAAAATCTAATAATTTTAATTTAAACATTGTCAGTCGGATTTGAAAACTTCATAAAAGTAAGTATGAATCTGCATTTGATATTTGTTTCTAATTGTAGGTACTTACTTATTTTTCTGATAACCCTTATGAAACATACCTTGCAATGTCCCGGATTATTTGATGAGAAGTGTAGTTTTTTCAATTCTCAAAAAGAAAACCTCCTATTTGGATGCAGCTCTAAAACTACATACGACCCTTCGAGTAACAAATGTCGTAAAAGCCAAATGGTGACTTTAAGAAATCGCAAAACACTTAAATTGGAAAAATGTAATGTTGTGTATTTTTTTTTCGGACATTTTATATATTGCCTTGACCGTAAAATTCCCTTTCAAAGTATTTAAGAATACATAAGGTCACTTTATTGATTCGGGAGATAGGGCGGGGTTTACTACAATTTTTTAAGGTGTCATGCGTGTACGTTTATCAAATCATTCATATATTTTTTTAAAGACTCGTATCGTATCGTATCAGGTACCTGTCAAACCTGCCTGGCCCGGAGCGCTACAAGCGCCACTTCGTGCTGTACGCTCTGAACATCAGCGCGATGCCGATCACGAAGATCGGGAAGGTGGACCCGCCGCTCGTGAGGGCTGTGAAGGGCCTGCCCAAGGGAACCAGGCTCGTCCCGGCCACTAGCAAGGTATTAGCTCGCTATTTATTGTTTTGCTATAAGCTTTACAACACAGCCTTACAAGCTCTTGAAACTGAACAACTTTCCCCAAGAAATATAGGTCGAAATATGAAAAAAAAATTTGGATATCGCATACAAAATTATCAACGGACCAAGTCAAATTGTATGAAAAAATACAAAAAAAACATATTTCGAACTATCTTTCTTTGGGAAATTTGTTCAGTTTCAGGGGCTGCTGTACCCCATAAAATATTTGCAGCTAATATTTTTACACCTTACTTTACAATTAAGTTTCATTACAGCTACCTAATTAGGGGTAAAATAATACAGATACAAAATAAGAAATTTGAAATAATAAATTTTAATTAAAATCGTAATATTGTAAAATAGTAATCGTACATCCAACCAAAACTTTTTATAATAATACCTACTTAAATTCTAATATAAACCTTTTTAGGCCTGCCTTTTGGATTTTATAATATGTCACCGAATAAAACTAAATGTCAACAGATAATTAAAAATTATGTCATTGAATACAATTAATTATTAAATAATATAATATTTAATACATTTTTAGTGCCAGTTTTAAAAAAAAACTCCGAAAAATACATAGCAGCATATTATTCAGGGCCGTAAGTCTGTTAAAATAAAATCGTTTCAGTTGGATGTCGATTAGATCTCAGTTGGACGATTTCGGTCAATTCAACCATAACAGCTATTCGAATAAACATAAAATCGCTGTCTCATCTGGGATGCCATTTGTTTGAGCACGTTTGCGCCTTCTCATTTGGGTAGAACAATACGAGTGGCTGGTGGGGCGGCGGAATTTGGTGCTCAGTTGAAGCACACAAAGTACGCCGATCTGGAAGCCACATACATTTTTGTTCCATTGGCGGTAGAGACAGTAGGACCCTGGTGCAAGGAGGCCATGGCTTTTGTGTCCCAGATTAGACAAAGACTTAGAGAGAAAGGCGGAGACCCCCGTTCCGGATCGTTCCTTGTCCAACGTATCTCAGTAGCTACTCAGCGCGGCAATGCCGCTAGTCTGTTAGGTACTTTTGGACGGGAATGATTCGGGGCGGAATTTTTGATTGGCGAAAACTAATTATGTTGAATTTATTTTATTTTATTTTATTTTATTTTATTGTTTTATTATCCAATCGCTGTTTATATCTGAAACCCTGTTAACTTGGCAGGTGGACTTCTACGGGCGGCCGCGGCGCGCGGACGAGCTGACGCGCGCGCACCCGCCGGGCGACGAGACGTGGGCCGACGCGCTGCGGGCCATGGCCGATAGAGACCAGCACGAGAAACTCAGAGGTATGGCCTTGAATCCTACTCATTTTATTAACACATACAAAATATCATGCCTATATCTCTGGCGGCGTAGGCAGAGCGACGTTATCGCCACGTCTGACAAATGTTTGAAGGTCGTTTCAGATAAGTCGTGTATCACTATAGTGTTAGGTTGTCAGCCTGTCGCCTAAAATTGCAATACACATGAAACCCTCGAATCCAATATGACAAAATTTATTGGACCTTCCATACAAAATTGACTTTGTCGATTAGCAATTTTGTATGGGAGGCCCAAAATTTTTTTCACTTTTCGACCTACGGTCCTTGGAGAAAGTTGTTTACTTTCATGGGCTGATTCACCCCTTTAAGTATTTGCAGCTAATATTTTTACACCTTGTATTTTGACGTGTTGCAGGCTTGCGCAATACCAACGGCTGGCTGGTGCTGATGGATGGATCCCAGTTCCTCTCCGCGGCGCACTCCATGTCCTGCAGGAGATATCCCTACAACTCTAGGGGCAACCAGGTATTGCATTTCTTTTCATGTAGGACACCGAGTCCTCCAATGACCTGATGGACCCTGGTGTAGAGTTTTTCAATCGCCTGCTTCTAGTAGCAGGGTCCTAAGTCTGCTAAATGAAAATCGTTTCAGTTGGATGTCGATTGGATCTCAGTTGGATGATTTCGGTCATTTATTGCTAACAGTATAGAAAATTACAATGGCCATGGAATGACAATTGAGTTTCGATGGCGTTACAATGACAAAAAATAGTAGACTTGGGGCCCTGGTCTCTGGCATAGTTGAGTAAACGACCGCGGTCTTTATTGCCATAGAAAGCAACCGAGACATATGGCTTAACGTGGCATCCGAAACACGAAACCATCTTACTTACAATCAAGTGGTTCAACCTGCAATGTCTTTACTAGTCTGGGAACAAATGCACAAAATAATAAATATCAACTTGTGACTGACCCACCGAGAATCAATCAAACCTTGAACCTTGCGTGGGAGGCAGTCACACTACCACTGCGCCACATCGGTCGTCGGTCTCCGATCCGTTCTTCCCAGAACAACTCCTAAGCGCAGTCTTGCCCCAAGGGCGTAATTGGGCTGGTTTTTTGAACAATCAATTAATTATGTCCGGGTGAGCCCTCGCTCCCCACCAAGCCGTCCGGCGTAGTTTAGATGGCCCCGGGGCCGTAAACGTATAGACCATAAAAAAAAACGGTCGTCGGTATTTAATATAATCAACCAACCGACTGACGCAGCAACCAATCACCCAATCAACTGTCAATTAGCCAAAGAACCAACAAAGTAACCAAGTGACCGGCCAATCAACTAACCCACCAACCATTCAATCAACTACCATATTGGTAATGTGACCACCAACGGTAATATAACATAAACACTGCCTCGAGACGTGTTGGTCTCGGGATGAATTTAGATAAGACCAAGGTCATGTTTAATCAGCACGTCATCGCCGAGCCGGTTTCTATCGAAGGTGTAGACTTTGAAGTTGTCCAGAATTATGTTCATATACCTTGGGCAAACATTCGATTCGAGAAACTGTGTAGCAATCTAAAGCAGCATTGGACTGGTCTCATCTGTCCTAGAACCGATGGCCGGTGGACACCAGGCCTGGCCAAGCGTATCGTTGGACGCCCTCCGACCAGGTGGATCGATGACTTAAAGAGGGCGGCTGGTAGCGACTGGATGGCGAAAGCGGGAGATCGTGCCTTGTGGCGTACTCTGGGGGAGGCCAAAGTCCAGTGAACTGCTATAGGCTGATGTGATGATGATGATCTTAAATCATACTATGAAGTGAAATCGCAGGTTCATGCCATGGAGTTTATTTATCTTTTTTATTCCCCACAGGGGCTGTCGATGTCAGTGATGGCAGTGGCGATGTCAGCCGTTGAAGAGGTGTGCCGGTGGTGCAACAACACTCTCGATCAGATCCTGGACAGCGGCAACCAGCTGTACCAGGACAGCTACCTGCACTTCCAGCCCGCGGGCACGCCCATTTTGTCTATAGAACAGGTAACAAAGCAACATACGCGATTGCCTTTCAGTTAGATTAGTTTAGTTAGTCCAGTCCAGTCCGGACCGGTTCAGTCCCATCCAGTCCGGTCCGGTCCGGTCCGGTCCAGTCCCGTCGAGTCCAGTCCAGCCTAGCCCAGCCCAGCCCCGCTAGTGCAACAACACGAAGAGCACGTCAAAAGACGTGGGTTCAAATCTCATCACTTGTTTCGTTTGTATTAACTTTTTAACAAAAAGTCAATATCAATATCTAGTGTTTAAAACACGAAATATTCGAAATAATCTGACAAGGGCCTCTTCAGATGATTCGTGTATCACTGTAGCGACAGGTTGTCAGCCTGTCGCCTAAAGTTGTAATACGTGGTAATACGCATGAAACCTCAGTTGCCTCTTACAAAGTCTCTTAGTTGCCTCTTACAACTTGAGGTGATGCTATTCTATGCCGGCATCACACGGCAACACATATAACACGCCTTTATCCCTTGCGGGGTATGCAGACCGTTAACGGCCGTAAGAATACGGTCACAATCGCCACATCTGACATTTTTGAGGATTGTTTTCCAATGTTTCAGAAAATAAGTGTTTCAATATAGTGACAGGCTGTCAGCCTGTCGCCTAAAAATTGTATACTCTCGAGTCCCTTAGTCACCTCTTACGAGTTTACGACACCCGCGGGATGGTTGTGGGGTGATGCTATTCGGCATCTCACGGCAAGCGCTAGTACTATGTTATGTATGTGTTTGTTTGATTTGCAGATCCTCCGCAAGTTCTACACGCCTGGCAACTGCGCGTGCCGCGTGGTGGTGTACCGGCCGCGGCAGGAGGGCGTGCTCACCGACACGGACATCAACGAGAAGGTGCGCTTCCATTGTCTTCTTCGTTGCCAGTATTTGGCGACCATTATGGCTTTCTCTGTTGGAGGAAGGAGGGAGAGGAAGGCCATAAAAAGTTTAGACGGATTGTATAAAAGATGATATGACTCAAAAATGATCTGATATGGCGTTCTCTGTAGCTAGGATCAGCTTCTCCCTGCTGCAAGAGACGGGCAAAAGAGGACACCTAATAAAGTGCAGTGCACTTGCGTTTTGTTGGAGAAACCCCATATATATACTCAACGGCTTCTATGGTTGACCCTACGGAATGCAATCTCCAGCCGAGATTACTAGATCGCTCTCTTTTCGTGTGGGACACCGAGTCGTCCAACGACGAACCCTAGTGTCAGAATTTTTCAACCGCCTTCTACATATAGCGGACTTCTGACATGGTTGTGTAACGACCGTCGTCTAAGTGATCATAGACAGCAACCGGGACCTACGGCTTAACGTGCCATCCGAAACACGGAACCATCTTACTTACGGACAATCGGGCGGTTCAGCCCGCAATGTCCTAACCAGACTAGGAACAAATTCACAAAGTGATAAATATCAAACTTTGTGAGTGACCCACCGAGAATCGAACCCGGAACCTTCTGCGTCAAAGGCAGTCGCACTACCACTGCGCCACATCGGTCGTCCCCATTATCAGATACCAGATAGATCAGAGGCAGAGCAGTGGGACGGTTCCCCACGCGGCGGCCCGGGTTAGATTCCCGGTCGAGGCCTCAATACTTGTCAGACGTGGCGGTAACGACCGTAATTTTACGATCGTTAACGCTCTGCCTACTTCGCAAGGGATAAAGCCGTGATTTGTGTGTGTGTATAATTATTTGTATCCATTCGCAGATCAAACAATTCTTCCGTGAAGAGCGATGTGGGGTGTTCGTCGCTTACGGCGGAGAGTTCGCCGTAGCGCTGTTCAAAACAGCCAGAGGTCAGTCTTACAAAAAAACACGCATTTTTAATAGGAGATTTTCTTTTTGAGAATATAAATAAACTAGTATCTCAAGAACTCTGTAGATGGCGTTGAACTGACTATGTTACTAGATTCCAAAAGCCTAAAATCTACATACAAAAACATTGCGACACGCGCAATTCACTTCACGCAACCATTTCGTTCCAACTTCCGAAAAAAACAAGAAAAATTCTAATAAAGTGTTATTGTAGTTAATATCCGTGTCCAAAACTTTCAGATAATTAAAAATATTTTCATATCCGAATGGGTAATATTATTTTTCGCTATCCGTAACCGAATATTCATATAGTAACATATACTCGTATAGGTACCTGGTATATCTCATACAGATAAAGAAACGATCCCGAATTAGCAACATTATTGTTTGTCTCTCTATCAAAATATATGACACATTAGCGGGATGTCAACAATAATGTTGCCCTTTCAAACTCAAATAATTTATTCAAAGTATTAAATTTTACATTTATCTTTTTGATTGTCAAGTATTCATTGTAAAGAAGAGAAAAATGTAGGATAGGCACATTTTTATATTTCTTACAACAATTTTGTAAACCTTTCAGAATCGTTTCCTTAAGAAAATCGTGTTACAAAGTGTTTGTTGTTGTTTCCAGGGTTCTACATGTTCGACCCGGCGGACCGCGACCGCTACGGGCGCGCCGTGCCGCCGCCGCTCATGGGGAGGGCGCGGGCTTGCTTCTCGCAGTGGCCCACGGTCAGTATCCGAGCTGAGGGCTGTGTGCCGACTGCTGAGTGCTGAGTGCTGACAGACAGAAACACTTTATAACATACATACATATATCACGCTTTTATCCCTTGCGGGGTAGTAGACATTTTTGAGGATTGTTTTCCCGAGGTTGTTTCAGAAAACATTTGTATCACTATAGACAGGTTTTCAGCCTGTGGCATAAAAACTGTAATACTCTCGAGTCCCTTAGTCGCCTCTTACGACACCCACGGGAAGGATGTGGGGTGATGCTATTCTAAGCCAGCATCACACGGCCGTCTAAGCCGGCATAACACTTTATTGCTTACAGTAAATCAAAACATTATACAGGAACGAAAAACAAATACTCTAATGTAAGCAAAGGCGGCGGGTAAATAGCGGCGGCAACACTAAGGATTTCTTAAAATTACCTAATATTTTCAAATCAAAATAACTAATTTGAAGAGCAAATATAGACGATGTTGCTTAGTGGAGTGTTGCCACACCAAAAAAATATGATAGATAGACATGATGACTAGGAGGCTTATACACCCTTTTTTCTTTTTCGTGCGGGACACCGAGTCAAGTTGATATTTGTCACTTTGTAAATTTGTTCCCAGTCTGGTTAGGACATTGCGGGCTGAACCACTCGATTGTCCGTAAGATAGTGGCTCCATGTTTCGGATGGCACGTTAAGCCGTGGTCCCGTTTGCTGTCTATGATTACTTAGACGGCGGTCGTTACACAACCATGTCAGAAGCCAGCTACTTGTAGAAGGTGGTTGTAGAATTCTGACACTAGGGTTCACTGGGTCGCTGGACGACTCGGTGGGTCACACGAAAAGAAACCTTTGTAACATTTTTCCTTATTACATATTGCGTTACTATTTCTTCCAGGTAACCGCCTTGGCAGAGCAGTTGAAGGCAAACATCGGGCCCCCGACGAAACCAGCGCCCGTAATCGAACTGATTGTTAGTATACTTACATATATCAATCACGCCTGTACCCCTTGTGGGTAGGGCAGAGCGTAAACGGCCGGTAAAACGGTCACTTTTAAGTTTCTCATCCGCTTCCACATAAAAGAATGTTTAAAATTCATCTTCAGCATTTTCATAGATTACGAAAAATCCTTATTTGCATAGTTTACGGTAAACATACATACATACATATACCGCGCCTTTATCAGAGGCATTTGTAGGCAGAGCGTTAACGGCCGTAAGAATACGGTCGCTATCGCCACGTCTGTAATTTTTTGAGGATTGTTTTTCAAGGTTGTTTCAGAAAACATGTGTATTACCATAGCCTCTCGCCTAAAAATTGTAATACACCAATACTCTCGAGTCCCTTAGTCGCCTCTTACGACACCCACGGGAAGGAAGTGGGATGATGCTATTCTAAGCCGGCATCACACACTTGGAAAAAACTTAGAAAATAGTGGAACTAGTGTAAAAAGTGTTTTATTGACTAGAATACTATGAAGCTCCATCAAGAAATCACACAAAAAATGTAAATCATTATTGTTTTGGCAGCTTCCGCCCGCGCCAGAACCGCCCCCGGAAATGCCCGACCAGCCGCAGCCGGAGCAACCAGGCGGGAAGGAGAGTCAGGTGGGCGACTTGTATATGATGATGACGTATACAGGGTGTTAAGGGATGAACCACCCCATAAAATTGAACATCAACAAAAATCTAAATATGAATTATTTTTTTACCTCCCATACGAATTGACTAGGTCGGTTGGTAATTTTGTATGGAAGGTCTAAAATTTATTTTTGTATTTCGACCTACGTTGCTTGGGGAACGTTGTTCAGTTTTATGGGGTGGTTCATCCTTTAAAATATTTGCAGCTAATATTTTTACACCCTGTATAATACGATATACCTAACTAAAAAGAAATCTCTTCCAGTAGACCCTTGGTAACGAGGTAACAAACAACAACAACTGACTTTTGCTTTCACGATTTCGCCTCAAACGGACGAAAAAAGGGCGAACCTCAATTTTTTATGCGAACCTCAATATGCCTGAAACCTTATCCTAAGTATGACAAATACTTTTCTGAAAACCGCATCAAAATCGGTTCATCCAAACGCGAGATAATCGCGGACAAACATACATTCATACATACATAGGTACCGGTCAAACCGAGAACCTCCTTTTATGAAATTTGTTAAAACAGCGCATCTATAGTGCTGTTTACATATTAATCAGTACAAACAATATATATGATATTTACCACTTTGTGAATTTGTTCTCAGTCTGACTGCACCACCCGATTGTCCGTAAGAAAGATGGTTCCATGTTTCAGACGGCACGTAAAGAGTCCAGTCATGTCATTTTACTCTCTCTCAACAAAAAAAGACTTGAGTGCTGTGTGAATTGACCAGGGGCCCAAGTCTGCTATTTTTTGTCATTGTAATGTGTTGTAACGCCATCGAAACTCAACTGTCATCCAATTGCCACTGTGATTTTCATACTTCTAACTATTAGCACACTACTAAACTACTAAAATCCAACTGAGATCTAATCGACATCCAACTGAAATGATTTTCATTTAGGAGTCCTAAGGTGCGTCTCCCCTAAAGCGGGGCTGCGCTAAGCTGAGCTGAGCGGGGCATGAGTTGACCAATCAGGGTGCGTCTCCACTAAAGCGGGGCGGGGACTCGGGGATGAGGCTCATGATTGGTCAATTCATGCCCCGCTTAACTTAGCTTAGCGCAGCCCCGCTTCAATGGAGATGCACCCTTATGACCCTGGATTTTTGATTTGATTGGAATTAATTGATTTAATTTATTTATCTACAGGTGCGGTTTGCGGAACCCACAGCCCCAGCGGAGAAGCCCGGCCAACCCCCCTGGAACTGTTACGCACTGTACGGGATGGCGGTCTCCAGTCTGCGAAGACTCACCGCTCGTGAAACGTAAAACTTTTTGTAAACAGACTACGTAGTAGAGACGGGCCGAATATTCGGTTTCTTCGATTAATTTGCCAAGTATTAGGTAAATTCGCCAAGTATTAGGGAAATTCGCCAAGTATTAGGTTAATTTGCCAAGTATTGGGTAAATTCGACGAATATTCGGTTAATTCGCCGAATATTTTGCCGAATAAAAAACAAATTGTTTTTAGATATATCATTTTAAATACCTATGTAATGTAAGAACAAGTAGTAAAACAGTTTTTAAATTATCAATATGTATTTTTAACATTCGTAATGTCTATGGGACTTGCGGTCAGGTCACTTGTTTTATATTCATATCATTTGTTGCCGAAAAATTAGGCTGAATTTTCGGTGCGGCAAATTTTTTAGGTACCGAATATTAGTATCCGGTGACACCCTGATCTCTACTACCTAGCGTTAAAGGATGATGCCCACGGCGTATGTGATGCTCATGGTATGGTTGGTAGAGTACCAGAGATGATGACGGTTATACTAGACTACAAACCAAGGAAGTCATCATATGGCCGCCCCCAGCGAACAAAAACACATTTTTGCTCTGTGTGCAAGACGCTGATGACACGCGCAGGTATCAACAGCTGCCCTTAACACCGTGATACACGTCTTCAATTATCCTATTTTATCATGAAACAAGCAAAACCCAAGTTACAGGTAGAAAAAATCCAAATCTAAACTAGTCCAGTGGAATTACGCCATTGTGACATTTAGCTAGTAGTTATGTTCCGATTTCAAGCGGGACATTTCGCCACTTTGACATTCGTCACCGGGATGTAGATTCAGGTTCATGATACATTACTGCTGTTATTTGAGGAAAACATTTTTCAACAAAACTTTGATTTTAAATCTAAAACCCACGACATATGAGGTGTAAAAATATTAGCTGCAAATATTTTAAGAGGTGAATGAGCCTGACTGACAACTTTTCCTGAGAAATACATATACATAGGTCGAAATATGAGAAATTTTTTGGACCTCCCATGCAAATTGACTTGGTCGGTTGACTGGTAATTTTGTATGGGAGGTCCAAAATTTTTTAAATAATTTCGACCTTTGTTCCTTGGGTAAAGTTGTTCAGTTTTGTGGGCTAATTCATCCCTTAAATATTTCCAGCTATTTTTTTTACATCTTATATTGAACATCGGAGAAACAAGTGCTCGTAAGTTTAATTGTCGGCTAAATAGTTTCGGAAAATCGTTGTAACATCTAGTTTGTATGAGGTTGCATCCTCAGAGCATAATGTCGAATTCTCAAAATGTCGAACCATTAAGTAGGTACGACGGGTTCACCGATCACGATCAGAACTTTACCAATCATGATTAGAGAACTTCACCAATCATGATCAGAACTTTACCAACCATGATCAGAACTTCATCAATCGTGATCAGTACTTTACCAACCACAGTTCCATGGGCTGGTCTACGCTATAAGTAGGTAGAGTTTTTTAATTAAACAAATTAATAGTGGTCCTGTTGTGAAGTTTGACTTTTTTATAACAGTAACAAAATACTCATGTGTTGTAAGTTTCGCCACATTTCGTAAGATTGTATTATTTTTTATTCAATAAAGTTTATTTTTGAAATCGTTGTTTCACTTCATTAAGAGCGTTTCTTAGTACTCAGGGTACTGACGACCGATGTGGCGCAGTAGTAGTGCGACTGCCTGTGACGCAGAAGGTACCGGGTTCGATTCTCGGTGGGTCACTCACAAATTTGATAGATATCACCTTGTGAATTTGTTCCAAGTCTGGTTAGGACATTGTGGGAGGCGACTAAGGAGTATTACAATTTTTTGAGAGTATCGGTTGTATTACAAATTTAGGCTGACAACCTGTCACTATTAGTGATACACAATGTTTTCTGAAACAACCTTGGAAAATAATCCTCAAAAATGTCCTGGCGATAGCCACCGTATTCTTACGGCCGTTAACGCTCTGCATACGCCACAAGGGATAAGGGCGTGATATATGTATATGTATGTATGTACTACGAGAGTTAGAAATTTCATTTTCATGTGTGTGTACTTGAAGATAATATGAGCTAAGGAACCATGCCTCCAAAGATACACACAAATCACGCCTTTACACCTTGCGGGGTAAGCAAAGCGCCAAAGAAGTAAAATTACGGTAATTAGCGCCTTCACCTTCATTTATGCTTGAGATTTTTTTGTCCATAGGCTCTTAATATTGCTTACTTTTTATTTTATTACTGTTTTCTTTATTTATCGGGTAAAATAAAAATAAAACAATATTTTAAACAATAATTTATTACTGTTTACCTTAAAAATAATAAAATGTACATAGTTGATCTACATCACTGATTTGCTAATTTTTCCCTAGAATGTAATGAGGAAAACATCGGTATTATCCGTTTATCGGTATCACCCCACAATCGGTATGATGACTGGCAGGTCAAATCAGCTACTTTTTAAAACTATATTTTATATGGAAATACAAAGAGATGACGTCATGTCTCTCTAGTTTGGATGGCGTCAAAACACTTACTTTTGTATTATTTATCTGTTCATTAATTCAAACTTTGATTATTTATTAGTAGTGTTTTTGGAGAATAGTTTTAAGCATACTACTATTGTATTTGACGAGCCAGTCATCTAGCGAATAGAGGGGGGGGGGGGGACATTTTAATAAAATAACAAAAATACTTCCCGTTGTCGCCAGTGAGCGTGTCATACATACAAAATGACGTTCAATCAAGCTTAATATATGGGGTGTAATTTTATTAGCGGCGGATCCGTTAAGGGTGTGTTCTGCTCATGAAACTGAATAAGTATCCCAAAAAAACATGAGCTCAGAACGGTTCGCCGAAAAACCTTTCAACGATGTCACTGTCTTACGAAAGCATAATTCGTCGATATCATGGTTTGCCGATAGCATTGTTTGCCGTATCATAGTTTGCCGACTGCACGGTTCACCGAAACAATTATTCACCGTTAACACTATTGGCCTTTCTCCGATTTGCCGAGTGTATAGTTTGCCGATGACATGATTTGCCGACGGCTCGATTCCATACATGCATACTAATATTATAAATGCGAAGGTTTTTGTCACCACTCGAGGGTCTGGAGTAGGTACCTGAAGTAGACCACCAGGAGTGCTACCAGAAGCCCACCTAAACTATACGAAATACTAATATGGCACCAAAGCAAAAGTAGTTCAGCTTGATGGGTAGCTTCTGCTGGCATATACGTACATTTCGAAGGTTCGGAGTACCTGATGTAGAACAGTAGGCGCACCACCAGAAGACACCTAAACTATTGGATTTGCTTTGGTGCCATATTAGTATTTCGTATAGTTTAGGTGGGCTCCTGGTAGCACTCCTGGTGGTCTACTTCAGGTACCTACTCCAGACCCTCGAGTGGTGACAAAAACCTTCGCATTTATAATATTAGTATGCATGTATGGAATCGAGCCGTCGGCAAATCATGTCATCGGCAAACTATACACTCGGCAAATCGGAGAAAGGCCAATAGTGATAACGGTGAATAATTGTTTCGGTGAACCGTGCAGTCGGCAAACTATGATACGGCAAACAATGCTATCGGCAAACCATGATATCGACGAATTATGCTTTCGTAATACAGTGACATCGTTGAAAGGTTTTTCGGCGAACCGTTCTGAGCTCAAAAAACATAGGTCGAAATATGAAGAAAAAGTTCCATACTTTAAAGACAGCTATTGTTGTTGTTATTACGTCTCACGGGCGGCGCACAGTGCTGGCATTCACACTAGCCTGGTCGGCCGGAAAGAAAATATTATTTTCTTCATATTTCGACTTAAGTTCCTTAGGAAAAGTTGTTCAGTTTCATATACAGAACACACCCTTAACGGATCCGCCACTAATAAAATATCACCCTACATATCGAATATTTTCGAACCATAGTTTCATATCTTACCGATACACGCTCACTGAGAACAACGGGAAGTATTTTTTGTTATTTAGTCCCCAGTCCCACACCGGGCACGCCGGGAGCAGGCCAGGTCCAGCAGTGGGCTGGTGGGCTGCAGTGCGGGGTGCGGTGCGACTATCGGTCGATCTCGCCGAAGACGACGTCGAGCGTGCCGATGATGGCGACGATGTCGGCGAGCATGTGGTTGCGGCCGATCCTCTCGAGCGCGGCGAGGTGCGCGAACCCGGGCGCCTTTATCTTGCATCTGCGAGACCATTCAACAATTTACACATACATACACATATTGGCCGTGTGATGCCGGCCTAGAATAGCATCACCCCACATCCTTCCCGCGGGTGTCGTAAGAGGCAATTAAGGGATTCGAGGGTTTTACAATTTTAGGCGCCAGGCTGACAACTTTTCACTATAGTGATACATAAAATTATCTCAAACGGCCCTCTATATTTGTCAGACGTGGCGACATCGGCCGTATCTTTGCGGCCGTTAGCGCTCTGCCTACCCCGTAAGAAATAAAGGCGTGACGTATGTATGTATGTATACACATATCACACCTTTATCCCTTGCGGGGTAGGCGGTTACGTAAAAACACGGTCGCTATCACCACGTCTGTTAAATATTGAGGGATTAATAAGTAGGTGTAACAATATCATTAAATATTTCCAACAGGTACTATACAGGTGTAAAAATATTAGCTGCAAATATTTAATGGGGTGAATCACCCCATGAAGCTGAACAACTTTCCTCAAGGAACACATAGGTCGAAATATGAAAAAAGAATTTGACTTCCCATACAAAACTACCAACCGACCAAGTCATTTTCTATGGAAGGTCCAAATTTTTTTCATATTTCGACCTATGTTTCTTGGGGAAAGTTGTTCAGTTGCATGGGCTGATTCACCCCTTAAAATATTTGCAGCTAATATTTTACACCTTATATAAGCGTTCTTTATAGCATACAGCTACATTTGTAGGACGCATTTTGGCGCACATTCAGTATTTTTGAAGAAGCAAAGGGAAATTTAGGTGCAGAAATCCGGAATATAGAGGTACGTTTAAATACCATCCATTAAAATGTTTGTTATCCATTTACCTGTAAGGCTTGGAGCCGCCGTCGGACACCAGGTAGACACCAAACTCTCCCTTGGGTGCCTCGACGGCCGTGTAAGTGGAGCCCGGAGGTACCTGGTACCCCTGGGTGTACAGTTTGAAATGGTGGATCAGGGCCTCCATTGATGTCTGGAAAGAAAAAAAATAAGAATTTCATTTCATAATTCGATACGACTGTTTCGAAAATAGTAATTATTTCGATATCTTTATTATTAATAAGGATACCCGCGGCTCCGCCTGCGTGCTAGTTTGTTTTAATCTCGTAGCATCCCACAGAAATATTTTTTCGGAATATCAACTGTCCTATGCATTAATCCAAGTTACCTCTATATGTGTCCAGAATTTCATGAAAATCGGTTCAGTTGTTGTTTGTAACTACAAACAAACTTTTGCATTTTTCTTCTTCTTTTCGTGTGGGACACCGAGTCATCCAACGACCCGATGAACCCTAGTGTCAGAATTTTTCAACCGCCTACTACAAGTAGCAGACTTCTGACATGGTTGTGTAACGACCGCCGTCTAAGTGATCATAGACAGCAACCGGGACCTACGGCTTAACGTGTCATCCGAAACACGGAACCATCTTACTTACGGACAATCGGGTGGTTCAGCCCGCAATGTCCTAACCAGACTGGAAACACATTCACAAAGTGATAAATATCAACTTTGTGAGTGACCCACCGAGAATCGAACCCGGAACCTTCTGCGTCAGAGGCAGTCGCACTACCACTGCGCCACATCGGTCGTCTGTTTGCATTTTTAATACTAGTAGAAGATTTATGAATAAAAAATGTATGTTGTTGAAGTATTGTTAGTAACTGAAGATGTTGTTGAGATATTGTTTAATAGTGAACTTGTTGTTGAAGCGTTGTTTAATAACAAAACGAGTTGTTGCTGTATTATTTACTAGTGAAGCATGTTGTTGAGATGTTTAAATGAGTTTGTTAAAGCGTTATTTAGTATTAAAACAACTTGTTGAAGCGTTGTCTAGTAATGAAACAGCTTGTCGAAGCGTTGTCTAGTAATGAAACAACTTGTTGAAGCGTTGTCTAGTAATGAAACAACTTGTTGAAGCGTTGTCTAGTAATGAAACAACTTGTTAAAGCGTTGTCTAGTAATGAAACAACTTGTTGAAGCGTTGTCTAGTAATGAAACAGCTTGTTAAAGCGTTGTCTAGTAATGAAACAACTTGTTAAAGCGTTGTCTAGTAATGAAACAACTTGTTGAAGCGTTGTCTAGTAATGAAACAACTTGTTAAAGCGTTGTCTAGTAATGAAACAACTTGTTGAAGCGTTGTCTAGTAATGAAACAACTTGTTAAAGCGTTGTCTAGTAATGAAACAACTTGTTGAAGCGTTGTCTAGTAATGAAACAACTTGTTGAAGCGTTGTCTAGTAATGAAACAACTTGTTAAAGCGTTGTCTAGTAATGAAACAACTTGTTGAAGCGTTGTCTAGTAATGAAACAACTTGTTAAAGCGTTGTCTAGTAATGAAACAACTTGTTGAAGCGTTGTCTAGTAATGAAACAACTTGTTAAAGCGTTGTCTAGTAATGAAACAACTTGTTGAAGCGTTGTCTAGTAATGAAACAACTTGTTGAAGCGTTGTCTAGTAATGAAACAACTTGTTGAAGCGTTGTCTAGTAATGAAACAACTTGTTGAAGCGTTGTCTAGTAATGAAACAACTTGTTAAAGCGTTGTCTAGTAATGAAACAACTTGTTAAAGCGTTGTCTAGTAATGAAACAACTTGTTGAAGCGTTGTCTAGTAATGAAACAGCTTGTTAAAGCGTTGTCTAGTAATGAAACAACTTGTTGAAGCGTTGTCTAGTAATGAAACAGCTTGTTAAAGCGTTGTCTAGTAATGAAACAACTTGTTGAAGCGTTGTCTAGTAATGAAACAATTTGTTGAAGCGTTGTCTAGTAATGAAACAACTTGTTAAAGCGTTGTCTAGTAATGAAACAACTTGTTGAAGCGTTGTCTAGTAATGAAACAGCTTGTTAAAGCGTTGTCTAGTAATGAAACAACTTGTTGAAGCGTTGTCTAGTAATGAAACAACTTGTTAAAGCGTTGTCTAGTAATGAAACAACTTGTTGAAGCGTTGTCTAGTAATGAAACAACTTGTTGAAGCGTTGTCTAGTAATGAAACAACTTGTTGAAGCGTTGTCTAGTAATGAAACAACTTGTTGAAGCGTAGTCTAGTAATATAACAACTTGTTGAAGTGTTATTTAATAATGAAACAAGCAGTTAAAGTATTGTACAATAATGAGTTGTGTTGACTAAAGCGTTGTTTAATTAATTTGCTCGAACAACATGTGCCCCGGGTTCAAGCCCGCTCTTATTTTATTTGTATGTACTGTAATGTGAGACCTCTTTGGGCACTGACCTGAGTACGCACATTGAGGGAATGCAGCTTGTTACGTACGTTCTTTGTCTTTTCACCGAATTGTTTGTTTTGATCTACATAATATAATTATTGATACTATGCCGAAGCCGTGTGATGCCGGCTTTGAATAGCATCACCCCCACATCTTTCCCGTGGGTGTCGTAAGAGGCGACTAAGGGAATCGAGAGTATTGGTGTATTACAGTTTTTAGGCGACAGGCTGACAACCTGTCACTATAGTGATACACTTTTCTGAAACAACCTTGGAAAACAATCCTCAAAAATGTCAGACGTGGCGAAAGCGACCGTATTCTTATGGCTGTTACGCTCGCTCAAGGGATAAGGGCGTGGTGCGTGATATATGAATATATGTATGTACCTTCATCTCCTGGCGGGCGGGCGGGCACAGCTTGGCGTCGTCGGTGCGCACGTCGCCGGGCGGCATGTCGTTGAGGCACTGCTCGATGATGCGCAGCGACTGACGCATCTCCTCCACGCGGCACAGGTATCTGAATATGTTTATGTACAAATATATATACGGGGTGTAAGGAACAGCGTCCCGAATACTGCTAGGGTGCAAGCAGACCACGAAACTGAACAACTTTCCCCTAGGGATATATGTCAGGAAACTTTAAAAAATTTTTGGTTTCCCATAGTAAATGCAGTCACCTGATCGCGATTTTGTATGGGAGGTCGAAATTTTTTTACGTTTCCTGACATATGTTCCTAGGAGAAAGTTGTTCAGTTTCATGGACTGCTTGCACCCTATCAGTATTCGGGATGCTGTCCCCTACAGCCCGTATATAATTAAAAACATGATAAAGAATAAAAAAAATAATAAAAAAATATATTATACAGGGTGTTAATAAAAGTACTTACTTCCTGGCACGGGGTGAACCAGCCCATGAAACTGATCAACTTTCCCCAAGGACGAATAGGTCGAAATATCAAAAAAAAAATAACTTCCCATTTTAACCTCCATGCAAAATACCAGCCGACCAAGTAAATTCGTATGGGAGGTCCAAAAAAAATTCTCATATTTCGGCCTGTTCCTTGGGGAAAGTTGTCGTGGGCTGATTCATGCCTTTAAATACTTGCATATTTAATCGTTAACGCTCTGCCTACCCCGCCAGGAATAAGGCGTGATTTGTGTGTATGTGTCAAAAATAAAACCCATGTTTTCGGACATGTCTTTAAGCTACTGACCTGTCGTAGCAATCTCCGTTGGTGCCGATGGGCACGTCGAACTCGACTAGGTGGTACGCATCATAGGGCTGCGTCTTGCGCAGATCCCACTTGATGCCGGATCCGCGCAGCATCACCCCACTGGAACAAACACCGCTTTGAGCTCAACGCCGCTTTATCAAAGTATTTGATATTTGTGACATATATCAAGTTTGATGTATATCCATTTTGTATGAAAATGTTGGTATTTTGAGTGTATGTATATTTGTTGCAAATGTTTTACTTAAACATAACTAATTTAAATAAATATATATTTTATATATAGGTAAGTACTTAAAATGATGGCCAGTGACAGGAAAGCCCGACAATCTATGGAGGAAGCCTCTTTCGAAGGGCTGCCGGTTTAATGTTAAGTTTTGTGTCTGTGAATAAAGGTTTTAAAATCAGCAAAACAGAAAGTTTTCTTCTTAAATATTAATAAAATGTCGCAAAAATTCATTAAAGTCCGACATATATCTATTGCTATATTGGAACCGTGGTTGTACTCGTGGCGCGCGGCGCGCGGCGCGTGCGTGATGTAGCATACCTGAACCCTAGATTCAGCGCGTCCTCGGCGGACACGATGCCGATGTCTTTGGTCCGCTGCACCCAGATCCTGAAACAACATTATTCCTGAACTATTATTCAAATCAATTTATATTTATAAGATATTTATACAAGCCTCGGTGGCCAAGTGGTTAGGACACCGGTCTTACAATCGTGAGACCCGAGTTCGATCCCCGCCATGTACCAATGTGTTTTGACTGATAACTGCTCTTACGGTGAAGGAAAAACATCGCGATGAAACCCACATTCATATAAAATTTGAATTCAGATGATATTTGAATGTGACTTAACCAAGGATTCGGGCCAGGTTAGCCTTCGGGTTGCAGAGGTCAGATGGCAGTCGCTGTGTGTAAAAACTTCGAGTCTCGATCTCACCGTGCCCTCCGAAGCACGCGAGTGGCGTTACCTGTTGGTTGTGAGCACATCCTCCACCTCATCGAGCCGCTCTGCAAACTGGCTGCAGAACTGATGGATGTCGTCCATCAGACCAATCGGCATGTCCTGAAACGACAAAGTATCGGGATGAATTTTATATACAGGGTGTAAAAAAATTTGCTGCTAATATTTTAAGGGACGAATCAGCCAATGA
The DNA here is from genome assembly GCA_029255805.1 of Keiferia lycopersicella. Taxonomy (NCBI): domain Eukaryota; kingdom Metazoa; phylum Arthropoda; class Insecta; order Lepidoptera; family Gelechiidae; genus Keiferia; species Keiferia lycopersicella. The sequence continues at coordinate 76,504 of JARACZ010000039.1, read as the reverse complement.
AACTGAACAACTTTTCCAAGGAACATAGATCGAAAGATATACAAAAATTCGACCTACTCTACCATACAAAGTTAACGACTAAGATCCAAAAATGTTTCCCGGAAAAGGATTGACCGAATAAACGGTTAACCGAAATATTTATGACCGAACAACGGTTAACCGAAAAATATGTACCCGAAGTATAAAATGCCCCGAAAAATATGTACCCGAGATATTTATTGACCGGATGAATCGTTGACCGAAATATTGAATGACCTAACAACGGTTAACCGAAAAATGTTAGCTCGAAATATAAAATTTCCGACCGAACGAATGACTGATCGAAATATTGAATGACCGAACAACGGTTAACTGAAAAATGTTAGACCGAAATATTTACTGACCGAATTCATTATTGAATGACCAAATAACAGTTTACCGAAGTATTTATTGCTTGAATGAATGGTTGACCGAACAACAATATTTATTTCAGAAAACAAGTTCCATAATAGTTCCGCTATACTGGTCAAAAGAAATTTAGTTCGTCTCGACTCGCAAAGAAGAAGAAGAAAAAATAAATCAAGGCAAGACTCACGAGCGCGACGCCGCCGGGGCGGATGTAGGCGGCGTGCATGCGCGCGCCGGACACGCGCTCGTAGAACTCCATCATCTTCTCGCGCTCCTCGAACAGCCAGAAGAAGGGCGTGAGCGCGCCCACGTCCAGCGCGTGCGTGCCCACCGCCATTATGTGGTTCAGGATGCGCGTCAGCTCGCCGAACAGCGCTGCGGGAACATACACACTATACTCTACCAAAAACACACACACACACACACACACACACACAAATCACGCCTATATCCCTGGCGAGGTAGACAGAGCGTCAACCACTGTGAAATTACGGTCGTTATCGCCACGTCTGAAAAATGTTCGAGGGTCGTTGCAGATAAACCGTGGATTACTACAGTGACAGGTTGTGACAGATTGTCAGCCTGTCGCCTAAAAATTGTAATACACCAATACTCTCGAGTCCCTTAGTCGCCTCTCATGACACCCGCGGGAAGGATGTGGGCTGATGATATTCTAAGCCGGCATCACACGGCCTTTGTATACTTACTGCGATGGCAAACTCACGTGTCCACACATAATAGGCTACAATAGCCATCTCCGGGCGCATCAGCGCCGATCTGATTACGAGTCGAAGTGGTCGCCATGGCCGGAATCGGTCGGAGAGATCATCATACAATACAATACAAATGCTTCATTTGTACAAAATACATAACACAGAAAAGTACAATAAAAGAAAAGTCGGTACAACTCCGAAGCACAACTTCTCCCCACATAATACGTCGCTATCAAGTAACGAAACTAGCCCCAACACAGGCTCTGGTCTTTAAGGGCTGTTACTGCACGCCACCGTGCTGTTTGTAATAGCTTGAATTAATGTTTCTCCTTAATTTTGCATGTGGTGAAATGTAATGTTTTAATGATATACTGTATGAATAAAATAAATAAATATTGTAATGTATCATCACGAATAGGCATAGCAGACGACGCCCGAAAAACCGCAAAGCTAAAATGGGACTGGGCAGCACATGTTATCCGCATGGATCCCGAAAGATGGGCCAGGGTGGCCACAGAATGGATCCCGGAAGATGGGCCAGGGTGCCCACAGAATGGATCCCGGAAGATGGGCCAGGGTGGCCACAGAGTGGATCCCGGATGATGGTCGCCGACGGCGAGGTAGACCACGCACAAGATGGCGGGAGGAAATTGACAATTTTTGCGAGCAATGGACATCAGAGGGTCATGAACGAGAAACCTGGCGAAAAAGAGGGGAGGCCTTTGCCCTGCAGTGGGACACATTATAGGCTATAGAACAAAAAATGTATCATCATCATTATCACTTACTTCTTCTTCTTTTCGTGTGGGACACCGAATCGCCCAACGACCCGATGAACCCTAGTGTCAGAATTTTTCAACCGCCTTCTATAAGTAGCAGGCTTCTGACATGGTCGTGTAACGACCGCCGTCTAAGTAATTATAGACAGCAACCGGGACCTACGGCTTAACGTGCCATTCGAAACACGGAACCATCTTACTTACGGACAATCGGGTGGTTCAGCCCGCAATGTCCTAACCAGACTGGGAACAAGTTCACAAAGAGATAAATATCAACTTTGTGAGTGACCCACCGAGAATCGAACTCGGGACCTTCTGCGTCAAAGGCAGTCGCGCTACCACTGCGCCACATCGGTCGTCAATATATACGGTCGTGATATCACTTACTGCGAATGTATTTGGCGCGTAGGGGGATGTCAATGTTGAGCAGTTTCTCGACGGCGAGGCTGTAGCACTGCTCGTTGCACATCATGGACACGTAGTCGAGCCGGTCGAAGTACGGCAGCGCCTGCGTGTACGTCTTGTACTCGATCAGCTTCTCCGTGCCGCGGTGCAGCAGCCCTATGTGCGGGTCCGCCGAACGCACTGTCTGACGATCCATCAAATCAATGTAAGATTGGTACATGAATAGCTTAATTAATATTTTTTTACGTTTGTGTCACATACATACATTTATGTACACATATCACGCCTTTATCCCTTGCGGGGTAGGCAGAGCGCTGATGGCCGTAAAAATACGTTCGCCAACGCAACGTCTGACAAATTGAGGGCTGTTTCAGACGATTCGTGTATTGCTATAATGACAGGTTGTTAGCTTGTCGCCTAAAAATTGCAATACACATGAAACCCTCGTGTCCCTTAGTCTCCTCTTACGACATCCGCGGGAAAGAAATGGGGTGATGCCATTCTAAGCCGGCATCACACGGCACAAATAGCTTACTTTCCATATTATTTCGATATGGGTTAATCTATGGTAGGCTTTATTATTTGTTATCTCATTGCGAGTGTTGTTGTCTCGCTCACTCCTGGGTGCGAATTGGAAGATGGCTGATGTACGTTTTGTTTGGACCGAATAAAATATATTATTCAAAAAGATCTGCTGTTTCTCCTTGCTACTCTGAACCACATAAATAAATGGCCATGACGACCGGCAGGTCTAATTAGCTACTTTTCTACTAATATACGAAATCCTAGTTCGATTCCCGCCATGTAGTCACGTCTTTCTTTTTTTTCGTGTGGGACACGTTCAACGGCCCGGTGAACTCTAGTGTCAGAATTTTTCAACCGTCTTCTACATGTAGCAGGCTTCTGACATGGTTGTGTAACGACCGCCGTCTAAGTAATCATAGACTGGCCAATCAGGGTGCGTCTCCACTGAAGCGGGGCGGGGATTTTGAGGCTCGTGATTGGTCAATTCATGCCGCACTTAGCTTAGCGCAGCCCCGCTTCAAAGGAGACGCACCCTTAGTCTCAAAACCTGACCTGTAAGTTGAACTTACAAGTCGGGTTTTTTGTCAGTAATGACCTACTTTCAGAGCATGAGATATGTAATAGTAGATTACGTACTGAGGTATGTAAGCTATCAATAACAACCGAGGTTTTTTAACGCCCGAGCGGAGCGAGGGCGGTACCTTTCCGAGGTTGTTATTGATGTTACATCCGTGGTACGTATACTGCTTTACATATCGAATGAAAAAAGAGTAAAATAAAGCGATAAATACAAGAAAACGATCCATAAATGATGATTGTATCGTCTGCTATACAAATTGCACTACTAAACTTTTTTTTTCTATGATTGAAAAATATTGAATTAATATGAAAGAAAAGTATCCTAACATAAAGTAGACATTTTTCTGATCGTAGGGATATTAGTAATTTTTACTTTTGTCATTGTAATATTGAGTAATAATTCGACAAACTCATTTATTGAGGTTATAAAAATGCAGATTAAAAATATAATTCCTGCGTTCAAGCAACACAATTCGTAGCGGCCAGTTCGAAATTTAAAATCGTATACAACTAATTGGATGCAACTCCTATTAAAAATAAGAAGAAATTGATTTTAACTTTTTAATTGCTGCGATTCTATTGGTTCTTTTTCTAGTTCCATATTTAAAATTACTTACAGGCTTAGTTTTAAAACCTCGCCTGTAAGTTGAACTTACAGGTCGTGTTTTTTGTCAGTAATGACCTACTTTCAGAGCATGAGATATGTAAAGATATTAGATAGATAGATAGATAGTTACCTCTCCATCGAGCTCTAGGATCAGTCGTAGGACCCCGTGGGCAGCGGGGTGCTGGGGTCCGAAGTTCAACACCATGTTGCGCACCTGCCTCTCCACTGGGGCTATTTGGCCTGCAAACCAGAACGGAACAGCGGTTATACAGGGTGTGAAGAGTAGCTGCGTATACAGGGTGTAAAAAAAACTGCTGCAGATATTTTAAGGCACTTTCGTTCTAAATGAGTTCAAGTCAAAGTTTAAAAAAAAAAAACAAAAAAAAAGTGGTTCTGTCTATTGCGGTAAAATACCAAGCACATCTATTTAGCGACTTGAATAAAATAAAAGAAAATTACCTATTAGCTGGGTCTCCATTGAATGAGCAGCCTCAGATGCTCACCGCCGCACGCAGCATGCGGCGCATTGCGCGGTCGGTGTGGACGTGTTTCGCCTGAGCAGCGCATGTTAAAATTTTCATGCTCGGACGAAAAAGCGTCCACGCCGCATGCTGCGCGCGGCGGGGAGCATCTGACGCTGCTCATTCAATTGAGACCCAGCTATTGAAGCAAAATAAGAGATTGACGAGTGTCCTGGTTTTTCAATAGTTTACCGGAGTAAGGAGGGTGCTTGAGCAGGCTGGTGACCTCGTCCGGGTACATGACGGCGCCCTCGAACTGCTTCACGTACTCCGCGTCCGGCATCCAGCGGGACCCATTGCGCTGCGACCTGCAACCACGGCTCATTCAAATCATGTTTGTTTACCCCGCCAGGGATATAGGCGTGATTTGTGTTTGTGTGTGTATGATTTTTTTATTTATGACAGATTTTTTCGATTTATTTAATAAAATCTAATAAATCATGATTTTTAAATGTATAAATGCTAGAAAATGGTTTTTACCTGATTCTATGGAAAATAAGGACTGTTTAAGAAATATTGTGCATGATTATAGTAACAGGGAGTTATACTTTCAAAGTGGGAAAGGGGAGTTGGGAGTATAGTAAAATATGGAAAAGAAATTTGGCATGCACTTGGTCAAGATACATTATTATTATATTCACATAGAATACTTTTAAATTATACATTTACGATAGGAGCACTTCTGGGCAGGTTTCTGGGTGGTTTACTGTCCATGGGGTCCAGCTAGCTATATTTATTTATTTTATTTTTATATGCATGTAACACATCATTTTTATTTCTTTCTTGACATGAACTCAATTTTATTTTATTTACCACCTAACGTAAAGCTTGGCCAGCCCCGAGGCAGTGCGTTAGGGGCTAGTTTTAAGTTTTTAGTCCACCTAAGCCGTGTTTCCACTAGGTTCATAAAATTTTTATTTTTATTCAATTCAATTAGCCTTTCTTTCGAACAAATAATATTTCTAATTATAAAATTTGATTATTCCAGCCAATTATTAGCCTCAGCCAAAATGCCAATCGCTGGTCTCGTGCACTTGGGGAGGCCTCAACTTCGTCTCGTCCTTCCAATATTACTTGACCAGAAATTGGTCCATTTTTTGAGTACTGTATGTACTATTTGTCTGGCAGGTGTTAATTAATAGTTTGAGACTAGGGATGGGCCGAAATTCGTTTTGCATTCGGTTAAACCGAACTTCGGCAGGTTTTGCAGAACTTCGGCATTCGGCCGAAATCCGGTACTTCATCATCATACTAACTAGATGTCTGGAAGAGTTCAAAAACTATATGTAGTTAAGTAGGTATACCTATGTTATGTACTTAATCTAGTTATGCTTTTTAGAAACTATTTTTTACTTGTTCCCTTGAATTCAGTTCTCACTGAAATTAATTAAATAAGAGACAGAAATAAGTATGTAATTGAAATCTTTAATTGAATATTATATTTATTATTATTAATCATAATCAGTTCTTTTCTTTATAATTAACATTATAATAAGAAAAATTAACATAAAAGACTGCCTGTTTGTGGATTCAATTAAAAATATAAAAGGTAGGTACTACTCATTAGTAGCCGTTTTAATATTATAAATCAACTTTAGTCAGTTATTTTTGTTTCTTTAAATTTAGCAAGCAATTTAGCATTTAGAGAAACGGGGGACCGCGCGGGTAGCGGACGGCAAGGCCACAACAACAAATTGCAAGTGACCCCGTAAACAAGTTGTGACCTGCCGCTTTGAAGAAAAGCGCGGGAATGTCAACCGAAGTTACTTCGGCCGAACTTCGAATTCGGTGTTGTTTAACACCGAATGTTCGGCCGAAGTTTGAATTTGGTTCATTCCACATTCGGCTCATCACTAATTGAGACATTGCTGAGAGTAAGGATACTTGTAATAATATCAAGATGTAGAAGATATTACCACAGAGGAAAAGTATAGACTGAACGGGGTTTCTTCGAAACGTTTCTATAGTATAGGAATTTTGTTATTGATCAAGAGAAAAAAAATTTAGACAAACAATGTAGGTACAGTTCCAAGTTCGCAAACCAGAGTCATTGTGGATATTACCGGAGTAAATATAATTGTATTACTCATAACTGAAAACACACTGCATTTAACTGCACTGTGAGTGCAGTAAATCCCAATAAAATTATAATTGTATTATTTGTAATGTGAAAATAAAGGCGAAATAAAAGCAAAAAATAACGCAAAATAACCTATGAAGTTACATAATTTATTTATCACGAGTTCTCGACCGTTACACTTAATAACTGAGTTCTAACTTATTAAGCACTCACTTAGTGTTGTAAACAGCTGGTAAATTCTTTAAAAGGGCCTTCGAAGGACTCAAATTTCCAGATTTTCGCAACAAAACATTCAGGAGCGAGGCCATTTTGACGGACTGACTACGTTTCGTTCCAATTTCGGTGACGTACGACGGCAAAAAAATCTCATTAGGAGTTTAGAACCCGGAAGCAGATTTCATCATTAATATTGCTTACTTTTTAAGAGCGTCTCTAAGCTACCTAAGCCATGACACCTAGATGTTAGGATTGCTTTATAAATTTTACGGTAAACCTAAATAACATAATGCAAAATATAAACTTACAAAAAAATCTGCGTAGAACGGTTCATTCTACAGGAGCGCGTTCGTGAATGTTCACGATTTGCAAAATTTTCTCAAATGACAGTTCTTAAACCCAAGAGTGTCAAACCCAATAACAATAAAATATACTGATGATCTCTCTCTCCGAACGATTTCAGCCATGGCGACCACTTCGACTTCTAATTAAATCGGCGCTGTGCACCCAAAATGGCTATTGTAGCCAATTTTGGCAGTAAACTCCCGTGTACAGTGCCTTCGGATCCTGTATAATCTTCGAGCAACACGGCCTCCCATCCCGGGTCGGAACGAGACGGAAGGAAGTCCGCGTTGCTCGAAGTGTTTTAATAGATGAGATGAAATGAAACTATCATATCACCCTTTGCAGGTACGAACCACGTGGAGACACCACCACCCGGCGCAGTTGCTGCGCTAGAATCTTCACTTCACTACTGACACTGGCAGAATTACCCTTAATGAGTAGAAGTCAAGTCAATCCATAAATAGTTTTTATCTGAGGTTTTTATTATAAAATTGATCAAAGTAATGTAAATCAGCTAAAATAATGAGTGAAACTAAAAACATTTCAGTGATCGGGTTAGTAATCAATACATAGACTTAGAATATACTAATCAATAAGTCCTGAATATAAAAAAAATATACAAACTGGTTTAGTGGGTTAGCTTTAGTATTTTGCGTCCTGCGGCACGATTTACGTGATTATTTTGATATCATTAGATTGCTCATGCATGTGCCAATGATGAGGTACCATCTAGCTGCTTTCATGTGGAGATGTTTAGTTGTCGAGATATCGTAAATTGAAGTTTCGAGTATATAATCCGTTAGGCAGGTAAACATAACCTCAAATTGTACGCAAAATTGGGGTATGAGTTTGGGAAAAGATGAAAAACCAGTTGAGGGTCAGAGTATACTTTTCGGGGCGGTGAAGGGGAGTTGGAGTATATGAAACGTCGAAAATACATAAAAAACATAACTTTAAAAATTAAATTGATGGGACTTAGAATTTTTTGAATTTTTACGTATTACATACACATATCACGCCTTTATCCCTTGCGGGGTAGGTATAGCAATAACGGCCGTTAAAATGCGGTCGCTATTGCCACGTTTGTCATTTTTTAGGATTGTTTTCCAAGGTTGTTTCAGAAAACATGTGTATCACTATAGTGACAGGTTGTCAGCCTGTCGTCTAAAAATTGTAATACACCAATACTCTCGAGTCTCTTAATCGCCTCTTACGACACCCGCGAGAAGGAGGTGGGTTGATGCTATTCTAAGCCAGCATCACACAGCAGTACGTATTGGGGGCCTAATAAACACTTTTTGTCCTTGGCAATTTTGGGCTAGGACTTAGGACGCACCTAGACCGAGGCACCTAGACCGAGATATAGGCCCTCCAAAGTCTAGACCAAAAACTTCAAGGGCCTATATTCGGCCTAGGTGCATCCTAGCCCAAAATTGGTACGGACAAAGAGCGTTTGTGTTAGGTGGGGGGCCTAATACGTAAAATATATTTAAAAAATGATTTTCGAAAAAAAAATAATGAAGTCCTGTGCCTAGCGCCCCGAACGGTGAACTCCAACCCAGTTGAGGTTTTGAGTGTAGATAAGGCTGCCTTACAGACCTACTTTCTAATTACAGCAGTGGAGATCCACCCGAGCCAGTCGTGAGTTTGTCTGCAACGCCAACAACACTTCATGCGGATGTCAAAATTGTAAGTGCACTGCACCAATCTCATAAATATTGTTTAAAAAAGATACACCATGCAAATGATACACTGAATAATTCTCACTTTTACATCTTCCTTCCTTGACTAAGAAAATACTAAAATACATTTATTTACTATTAATTTCAGGAAGAATAGGGAAGAATGGAAGAAAGGGAGGGAGGCCTTTGCCCTGCAGTGGGACGACAGTGGCTACTAATAATAATAATAATAATTTCAGGAAGAGGTTAATCCCTATGGAAACATTGACCGACGCATAATCACGGGACCTGAAGTCGACTTGGATAAGAAACCTGTAGCATTTCCAAGGCGTTTACAAGTCAAATTGACTCGGCTTCCAGATTTTAAATTAAAACTGTTTATGGAAAACACTTGTCCCTCTGATTCTAGGAACAAACTTCTTAGAGCAGAAGGTAATTCAAACATAATGAATATTGCCCAATCGGTCAATTACTGAACAAATTTTTCTGCCGCATATTGAGAGGGGAGGCCAACACGTACAGCACACAATGATAATTTCACAACCACATACAAAATGGCAACTGTCAGTTTCATATAGTTTAGCTGGGCAAATGGGCAGTGAGTTCTGGCAGAAGGGTATGCGTAGCTTTGCCATCTCCTTGTATGAATACTCCAAGAGTATATGCTCGCCACACTTGGCAAGCAGATTGATAAGCGCAGTGCAAGATGTTACATTCATAGGAATTTTGTTTTTTATTTTGTCTTGTCGAGTCATATTTATATCACTAAGCACTTTTAAGTAGGTACTATTTATCGGTGTAGGCTTTAGAATGATGTCATCATGTGTCGTAAAAGATGAATCCAAAGAACAGGCAGCGTTCTCTGCAGAAATACCACCTCTTGCACTGCTCTCGTCAATCCGCCTGCCAAGCATGGTAAGACAATACTTCCCAAATGGGGCAGGCCCATGTTCAGCAGTTGACTGTTGTAGCTGTAGAAGAATTAAAATGTTGAGGTACTGTTTTTTTGTAATAAGTGATATATTTTTCGGATATCCAGAGAAAGAGAAATCCCCCATGTCACACACAAATGTCCCCGGGGTGATTGAGGTTTTTGTCTGTATGTGTGTTTACTCATGATGTATGTTGTTGGTAGAGTTGGGACTCCATTCAGGTGTCGACATCAAGTTTGATCCTGACGAGGAGCTGAAGGAGGAGCCTCTGGACTGCAGCGAGGACGAGGGACGTGGTGTTGTGGAGGAGATCGACCAACGAGACGCAGCTGTTGACGACCTGGCCGTGAGTTGAGCATTAATAAACTTGCTTGTTAAATCTTTTTCCATATTTCTATTCTTTACTAGCGAGTGCCCGCGGCTCCGCCCGCGTGAAAGTCCTATTTATATATCATCCCTTTGCATCCCACAGTAATTTTTTCTCGGGATAAAAACTATTCTATGTGTTAATCCATGTTACCTTCTATGTGTGTGGCAAATTTCATGAAAATCGGTTCAGTAGTTTTTGCGTGAAGCAGTTACAAACAAACATACAAACTTTCATATTCATAATATAAGTATGATGTCTACTATCCTTGTATCAATGGCTTATTTAATATGGAACATTACTTAAACATCACCGTTCTGTAGCGGAGACTGGAGCCTGCTGACTTATAATGTTACAACAATACAGATATTGTTATACCTAGTGTAAAATAACAATAGGTATTTGCCACATAATAGTAGATTACGTACTTAGGCATGTAACCTATCAATAACAACCGAGGTTTTTTAACGCCCGAGCGGAGCGAGGGCGGTACCTTTCCGAGGTTGTTATTGATGTTACATCCGTGGTACGTATACTGCTTTACATATCGAATGAAAAGCGAGTAAAATAAAGCGATAAATACAAGAAAACGATCCATAAATGATGATTGTATCGTCTGGTATTCAAATTGCACCACTAAACTTTTTTCTATGATTGAAAAATATTAAATTAATATGAAAGAAAAGTATCCTAACATAAAGTAGTTTTTTTTATCATAGGGATATTAGTAATTTTTACTTCTGTTATTGTAATAATGAGTAATAATTCGACAAACTCATTTGTTGTGGTTATAAAAATACGGATTAAAAATATAATTCCTGCGTTCAAGCAACACAATTCGTAGCGGCCAGTTCGAAATTTAAAATCGTATACAACTAATTGATGCAACTCCTATTTAAAAAAAGAAGAAATTAATTTAAATTTTTAATTGTCACGATTCTATTGGTTCTATTTCTATATTTAAAATTACTTACAGGCTTAGTTTCAAAACCTCGCTCGCCTGTAAGTTGAACTTACAGGTCGGATTTTTTGTCAGTAATGGCCTACTTTCAGAGCATGAGATATGTAAAATAGGTACTATTTTTTCACAAAAACCGGAAAGCGCGATAAAACGATGCCGCCGATCCTTGACAGAACTGTCAAAACCCATAGACAAGACTACGGCCGCCTGTGATTGGCCAGCTGCAGCCATTTTATACTTCTTTTATACTTCATTGCAACCGTTTCGGTATATGTATTTTTTTTGTATGCTGAATAAATTAATTTTCTTTCTTTCTTTCTTCTAGATTCTATGGTTTATTTTTTGCTACACTAGCGTCATGACTACTTATTAGTTCTTATCTTCCTATTTTTGTAGTAAGATGGCGCTAGTAGTTTTTATATTCGTTCAGGCACCAACCTCACACCTACTACTGCTACACCCACCACAGTCCACTGCTGGACATGGGCCTCCCCCGATTGGGGGTATTGCCATACTCACCACGCTTGGCAGGCGGATTGGCGAGCGCAGAGCAAGATTTTGTAGATATTCACAACGCTACTGCTCGTTCCCTGGATGCATCCCTTAGTCGCCTTTTACGACACCTATGGGTAGAAATATTATTAGCATAACTTATTCGAGTAAGAAAATTTTCACTACACACTGTCACTACAGAGATACACAAATCATCTAAAAAGGCCCTCAATGCCTGTCAGACGTGGTGATAACGACCGTAATTGTGCGATCATTAACGCCCTGCCTACCCCGCAAGGGATAAAGGCGTGATTTGTGTATGTGTAATAATTTTTTTAACGTGTTTGAATGTTTTTTAACATACATACATATATCACGCCTTCATCCCTTACGGAGTAGGCAGAGCGCTAACGGCCGTAATCAGCAGCAGCAATCAGTCTCATCATCTTCCATCAGCAGGTCCAGCAGCTCAGTGTTTTGTTGCTGCAGTTCAAGTAGTTGTGAAGTTAAGGTAGATAGTTGCTCATGTTCTCGACGGCTCACCGCATACTTAGTTGTGATGTGAGCAAGCTGTGTCTGTAGGTTATTAATATACAACTCGCTGCTTGTGTGCAATCTATCTGACACTGTAATTTGCACTGTCTGTTTCTTGATTGTAGATTCTGCTTGATGGTAATCTACATGCATATCTCTAATTTTCAGTTTCAGTTCCTTGTTTTCTTTTAATAAATGAAGTCTTTTAATTCTATTTGGTTGCTGTTTTTGAAACAATCTTAGTAATTTAAGGTTATGCCTAGTTTTTCTTATAAATTTGTTCAGTCTTAAGTATTTCTTTATTTTATTGCCTTTAGTCAAAATTGTGTGGCGAACTGTACTAATGTCCTGCACTTCCATTTCATGGCGTAGGGAAATACTAAATCTATTCTCTCTATCTTCCTTCTCATTGTGTAGATCCGCTAACTGCTTGTTAGCTTCGTCCAGCTGTTGCTCTAAAAATCTGCACCGATCTTGGGCAGAGCTCAGGCTAGTGGTTATATTAATATGGTCAAGCTCCAGAGATTTTAATAATTCATATTGTTGGTCAATCTCCGCTTGCGATTCTGCACATTGTGTACGCAGGGTAACAACACTCTCGCGCAGCTGGGAGTTTTTGGATTTTGTCTGTTTCATCTCAAGGTCAATTTCATCTCGTTCCGATAGAAGTTTCTCATTGACCTGCTCGGCTTCAGTTAGTCTCTGCTGAAGTTGAGCCATTGTCTTTTCGGCATGCATCTTACGGGTCATTATCATAGACATATTTGAAGCCGGAGCTGGAATTGATAAAAAATAACGAATTTAATATCCAAATACACTAGTTTATTATTATGCTAGTGTGTAGGTAATCAAATTAAGAGGTGGGACTGCAGATAAGAGTGATATACAGGTGTAGGATTGTATGTAGTATGAAGATAATACCTAAGTGAGCGAATACCTATCAAGTGACGTCAGATGCACTTTTCACAGTGATAAGTGAACTGAGATACTGCAATAACAAGCTCACAGAGAAAGTAACAAGAAAAATAAGATGTTGGTGTTCCTCAATGTGCAGTATTATTGGAGAAAAAACAACTTATCTGAGCGGCAGCTGACCTTCCCGTCAGATAAACTTCTATAGAAGTATTCAGTATTCAGTATTCAGTTTATTTCATAAATTTAAAATTTACATGTCAAATGTTGAATAGTAAAAACATAAATAGTAAGATACATTATTAAATTTTACAATATTACATGCTCAAATAATTATAGGTACCGAGGTACTTTCATAAGTTATAACAATAAATTAGGTAGTCACATGACTACTTTGTATGTTTTATCTTGGTTAACAATTTGTCGGACACCCACATAGTAGTCGTTAGCGTTATAGCACGCTAATTTCACCAAAATATCTTTCAGTCGGTTTATAAAACTTATGAGACTGGGTGCATTGCTCACAGTAGTAGGTAGAGCGTTATATACCTTAGGGCCTACAACATCCAGTAATTTACGCGATTTGGCCAGACGACGGCGAGGTGCCCTCAGCTGATTCCTGAACCGTGTGTTACGGTCGTGCGTGTCACCGAGCGTTGGGAAATTTGGCAAGTTTTGTTGAACCTGTTTGCACATCTGTAGTATGTAAGTACTCGGTAGTGTCAGTATTTTGAGTTCTTGGAATATTTCCTTAGCAGGATGGTCGTAAGGTAAACTTGCAACAATACGTACTGCTCGTTTTTGCAGCTTAAACACTCTGTCGCGGTCAGCCGCGGCTCCCCATAAGTCTACCCCATACGTGCAGATGGAATGGAAATATCCATAATATGCCTTAAGGAAGTTGCTTTTTGAGAGTGTGTTTTGAAGTCTAGTAAGTGCAAAACAGCATCAATGTGAGCGGACCACGTCAAACCGGCATCGATAACAAATCCGAGGTATTTTGCTTCGGTTACCTGTGGGACTATTGTGCCTCTCACACTAATGTTTAAGGTGGTGATGTTGGTAGGGTCACGTAATTTAAAATGAATGATGGTTGTTTTATCTACGTTTAACGACATGCCATTCACGGAAAACACTCAGAAATCTTAGACATAACCTGAGATAGTTTTGATCGAAGCAGATCGATGGCGTCCGCTGACACAATCAAGCAGGTGTCGTCTGCAAACATCACGTACTCGCAATCTAGACACGCTGCGGTTATGTCGTTGACCAGCAGCAGAAAGAGGGTATTCCCCATAACTGAGCCTTGGGGAACAGCGCATTCACCTATATCTGCCAGATCAGATTTGGTGAGTAAGTAGGTCGTCGTTCTCCACAAAAGGGAGTAGGTACTTAATGTGTAGTTATGTGGTCGTTTAATCTTAGATTTCTGTGGTAATTATCACAGTAAGCCTAATTAAAACAAATCAAAGAAACAATACTCCCCGGGTTTAATCCGTTGGTCATTCGAATCAAAATTCGAAACGTTCGTCCGTTAGCAGCACTTGTAAAAAAATCCGTGTTTTTTGGTTGTATTTCGTTTTTTTATAGCACTGGATATTATCACTATCACTTAATAAAAACAAATTAGCACGAATTAACTAAAATAATGTACAAAAACCTCAGTCGCCTCTTACGACACCCAGAGGTAGGAAATGGGGTGATGCTATTCTAAGCCGGCATCACATGTTTTTTAATATTCATCAAAAAAAAGTATTAAGTAAGTAACTGGCGTAGATGTTTGTATTAATGTGCAACCAATCACCCGGCACAGCAGGTACACATTACACAATCATCTCATTGACACGAGTACGCCCTAGGAGTACCTACGCGGGCGAGGCCGCGGGTTACAGCTAGTTCATAATATAAACTGTTGTCAATTTTGACAATTTCAATCCAACAATCCGGAGCTTGTTAGTTTTCCTCTTATTTTCAGGAAGAAGTAAATGCAGATGTTTGTATTGAGGGAGATTCGCCCACCACAACCACAACCGCAACCACAACCGCAACCACAACCACAACCACAACCACAAGGTCCGTGAATGAGGACCCTGTGCTGTGCCGGCGACGGCTGCACGTCAAGCTGACTCGTCTTCCATCCGAGCTATTGAAGCCTTTCAGAGAACACGCTCGTGGGAATAAATCAGCAGACGCAGACGCTGGTAATTTACACCTCAAGAAATTATGTAAATGCATAAAACATATGCTTTATTGTGCAAAAATGTTATAGATAACAATTTACGTTGAATAACTGTCACGGTTTATGAAATACAACCTGTAGATAGACAGATAGATGAACAGACACATTGCTAATTTACATTTAATGATCCTGTTTTAATCTTATAGATGGGTCTCCACTAAACCTTCAAAAACAAATGTACCCTAAAGATTTTTCAGCCAGATGCAATAAAAAAATAGCAAAAATGTTTCATGAGTATAAAAATAGTAGTTCATCCACGCATAAAAGTAAATTCAACTGGCTGGCTTTGCTCCACTCGGTGGATAGAACAACTTGTAGCCGCTGAGTGGGGCCATGGATAGCGCTAAGTAAGTTACACACGGTGACTTTCATAAATATTTCAATAACAATTGCAACAGCTCACTGCTGGACATGTCCCTTTACCCAGCGGGTTCTATTTTATGGGTTTATATCAGGTTTAAGGGGTGAATCAGTACATTAATCTAAACAACTTTCTTTCATAGGTGGAAATATAAAAAATTTTTTGGACCTCCCATACAAATTGACTTGGTCGGTCGATAACTTTGTATGGGACGTTCAAAATTTTTGTTCATATTTTCACGGATGTTCCTTGGAGAAAGTTGTTGAGTTTCATGGGCTAGTACACCCCTTAAAATATTTGCAGAATTTTTTTTTACACCCTGTATAATGCTCTCTCACCAGCGGCATCGGCATATATTAATATTAAGCATACTTTGTTCTAGGGTGTACTAACATGAAGTTGTCGACGCCTGGAACAGCAGGAACAAATCTGGAGACCTTACCCCCCGCCCCCGCCCCCGCACCCGCCGCCGCCGCCGCCCCGAAGCCTTATTGTTCGTTATGCGATAAGCAGTTTGCTAGTAGTAGAAATTTATCACAACATTTCAGAATACACACTGGTGAGAAGCCTTATTCTTGTGAGTTATGCGATAAGAAGTTTGTTTTACGTAATCACTTAAAAATACATATGAGAACACACACTGGTGAGAAGCCTTATTCTTGTGAGTTATGCGATAAGAAGTTTGTTTTACGTAATCACTTGAAAATACATATGAGAACACACACTGGTGAGAAGCCTTATTCTTGTGAGTTATGCGATAAGAAGTTTGCTCATAGTCATCGGTTGAAAATACATATGAGAACACACACTGGTGAGAAGCCTTATTCTTGTGAGTTATGCGATAAGAAGTTTGTTTTACGTAATCACTTAAAAATACATATGAGAACACACACTGGTGAGAAGCCTTATTCTTGTGAGTTATGCGATAAGAAGTTTGTTTTACGTAATCACTTAAAAATACATATGAGAACACACACTGGTGAGAAGCCTTATTCTTGTGAGTTATGCGATAAGAAGTTTGCTCATAGTCATCGGTTGAAAATACATATGAGAACACACACTGGTGAGAAGCCTTATTCTTGTGAGTTATGCGATAAGAAGATTGTTTTACGTAATCACTTAAAAATACATATGAGAACACACACTGATGAGAAGCCTTATTCTTGTGAGTTATGCGATAAGAAGTTTGTTTTACGTAATCACTTAAAAATACATATGAGACCACACACTGGTGAGAAGCCTTATTCTTGTGAGTTATGCGATAAGAATTTTGCTCATAGTCATCGGTTGAAAATACATATGAAAACACACACTGGTGAGAAGCCTTATTCTTGTGAGTTATGCGATAAGAAGTTTGTTTTACGTAATCACTTAAAAATACATATGAGAACACACACTGATGAGAAGCCTTATTCTTGTGAGTTATGCGATAAGAAGTTTGTTTTACGTAATCACTTAAAAATACATATGAGAACACACACTGGTGAGAAGCCTTATTCTTGTTCGTAATGCGATAAGAAGTTTGTTTTAAGTTATCACTTAAAAATAAATATGAGAACACACACTAATGCGAAGCCTTATTCTTGTTCGTTATGCGATACATATTTTGCTCGAAGTACTCATTTAAAAACACATAATATCAGGACACACACCTGGTGAGAAGCTTTTTTCGTGTAAGTTATGCGGTAAACAGTTTTCGCATCATGCTAATTTAAAAATGCTTATCAGAACACACTGGTGAAAAGCCATATTTTTGTTTGTTATGTGATAAACATTTTGCTCGTAGCGATCAGGTAACAAAACATTTAAGAACACACACTGGTGAATAATCTTCTAGTATATCTATCAAATCTGGCTCCTGAACTTTAGTTATCCTGTGAACTTATCTAAGTGACCGTTAAACCCTGAACTTTTAACAACTATTATTTCCTGGTTAAAACCAGTTTTAATAAAGGCATTATTTAAGTGTAATCATTTTAAACTAGGGAATACAAGCTTCATTGTATTAAATGTATTTGATGAAAAAAAGAACTAGATAATTTTTTTAGTATATCTGTGTTTTATTCTATAAGTAAAATATGAAAATATGCTTTAGTAGGAACAAGCAACAAATAAAACAATCATCTATTTACATCAATCTGACTCAAACTAATTTTCGAAATACAGGGTGGACAGAAAGTTTGGGACCTATTTGTAAAGGCTTGTAATAGAAAATGATAAAATACTCAGCCATGTTATTTATTGTCAGACATTCTAGATGAAATGAAATTTTACTCAGCACAAAAAACATTGTCTAGATGTCAACTATCACGTTTTCAGCACTATTATAAGTTTAGAGTAAAATTTCCCGACAAAACAATTACAACTTTCAAATTATTTTTTGGCCTTTTTAATGCGTAAATTACAATTGTAGGGTTTGGCGTTCTTGAATTAAACGACGATAAACAGTTCACGGACGTTTATTTGTAACACAGTAGAATAACTACAACTTTAAGCGCAACTAAGACTTAGGTAAAGTTCAGAAGGCGCTTCGACAGAAACTCCGTTCTGAGACCGTACTCTGTATTACAAGGCGATCAATAGCTTGAAGGCAACCTTATAAGTACAGAGGAGTACCCTAGGCAGTAGTCGATCAAGGTGCGTCACCGCCGGGTAGTGATGATTTCGCGTGAACACACCGATACCGCGTTTTAGGAAACTAACAGCGCCATCTCGCGGGCGTTCGGGGTACTATACTCCCCCCCTTCTAGGTTCGAGCTGTCCCAGCGAGATTTCTTTTATTGCTTCTTTGGCCTCCCACGTCTTCGCACTGCAACAGGCTTCTCTTGTTGGACAACCGTTTTTCGGGGTCTTCCTCTTTTCCTTATTGGTTGTGCCAGTTGCGGTAATCCTTCTTCTCCACCTTCAAAGGGGGTCAGTGCCGATGCGTGATATACTCCCACACTGATATCTGGGTTGCCTGGATCAGCTACTTCGAATGAAGATGGACCGTGCTTCTTTTTGATTTGTTGCTCTTGAGTCGTATCTAATGCAGATTTCACATCAATGGAACAAATGCCTATGTCGTCGAATAGAGACATTGCACGTGGAGATAAGTCAGCCTCAGCCTCTTCTATATTGTTAATTGCGTCTTGCATCATGTATTCCATTCGCGGAGAGTACCCATCAAATAGTAATTTTGACTCTGTGCAGTTGATTTTGGGAGGTGTCTCGGTTAGATCCAAGGGAATGAGCTTATAAGGTACGCGTGCAGTCTCGTTGGGAAGTGTGCTTTCCTCCGTTGCGGTTTTTGTAGGTTCCCTTCTATGCTTTGCAGGGCGTTCCATGTTAATCGGTGCAACGCCTACTTTCGTCGTCATAGAATTGTTGCTTGTAGAGGGGTTACTCTTCTCGTTAAACATGAGGAATTTCTCTTCGAACAATTCAAACTCTTGTCTTTGATCATCTATGTAATGCCACGTAAATTGTGCAATATTGAGGATCATTCCAGCTTGTTTCAGAAAATCTATAGCCAACAGCGTGCGGGTTTCGAATGATTCGAGTAAGACAATGAATGGCGTGCGTAAACTGCGCCCACAAAGTTCAACAATTGCCTCAAATACCAATATATGCTGCTCCTTTGCGATCCCATCCGCTTGAACTATAGTTGCAACTTGTTCGTAGAAGACTTGCCCTTGCTTTTTGAGCATACTGTACAGCTCGTGTGAGGCAACACTCACTTTGGCACAAGTGTCTATATAGGCCTTACCATCTAGCCCATTAATCTTTAAAAAAACCATTGGCCTCGAATGTCTCTGTAGATGGACGTCTATCGCACAGAAACCTAGACTTCCTCTAGGCCCTGCCGATTGTGGGGGTTTCTTAGTGCAGATCTTACAATTGCTTCTGTAAACACCCGGAGTGCCACATCCGTAACAAGAGAATCCTGTAGTTGAGGAATTAGGGAGAACGTCAGTTGCTCTCCCATCATTCTCTTGCCTAACTTTATCTTCTTGTACCTTCTTTCGTTTCCGACATTCCTCGAAAGTATGGCCAATTTTCTTGCAAAAATTGCATCGCATTGGTTTCTTTGCACGAGTGCTGCTTGCTGTAGGTGCTGCTAGGGTTTGAGTATCCTGATCCGTGTTGCTTATCTCTTTCTCCCCCTTTGCTGCTTCTTCTTTCAGCAATGCTTCGACTGCGCGTGCCTGTTTACAAAGGTCATCAAGATCAACCACTTTTTCTCGAGGGACTTTTTTCCTTATGGACAGGTTCAGTAGTCCATAGATGACATTCAGTTGTTGTTTTTCAGAAAACTTCTCATCATTCGGAAACTCAGAGAAGAGCATTCTTTTCTTCGTGATGAAATCATCCGTTGATACTTCTGGTGTCTGCTTCACAGTGCAGGCTTCCGAATAAAGTATGTATACGGGTTTCTGAGGAGCGAATGCGTTTTTTAGGGCCTTCTCGAACGCTTCCCAAGTAGTGACTGTGTTCTTCGAACCTTGCCACCAAACCGCCGCTTCTTCGCGTAGAACTAACGGCAGTCCAGCTATAACATCAGCATCACTGATTTTTTCTATGTCCTTGAAGACCCGAATCGCCGTGAGGAATGCTTCGACGGTTTCTCTATCTTTTTTGCCGTTATATGAGGCAACACAGGTAGCCATAGAGCCTCTTTTTCCATTGCCGCCAATGCTTTCTAATAAGCGTTTGAACTGATCTTCCGTTAGGTTGACAGCCATCTTCGATTTGTGTCTCGGGTGAACCGGATACGTTGTCTGTCTTCCCGACCGCGAAACCACGAACTTGGGTGTTTTACCCGCGTTGGACGCCACTGTAGGGTTTGGCGTTCTTGAATTAAACGACGATAAACAGTTCACGGACGTTTATTTGTAACACAGTAGAATAACTACAACTTTAAGCGCAACTAAGACTTAGGTAAAGTTCAGAAGGCGCTTCGACAGAAACTCCGTTCTGAGACCGTACTCTGTATTACAAGGCGATAGCGTTGCCGCTCGATAGTGGACTATCGATAGACAATCGATAGTCTATCGATAGTTTTTCGATAGTAAGAACTATCGATTTTTAATCGATAGTATCGATAGTATCGATACTATCGATACTATCGATTGTTCAGAATGAGGCAATACTATCGGTCAGCTTCGATAGTATCGATACTATCGATAGTATCGAAGCTGACAATCGAAAAAACAATCGATAGTATCGATAGTATCGATAGTATCGAAGCTGAAAATCGAAAAAACAATCGATAGTATCGATAGTATCGATAGTTTTGGTCTATCGATAGTCGGCCGATGAGCGATAGTATCGTTCAGTCAGGTATGGATTATTTTACATACATATAATTATCATGACTTTATCTCTTGTGGGGTAGACAGAGCGTTCACGGTCGTAAAATTACTCAGTAAAGCGACAGTAATCATTACTGTCGCTTGCTATCGCCACGTCTGAGGGCCGTTTCAGTATATATTATAAATATTCTAAATATATATTCTAAATACAATTGCTCATGCCCTAAGCTACCCTAGCTAAGTTAAAAAAATAATAATAAAAAATTAATAGCCGAAAATGGCTATGCTGAAATAAACATAAAATAAAATATATTATGTATACAGTAGATAATTCTACCTGTTTCGTCATTTAAAGTCAACTTTATACATTTAAAACTACTCCCATGGAGATTTATCATGCATATAATCAGATATTTCATAATAGCCTTTCTTGTACAATTTTTGTTTTATTACTTTATGGTGGGTGACAGGATGAATCCAGGTGGTGTCGGGAAAAGGGTAGCTACCCGCCTGGCCGGGTGTTGTGGCCAGGGGACCGACGGGTCCACCTGGATTGGATTAGAAGTTGTATATATGCGTTGCGCGGTGAACACTTCGATATCGCGTTTCAGGTCCATTGTTCTGTCACGTGGCGCCATCTCTCCGATATGTTGAGAACTCCTGTTGCGTCTTGTATGCATGTGAACTACTTGAGTGAGCTTCATGTTGTAGCCACCAGAGGTCGCTACAACTTGACATGACAGGTGATGCGTAGGTATCTATTGTGATACATCACGTGATGCGTCGATTTCATTCTCCTGTCATATCCATACTATTTTTTCCGCACGCACGCAGACGCAGGCGCACGCATCTAGTGTGCAAATGCCTTTAAAACTATAGGTGTATTTTTATGTATCTAATTGTATAACTAATTCATTCATTGCTAAATACTATGGCTAAATGAATTTACTTTAATTATTAAAATTTTAAAAATCTTTTAAAATAATCCATATACAATAATTAACCCATTAGGCGTGGGATGCCGGCTAAGAATAGCATCATCCTATTTCTTTCCCATGGGTTTCATGTGTATTGCAATTTTAGGCGACAGGCTGACAACCTGTCACTTTAGTGACACGCGAATTACTGAAACGGCCCTCAGACGCGGCGATAGCAAGCGACAGCAATGATTACTGTCGCTTTACTGAGTAATTTTACGACCGTGAACGCTCTGTCTACCCCACAAGAGATAAAGTCATGATAATTATATGTATGTAAAATAAAATATCCATACCTGACTGAACGATACTATCGCTCATCGGCCGACTATCGATAGACCAAAACTATCGATACTATCGATACTATCGATACTATCGATTGTTTTTTCGATTGTCAGCTTCGATACTATCGATACTATCGATACTATCGATTGTTTTTTCGATTGTCAGCTTCGATACTATCGATACTATCGATACTATCGAAGCTGACCGATAGTATTGCCTCATTCTGAACAATCGATAGTATCGATAGTATCGATAGTATCGATACTATCGATTGGCCTATCGATTGTATAGGGGTTTCGATAGGAAAACTATCGATTGTTTTACTATCGATAGTTCGGCAACGCTACAAGGCGATCAATAGCTTGAAGGCAACCTTATAAGTACAGAGGAGTACCCTAGGCAGTAGTCGATCAAGGTGCGTCACCGCCGGGTAGTGATGATTTCGCGTGAACACACCGATACCGCGTTTTAGGAAACTAACAGCGCCATCTCGCGGGCGTTCGGGGTACTATACAATGTCATTTTAACAATATTTTAAATTAAGTCATATTCACCTTATTTTTAAGAAGTTTCACATAAAATAATTTAAAATACATTAATTTGGGCTTGTACAGAAGCAATTTTGATTGTTATCATTAGCAAGACACTCACTGAAACTTGTGAGGCGCCCCATGGTTCTGTTTATGTGATGTGTTGGTTTTAATCATCAATATTTTTAAATTTATATACATGTTAGGTTTGAAACTCATAAGAATGCAAAATTTCAGTTAAAGATACTGTTATTTCTTGAATGCTAAGTTCCTTACTCCGCTTACTCGAGGACACGGGCTAAGTGTTGTCGTTCGAGTTTTCACAGGTTGACACAGTTCAATTCAAATAGATGTATAGAAGCTGGAATTCTTATAAAAATATTATTGATATTGTTCTAATAATGAGGCCAGATACAAAGAACATGCCCTTTTTCTCTAAAGAAGCCCTTACCTCTCCTAAAACTTGCTTTGATAGCACAGTAATTAGCTAGTTTCCTAGATCATTAAAAAATATAACAGTTGTACGCTTAAAACCATTGACTAAAAATACTACGGACTTCATTCATAATTTTTCGAAATATTCAAAGTTTGAATTAATAAATGGAAAAATAATATAAAAGTTAGTGTTTTGACGCCATCCAAATACTGAGGGCGTGACGTCATACTACGAATTCTTCATACAAAATACCGTTTTACATCGCTTCAAGAAGTGGCTCATTTGATCTATCAAGAAACAAGCCTATTGCACAAGATATTGACATTCAAAAGTGCATCCAACCTTTATGTCCACCCGGTATTATGGGCCTTAGATACCACAAACATAGTAGATTACGTATTTAGGGATGTAACCTATCAACAACAACCGAGGATTTTTAACGCCCGAGCGGAGCGAGGGCGGTACCTCTCCGAGGTTGTTATTGATGTTACATCCGTGGTACGTATACATGTACCACGTATGTGCTTTACATATCAAATGAAAAACGAGTAAAATAAAGCGATAAATACAAGAAAACGATCAATAAATGATGATTATAAAGTCTGGTATTCAAATTGCACCACTAAACTTTTTTTCTGTGATTGAAAAATATTAAATATGACGGAGGACCGAACGGTAGACCGGGGTTATTAGCAGCCATGGGTGATAGGAAGACGGTTAATCCAATAAACACCACTTTACACTGGTTACAAGATTTTATTCTTTTCACTTCACTTTCACTTTGAAAACTCAATACAGTTCTTCAATTTTCTTGATTTCAAAGAGGTTTGCAGAATTGCGAGTGTACGTTCAGCGCCAAGGCACAAGAACAACTGATCCCCACCATAGGCGCTAGTGCTTATAAAGACTCGTCCCTACTCACGCCCCACTGCGCTGGCCTGACGCTAACGTCACTCGCAAGCCGGCACGGACATTGGTCCCCTCTTTGTGAAACCAATTGAGCGACTTATTTCCGCTACAAACCTTACAAAACAGAACTAATTATTTTAGATTTTTGTAACATTCAAAATTCATAAAACTAAAAGAGAAAACACATAAAATTTACACAATTTAAAAGAACGACTATTTTTAAGCAATGGGAGAATGTCTAACCCAAGCGCCGTCGTCACGGCCGTCCTGCATATCACACGTCCTCGTGTGTTTCTTGAGCCTCGTTATCTGCAATACAAAAGAGATAAAGTAAATCTCTTCGCCTTTATGCTCGGTCATGCTGACCATATCTACGAATATTAGAGGATGTCACACAGACTGATTGGAGGATGTCACACAGACTGATTGGAGGGTGTCACACAGACTGATTGGGGGATGTCACACAGACTGATTGGAGGGTGTCACACAGACTGATTGGAGGATGTCACACAGACTGATTGGAGGATGTCACACAGACTGATTGGAGGATGTCACACAGACTGATTGGAGGGTGTCACACAGACTGATTGGAGGGTGTCACACAGACTGATTGGAGGGTGTCACACAGACTGATTGGAGGATGTCACACAGACTGATTGGAGGGTAAAGAGTGCAGGAAAGTATTAATCGGAGTTATTATTTCACTTACTTTCGCCGTCAACGGCACATCCAGACCCAACCAAATTGGCATTCAATTCCAAAGGAACATAACAGTCTGGCATAGCACGTATGCGGTCATGAGCGTATTTGTATGTTCGGTTGGAATTCAAAGCCTTAAGCAAGTATCTGTCACCATCAAGCAGCTCTAGAACTTTATAAGGACCTTTGAACTTTGGTTCCAATTTGGTTTGATTCCTTTCATGGTTTTCCAGTAACACAAAATCTCCTACCTTAAAATGTTTTATTTTTGCCTTTGTTTTGTCAAATCTATTTTTTTCAATAATTGCATTTGTTTCTATTGCGCGTACTGCATTTTCCCTAATTTCGGTTAAATCTATAATTGGCTGATCCTCATCATCATCAGTGTTTAATGTCATAAGATCTAATGGTCTAGCAATTTTTCCAATTAGTAACTCTAAAGGACTTGACTTAGTAACGCGGTTAACGGTGCTGTTTAAGGCTATTTGAACCTGAGGCAATGCATCTTGCCATGATTTGTTATTTCCAACTTCGACGGCTGTAAGCAAGTTCTTAAGAGTACTCATTACCCTTTCTACCTGACCATTAGCTCGACTAGTTCCGGTGGCTATTAGGTGAAGAGCAATACAGTGAGAATCACAAAAATATCTAAAGTCTTTGCTAGCAAAACATCTACCTTGGTCAGCAATTATACGAGTAGGTGCGCCAAATAGTGAAACAATGTACTGTATGGCTCTAATGGCATTAGCAGTATCAATGTTAAGTGTGTGATATAAAATGGTATACTTTGTAAATGCGTCAATTATGACGAATATGTACTCCTTGGTATCGTTTTTGCCACTAAGTTTGCCAGTAGCATCAATGTGAATTGTATGCCATGGCGTAGACACTTTTGGTATGGGGTGCAATTCAGCCTGAATTTTACCGGAATGGGATTTGGACAATCTGCAGGTCATACAATTTTCGACAAACTTACGGACATATTTGGACATGTGAGGAAACCAGTAATGATTATAAACCTTCTCTAGCGTTTTTTCCCAGCCCAAATGCATAACACTTTCGTGAATATGATTTATTACAGCCCACTGAAAGGGCCTTGGGACTATAGGCAACCAAGTACTCCTATTATTACGTTCTATTTTTCGGTGTAAAATTCCGCGTCTAATCTCGTAAGTAGTAGCTAAATCTGGGCTAAGATTATTTGCTAGTAGTTTCGTAACAATATTTTGAATTTCGGGGTCTTTTTCTTGTTCTGCTTTAAACCAATTGTCACTAATTTCTGTAAGGTTAACTTGTTTTTGAATTACTCTTGCTTGCAACTGTTGGGGGGCGGGAGGGGGGTTACGGGAAAAAAAATCGACATGTTCCATTCGCTTACCTGGTCTATATTCAATATCAAATTCAAATGTTTGAAGAAAACACCACCACCTATGAACACGAGGCGTTAAATCCATTTTTGATTTTGACGCTTTGACTGCATTACAATCGGTCACCACTAGGAATTTACGACCTTGCAAGTAATGTTTGAAATGTTTTATAGCATTAACTACTGCCAACGTCTCAAGTTCATATGAGTGATATTTGGATTCACAAGGTGTTGTTCTTCGGCTGTAATATTCAATGACGTGAGGTTTGTTATCTTTTCTCTGCATTAGGATTGCTCCATAACCGTCAGAACTTGCATCAGTATGCAATTCTATGGGGAATTGGGCGTCAAAAATTGTCAAAACTGGCTCATCAGTTAAGGTTTTTATAATATTTTGGCGAATTTTTTCAAACTCTGGTGTCCATTTTATATTACCTTTACCAGATGTGAGTCTATAAAGAGGAGCAGTCAGTTGCGAAAAACCAGGAATAAATTGACGAAAATATGATGCGAGACCAATAAGTTGTCGTAGCTGGGTAACAGTCTGAGGAGGAGCAAGTTGAGTTAAGGCATTAACTTTTCGGGAATTTGGCCTTATTTGACCTGACGAAACTTTGTAACCGAGATAATCAACTTCAGTTTTTAAAAAGGTACATTTGTTTAAGTTGAGTGAAAAACCAGATTTAGTTAAAGCGTCCAGCACTAATTTAATCCTTTCCATACCCTCCTGGACAGTTCGAGAGGGAATTATGATATCATCGATATAGCATACTGCAAAAGTTTCTGCTAAATTTCCGAGAGCTTTGTTAATTGCCCGCTGATAAACTGAAGGTGCATTTCTGAGACCAAACAGCATTGTAACGTACTCAAACTGACCGTCCGGGGTAACGAAAGCAGTGCGCTCGATAGAGTCTGGATGAATAGGAATTTGGTGGTATCCACTGGCCATATCAAGGGTTGTAAAATAATTGGCTCCGACGAGACGCTGAATTTGATCGTTAATAAGGGGAAGTGGATATCTGTCTGGAATAGTGTTGCTATTTAACTCACGGTAATCTACGCAGAGCCTACTTGATCCGTCTTTTTTTGTCACTAATAAAACTGGGCTCGCAAATGGAGAACAGCTTTCGCGAACTACACCTGCAGCAACGAGATCTTTTATTTTATCACGTACTATTTCACGATCATTAGGGCTCATTCGATACGGACGTCGTTGAACCGTGCGACTTGGATCGGATAATTTGATTTCGAGTTGCCCGGAAGTAACCCTACCTGTTGGTATGCCATGAACAAAATTTTTCGAATATTGTTTAAGAAGTTGTCGGAGTTCGTCACGATATTCAAAAGGAACGTCAGTATTGATATCGTGGCGCTGCATGTCCTAGCTCGCCGCACCGGTAGCAGACGATGACTCTCGGGTAAACAGGATCCTTGCGTTGCAAGGTGTTGTTTGATCCTGTCGACGGAGGACGGTTCATGTGGATGTTAGTCGAATCTATGACATTATTACTACGGCATTCAAAAGCCAAGTGGCCCGGTTTTCCGCAAGAAAAACATTTTCGAGGTGTTTCTAATCGAGGCTTCTTTGCTTCCGTATTTTGATTTGGCTTGTCGAACAACGACGCACTCCTCTTCCGGTATACAAACGGTAAAAGTTCCTGTCGTAACTTTGTACGTGTCCTTATTTCCGT
The DNA here is from genome assembly GCA_029255805.1 of Keiferia lycopersicella. NCBI lineage: Eukaryota > Metazoa > Arthropoda > Insecta > Lepidoptera > Gelechiidae > Keiferia > Keiferia lycopersicella. Next base: position 48,680 of record JARACZ010000039.1, on the reverse strand, counting down.
TGTAAAAGCCAATCTTTGCACTTGAGTGTCACTGCGCGCTGCATGAGCTAAAGCAGTGGCAATGGCTACTTCTTCCACTGACATATTTTGCCAACGTGTTGTCAAAGTATTCAAAATCCTAGATACATAGGCTGACATGTTTTCTCCCTCCTTCGGATTACTTGACAGTATATTAAAAATTGCAGCAGCTGGTGTTTCAATAGTGCCGAAACGAGATAAAAAAGATTCCTTTAGTTCTACCCAAGTTACTTCGGGATAGATGCTCTGTGTTAACCAGCTTGCCGCTGATCCTTTCAAAGCCTGACTCAGAAGTACTACGAGCCGACTTCCACTGGTTGGATTTTCGCTTAGACACATATCTACGGTATTACACCATGCTTTTGCGTCAGCCTCCGGATTTTCTGGATTAAATTCAGGAAAAACCAGTTTCAGCGTTGGTCTCCTTGGTTCCACCATTATGGTCTGTAACAATTCCATTGTGTTACGGTGTTGACGTGCCATGATTTTCTTCCACTTATCCGTTTCAGTAAGAAAAACTGGACTTAACCGACCTTCATTAGAGTTTCCCGCTGCCTGTTCCATCCCACTTCTGATGACGGAGGACCGAACGGTAGACCGGGGTTATTAGCAGCCATGGGTGATAGGAAGACGGTTAATCCAATGAACACCACTTTACACTGGTTACAAGATTTTATTCTTTTCACTTCACTTTCACTTTGAAAACTCAATACAGTTCTTCAATTTTCTTGATTTCAAAGAGGTTTGCAGAATTGCGAGTGTACGTTCAGCGCCAAGGCACAAGAACAACTGATCCCCACCATAGGCGCTAGTGCTTATAAAGACTCGTCCCTACTCACGCCCCACTGCGCTGGCCTGACGCTAACGTCACTCGCAAGCCGGCACGGACATTGGTCCCCTCTTTGTGAAACCAATTGAGCGACTTATTTCCGCTACAAACCTTACAAAACAGAACTAATTATTTTAGATTTTTGTAACATTCAAAATTCATAAAACTAAAAGAGAAAACACATAAAATTTACACAATTTAAAAGAACGACTATTTTTAAGCAATGGGAGAATGTCTAACCCAAGCGCCGTCGTCAAATAAATATGAAAGAAAAGATCCTAACATAAAGTAGATTTTTTTAATGGTTGGGATATATGTAATTTTTACTTTTGTTATTGTAATATTGAGTAATAATTCGACAAACTCATTCATGAGGTTATAAAAATACAGATTTAAAATATAATTCCTGCGTTCAAGCAACATAATCATCGCGGCCAGTTCGAAATTTAAAATCGTTTACAACTAATTGGATGCAACTCCTATTAAAATAAGAAGCCAACCCATCGCAAAATATAGAATACGACATAGACTTAGCCATAGAATAATAACTAGTTAAGCAACATTGTAACTTGTAAATTATACAACATTGTAACGTAAATGTCATGCAATAAAAACATAAACAACATTCCAGTCTTTAATTAAGAAATTGCAATCTCACGCTCAAGTGCACAAGTACCAGGAGCACATAAAATATAAAGAGTATTATTACCATACAAACCAAGTAGGGCTGAAAATAAACTTGTCCATACATGTATAGAACTAAGGAACATGGGACGCGCACGGACAGACAGTACCAGGACAACATAAATAGAAAGAGATAGCAGAATAGCAACAACTGGTTTTGATGATCTTTCCGACCGATTTCGGCCATGGCGACCACTTTGACTCCTAATCAGATCGGCGCTGATGCGCCCGGAGATGGCTATTGTAGCCAATTTTGGCAGTAAACTCTCGTGCACAGTTTGGACACGTGAGTTTGCCATTTACATAATTATAGTTAATGGCGACGGGTGGACGGGCCTTGAGCTCATCGCGCTTAGCGTCGAGGTCTGCTTTACGCTGTTCCTCAAACTCGCGAACTTGCCTCTTAACCATCCCGCGCCATTCGGGGCGCTGTGCTGCCAGACCCTCCCATTGAGTGGGCTCAATGTTGCATCTTTTCGTGTGTCGTTTCTGAACATCTTTATATCTGAGGAGTTGTCCGCCATGCTTTCGCTTGCCCTCCTCTAGCTCAGAATAAAAGATGCGCTTCGCCACTCTCTCCTCCGACATCCGGGATACATGACCGCACCACCGAAGCTGACGACGCATCAGATAGGCCTCAATGCCACCAACATTGGCTCGTCTCAGAACTTCGGTATTGCGCACTCGGTCGGACCATCTGATTTTCATGATGGTGCGAAGGCATTTTAGGTGGAAGCGATCCAGAGTGCGTATGTGGTGACGATACACACACCAAGTCTCGGAGGAGTATAGAAGGTTTGGCAGCACAATCGCCATATACACAGAGATTTTTGTGGCTAGCTTTAGGTCGTGCGAGCAGAAAACCTTGGAACACAACTTCCCAAATGCTGCAGCTGCAGCACTGATTCTGCTGTTGATCTCAGCATCAAGGTTACACTTAGATGTTATAGTGTTCCCCAGATAGCGAAACTTATCAACCTGTTTCAGCATATCCTCACCAAGCATAATCGCCAGTGTCTCGCGACCATGTGAGTCTAAGGACATCACTTCCGTCTTTTTGACACTGATCTTCAGGCCGAATTTACAGCATGCTTGGTGAAAAACGGACATAAGCTGTTGCAGGCCGTCTGGGGATTCTGCAAGAAAGCACAAGTCATCAGCATACATGATCTCAGTAATCAATGCATACGAGACCTTAGTGCGCGCCTTAAGTCTAGCCAAGTTAAAAAGACTGCCATCTGTGCGGAAACGGATGCGGACTCCTTGGGAAACAGTATTAAGGACTTCTTTGACTACAACTGCAAAGTACAAGGCGAACAGTGTGGGCGCTAGAACACACCCTTGTTTCACCCCACAGGTGACGGGGATGAAATCAGACTATTCACCGTCTACGGCGACGCAGCACTGCATGTCGTCATGCAGGAGTCTTACGAGTCGCACATATTTTTCTGTGCACCCTAACTTTCCTAGCACCATCCAGAGAGCTTCGCGAGGTACACTGTCGAATGCTTTCTCCAAATCAACAAAGCAGAGGTACAACTGGCGACCTTGTTCTCTACTTTTTTCAACTGGTTTTACATAAGGCGTGGAGCTATAACCAGTACCTTAATGGCCGAGCAACCGGGCGGTCATGAGGGTTATACATTACCTGGCTATAAATATCTAGGGCCGGGAAACGATTTAAACTTAGGAACACCGACAAATGAATTAGATCAAATAGCATATGAACATGACGAAGAATACACTCGAATTCAAAAAGTATATGAAGAAAAAATAAATAGTGGAGAAAAAGAAGAAACGACAAAACAGTGGGCGATAGAAAACATCAAATTAGCGGATGAAAAGGTCCTGGTAAAAACATACGCATACAGCTCAGACTCTACATATAACGCTGCAGCGAAAGCTGCAGCGCTTGCTGGAATTGGAATCAAATATTTGGGAGAAAGAATATTAGGACCATTATATCCACGATTCAGAGGAAGAACAAGCAAAACAATGAACGACACAGACGAAGTAGTGAAAGAATCACCACCATGCATAGGTACGGGTATTATAAATAAACAACATACACAAGAATACTCATTTAATAAAATGTTTAATTTCCATATAAGAAGCATGATGTGCTATGGACAAAAAATACCACCAAGCGCTACAAGCAGTAATGGATATTATACGTACGTAAAGTAAAAACATTCATACATACACTACCATGGCATAAATTATTTTTTTATTTAACGCCGAAAGAATACGACGATATGCTGGTAGGAAAAACAACAGCCAGAGTAAAATCAGTATACATGAAAATATACAATTTAGGGAATAGAACACCATTTGTTGCACAATCTGGATCAGTACAATACGCAAATGCAAACTCGCAAACAACGCTTGCCATATGGGAAAATTTAAATGAACATGGAATGCTAAAATTAGATGAAAATATAACACCAACAATATTATACGGTAAACCAATAAGTGAATGCGAATTACAAGAGCCACAAATGAGACAAATACAGTGGACATCAATGAGCGCAGCGTGTCAAGGACGATTTATTGACAACAGATGTGAATACTGGTACCATGCAGGAGTACATACGGAAGCCGAACAATCAACTGAATGTATAGAAAAAATACATGTACTTACCAGCATTAATAGCGAATGCAAAAATATTCTACAATGCAACAAATTCAATAGGATTAGTATACGAAAAAACTTATGAACCAAAAGATGGACTGTTTCATGTTAAAAATGATGCATGGCGTATGGCAAACTATCACATATTAAAAACAACATCACCCACATACAATCAATCAGTACGAAACGGAATACAATTGGCAGTAGAACAAGGAGCAGCAAATCCATTAACATACGAAAACGCTACAATAGACAATTACTTATATCACAACTGGGGAAAAGCACCGGAACTGCATCACATACCGCCAATAGGAATAGGAATATTACCATTATTAGCAAAAGATGGGTCACACGAACAAAGCATACTCAACATAATGATAGAAGTGGAAATTACATTAGAAACTACTTCACACGGCCAAAACATTTTAATGAACAGAACATTAAATACACAACCAAATCCATTAATTATGGGTTATAAAATAACTGATCATAAATTTTCAGAGATATTCATCGGCAATCAACCAATAACGTCGCTAATTGGAAATCCATTACAAGAACAGAATCATCCATCAATAACAAATGTAGAAATTGCAGGAGCTGACAGATCAAGAGCAACAGAAAGAGCAGCAGGAGAATCGTATGACGATCGAGAACTTAGAAAAGAAATACACGAAACGGAAATCCACGCACAAGACGCAATAAAATTAGCAGCTGAAGCTAAACAAACAGCAATGCAATCAGAGCTAATAAGTAAAGAAACGCAATCAAGAATACAACAAGACAAAAACGAAATAATTACTATCAAAAATAAACAATTACAAGATGAACAAAAAATTACAGAAGAAGAAAAAAAAAATACAAGGAGTAAACAGAAAAATAGGATCAACAAAATCCACATTAGACAGAAGATTGGAAGAAATAAACAAAAAAGCAAACGAAGCACAACAAGCATTGAAAAGAGTAGAAGAAAAACTAAAGAATGCAGTTACAACCACAGGTGCAACGACAGGAACAAGTACTGGAACCACAACATACGCAGGATCAGGAGCAGGAACAAAAAGACATAAAAGATCAGAATCAAGGTCACCATCGCCAACGAAAAAAAAATCTAGTCAATAAAAATAATATTATATACTTACATAGGATTAGCAGTAAAACACTTATAATATAGTATAATACACCAGTTTATTAAAATACAAAATGCCAAAAAAATTAAATCACTGTACATACAACAAAAAGAATTGTTTCATTTAAACTGCATTATTATATTCAAAAATACCCTTTATATACCTACCCGAGAGATTCATAAGCCGGCGGAGGAGACCGGTTCCGAGGCTCGGTAAAGGTCGGCAAGTAAACTGAAGGTGGAAGGGCCGTCTTGGAGGCCACCGGTGCAGTTGAACTGGATGCAACCGGACTAGCAGGCTCATTGTCCGAATCAAGGTCGATCACCATTGAAGTGGACGAAGGGTGAATGGCATTTAGTAAAGCACTGCCATGCCAGGTCTAGTTGTAGGAGTGGGAAACCTGATAACAAAAAGAAAAGTATTTTATATTCCACCGCCCAGGTTAGGTTAGGTTAGGTTAGGTTTTTTTTTTTTGTTTTCGTGGAAGGAGGTAATCTTCATAGATACCATAGGCCCGGGCGTTATGGCATGCCCGATTCCGCTGGGAATTTGCCCAGCGACCTACGGACTAAACCCTCCTCCCCTTCAGATTATCGTTAGTATTAATCCAACGATTTGTTCTGGTGATATATATTGGAACTGGTTTGGAATTAATGGTACTAACTAGAAACAAGTGCATGTCCCACTTAACTTAGTGAGACATGCACCTGCATTTTTTTTTTTTTTTTTTTTGTCCTCCGTTATTAATATTACATGACATGCCTTATGTCTAGAAACTTATTCTAAATTTTATCTTACTTTTACTTATTAACTAGGTTACAAATTTAGAGCCATTCTCTTTGCATAGGGAGGCATGGACTTTATGGGCATACTCCAGGAATATCTCCCGAGCGTCATCGTTGTTGACAATGTCAGGTAAGTTTTTAGTTGTTAATTTGATGTCCATTCTGCACTCGTACTCGTGACGCATTGCTCCGAACCTCGGGCATTCTGTAAGTACATGAGTAACGTCTTGTATGGTCTCGTTGTCACAATTGCAGAACGGATTATCGAGAAGTTTAAATCGGTGCAGGTATTGGCGGAAGGCTCCGTGCCCTGTAAATATCTGTGCTAGAGTGTTGGTGATTTTAAGTTTGCGAAGAACCTTGTAGGCCTGTTTTATGTCGGGGAAGTACATTTTAGTTATTGCGCCCTGCGCCGAGTCAGTGTACCTGGTTTGCCAGGTATCTAAGGTATTTTCCCTTATCAGACGTTTTGGCAGTGATAGTGGAAATCGGTCGTAGACTGGTCTGGTCTTGCTCTTCAGCGCGGCTTCCTTCGCCAATTCGTCAGCTTTTTCATTTCCAGAGATGCCAGCATGAGCTTTAATCCAGAATAGCCTGACTTCGCCGCCGAGAGTCGTGATATCCTTGATGGAGTATTGTATTTCTGAGACGATGGGGTGCACAGAATCGGGATCGCATATGCAGTCTAGTGCCGATCTCGAGTCGCTAATTATGTTGCTTTTTCTGTACTTGTGAGATTTAGCCATGTGACTTACTGCCTTGGCTATAGCCACCAGCTCAGCTTGAAAGACAGAACAAAAACTATCCAATTTCATTTTGTATGATATAGATTCTGCATCCCCGCTCCAGCAGGACAACGCTGCCCCCACCTTTCCCTCTATCTTACTTCCATCCGTATATAGTTTTGGCCAGTCGTTGTTGATCGCTATTACGTCCTCCTCGGAGTTGATATGCTCGTAGGTAAGTCTTATTCTTTTTGCAGGATGCGGCAGCGTCGATGGGCTTACTCGCATTTCTAGTTGCCTATCTGCGAGTTCCTCCATGGGTTTACCTCTTTTGACCTCGTACAGGGCTGCCTGTTCTTTTGCTCTTAGGTCCAGCGGGATTATTTGGGCCAGAATGGCACAAGATGTTAGTGAGACTGTTTTGTGCGCTTTACATATTTTGATGCAAAACAGCCGTGTAAGTCTGTTCAGCAATTTTAGCAAAAACTGTTTCTCGGTGGCTTTTGCCCATATGCTGGCGGAGTAAAGAATGGTGGGCTCCACTACTGCCAAGTAGATGGTTCGCACTATTTCCGAGTTTAGTCCCCACTGTGCTCGAGCAGCTTTGGAGACCATTTTATAAAGGTTCAGAGCCTTTTTACATACTCCTTCTATGTGTTGTTTAAAGTTAAGGTTCCTATCGATATTGAGGCCGAGGATTTTTAGGGTGTCGGTGAACTCGATTGTAGTCCCTTCCATGATTAATTTTGGTTCGTGGTATTTAAGCTTTTTTGTGATGAGAACGGCTTGAGTTTTGTGCGGTGCAAATTTCATTTTATGAGCTTTTCCCCATTTAGCTACCATTTCCAGAGTCTCATTTATTTTGGTTTCTACTTCCTTTCCAGTGTTTCCAACGCCAATTATTAAAATATCATCGGCAAATGCCTGGATATGTGCTGGCATTATCGGCGAGGTCCTAAGCAAAGGATCTAGCTGAACATTCCAGAGGATCGGGCCGCAGGTTGATCCCTGCACACATCCCTTGTTTGTCGGCTTACTGACTGCGGCTCCCGCGTAGTTCAGCCGGATTTCTCTGTTTGATAAATAACTAGAGATCAGTTTTAACACATGTCTGTTGATTTGCTTTTCGTGGAGCTCGCGAACAATAACCGGCCACCAGGCATTGTCAAATGCGCCCTCTATGTCGAGGGATACCAAGACGACTATTTTCTTGCCAGTGAGGCCTCGGTAAACTGTGGTCATTGCATCGTACAGCGCGTCCTCCGTACTTCGCTGAGGCGTAAAGCCATATTGCAGCCCATTAAGTTTATTTTCGTTTCCCAGCTGCCATTGCAGCCTGTTTACGAATAATTTTTCGAGAACCTTCCCTAGCACTGGAAGAAGTCCGATAGGGCGGTACGATTTCGGTTTAGTATAGTCATCTTTACCCGGTTTTGGTATTACCTTGATGACAGCTATCTTCCATATGCTTGGAAAGTAACCTTTTTCAAGGCACTTATTACAGATGGCCAGAAAAACAGCTCTGTTTGCATCATAAGCTCTCTGGCATATATCTGATGTAAACCCGTCACCTCCCGGGGCTTTTTTCGGATTCATGTTGTGAAATATTTGGGCAACTTCTTGGTTGGTAAAGGGTACGAACTCTTCAGTTAAGATGTCGTCCTGCGCTAAACTTTTTGTTATTTTTTGGTACTCTCTTCTTATTTCTTTTTGCTCCTGTGAATCTGATTCTTCTTTGTCCTCGGGATAAAATGTATCTGCCAGTAATTTAGCCGATTCTTCCGGGGATAGCATGTCTCCAGTTTCATTATATCTGAGTAGTTTGTCGTGGCTCTTTTTTGAGCAGTGTTTGAGAATTCGGTATGAGCACTGCCAGACATTTTCCTTTTCCTGTTTTGAGCAGAAGTCCATCCAGCTTTGTGTGATTGCCTTTTCAATGCTGGTTTTATACTCCTCCTTTGCCGTGTTGTATTGCTCTATTATGTACTTCTTCCTTCTAGGATTTGCTTTGCGGATTTTCTTCCTGATTCTGATAACTTCCTTTTTCTTTTCAGTGAGTTCCGTGGTCCACCAGGGATCTTTTTCACCGGCTCGAGTCACATCAGATATCTCTAGGATGCTCTTTTCACATGTTGTGCTGATCGCCTGCATGTATTCCTTCGCTACGTTTTCTATGTCTTCTTCGCCAGTCATCCCTTCTATACGGTCCTCTGTTATTTGGCTTTTCTGAAGTTCTTCTTTTAGGGTTTGAGAGAATAGTGCCCAATCAGCTTTCGCCGTGTTAAATCGCTTCGTTGTGGTTTTTGTAGTGTTTCGCTTTTCTGAGCCGAACTCTATGGTAAATTCTATGCTATTATGATCTGAGAGAGTGCAAAGATGTTCATTAACTTTCCATGTTGGTATTTCCGTGTGATGCCGGCTTAGAATAGCATCACCCCACATCCTTCCCGTGGGTGTCGTAAGAGGCGACTAAGGGACTCGAGGTATTAGTGTATTACAATTTTTAGGCGACAGGCTGACAACCTGTCACTCTCTCTCTCTTTTCGTGTGGGACACCGAGTCGTTCAACGACCCGATGAACCCTAGTGTCAGAATTTTTCAACCGCCGTCTACAAGTAGCAGGCTTCTGGCATGGTTGTGTAACGACCGCCGTCTAAGTGATCATAGACAGCAACCGGGACCTACGGCTTAACGTGCCATCCGAAACACGGAACCATCTTACTTACGGACAATCGGGTGGTTCAGCCCGCAATGTCCTAACCAGACTGGGAACAAATTCACAAAGTGATAAATATCAAGTTTGTGAGTGACCCACCGAGAATCGAACCCGGAACCTGCTGCGTCAAAGGCAGTCGCACTACCACTGCGCCACATCGGTCGTCAAACTGTCACTATAGTGATACACATGTTTTCTGAAACAACCTTGGAAAACAATCCTCAAAAATGTCAGACGTGGCGATAGCGACCGTATTCATACGGCTGTTAACGCTCTGCCTACCCCGCAAGGAATAGAGGCGTGATATGTGTATGTATGTATGTTGGTATTTTATCCAAAATGCCTGTAGTGCACGCAGTCACGTCCACAATGCTTGTACACCATATGCCTTGTCTGAGCATTCTGAAAGTAGGTGTACTTCCTTCGTTGACGACGTTAAAGTCAAGTTCAGCCAGTGTTTCTGCCAGATCGGTACCTCGTGTATCCTCTACTTCGCTGCCCCACCAGAAGCTTTTTGCGTTTACGTCGCCAGCTATAATAATGTCTGCTGTGTTGAGTTTCTGGATGATACTTCGAATCTTATTCAAATCGACATTTATGTCTGCTTCGCCATGCAGGTATACATTTATTATGCCTATTTTGCGTTTTCCAATTTTAATGGTTGTCCCTACTATATCCTCACTAACCAAGTCTGGGTTGTCAATGATCTGGATGTTCGGATCCATTAAGATTGTGGCCGCTCGTACTGGTTTGCTGGTATCGTTGGTGATCCTTTGTATTACTCTAAAGTTGCTCCCAGTGGTAACGTGTGTATAATGAGGTTATGTGTCTTAATGAAACGCCGGATAGGTAACGACTGATTTTATTGGTGACCACGAAGTACCCACTTCATAATTCTATAACTACCTACAACATCTCCCTTCTTATATTTATATGATAATCAAACAAACAAACCTTATTTTAGTTTCATATTATAATGCAATGCAACTAGGATTCAACATAATGAAATTTATATAATAAAATTTTATATTTGGAAAATCTTATTATATATTACTATTATACACCTACTAATTCCGTTTATATAGATATACCTAATATACCTACTCAACCAAAATTATAGGCATATACATAATTAGAAAAAAAAACAATAAGTATTTTTCTTTATTTAGATACACCTAGATACCTATTCAAACTTTAATTACAATGTATAGCATTATATGTATAAAAAAATAGTATATAAAAAAAATACACAATGTAGGTATCTTTGTTAATTTTAGTTATACCTAAATACCTACCCAAGCAAAATTTATTTAAACATGCATTTTATAAACTTCACAAATAAAGACCATTATTTTATTATAATGTAATTAGTTGAACAAATTTTTACAGGCACAAGTATGTCTCTTAATTTTTTTTTTTTTCAACCTTACAAGAAAGAAATTACATAGTAACTTTCCTACTTAATCAAATTCTATGAGTCGTCTAGGTGGATTAACTACCCTGCCACTTCTAGTAACTGTGACCCCTTCGGGTACAGGTACCTGTCGTGGTGGGGTCGGCTGACGCACCGGTGGCGGCGGCGTTAACGCCCTCGCTGGACTCTGATGACTTTGACTGGGTATCGTGTTTGTGTTGTAATTATAGTCGTCCAAGTGAAGGTATCTATTCGCATTATATGAATGGACATTAGTGGCTAAGTTAGGTATTTTCATAAGATGCTGACGATTACGGCGATATAACCCGCCATTCTCGGTCCTAACCCAATATGAACGATCGTCTTGAGCTAATTTCACCACTTTTGAATTTATCCACTCCTTATCACGTTGCATTCGCACATCTTCATCAGGACGCAGGGTTGGCAAATTCCGCGTACCTCTATCATAGTTATTCTTTGCATTTTGTGTTTTTATTTGCCTATTAGCTCGAACCGCCGACGCATCCACCGCGGTCGGATACAGCGCGTGCGTAGCAGTCGGGAGCCGCGAGCGCAGCCGCCGTCCCATCAACAGCTGGGCCGGCGAGTACTGTTCACCAGTCAGTGCAGTGTTACGGAAATTCAGTATTGCTAATTGCCATTCCTCACCACTTTCTCGAGCTTTAGTCAATAAGGCTTTGACTGTACGTACGTTACGCTCTGCTAGCCCATTGGACCGCGGGTATAAGGGTGAGCTAGTCACATGCATAAATCCCCATGATAAGCTAAACTGTTTAAATTCTTGTGAAGAAAATTGGGTTCCGTTGTCACTCACAACCTTCTGTGGTATCCCAAAACGTGAAAAAATATTTTTTAAAACCGCTACGACTGTGGCACTTTGCAAATTCGGCAATAGTGCAATCTCAAAGAACTTTGAATAATAGTCTACAACTAACAGATGTTGTTTACCATTAAATTCAAATATGTCAGTGGCCAAAACCTGCCATGGCAGTTCTGGCACGGGGTGCGGAACCATCGGCTGGCGCGGGTTGGAGGCGCGGTGTCTCTGGCACGTGCCGCAGCGTAGCACGACGCGCTCGATGGCGGCGCCCATGCCTGGCCACCACATCACATCACGCGCACGGCGCTGGCACTTGTCCACGCCCAAGTGACCCTCGTGTATACGTCGCAGCATCTCTTCACGTATTGACGTCGGAATGATAACTTTATCATTCCTGAATAAAACCCCTTCTACTACATGTAATTCATCGTGGACTTTCCAATATTCCCTTACATCTTTACTAGTTTCCCTTTTGTTAGTTGGCCATCCATTAAAGTAATAGTGACACACTTTATTCAGTACCTCATCCCTCACTGTTTCAGTTTTTATCTGGTCTATCATTTGTGGAGTCGCTTCAACATTTTGTATAAGCATGTTTACGTGTACCGTGACATCATCATCGAGTTCACAGTCAGCTTGCGCGGCAGGTTCCACTGCAGCGCGAGACAATGTGTCCGCAATGAATAATAGCCGCCCACGCTTGTACTGCAGCTTAACACAGTAATTCTGAAGCCTCAACATTAAGCGCTGAAGGCGTGCTGGTGTCTCACTCAGCGGTTTTTTAAAAATGGCTTCAAGTGGCTTATGATCGCTTTCCACAATCACCTCATGATGGCCGTAAATATATTGGTGGAATCGCGTGCACCCGAAAACCACTGCAAGCAATTCTTTTTCAATTTGTGCCCAGCGCATTTCAGTAGGCGTGAGCGTGCGCGCAGCATACGCCACTGGCCGCCCGCCTTGCATCAGACACGCGCCCAAACCTCGTGAGCTGGCGTCCACAGAGACCGTTACTGGTTCATCCGGAGAGTAAAATTTCAAAATTGGAGCACTACTTATTATGCTTTTTAAGCTCTGAAAAGCGTTGTCATGTACTAGATGCCAATCAAATTCAACTTTTTTGCTCATTAATTCTCTGAGTGGAGCTGCCAGTTCAGCATACCGGGGAATAAAACGAGCTAAGTAATTTGTAACTCCAAGAAATCTCTCTAACTCCTTTTTATCTCTTGGTGTTGGCATCTTCATTATTGCCGACACTCTATTTTCATCCGGCCTCATCCCCTCTCTACTAAACTTGTGACCTAGGAAGGTAATCTCTTCGACCCCAAATAGACATTTGTCCTTATTCAGCTTGACCCCATTCTCTTTAGCTCGGCGCAAAACCTCCTGCAGCCTATTATCATGCTCCTCTTTGGTTCTTCCCCATATTAACAAATCATCGATATAAATTTCTACTCCCTCGGATTTAAAAATTTTATACATTTCATTGTGGAATATTTCTGGTGCACAATTTATACCAAAAGGTAATCGTAAAAACCTATACCTACCGAAAGGTGTCGAAAATGTACAAAGCTTTGAACTGTTCTCTGTAAGTTTTACCATCCAAAATCCGTTTTTGGCGTCACATTTAGAAAAATACCTAGCATCGGATAAATTACTCGAAATTTCTTCTAGTGTTGGTAACTGAAAATGACTTCGCTTAACAGCCCGGTTTAAGTTTCTAGGGTCCAAACATACACGCAGGGTCTTATTAGGCTTTTCTACTACTACTATACTCGATACCCAATCAGTAGGACCATCTTCCTTTCGGATTATCTGCAAGTTCTCCATATTCTCCAACTCTTTCCTTAATCGTGAACGTAACTTCATAGGTATTTTACGCGTGGCGTTAACGACCGGCGGTACCGACTCATCGATCTGTATATTACACTCATTAGGTAAACAACCAATTCCGTTAAAAATGGACTCGTCAATACCTACATTATTCAATGACCTTTGGTCGCACCGAGTTATGAGACCCAGCGCGAGACAAGCAGCGAGGCCTAATAAATTATTGCAATTTAAATCCAAAACAAAAACCTTTTGCTTGCAACTTTTATTATTACTCTTTAAAACGGCATCAAAATAGCCTAAAACTGGCAACTGCTGTCTGCTGATTTCTCTAAGCACGGTGTTACATTTATTTAATTTGTTTATCTCAAAACCGGCCTTTAGGTAACTATTCACAGATAATATTGAAGCTTCCGCACCACTGTCTAATTTGAACTTTATTTCACTTCCGTTAACGTCTATATTGGAAAACCACGAATCACACGAACCGTTCGACGAAGATTCGATTGAAATATTGTACATAAGTAACTCACCATTGTCATAGTCCACGCATTCCTCACCGTATGAGTCATACTGCTCCACGACCTCTTGGGTAAAACGCACTCTGCAGCACTTTGCAAAATGACCTACTAAATTGCAACGTCGGCACCGAGCTGAACTCGCGGGGCAGCGAGTTCCACTCCCGTGAAAATACGAACACTTTTCACAGGCACGAGCACCGTAAGACCTATTATCACCTTCATTTCGCGGGAGTACAAAGCTGGTAGAGGACCCGTGTGGCCCCAGATGGCGACCTCCGCGGTTGCCTCGCCGGCGACCCCGGGAGGGCGGTCCACGCGCCACCCGCTCAAGCGAGGCGGCTGCGCCGGCGCCGGCTACGCTGCCGGCAGCGCCCGCTCGCGCCGCGCTCGCCTCACACGCTGCTCCTTGACGTCCAGCTTGCTCCGCCGCACGACCCCACTGAATCGCTTCCTCTAGTGTCAACTTCCGTTTAGCTAGTAATCTCTCTCGCATCTGATTATCCTTAATCCCTCGAATCAGTTGCGTTAGTACAAGACTATCTTTTAACGCCGCAAATTCACAGTTTTTACTATTAACCTTTAATTCGCCGAGAAATTTATCAAAATTATTATTATTTTGGTATGTTTCGAAAAATTTATGACGTTCATAGTTAATGTTTTTTGTTGGATCGCAATGGTTCGCAAATTCAGTGCATAACTTTGTATAGTCTTGCTTGACGTCATCAGACACATCAAGCTCTTCGAAAATTTCTCGGCCGTACTTTCCTATTATGTGCAAAAACAGTCCATATTTCTCTTTTGAAGGCGCATTATCCTTGCCTGCAGCTATCAAAAAATAATCAAATGATGATTTCCATTCTTTCCAATTACTAGCCAGGTTGCCATCTTGCTGTAATGGCGCTGGTTGTTGGATCATTGCACTAGCCACTAATTCCGATTTTACTGGATCCGACATTATTAAAAATTACGTGTACTCAACACTTCTCACAGATTGTTATAACCACAAATATTTGACCGGTTTCGCGAAGGTTCTGTAAACCTGACACCATATAATGAGGTTATGTGTCTTAATGAAACGCCGGATAGGTAACGACTGATTTTATTGGTGACCACGAAGTACCCACTTCATAATTCTATAACTACCTACAACAGTGTGCGTTAGATCCTACATATGGTTCCTGTATGAGTAAAATTGAGTATTTTTGTTTTACTGCCTCGTTTAAGCACTCCTTCATTGCTGCGAAACCTCGTCCTAAATTTATTTGGCCTATCTTGAATTTATACAACGTAGTTGTGGTTTCATTCTTATCCGATTTCCCATTAGACATACTTTTTTGACGAGCTGGGTGGATATCCGAGTCAACTTCTTCTAACAGTAGTTAATAGTGGATCTTGCCACCCTGTCCCACTTCTGCCACACGGGGCATGCTGGAGTATGCTGGATGGTGCCTGTCTCCATCCTTACAATTGATGCACAGAGGTGCGCTATTTCTGCTATTGCACTGCCGCGTGTCGTGTTCATCGGCGCAGTAGCCACAACATACACCTTCGCTTTTGCAGTCTCGGGCCTTGTGTCCGAAGTCTAGGCATCTGTAGCACTGCAGGATTGGCGATTGATCTATTGCAGATACAATTTGGTATCCAATTCTAAGTTTCTGGTCTCTTAGTTGGCGCCATAGTGCAGGACTAACTTCAATTCTAATATTATTTAGGTTTGAGTTTCGTCCTTTCACTCTTCTCATTACTTTAACCGTTCTTTGCTCTGGTTTTACCTCCTGGACTATTTTTTCATTCTGTTTTAGGACCGCCTCCTCTATTTTTTTGTCATTGAGATCCTGGGCTACTCCTTGCAACCTTAATAGGGGATTTTTCGTGGCTGGTTGGGTGACAGTAAGTTTCTCTCCGCTGCACTTTATAGCCTCTCCAAGAATGAAGCGATCTTTGTCTGAGTCGCAGCTAATTAGCACTCTTTGGTGTCGCATCTTGCGGAAACCATTCACTCCAACGCCTAACTGAACAATATCCACGTTGGCTTTGATGTTTTGGGCAACGTCATTGCTCGTATGCCGTGGGTCAGCTGACTCTATTACTAGCGGGTACCTTGGCCTGTTTAGCGCTTCGGCAAACGTCCGTGGTGGGTCGTTGTGTGTTAATTTGCTTGGTTTCTCCGAATGTTCCTTCTCGTCAAACTCGTGTGAGATCCGCGTGTCATGGTACTCGTACAATGCTCTTAGGATGTCATCCTTTACCAATGGCTTTGTATTTGCATTCGAGTTTACCTCCTTGCGAAGCTCCTCAAGTGCAGTACGTGTGGGGGCATTCACTTCGGCCATCGTGTCTTTAAGGCTGCCAACCTCTTCACGAAGCTTATCTATACTAGCCTTTTGGGGTTTAATGGCCTTTGTTACCTCCTGGTGAATGATGGACGGCAGTTTGTTGTCCAAATCGGTGGTTAATGCGATATTTTTTAGGCCCAGCGAAACCACCGGAGAGAGGTCCGGATCTTCTGTGTGTCGTGTAGTGGCAAGAACGTCTCGAAATGCCTCCTTTAGGTCTTCGGGGTCCAGGGTCGGCATCTCTAAGGCTTGCGTTGTGCTCAGTTTTTCTTCCAGTGACTTTTCCAGTCCTCCGATGTGTTTGTAGATGTTTTGCAGGTCCTCGGTCAGCTTTGTCTGCATTGATCCTTCAGTCACAATTAAAGGAGCGGCGTTTGACTATGCCAGCCGAGCAGCTGTTGCCTTGAGCTCCCCGACGGACCTTGAGATGGCTGCCGTTTCCATTTTGATGGTGGTTTTTAAGGTTGTCAGGAATTCACACACGTCCCGCGCTATCATATCCCTGACTTCGCTCTGGTCCCTCTTGAGGTCCATGATTTCCGCTTTTAAGTCGGCGTAGTTGTCCACATTTCTTTGGAGGGCATCCGAGTAATTTTGGGCGAGCCTCCTGGTGATATTGGCCGTCTCCTGCTTTGACCTTTGGGTTTCAATTATGTGGTGCGCCCGAGAGTCAGCCAGGCGAAGAATCATCTCATGCAGAGTGTGCAGAGCTGAAACCGTTGCCTCCCTAATGTCTTTTCGCAGATTACCGGATGCCTCCAGCTTCTCCTTGGCCTCCAGCAATATTCTGTTTGCGTTTCTGGGGAATTCGCTTAGAATCATGCGGTTCCCCGCGACAGTTCGAGTTGAGCAGTCCGAGTTACCTTCAGCACCTGAGTTGTTCGACTCAATTTCATTCCTCTGGCAGTACTCTTCGTCGCTCATCTCGGCGGCAGCCCCAGCCGCTTCAACCGCTTTTGCTTGTCGGATTTGAGTCCTGATTCGAAGCAGAGAGTCGCGCTTTAGAATTTTGGTCGCCACCTCCTCCATGCCTCTGACCGTTACATCCAGGGCCTGGGGAGATGCTCCAATAGGCAGTATGTCAGCTTCGCCTTCTCCGTTGTCAGCAGAGCTGAGTGGTGGTGGTAGCTCTCCTTCGGGGCATTTGGAGGATGGCAATGGGGTCGAAGTGAGAAGATGGGTCGCAAGAAGGGTGGAAGTGCCCAATTCGCAGTCAGATGGGTGGCTAGTCTCCTCCTGCACAGCGCTGTTCATCTCCTTTTGTACAGGACGGTTTGGGCCGCACTAGTTATCTTGTTTTATGTCAGTGGGCCGCAGTTGGTTCTGTGATAGTTCTAAATGAGCTACCCTTATAGCGAGACTCGGCTCGCCAGGTTCGTTAAACCCAGTGCTACCTGTGGCTCCTTTGGTCCCTTCAGATTTCTTCTGCTTTAGCTGATCCGTAGAGGGGTTGACAGTTTGTGGGCGATTCTTGCTTGCTAATGGTTTACTTTTGGCTTTAGGTGCATATGCACTCTTCCCAGACTTCCCTCCTTTGCTGTTGGTTGAAGCGGAACTTGTGGACATTCTGATGACTGTCGTGTGCACGTACTAGCAAGAAAGACTGCCAATTCCAAGACCAGACCAGAAGAAATTTCTCCGATAGCTCTATTATTAACAGAGATATGGAACTCTTTGTTACTGACTCTAGGTAGAGCTGATTGAGGATATTAGAGCAAAAGAGTGCTTAAAGCCCTTTCAGATGACACCTCGGTCGATTCGCTAGCCCTTGTGGTTCCGGCGCTATCCCAGTTTGAAATTTTTCGTACATTAAACAAAATGGCCGCCAAGAATGTACAACTTGCTGTAACTCTGGAACCGGTTGACCGATTTTAATGATATTAGTCTCAAAGTTCAGCTCTAACCTAGGACTACCGTTTAAACTTTGTATCGTAAAGTTTCAGTCCCTGAAAATTTCAGATTCTGAAAATGGTGAAAGATGATAGCGAACTATGCGTCTCGAAAGAAGACAACTGCACAAGAAAAATGGTACCAATTTCAGGACTCTACGACCCTTGGTTCGCGCGTTATGGCTGTTTAAAGATTTTCAAGATGGCCGCCTGAAATGTCAAACCGTATGTTTAGGGGCCTGTAGCGCCGGTTCCTGTGGTCGGATATCCCCGGTGTTTGGGTCTTTTTAATCGAATTTGATTGATCTTGCCCCTGAAAAGGTTTTCAGGTGCCTGAAAATTTCAGCGTCAGAATCGCTTCAGATTTACACAATGGATAAATATCAGGGCCCAGAGCCTAGATATGAAAATTCAGCTCTGTGCGACGAAAGGCTTCAGAATAGCAGCCGCCCAAAGAAAACCAAGATGGCCGCCCGGCTGTCAGTTGACAACTTTAAGTGATGATTGTGCCGAAACCACTTGTCCAAATGACACAATATGGGTATCGGGTGACTCGGCTCGACCGCCCGGTTCACCTGAAGCGGCTTTCAGGGCAAAAAAAATTCAGGCTACAGAAGTCCCTGAAACCGATAAATACTCGAAAACACAGTGTCACATTTCCCTACTTTGAAAACAGGAAGTCTCTATGACTTTTGGTTCCCGAGTAATACACGTTTTAAAATTGGACACAGATTTTGAAAAATGTACAAAAATGTTAAAATCGTTGTTTTTAAGGTTCTGAACACGTTGTTTGGGGTCAAACTTGACCCAAAAAGTGACATAAATATAATTATTACGTCAAAATAATTTAAGAACTTATATTTTCTTAATTATTTACAAAAAGCAGTTAAAATTATGTAACTCCGAAACCTTACGACAAAAAATTCTGAAAAAAATTGATTAATTATAAACAAATATATGGCTAGGGTATAAAATGAAAACTGTGTGAAAATATACAATAGTTCAGTAAATATGCCTGAAAATCCTGAAATTATGGTTTTCCGGCTGTATCTCATGCAACACAAGACACAAAAATTTGAAAAAAAATAACTTTAAGTCTCTAAGGTGGCGCGCAGCAACAAGCGTTTTCAAAATTCTTGAATTCCGTCGGAGAAGGGATTTATAGGCTTCCGAAAATTGAAACTTTGAGAGGCTGTCAAATGTTTTTTATAAGTCCAAAGATGATGCAGTTTCCTCTTGATTTTTTGATAAGCTAAAGTCTTGCCTCTGGAAACCCCAAAAACAGCCGGACGCACTCCCTTCTCAAAAGTGAGCCAAAGGTCAAACTTGTTTTTTTGGCAATAACTCGCTAACTGTGAGCGCAAAAAATCCCAAAAAATTTCAAAAAATGCACATTCACTGGTAGGCAAATAATCAGTAATAAAAATGATATGTCCTCGATCTTAAAATCGCAGCGCATGCGTGTAAAGTTTTTAACATGTGGTAATCTGACCTTCAAAGTGGTTTTCGGTGTCCAACTCACTCAAACTTCAAAACTGATCCGGTCGCGACGGAGGGAGGGACGCAACTGGGTTAGGTTAGGTTAGGTTAGGTTAGGTTAGGTTAGGTTAGGTTAGGTTAGGTTAGGTTAGGTTAGGTTAGGTTAGGTTAGGTTAGGTTAGGTTAGGTTAGGTTAGGTTAGGTTAGGTTAGGTTAGGTTAGGTTAGGTTAGGTTAGGTTAGGTTAGGTTAGGTTAGGTTTTTTTTTTTTTTTTTTTTTTTATATATTTACACATTCCTCCAACATAATCGGAGACTATTTTTGCATTATTTATTATATGCTAAGGGAATTGACTTCGGGCTGGAGAAAAATCCTCATAGGACGCCTGGGAAGGGAGGGCCCAGGCAGTGCCAGACTTTTACTGGCTAAAAACCTTCCCGAATTCAATTTTACATGTACTTATGCTACTCTATTCTATATCTTAAATCTATTTATTCATCTAATGAATTTTTCGGGAATAGTTTTTCTTTTCTAATTTTAAGCTTTTACTACCTTTTATTACATTATTAAATTTTCTTACATATTCTATTCTTATGACTAAACAAGTATATAACAATATACTTTTTAGGCACTTTTCTTATCACTATTTTGTTTGTTTACGTCTAATACAATTTGTTTTATGAAGCTTAAAAATATGTTTTTAAATTTACTATTTATAAATCTTGGCAGGTTTTGTGCCACCATTGGAATTTCGGTTTTTTGTTCTATATTGTATCGCTGAAGGCAATATTTCGGGCAGTCAAGAAGCAAGTGGGTAATTGTCTGGTCAGTCTCGTTGTCGCAGGTGCATGCCGGATTATCCTTGCACTTAAATCGTGTTAAATACTCAGAGAACCCGCCATGACCTGTAAAAGCTTGAGTCAGTTCTTTGCTGGCTTTGAATTTTCGCACCGCCCTGTACGCTTCGATAACGCTAGGGAAGAACAGTTTGGTAATTCCTGCGGTATCCCCATTTTTATATCTATTTTCCCATTCGCCAAGCGTTTCCATGCGGATACTGCGTTTGACGAATGAGACTGGACACTTATCATAGTCTGGCTTGCGTTTTGAATTTAGGGCGGCTTCTTTGGCGAGCTCGTCGGCTCTCTCGTTGCCCTCCAAACCTGCGTGTGCTTTAATCCAGAACAATTTCACGCTTTTGTTCTGGAGTTGGCTGTTCTGAATGGCCTGCCGTGATTCTACTGCCAGGGGATGGAGGGCTTCGGGGTTCACGACGGTTTGCAAGGCCGCCATGGAGTCGCTATAGATGGCACAGCTAGTCTCTTGGTTTCTTTGGACCTCTTTGGTTGCTTCGCACAGTGCAACGAGTTCTGCTTGGTACACAGTACTGTAGGGGGGCAGAACAAGTTTTCGGTACTTGGTCTCTGCTTCGCCTTTCCAGATGGATAGTGCCGCACCAACTTTTCCCTTGATCTTGCTGCCATCCGTGAATATGCGTAGTGTGTAATCATTGTGATTTTGGTACTGCTCCTCGTTGTCCAAACAGCCGAGGTCCAACCTGACCAGTTCCACTGGGTGGGGGGCCTCCAGGGCCGAGGACATCCTCTCCACTTCCCTATCTCCCAGTACCGGTTGGGAAATCCCCTTCTTGGCCTCGTAGAGAGATGCAACCTCCCGGATTCGGAGGTCCAGTGGAAGTATCCCAGCCAGCACTAGGGCGGCGTTAAGTGAAACCGTCCTGTAAGCCCTGCACAGTTTCTGAGCGAAACTACGCTGTATTGCGTTGAGTTTCTTTTGCGTTCCAACCTTTCTTGCGGCCGGTGCCCATGCACAAGCAGCGTATAATATCACTGGTTCCACCACTGCATTGTAAATGCATCGTATAACCTCTGGGTGGAGGCCCCAGCTGGCCTTCGCTGCTCTTGTAAGCTGCTTGTACATGGCCACCGCCTTTGCACATACATTCGCAACGTGTGTGTTAAAAGTCAGCTTGTTGTCGATGGTCAATCCCAAGATCTTGATTTCGCCTGACATACCGATATCGATCCCTCCCATGGTGATATGTGGGGTGTCATATTTAAGCTTGCGCGTTATTAGCATAGCATTAGTTTTGTGTGGCGCAAATTTTAACTTATTGGTGACACCCCACAGTCTCACATATTCGAGAGCGACATTGGCCTGTCTTTGTATTTCTGTGGCCGTGTGTCCTTCAAAAATCAGGATCACGTCATCAGCGAACGCTTGGCATTGTTGTCCACGCTCCCCAAGACCCTTCAGTAATGGATCCAGGAGGAGGTTCCATAGGATTGGCCCACCAATCGATCCCTGCACACATCCTTTTTCAGTAGTTCGCTCATGTTCTGCGCCAGCATACCTTACGCTCACCGATCTATCGCTAAGATAGCTTTCTATTACTCGTCTCAAATTAATTGGGCACTTTTCTTCTGCGAGTCTCATCTTGATGGCGGGCCACCAGGCGCTATCAAAGGCTCCCTCTATATCCAAGGATACGATCAGAACTATCTTTTTCTGGTCCAATGCTGTGCGGATGTTATGCATTAGGTTATAGAGGGAGTCCTCTGTGCCCCTTTGCGGCATAAACCCATATTGATGAGTGCTCATTTTTGGGAGTATGTGGAATTTTAGTCTGGCCACTACCATCTTCTCGTACACTTTTCCCAGCACAGGCAATAGACCAATTGGCCTGTATGACTTTGGGGTATTGTAGAAGTCCTTGTTTGGCTTACGTAGTACGACCACTGTCGCTTTTTTCCACTCTCGGGGAAAGTAGTTCAGCTCCAGGCATTTGTTCAGGAGATTGAGGAATAGATCCGGGTCGTTTTGTATAAATTGCGCGCATATATCTGCGGTGAAGCCCTCCAGACCCGGTGCTTTCTTGGGGTTAAAAGATTTGATGGCTCTCTTTAGCTCTTCTGTAGTGAACGGTGGATCGTATACATCAGTATGGTCCCCATCATTCACTTTTTCCGCTTGTTTTCGCAGGTTTGCGTGCTCTTCATTGTCCTCTTCTATTCTGTCTCTGGGATAGAAAGTTTCACCTAGGAGCTTTGCAGAATTTGCTGCATCCAAAATTTTTCCTTCTTTTTCCATTGGTACGTCCTCCTCTCTCTTAGATGTCCAGCTCATTACCCTATATATACCTTCCCACACTCCCTCCGTCGTTTGTTTTTCGCAGAAGTCTTTCCAGCTGCTGACTTGAACTTTGGCTGCCTCTAATTCATACTTTTCTTTATGTTCCAGGTACTCCTTCACAACTTTGTCTTTTCTGACTGGCGCTGCACATCGAATTCGTCTTTTCAGCGTGGCTACTTCGTTCTTCATTGTGGCAAGCTCCTCGGTCCACCAAGGTAAATTCAGCTTCTCCGTATGTTTCTTTTTTGGCATTGCGTCGGTACATGCCTCTTTTATTGCAAGGGTTACATCATGTACGACTGAGTCAATACCTTCCGTACTGTTGATCTGTGCAATTTTCTGCTTAAGCTCTAGGGTGGTTATAATTTGGTTCAGTTTCTCACGAAACTGGGCCCAATTTGCTTTTTTCGTATTGTACAGTCTGGTTGTTCTGCTGACCTTGATGCCGGTGGAGTTCTCAAGTTGGATTTTAAATTCTATGCCATTATGGTCTGAACTAGTCAGGCATTCTAGCACTTTCCAGTCGTCTATGATTGCCATGATATCTTCGGTGCACGCTGTTATATCGACAATACTAGTGCATCGCTGTTGTCCTCTGATAACGTCAAAAGTTGGAGTTTCCCCTTTGTTGAGTATTTGCATGCCCATTTGGTCGAGTGTTCCTAGCATTTCATCACCCCTTGGGTCAGTTTTTCTGCTTCCCCACCACACGTTCCACGCATTTGCATCTCCCCCCATGATCATTCTAGACGACCCCAGTTTGTTTTCTATGTATTTTAAAAGATTTAGATATGGTCCAATAGGTAGGTCTGGCTCAAAGTAGAACGACACGATGGTTATTTTCCAGGCGGTTGTTTGTATGTCTATTACGACTATATTGTCTGTTGTTAGGTCTGGGTACTGTACTACGTTTAAGTCCGGATCAAAGACAGCAATCACTGCCTTAACAGTCCCTTCACTCTGTTTTGTATTTTGGAAAATTCTGACCCCCTGAGTGCTGCTCATCCTTTTGGCCTTTCCCACATAGGGCTCCTGTATAAGTGCAACGGAGTTGTTGCTAGAGGCAGAAAAGCAGAAAGCACTCCGTTGTTGCTAGTTTTTTCCGTTGTAAATTGGCTTGAAATATTTTATACATTTTGTTTTTGCCTGGGACAACTTTAGCAATACGCTACTGATGCCCTCGCTATGTTGTCCCACTTCTTCTTGATAATACATTTGTCGCTAAAAGCATTATGATTTGCATTGTCTAGTTTTGCTTTGACACAATTCCTACATTCTGGCTCGGTACCAGATAACCACTGAGGGCAGTCAGCTCTAAGGTGCGGGCCGCCGCAATGGCTGCAGGAATCTTCAGATTCCTTACAAAACCGGCGGCTGTGCCCGTATCCCAGGCAACGCGTGCATTGCACCAGTGGCGATTGGTCCTCTACTGGCACTTGCTGTAGGTCGATACGCATCTTCCCTTTCTGTAAGGCTCTATTCCAGATCGCGGGTGACGTTGTTATTATAACGTGGTTTGTATGGGGATTCCTCGCATTTTTCCTGTATTTGATAGCGACTCTGCTTTCCTCCTCATCCAGGTTGTGAAAGATGTCCTTGTTTTGGTTTCTAAGCGCTGTAATAATTTCTTCGTCAGTAAGCTTACGGGTTACTCCCTTAAAAATAAGCATCGGATCTTTGTTTTTCACTTCCTCGACGACAAGTTTATCTCCTGCTTTTTCAAGTCTCTCCTTCACTTTATTTCTTTCCTCTCTGGTTCTACAGCCCATCACAATTTTTCTGTCCTTGGCCTTCCGTACGCTCTCTACAGTCACCCAGCCAGTCTTTGCATCAACGGCATCCCGAACTCGCTCCAGAACCTGGTCTCCTGTTTCTGTGTCATCCTTAGACGTTATAATGACTGAATGGAGCGTTTTGCGTTCCGGGATGGATTCAGTAGTCCGGTCCGCCGCGGTGCTGGTGCCCGCTAGGACACTGGCGTAAGTGATTTTTTCCAGCATCTGTTCTTTCTGCCGTTCTATGGCGTGCTGTAATTCTTCCATCTTAAGGCCATTTTCCCTAAGCAATTTTGTGTGTTCCTCCAACTTTGCCATGATTTTGCCCCCGTCTCTTTCGTCCATGATTATTTCATGGGAGGCTTTGGGGGCAGGCTCCATCGGTGTTTGTACAGCACCTTTTAATATAGCTATCTCAGCTTCGGCTTCTTTTACTAGCTGATATAGTTTGTCGATGGCCTCGATGGTACAAGCTTTAAGGTCTTTGCGAATGTTACCTGCATTGCTAAGACTTGTTTTTGCTTTTGTCAGGTTTGCTTTGGCCTCGGCAAGCCTGTAGACGGGGACTTGTCGTGGCTGAGCTAGATTTTCTACCTTACTAGTGGTAGGGGTCACGTTGTGCGGTCCTCCCGCCTCAAGCTTCTCAATGCTACGTCTTACGTTGCTTGTGGACAGTGTCTGTGTTTTTGGAGGGGATTTACCCTTGTCCTTGCCATCTGCAGTCTTTGGAGGGGTTCTCAATGTCCCAAACATGGTTATAGTCAGAGGAAAAGTCAATGAATATAACGATAAAACACAAAAGTGTTTTAGGTAAAGATAGTATAATAAACGTAAGGCTCAATAAAGCCAAAATACCAAGAAAAAGAGATTAAAATATAAAATAAACACAAGTCCAAAACAAAAATAAAAAATTTAAAAACTCTACAATTCAAGGAGTTATAGTCAATTTCTTTATTGGCTCTATGTAGAGCCAATGTCTATTATTGTTAAAATAGGATTTGACGAGCTCTTTAAAATGACACCAATCTCGAAGCTCCAGCACACCCCAGTCCGGTGCTATAGGTGTTTAAAGTTTGGTAACGCTTGGTAACAACTTGGTAACAATTTGGTAACACCGGTCTATCTCCGGCTATACTGGTCCGATTTCCTCGAGACTGGTGTCAAACTTCAAGGCTAGCTGAGTTCTACCAATTCTGAAATTTTCAGGAATTTTCAATTACCGTAATTTTCAGAGTTTGAAAATGCCTGAAAAATAATAAAATGCTATTGCATCGAAACAGGAGATTTTGCTAGTAACAACGTTGAAAAAATCACGGCTCTACGACCTCTATGTCCGGCGCAATCACAATGTAAAGATTTTCAATATGGCTGCCTGAACTGTCAAACTCAATGTTTGGATGGCTGTAGCGTCAGATCTAGTGGTCGCAGGACCCTGGTGTTTGGGTTTACCGTATTCAGCGTGAGCTCCTCTTGCGTCCTAGATACTTTTCAGGGGCCTGAAAATTTTCAGCCCAGAAGTAACCGAAAGTAGGGGAGCTGTTAGAGTTTACTTCCCTGAGCACAGGACCAAAAGCGCGACTTCCTGAGACCTTCGGCTGCGAAATGGCGGTTGTTTTAGTAGAAACAAGATGGCCGCCCAAATGTCAAATTCTGGTTTTAAACGCTTATAGCGTCGTAAATACCAGTCCAAATGACCCGAGAGTGGTATCAGGTGAAAGGGCTTGACGAGCTTGTTTCTCCAAAAGTATTTTCAGGGCTGAAAACTTTAAGTTCCCGAAACTGCCTGAAATAAGTCAGGTTGAAATTTAAAGGCGTTGCGCAACTAAACGCCGTGAAAATTTTTATTTTAAGCCCTGTGGTTTCAGAGCTATACCGTTTCAAAGTTTGTTACCAAAAAATAATTTTGGTAACAAAAAGTCAAAATCCTTAGTTTAAGAGCTATTAGGCCGATCCTTGGGCTTGTATACGTCGCAAATATGTCAAGAAATACAATTCTGATGGAATTGTAATTTTAAATGTAATACTTTCTATTTAATTGAGATAATTAAGTTAAAAATCGATAGCTCTTAAACGAATTGTTAAAAAATTTTGAAAAAAATACTTAAAATTAACAAAATAAAGTTACACAGAATACACAAAGAAATTTTTTGTTATGTTTGTTATTTTTGAAATTGTGACTGAAAAACCTGAAAAATTGGTTTTTGATTTTTACTAAAAGATTGAATAATTTGAAAAATCTGAAATTTTGTATGTTGGTAAAACAAATAAGCGCGCAAATAATAGCAGTTACAAAATTTCAAAATTTAGTTTAGTTTTGGAATTACAGGGGTCCAAAGTCTGAATATTCAATTGTTATTTAAAAAATATCCAATAAACTTAAATGTTTTTTGAAAACTTTTGTTAGGTTGAAATAGTGCGAAGAACAGTTCTGCAAATTTTCAAGTGTCTCTGATGCTCCGTTCAGGTTTTCATAGAGGTTAATAGCACGTGTCTTTTTCAGTATACCTGGAATAACTTCCAAGGGCACGGCGTCCGGCTGGTTTTGAGGGTGGGGAAAGATGAACCCAATGAAAACCCTCCTGGATGGAGAAGAAAACTGGGGGGGTAGCGCGCTTGATCAAGCGGCGTTACCAGTTTTGTGTCCAAAAAAGTAGATATTTCGCCAAATTTTGTAGGTTTTCAGGTTTTTCACAAGATTGCACTGCAATCCGGGTAAGATATGTCACTTCACTGTGTAGCACACACTTTTCCCTTTCTACCGACACTAAGTTGGTCTAAATCCGAAAACTTTAAACATATTTTTCCGATTTTTAAGTGCGGAGAAGCTTGGGATCGTATGCTTACTCAACGGCGGTCAAAGCGCAACTGGTTAGGTTAGGTTAGGTTAGGTTAGGTTAGGTTAGGTAAGGTTAGGTTAGGTTAGGTTAGGTTAGGTTAGGTTAGGTTAGGTTAGGTTAGGTTAGGTTAGGTTAGGTTAGGTTAGGTAAGGTTAGGTTAGGTTAGGTTAGGTTAGGTTAGGTTAGGTTAGGTTAGGTTAGGTTAGGTTAGGTTAGGTTAGGTTAGGTTAGGTTAGGTTAGGTTAGGTTAGGTTAGGTTAGGTTAGGTTAGGTTAGGTTAGGTTAGGTTAGGTTAGGTTAGGTTAGGTTAGGTTAGGTTAGGTTAGGTTAGGTTAGGTTAGGTTAGGTTAGGTTAGGTTAGGTTAGGTTAGGTTAGGTTAGGTTAGGTTAGGTTAGGTTAGGTTAGGTTAGGTTAGGTTAGGTTAGGTTAGGTTAGGTTAGGTTAGGTTAGGTTAGGTTAGGTTAGGTTAGGTTAGGTTAGGTTAGGTTAGGTTAGGTTAGGTTAGGTTAGGTTAGGTTAGGTTAGGTTAGGTTAGGTTAGGTTAGGTTAGGTTTTTTTTTTTTTTTTTTTTTTATATATTTACACATTCCTCCAACATGATCGGAGACTATTTTTGCATTATTTATTATATGCTAAGGGAATTGACTTCGGGCTGGAGAAAAATCCTCATAGGACGCCTGGGAATGGAGGGCCCAGGCAGTGCCAGACTTTTACTGGCTAAAAACCCTCCCGAATTCAATTTTACATGTTCTTATTCTACTCTATTCTATATCTTAAATCTATTTATTCATCTAAATAATTTTTTGGGAAGAGTTTTTCTTTTATAATTTTAAACTTATAGTACCTTTTATTTACATTCTTAATTTTCTTACCTATTCTATTCTTATGACTAAGCAAGTATATAACAATATACTGTTTAGGCACTTTTCTTATCACTATTTTGTTTATTTACGTCTAATACAATTTGTTTTATGTAGCTTAAAAATATGTTTTTAAATTTACTATTTATAAATCTTGGCAAGTTTTCTGCCACCATTGGAATTTCGGATTTTTGTTGTATGTCGTATCGCTGAAGGCTGTATTTCGGGCAGTCAAGAAGCAAGTGGGTGATTGTCTGGTCAGTCTCGTTGTCGCAGGTGCACGCCGGATTATCCTTGCACTTAAACCTTGTTAAATACTCAGAGAATCCGCCGTGGCCTGTAAAAGCTTGAGTCAGTTCTTTGCTGGCTTTGAATTTTCGCACCGCCCTGTACGCTTCGATAACGCTAGGGAAGAACAATTTGGTCGTTCCTGCGGTATCCCCATTTTTATATCTACTTTCCCATTCGCCAAGCGTTTCCATGCGGATACTGCGCTTGACGAATGAGACCGGGCACTTGTCATAATCTGGTTTGCGTTTTGAGTTTAGGGCGGCTTCTTTGGCGAGTTCGTCGGCTCTCTCGTTGCCCTCCAAACCTGCGTGTGCTTTAATCCAGAACAATTGCACGCTTTTGTTTTGGAGTCGGCTGTCCTTAATGGCCTGCCGTGATTCTACTGCCAGGGGATGGAGGGTTTCGGGGTTCACGACGGTTTGCAGAGCCGCCATGGAGTCGCTATAGATGGCACAGCTAGTCTCTTGGTTTCTTTGGACCTCCTTGGTTGCTTCGCACAGTGCAACGAGTTCTGCTTGGTACACAGTACTGTAGGGGGGCAGAGCAAGTTTTCGGTACTTGGTCTCTGCTTCGCCTTTCCAGATGGATAGTGCTGCACCGACTTTTCCCTTGATCTTGCTCCCATCCGTGAATATGCGTAGTGTGTAGTCATTGTGATTATTGTACTGCTCCTCGTTGTCCAAACAGCCGAGATCCAACCTAACCAGTTCCACTGGGTGGGGGGCTTCCAGGGCCGAGGACATCCTCTCTATTTCCCTATCTCCTAGCACCGGATGGGACACTCCCTTCTTGGCCTCGTAGAGGGATGCAACCTCCCGGATTCGGAGGTCCAGTGGAAGTATCCCAGCCAGTACTAGGGCGGCGTTAAGTGAAACCGTCCTATAGGCTCTGCACAGTTTCTGAGCGAAACTACGCTGTATTGCGTTGAGTTTCTTTTGCGTCCCAACCTTCCCTGCGGCCGGTGCCCATGCACAAGCAGCGTATAATATCACTGGTTCCACCACTGCATTGTAAATGCATCGTATAACCTCTGGGTGGAGGCCCCAGCTGGCCTTTGCTGCTCTTGAAAGCTGCTTGTACATGGCCACCGCCTTTGCACATACATTCGCAACGTGTGTGTTAAAAGTCAGCTTGTTGTCGATGGTCAGTCCCAAGATCTTGATTTCGCCTGACATACCGATATCGATCCCTCCCATGGTGATATGTGGGGTGTCATATTTAAGTTTGCGCGTGATAAGCATAGCATTGGTTTTGTGTGGCGCAAATTTTAACTTATTGGTGACACCCCACAGTCTTACATATTCGAGAGCGACATTCGCCTGTCTTTGTATTTCTGTGGCCGTGTGTCCTTCAAAAATCAGGATCACGTCATCAGCGAACGCTTGGCATTGTTGTCCACGCTCCCCAAGACCCTTCAGTAATGGATCCAGGAGGAGGTTCCATAGGATTGGCCCACCAATCGATCCCTGCACACATCCTTTTTCAGTAGTTCGCTCATGTTCTGCGCCAGCATACCTTACGCTCACCGATCTATCGCTAAGATAGCTTTCTATTACTCGTCTCAAATTAATTGGGCACTTTTCTTCTGCGAGTCTCATCTTGATGGCGGGCCACCAGGCGCTATCAAACGCTCCCTCTATATCCAAGGATACGATCAGAACTATCTTTTTCTGGTCCAATGCTGTGCGGATGTTATGCATGAGGTTATAGAGGGAGTCCTCTGTGCCCCTTTGCGGCATAAACCCATATTGATGAGTGCTCATTTTCGGGAGTATGTGGAATTTTAGTCTGGCCACTACCATCTTCTCGTACACTTTTCCCAGCACAGGCAATAGACCAATTGGCCTGTATGACTTTGGGGTATTGTAGAAGTCCTTGTTTGGCTTACGTAGTACGACCACTGTCGCTTTTTTCCACTCTCGGGGAAAGTAGTTCAGCTCCAGGCATTTGTTCAGGAGATTGAGGAATAGATCCGGGTCGTTTTGTATAAATTGCGCGCATATATCTGCGGTGAAGCCCTCCAGACCCGGTGCTTTCTTGGGGTTAAAAGATTTGATGGCTCTCTTTAGCTCCTCTGTAGTGAACGGTGGATCGTATACATCAGTATGGTCCCCATCATTCACTTTTTCCGCTTGTTTTCGCAGGTTTGCGTGCTCTTCATTGTCCTCTTCTATTCTGTCTCTAGGGTAGAAAGTTTCAGCCAGGAGCTTTGCAGAATTTGCTGCATCCAAAATTTTTCCTTCTTTTTCCATTGGTACGTCCTCCTCTCTCTTAGATGTCCAGCTCATTACCCTATATATACCTTCCCACACTCCCTCCGTCGTTTGTTTTTCGCAGAAGTCTTTCCAGCTGCTGACTTGAACTTTGGCTGCCTCTAATTCATACTTTTCTTTATGTTCCAGGTACTCCTTCACAACTTTGTCTTTTCTGACTGGCGCTGCACATCGAATTCGTCTTTTCAGCGTGGCTACTTCACTCTTCATTGTAGCAAGCTCCTCGGTCCACCAAGGTAATTTCAGCTTCTCCGTATGTTTCTTTTTTGGCATTGCGTCGGTACATGCCTCTTTTATTGCAAGGGTTACATCATGTACGACTGAGTCAATACCTTCCGTACTGTTGATCTGTGCAATTTTCTGCTTAAGCTCTAGGGTGGTTATAATTTGGTTCAGTTTCTCGCGAAACTGGGCCCAATTTGCTTTTTTCGTATTGTACAGTCTGGTTGTTCTGCTGACCTTGATGCCGGTGGAGTGCTCAAGTTGGATTTTAAATTCTATGCCATTATGATCTGAACTAGTCAGGCATTCTAGCACTTTCCAGTCGTCTATGATTGCCATGATATCTTCGGTGCACGCTGTTATATCGACAATACTAGTGCATCGCTGTTGTCCTCTGATAACGTCAAAAGTTGGAGTTTCCCCTTTGTTGAGTATTTGCATGCCCATTTGGTCGAGTGTTCCCAGCATTTCATCACCCCTTGGGTCAGTTTTTCTGCTTCCCCACCACACGTTCCACGCATTTGCATCTCCCCCCATGATCATTCTAGACGACCCCAGTTTGTTTTCTATGTATTTTAGAAGATTTAGATATGGTCCAATAGGTAGGTCTGGCTCAAAGTAGAACGACACGATGGTTATTTTCCAGGCGGTTGTTTGCATGTCTATTACGACTATATTGTCTGTTGTTAGGTCTGGGTACTGTACTACGTTTAAGTCCGGATCAAAGACAGCAATCGCTGCCTTAACAGTCCCTTCACTCTGTTTTGTATTCTGGAAAATTCTGACCCCCTGAGTGCTGCTCATCCTTTTGGCCTTTCCCACATAGGGCTCCTGTATAAGTGCAACTGATGCTTTCTGCTTTTCTGCCTCTAGCAACAACTCCGTTGTTGCTAGTTTTTTCCGTTGTAAATTGGCTTGAAATATTTTATACATTTTGTTTTTGCCTGAGACAACTTTAGCAATACGCTACTGATGCCCTCGCTATGTTGTCCCACTTCTTCTTTATGATACATTTGTCGCTAAAAGCATTATGATTTGCATTGTCTAGTTTTGCTTTGACACAATTCCTACATTCTGGCTCGGTACCAGATAACCACTGAGGGCAGTCAGCTCTAAGGTGCGGGCCGCCGCAATGGCTGCAGAAATCTTCAGATTCCTTACAAAACCGGCGGCTGTGCCCGTATCCCAGG
This sequence comes from Keiferia lycopersicella, assembly GCA_029255805.1. Taxonomy (NCBI): domain Eukaryota; kingdom Metazoa; phylum Arthropoda; class Insecta; order Lepidoptera; family Gelechiidae; genus Keiferia; species Keiferia lycopersicella. Next base: position 16,252 of record JARACZ010000039.1, on the reverse strand, counting down.
CAACGCGTGCATTGCACCAGTGGCGATTGGTCCTCTACTGGCACTTGCTGTAGGTCGATACGCATCTTCCCTTTCTGTAAGGCTCTATTCCAGATCGCGGGTGACGTTGTTATTATAACGTGGTTTGTATGGGGATTCCTCGCATTTTTCCTGTATTTGATAGCGACTCTGCTTTCCTCCTCATCCAGGTTGTGAAAGATGTCCTTGTTTTGGTTTCTAAGCGCTGTAATAATTTCTTCGTCAGTAAGCTTACGGGTTACTCCCTTAAAAATAAGCATCGGATCTTTGTTTTTCACTTCCTCGACGACAAGTTTATCTCCTGCTTTTTCAAGTCTCTCCTTCACTTTATTTCTTTCCTCTCTGGTTCTACAGCCCATCACAATTTTTCTGTCCTTGGCCTTCCGTACGCTCTCTACAGTCACCCAGCCAGTCTTTGCATCAACGGCATCCCGAACTCGCTCCAGAACCTGGTCTCCTGTTTCTGTGTCATCCTTAGACGTTATAATGACTGAATGGAGCGTTTTGCGTTCCGGGATGGATTCAGTAGTCCTGTCCGCCGCGGTGCTGGTGCCCGCTAGGACACTGGCGTAAGTGATTTTTTCCAGCATCTGTTCTTTTTGCCTTTCTATGGCGTGCTGTAATTCTTCCATCTTAAGGCCATTTTCCCTAAGCAATTTTGTGTGTTCCTCCAACTTTGCCATGATTTTGCCCCCTTCTCTTTCGTCCATGATTATTTCATGGGAGGCTTTGGGGGCAGGCTCCATCGGTGTTTGTACAGCACCTTTTAATATAGCTATCTCAGCTTCGGCTTCTTTTACTAACTGATAGAGTTTGTCGATGGCCTCGATGGTAGAAGCTTTAAGGTCTTTGCGAATGTTACCTGCATTGCTAAGACTTGTTTTTGCTTTTGTCAGGTTTGCCTTGGCCTCGGCAAGCCTGTAGACGGGGACTTGTCGTGGCTGAGCTAGATTTTCTACCTTACTAGTGGTAGGGGTCACGTTGTGCGGTCCTCCCGCCTCAAGCTTCTCAATGCTACGTCTTACGTTGCTTGTGGACAGTGTCTGTGTTTTTGGAGGGGATTTACCCTTGTCCTTGCCATCTGCAGTCTTTGGAGGGGTTCTCAATGTCCCGAACATAGTTATAGTCAGAGGAAAAAGTCAATGAATATAACGAAAAAACACAAAAGTGTTTTAGTTAGAGTATAAGAAACGTAAGGCTCAATAAAGCCAAAATACCAAGAAAAAGAGATTAAAATATAAAAAACAATAAAGCTAAAATAAACACAAGCCCGAAACAAAAATAAAAAATTTAAAAACTCTACAATTCAAGGAGTTATAGTCAATTTCTTTATTGGCTCTATGTAGAGCCAATGTCTATTATTGTTAAAATAGGATTTGACGAGCTCTTTAAAATGACACCAATCTCGAAGCTCCAGCACACCCCGGTCCGGTGCTATAGATGTTTAAAGTTTGGTAACGCTTGGTAACAACTTGGTAACAATTTGGTAACGCCGGCCTATCTCCGGCTATGCTGGTCCGATTTCCTCGAGACTGGTGTCAAACTTCAAGGCTAGCTGAGTTCTACCAATTCTGAAATTTTCAGGAATTTTCAATTCCCGTAATTTTCAGAGTTTGAAAATGCCTGAAAAATAATAAAATGCTATTGTATCGAAACAGGAGATTTTGCTAGTAACAACGTTGAAAAAATCACGGCTCTACGACCTCTATGTCCGGCGCAATCACAATGTAAAGATTTTCAATATGGCTGCCTGAACTGTCAAACTCAATGTTTGGATGGCTGTAGCGTCAGATCTAGTGGTCGCAGGACCCTGGTGTTTGGGTTTATCGTACTCAGCGTGAGCTCCTCTTGCGTCCTAGATACTTTTCAGGGGCCTGAAAATTTTCAGCCCAGAAGTAACCGAAAGTAGGGGAGCTGTTAGAGTTTACTTCCCTGAGCACAGGACCAAAAGCGCGACTTCCTGAGACCTTCGGCTGCGAAATGGCGGTTGTTTTAGTAGAAACAAGATGGCCGCCCAAATGTCAAATTCTGGTTTTAAACGCTTATAGCGTCGTAAATACCAGTCCAAATGACCCGAGAGTGGTATCAGGTGAAAGGGCTTGACGAGCTTGTTTCTCCAAAAGTATTTTCAGGGCTGAAAACTTTAAGTTCCCGAAACTGCCTGAAATAAGTCAGGTTGAAATTTAAAGGCGTTGCGCAACTAAACGCCGTGAAAATTTTTATTTTAAGCCCTGTGGTTTCAGAGCTATACCGTTTCAAAGTTTGTTACCAAAAAATAATTTTGGTAACAAAAAGTCAAAATCCTTAGTTTAAGAGCTATCAGGCCGATCCTTGGGCTTGTATACGTCGCAAATATGTCAAGAAATACAATTCTGATGGAATTGTAATTTTAAAAGTAATACTTTCTATTTAATTGAGATAATTAAGTTAAAAATCGATAGCTCTTAAACGAATTGTTAAAAAATTTTGAAAAAAAATACTTAAAATTAACAAAATAAAGTTACACAGAATACACAAAGAAATTTTTTGTTATGTTTGTTATTTTTGAAATTGTGACTGAAAAACCTGAAAAATTGGTTTTTGATTTTTACTAAAAGATTGAATAATTTGAAAAATCTGAAATTTTGTATGTTGGTAAAACAAATAAGCGCGCAAATAATAGCAGTTACAAAATTTCAAAATTTAGTTTAGTTTTGGAATTACAGGGGTCCAAAGTCTGAATATTCAATTGTTATTTAAAAAATATCCAATAAACTTAAATGTTTTTTGAAAACTTTTGTTAGGTTGAAATAGTGCGAAGAACAGTTCTGCAAATTTTCAAGTGTCTCTGATGCTCCGTTCAGGTTTTCATAGAGGTTAATAGCACGTGTCTTTTTCAGTATACCTGGAATAACTTCCAAGGGCACGGCGTCCGGCTGGTTTTGAGGGTGGGGAAAGATGAACCCAATGGAAACCCTCCTGGATGGAGAAGAAAATTGGGGGGGTAGCGCGCTTGATCAAGCGGCGTTACCAGTTTTGTGTCCAAAAAAGTAGATATTTCGCCAAATTTTGTAGGTTTTCAGGTTTTTCACAAGTTTGCACTGCAATCCGGGTAAGATATGTCACTTCACTGTGTAGCACACACTTTTCCCTTTCTACCGACACTAAGTTGGTCTAAATCCGACCACTTTAAACATATTTTTCCGATTTTTAAGTGCGGAGAAGCTTGGGATCGTATGCTTACTCAACGGCGGTCAAAGCGCAACTTGGGTTAGGTTAGGTTAGGTTAGGTTAGGTTAGGTTAGGTTAGGTTAGGTTAGGTTAGGTTAGGTTAGGTTAGGTTAGGTTAGGTTAGGTTAGGTTAGGTTAGGTTAGGTTAGGTTAGGTTAGGTTAGGTTAGGTTAGGTTAGGTTAGGTTAGGTTAGGTTAGGTTAGGTTAGGTTAGGTTAGGTTAGGTTAGGTTAGGTTAGGTTAGGTTAGGTTAGGTTAGGTTAGGTTAGGTTAGGTTAGGTTAGGTTAGGTTAGGTTAGGTTAGGTTAGGTTAGGTTAGGTTAGGTTAGGTTAGGTTAGGTTAGGTTAGGTTAGGTTAGGTTAGGTTAGGTTAGGTTAGGTTAGGTTAGGTTAGGTTAGGTTAGGTTAGGTTAGGTTAGGTTAGGTTAGGTTAGGTTAGGTTAGGTTAGGTTAGGTTAGGTTAGGTTAGGTTAGGTTAGGTTAGGTTAGGTTAGGTTAGGTTAGGTTAGGTTAGGTTAGGTTAGGTTAGGTTAGGTTAGGTTAGGTTAGGTTAGGTTAGGTTAGGTTAGGTTAGGTTAGGTTAGGTTAGGTTAGGTTAGGTTAGGTTAGGTTAGGTTAGGTTAGGTTAGGTTAGGTTAGGTTAGGTTAGGTTAGGTTAGGTTAGGTTAGGTTAGGTTAGGTTAGGTTAGGTTAGGTTAGGTTAGGTTAGGTTAGGTTAGGTTAGGTTAGGTTAGGTTAGGTTAGGTTAGGTTAGGTTAGGTTAGGTTAGGTTAGGTTAGGTTAGGTTAGGTTAGGTTAGGTTAGGTTAGGTTAGGTTAGGTTAGGTTAGGTTAGGTTAGGTTAGGTTAGGTTAGGTTAGGTTAGGTTAGGTTAGGTTAGGTTAGGTTAGGTTAGGTTAGGTTAGGTTAGGTTAGGTTAGGTTAGGTTAGGTTAGGTTAGGTTAGGTTAGGTTAGGTTAGGTTAGGTTAGGTTAGGTTAGGTTAGGTTAGGTTAGGTTAGGTTAGGTTAGGTTAGGTTAGGTTAGGTTAGGTTAGGTTAGGTTAGGTTAGGTTAGGTTAGGTTAGGTTAGGTTAGGTTAGGTTAGGTTAGGTTAGGTTAGGTTAGGTTAGGTTAGGTTAGGTTAGGTTAGGTTAGGTTAGGTTAGGTTAGGTTAGGTTAGGTTAGGTTAGGTTAGGTTAGGTTAGGTTAGGTTAGGTTAGGTTAGGTTAGGTTAGGTTAGGTTAGGTTAGGTTAGGTTAGGTTAGGTTAGGTTAGGTTAGGTTAGGTTAGGTTAGGTTAGGTTAGGTTAGGTTAGGTTAGGTTAGGTTAGGTTAGGTTAGGTTAGGTTAGGTTAGGTTAGGTTAGGTTAGGTTAGGTTAGGTTAGGTTAGGTTAGGTTAGGTTAGGTTAGGTTAGGTTAGGTTAGGTTAGGTTAGGTTAGGTTAGGTTAGGTTAGGTTAGGTTAGGTTAGGTTAGGTTAGGTTAGGTTAGGTTAGGTTAGGTTAGGTTAGGTTAGGTTAGGTTAGGTTAGGTTAGGTTAGGTTAGGTTAGGTTAGGTTAGGTTAGGTTAGGTTAGGTTAGGTTAGGTTAGGTTAGGTTAGGTTAGGTTAGGTTAGGTTAGGTTAGGTTAGGTTAGGTTAGGTTAGGTTAGGTTAGGTTAGGTTAGGTTAGGTTAGGTTAGGTTAGGTTAGGTAGGTAGGGTGTGCAAGGTCAAAAGTATCGCTCAAGAACGTCCCCAGGAGAGCGGTTAACTTCTCAACTGAGGCAAAGTTAGGTTAGGTTAGGTTAGGTTAAGTTAGGTCAAGTAATAGATTTATAGGGGTTCTGGTACCAAAAATGGGGGGAACATCATAATCATTGAATAAGTCAGTAGTTGGTTAGGTTAGGTTAGGTTAGGTTATGTATTACTACTACTACTACGATTATAGGTTAGGTTAGGTTAGGTTAGGTTAGATTTGATTTGATTATAATAGGTTAGGTTAGGTTAGATTATGTTAGAATTTATTATGATAGGTTAGGTTAGGTTAGGTTATGTACTACTACTACTACTACGATTATGCATACGCATTATTATAACTGCAACATTGTAGATGCATATAAAAATACATCCACAAGGTGGCAGTTACAAATAAAGAAAAACCAAAATGGCGGTTACACATTTACATAAAAAAACGACCTACAAGACCTATTAAGGCAGTGGACGGTTATTTCCGTTGCATCAATAATGAAATTTAAGTGCAACGTTCCCACGCATGCGCACTAGGGGTGAGTATATATACAGATATAAGGACCGGCAAGGCAAGCAATGTTCTCAGTCGCATACCACATCATAAGCCAGAGAGACCTAGACACATTTCTTGAAAATGACAACACAGCCCATCTACAAAACCGAAGACGTGGAAGATCTTCACAACACTCAAGAAGAGGAAATGACGGAGGTAACAGTCAAGGAAGCAGTGATGGACAAAGCCAACGAAGTCAGCACTCAAGAAGTAATCGAAGACTCTCAAACTTCGCCGAAGACGTCCCCAACGTCGAGCCATACACCGACTCCCAGCAAACGGTCGAAGATTCCACCCAATACGCCAGTGAGCACAACACCGAAGAAAACGGCAGTCAGGAGACTAACGATGAGTACATCAATGGAGCAGACATCGAAGAAATATTCAGAGACAGTACCAGTGACGACTCAGACTTGGATTGCCCAATTGGCAGACCGTATCAACGATCAATCAATAGAGTATCTCCTTGGAAGATTATTGCTCGCCACACCGGAACCAGCAGAGTACATTATCACATCATATATATCTCCAAGGCAAGAAACTGGGGGTTTAATTCAAGACTTGGTCAATTTATACGTACCGGAGAATATAAATGTTCTGCAATTACATGTGTTGAGTGCATGGCTCAGTACGTTGTTACCGGCGCTGGTCGTACAATACTTATCAACAATTTATCCCGAAAAGATAAAGAGATTGCAAAATGCGCCCCTCATAAAATGGGAATTGCGGTTACCAGGCAAAATTATCCACATGGAAGTGCCCAAGGGGGAATTGCAATATTTCCTTTTCAAGGGTCAACACGCTCCCAAATGGAGCGACGACTGGATGAAGGCAATATTGGCGCCGATGAAGGTGTACATAATCCTACCAACAATGGACATATCAATCAGCACGAAAATGACAACATTGCAGCTGGAATGGAACCGCCATCTGTGTCTTCGAGGGAGCGACGATCGAATGAAAGACATCATATTACTGCTCAACAAAACCAAGAACTCATGCTACGCATATGCGAAAACGCTGCTTTCTCGGAAGGCGAGGCTCAGGAACTCCTGTGCAGAACTCCTGAGGGGATTGCCATACAATTTCGACGCAATTTTGAAGACAGATTACGAACTGCCATTGCAATCAGTAAGACACTGGTATTTCAAGAGTCAAGAGAACAAAGAATTGAAAGATGCAAAAGATTACAACAGATCAGACACCCCAATGCCGCCAGCCCCCACACAATAAGTGAACAAGTATGGAAACTAGAAAACTTGCTGCACAAAAACGGAATTAATATAAGAGACTTCGCCAGAGACACTTACGAACATTTCCACAGAATGACAAACAAAAAAAATAATTTATTCTTCCAAGGTCCACCTTCGACAGGAAAGACGATGATTATGGAAAGTTTGGTAGAAATGCATTACAACATAACAAGACTAACAGGATTGAGTCCAACATCACAATTCAACTTCTCAAATCTTGTTCATGTAAATGCATGTTTCATGGATGAATGTAAAATTACTGATAATCAATTCGAGCAATGGAAATTATTAGCAGCAGGATTACCAATGTCAACAGATGTAAAATACAAATCAAAACATAATGTCACAAACTGTATATTATATTCAGCTTCAAACTATGCAATAGACGCATATATTACAGTACCAGAAGCAGAAGTGGCAATAAACCAAAGAACAATAACCTATTACTTCACTGAACCAACTGAATATTTTAATATATTCGCATTCGCATGGGAAAAATTTTGGACTAAACACTATCTTCGACCACAAAGAATAATAGAGGACGAATTAGCGAGAGAAGCCAACCCATCGCAAATCATAGAATACGACATAGACTTAGCCATAGAATAAAAACTAGTTAAGCAACATTGTAACGTGTAAATTATACAACATTGTAATGTAAATGTCATACAATAAAAAAACATAAACAACATTCCAGTCTTTAATTAAGAAATTGCGATCTCACGCTCAAGTGCACAAGTACCAGGAGCACATAAAATATAAATAGTATTATTACCATACAAACTAAGTAGGGCTGACAATAAACTTGTCCATACATGTATAGAACAAAGGAACTTGGGACGCGCACGGACAGACAGTACCAGGCAGGACAACATAAATAGAAAGAGATAACAAAATAGCAACAACAGGTTTTACATAAGGGGTGGAGCTTAACCAGTACCTTAATGGCCGAGCAACCGGACGGTCATGAGGGTTATACATTACCTGGCTATAAATATCTAGGGCCGGGAAACGATTTAAACTTAGGAACACCGACAAATGAATTAGATCAAATAGCATATGAACATGACGAAGAATACAGTCGAATTCAAAAAATATATGAAGAGAAAATAAATAGTGGAGAAAAAGAAGAAACGGCAAAACAGTGGGCGATAGAAAACATTAAATTAGCGGATGAAAAGTTCCTAGTAAAAACATACGCATACAGCTCAGACTCTACATATGACGCAGCAGCGAAAGCAGCAGCGCTTGCTGGGATTGGAATCAAATATTTGGGAGAAAGAATATTAGGACCATTATATCCACGATTCAGAGGAAGAACAAGCGAAAAAATGAACAACACAGACGAAGTAGCGACAGGATCACCACCATGCATAGGTACGGGTATTATAAATAAACAACATACACAAGAATACTCATTTAAGAAAATGTTTAATTTCCATATAAAAAGCATGATGTGCTATGGACAAAAAATACAACCAAGCGCTACAAGCAGTAATGGATATTATAAAGTAAAAACTTTCATACATACACTACCATGGCATAAATTATTTTTTTATTTAACGCCGAAAGAATACGACGATATGCTGATAGGAAAAACAACAGCCAGAGTAAAATCAGTATACATGAAAATATACAATTTAGGGAATAGAACACCATTTGTTGCTCAATCTGGATCAGTACAATACGCAAATGCAAACTCGCAAACAACGCTTGCCATATGGGAAAATTTAAATGAACATGGAATGCTAAAATTAGATGAAAATATAACACCAACAATATTATACGGTAAACCAATAAGTGAATGCGATTTACAAGAGCCACAAATGAGACAAATACAGTGGACATCAATGAGCGCAGCGTGTCAAGGACGATTTATTGACAACAGATGTGAATACTGGTACCATGCAGGAATACATACGGAAGCCGAACAATCAACAGAAAGTATAGAAAAATACATGTACTTACCAGCATTAATAGCGAACGCAAAAATATTCTACAATGCAACAAATTCAATAGGATTAGTATACGAAAAAACTTATGAACCAAAAGATGGACTGTTTCATGTTAAAAATGATGCATGGCGTATGGCAAACTATCACATATTAAAAACAACATCACCCACATACAATCAATCAGTACGAAACGGAATACAATTAGCAGTAGAACAAGGAGCAGCAAATCCATTAACATACGAAAACGCTACAATAGACAATTACTTATATCACAACTGGGGAAAAGCACCGGAACTGCATCACATACCGCCAATAGGAATAGGAATATTGCCATTATTAGCAAAAGATGGGTCACACGAACAAAGCATACTCAACATAATGGTAGAAGTAGGAATTACATTAGAAACTACTTCACACGGCCAAAACATTTTAATGAACAGAACATTAAATACACAACCAAATCCATTAATTATGGGTTATAAAATAACTGATCATAAATTTTCAGAGATATTCATCGGCAATCAACCAATAACGTCGCTAATTGGAAATCCATTACAAGAACAGAATTATCCATCAATAACAAATGTAGAAATTGCAGGATCTGACAGATCAAGAGCAACAGAAAGAGCAGCAGGAGAATCGTATGACGATCGAGAACTAAGAAAAGAAATACACGAAACGGAAATCCACGCACAAGACGCAATAAAATTAGCAGCTGAAGCTAAACAAACAGCAATGCAATCAGAGATAATAAGTAAAGAAACGCAAACAAGAATACAACAAGACGAAAACGAAATAATTACTATCAAAAATAAACAATTACAAGATGAACAAAAAATTACAGAAGAAGAAAAAAAAATACAAGGAGTAGACAGAAAAATAGGATCAACAAAGTCCACAATAGACAGAAGATTAGAAGAAATAAACAAAAAAGCAAACGAAGCACAACAAGCATTGAAAAGAGTAGAAGAAAAACTAAAGAATGCAGTCACAACCACCGGTGCAACAACAGGAACAAGTACTGGAACCACAACATACGCAGGATCAGGAGCAGGAACAAAAAGACATAAAAGATCAGAATCAAGGTCACCATCGCCAGCGCAAAAAAAATCTAGTCAATAAAAATAATATTGTATACTTACATAGGATTAGCAGTAAAACACTTATTATTGTATAATACACCGCTTTATTAAAATACAAAATAACAAAAAAATTAAATCACTGTACATACAACACAAAGAATTGTTTCATTTAAACTGCATTAATATATTCAAAAATACCCTTTATATACCTACCCGAGAGATTCATAAGCCGGCGGAGGAGACCGGTTCCGAGGCTCGGTAAAGGTCGGCGAGTAAACTGAAGGTGAAAGGGCCGTCGTGGAGGCCACCGGTGCAGTTGAACTGGATGCAACCGGACTAGCAGGCTCATTGTCCGAATCAAGGTCGATCACCATTGAAGTTGATGAAGGGTGAATGGCATTTAGTAAAGCAACAATGCCGCGACCACGACCGGTTCCGCGGCGCGCAACTTGCATGCCAGGTCTAGTTGTAGGAGTGGGAAACCTGATAACAAAAAGAAAAGTATTTTATATTCCACCGCCCAGTTAGGTTAGGTTAGGTTAGGTAGGTAGGGTGTGCAAGGTCAAAAGTATCGCTCAAGAACGTCCCCAGGAGAGCGGTTAACTTCTCAACTGAGGCAAAGTTAGGTTAGGTTAGGTTAGGTTAAGTTAGGTCAAGTAATAGATTTATAGGGGTTCTGGTACCAAAAATGGGGGGAACATCATAATCATTGAATAAGTCAGTAGTTGGTTAGGTTAGGTTAGGTTAGGTTATGTATTACTACTACTACTACGATTATAGGTTAGGTTAGGTTAGGTTAGGTTAGATTTGATTTGATTATAATAGGTTAGGTTAGGTTAGATTATGTTAGAATTTATTATGATAGGTTAGGTTAGGTTAGGTTAGGTTAGGTTAGGTTAGGTTAGGTTAGGTTAGGTTAGGTTAGGTTAGGTTAGGTTAGGTTAGGTTAGGTTAGGTTAGGTTAGGTTAGGTTAGGTTAGGTTAGGTTAGGTTAGGTTAGGTTAGGTTAGGTTAGGTTAGGTTAGGTTAGGTTAGGTTAGGTTAGGTTAGGTTAGGTTAGGTTAGGTTAGGTTAGGTTAGGTTAGGTTAGGTTAGGTTAGGTTAGGTTAGGTTAGGTTCCCGTGTGGAGTTGCTGGATCTCCCATCGGGCGCGTCCCCGGGCGGCGGATAGGGGAATGCCCTCCAAGATATGGAGGGTACCGGGCTTGCCCGGCGCGGACCAAAACCAGTACCTGGGAGTGGTATGTGCGCAGCGCTCTTAGTTTACCGGGCTGAAGCTGATTAGAATGTCCTACGCTCGAAAAGGTTCAGTTCCGGGTAGCGCTCGGTAGCGTCGGGAATTCGCACCGGGCGTACTGCAAACTTGACGTTGTGGTGGTTGTTCATAATGGCATATGTTAAAAACAATATACTACTGCAGGTCGGTACCGCCAACGGCGGAGAATCCGACCCTGGGACTACGGATTTGGTCAGTCAAACGACGGAACCCGTAGGCCCAGGTTGGCCCATCGTATTCTGCAGAGGGCCAACCTATGCGAATTATTAACAATGAGAAGAGAAAGAAAGAAGAAGAAGTAATTGGTAGAAGTAAAAACAACGACACGGCGATTTCCAACATGGATTCTGATGGCTCACGATTTGGTATAGATGGTTCGATGAAAACGCAAGGCTTTCAAGGTCTGAGGCCGGGCAATTTAAATATGTACAACCCCTTCTACTTTGGGGATGAAAAGGATGATGGACATGAATCCGATTGTTCTATCATGTCGACGGCATCAACTTATTCCACGGCGTCTCAGTCAAGGAAGAGAGGTAAACAGGCCGTAGATGGCAATGGGAAGTTTTACACGCCCGCACCTGCTATTAAAAAAACGAGATCGATGCTTTCCTTGCCGAGAGCTGAAGATCTTGCATCAGAAATGAGGGAACAGCCAATCGCTGACCTCGCTGCCAGGATAAATGAAAGTCTTGAGAAGGTGGAAAGTGTGGCTAACAAATCCAAAAATCTTAAAGGAGAGTTTGTGCGAGCACTTAGAGTCTCTGTCCGTGTTTCACAGGTAGCCGTCGCTGAAATGGCCCAGAGATCATCTGCAGATCGGTTAGAGCAGGAAAATGCTGATCTGCGTTTAAAACTGGACTCTCTGAATGGAAGGGTGCACACACTCTCTAAAGAGCTAGCAGAACTTCGGAAAGTGAAGGAAAATACCGAAAGTAGTAGTTCTCGTAGTTCCGATGATGTGCTTTTAGCACAAATCAGGACTATGATTGATGGTAAAATTGCATACCTCGAGTCAAAAATTTTGCCACAAGAGGTTATTCGTCCACCTCTAAGACACGAAACTGCTAAGTTAGTGCCCAAAGAGACAAAGGAAGGGACTTTAACTAAAAAGACAAAGAAAACAGAGAAAAAGGTAGCACCCGCTCCTGACAAACCTCCAATGCAGGCACAACAGAATACCAAGCAGAATAGACAAAATTTGGAACCAGCTTGGACGATTGTTGAAAACAAGAAAAAGAAGAAAAATAAAACTTCGAAGGGACAGGAAAATCGTCAAACAGAGACGAAACCAAATAAGAAGAAGAAATACAAAGGGAAGAAAAAGAACCCGAAGGTACCGAAACTGCCCCGGTCTATGGCTGTCGCCGTTTCTATTCCAGAAGGATCTGAACTGACCTATGCTCAAGTGATGGCAGCCGCCAAGGAAAAAGTGCGACCAGCTGAGTTTGGGGTCAGTGAAGTTCGTCAAAAGCGAGCGCTTAATGGAGGTATTCTACTGGAAATCTTGGGCGAAGGGGGAGAAGTCAAAGCTGACACTTTGGCTCAAAAAATGTCAGAAGCTCTTGGTGATATGGGTGTTTACATCACACGCCCTATGAAAAAAGGCGAAATCAGAGTAATGGATCTGGACGACTCAGTCACTCAAAAGGAGATTGCAACTGCCATAGCTGAAGCTGGTGGTTGCTCAGAAGCAGATATTAAAGTGGGAGAGATCAAACGTACCCGTGCAGGGTCCCTAGGATCAGCTTGGGTCCGCTGTCCCCTTGCTGCTGTCCACAAGATAACAGCTGCAAGGCGAGTCCGCATTGGGTGGGTGTCGGCAAGAGTACAGGTATTGGCTGCAAGACCTCTGCAATGCTTCAGGTGTTTAGAACAAGGGCATTCACGATACCAATGCACTAGCACTATAGATCGCACTACACTGTGCTTCAAGTGCGGGCAAGCCGGTCATATCGCCAGTAAATGTGACGCTACAAAACCCAGATGTCCCCTGTGTGTAGACCTTGGTCAACCTGCTGATCACCGGATTGGCAGTAAGAACTGCAAACCCCCTAAAAAAGGGAAGAAAGGGAAGGCTGCTGTCGGGCAAAATTCGTCAGCACTAAATCGGGAAAGTGGAGCTGCGTCTACAAATGCGGGAACCACTGACCCGGCCCAGGAGCCAATGGAGGTCAATAATGACAGTACAACCTCCTAAAGTACTTCAGGGAAACCTGAACCACTGTCGTAGGTCACAGGATTTGTTCCTGCAGACAATATCCGAGTCTTCGATCTCCCTGGGTGTTATCTCGGAACCGTATCAAGTTCCGGATCATCCTCGCTGGTTTGGTGATGATGCAGGACAAGTCGCAATTTATTGGGGTGGTGCGCGCGGTGATCCTCCGTGCCGCAAAACCGATTCTGACTCGGGAATCATTGCTGTGGAATGGGGGTCACTCATAGTGATTGGCTGCTATATATCTCCGAATTGTAGCCTAATGTGCTATGAAGCATACTTAAACAAGATAGAAGTTATAGTAAGAAACTACCTTCCTCGCCCAGTCTTAGTTCTTGGTGATTTTAACGCACGATCCAGGAGTTGGGGAGACGTGGAGGATAACATAAAGGGAGACACGTTACTCGAGTGGGCAGCAGGATTAGATCTACGCTTGCTTAATAGGGGATCTGTAAGCACTTGTGTCCGTTGGCAAGGAGAGTCTATTGTCGATCTTTCTTGGGCGAGCCAGTTGGCTGAAAGAATGGTCTCAGACTGGAGGGTAGCGGAAGAACTTGTTTCATTATCCGATCACCGTCATATTATATTCACTGTGGTTCACCGCCGGTCAGACGGATCAATTCGTCGTCGAACGGTGACTACCCCTGGTTGGGCAATTAAACGCTTAAACAAGGATTTACTGGTTGCCGCAGCTCATACTGCTGACTGGAACCCTGCTCCTAATTGGGAAAACCCACTGTACCCCGAAAGCGAGTCGTTGTGGCTCCGTGAGACGATGACCTCGGTTTGTGATGCGGCAATGCCTAGGTTTAAACAGAACATCAAGTTTCCTGTATACTGGTGGTCAGAGCACATCGCCTACCTACGTGAAGCTTGTCTTACCTCTCGACGCATCTTCACGCGAACAAGGAGGAGAAGAAGGGCCACGGAAGAAGATAAAGCCAACACTTACGCGATTTACCGGGCTGCAACAGTTGCATTACAGACGGCAATAGCAGACGCAAAACGTCAATCATGGAATGAGCTTCTGGGCGACTTGGATAGAGATCCCTGGGGCCGCCCGTATAAAATGGTATTGGGAAAGCTGCGGCCTTGGGTGCCTCCCTTGACCGAAACTATGGAGACAGAATTTACTCTTAGAGTTGTGGATACTCTATTTCCTCGAGTCTCATCCGCCACTCCAGAGACAGCGGAAGCACCCTGGTCTAACGAGCTGGAGGTGAATGATGCGGAATTAAGATATGCCTTGAGGCGTTTAGCTGCGAAAAATACCGCTCCAGGTCCTGATAAGTTCCCAGGCCGTGCACTAGTCATTGCTTTGGGTGTGCTAGGAAATCGCTTGAGGCAGCTTTTCACCAGCTGCTTCCGCTACGGAATTTTTCCAGCAATATGGAGGGAGGCCAAATTGGTTCTCCTTAAAAAAGAGGGAAGGCCCATTGATTCGCCTTCAGCCTATCGACCCATTTGTTTGTTAGATGAAGCGGGTAAGCTGTTTGAGCGTATTATTGCCCTACGAATCAACAAACATCTGGCGCGAGTCGGTCCTAATCTGTCGGAATCACAATTTGGGTTCCGTCAGGGTCGATCTACGGTAGACGCAATTCTTCATGTGAGAGAAATCTCTGAGCAGGCAGTGTCCCAAGGCAAAGTTGTTCTGGCTGTGAGCATTGACATAGTAAATGCGTTCAATTCTCTTCCATGGAAAGCCATACATGAAGCTCTAATTCACCACGAGCTACCTGTCCACTTGCGGAATGTGATAGCGAGCTATCTCTCCAATCGGAGCGTATGTTTTCAGGGTCCGGATGGCGCGTTGATTCAGAGAGAAGTAGTGTGTGGGGTTCCGCAAGGTTCAGTTCTTGGCCCTCTGCTGTGGAATCTTGCCTACGATGCGGTTCTACGGGTGGCTCTTCCTTACGGAGTAAGAGTTGTCTGTTACGCAGATGACACTTTAATCCTGGCCGAAGGAGAATCCTTCGAGAGAGCAACAAGACTTGCGGAGGTAGGAATTGCCTGCGTGGTTGGTAAAATCCGTCAAATAGGTTTGGCGATCGCGCCTCATAAAACTGAGGCTCTATGGTTCCACGGACTCCCTCCGAGAGAAGCACCGCCCGCTTCTACAGTGCAAGTGGCAGAAGCACAAGTACAGGTGGGGCAGTGCCTTAAATATCTGGGCTTATACCTTGATGGAAGATGGAACTTCGAAGAGCATTTAGACCGCCTGGTTCCCAGGGTTGAAAAGGCTGCGGGTGCTTTGCATAGACTACTACCTAATCTTGGGGGTCCACGGGAAGAAATACGGCGCCTGTATGCTGGTGTACTACGGTCTATAGCTTTATACGGTGCTCCTGTATGGTCAGATAGGCTTCTAACTGCCCGACGACGTAGGGATAAATTAAACGCCGTACAGCGGCGTATTGCAATAAGGGTGGCACGGGGATATCGAACAATATCATTCGAAGCAGCGACTATACTTGCTCGACTTCCACCATTCGATATTCTGGCGGAAATGGACGCGGCAATTTACCGTAAGCTTCGTCAAAATGGTGGAAATGAGGCTGAAGTTGACCCCACGGTTCTTCGAGACTGGGCTCACAAAAAGGCGGTAAAAAGATGGCATCGGCGCCTGCATGAGCCACAAAACATTCGGCAGCGGGTAGTTTCCGCCGTACTGCCAAGCTTTGATGCATGGCTGAAACGAAACAGTAGGGATGGTCGAGTTAGTTTCCACTTGACACAGATACTCACTGGGCATGGTTGCTATGGTGAGTATCTGAATCGAATTGGACGCGAGTCAACGCCACAGTGTTACCACTGTAGCTCAGATCAGGATTCAGCACAACACACGCTGGAGGAGTGTCCCGCTTGGCACTCCGAGCGTCAAGACCTGGTCCAAGAAATTGGAACAAACTTGTCTCTGCCAGCAGTGGTCGCTGCAATGTTAGAGCGTAAGGAGAAATGGAACGCAGTAGTTTCCTTC